>CM071873.1:14104921-14121155 GCA_036759665.1 Gynandropsis gynandra
GCGACCCAAACCGACTCACTGAGACAACCGACTCAAACGACCCTTAGACCCCCTGCGACGCTCAAGCGACGATTGCGACCCAAACCGACTCACTGAGACAACCGACTCAAACGACCCTTAGACCCCCTGGGACGCTCAAGCGACGATTGCGACCCAAACCGACTCACTGAGACAACCGACTCAAACGACCCTTAGACTCCCTGCGACGCTCAAGCGACCATTGCGACCCAAATCGACTCACTCAGACTCAACAGACTCACTGACACTCACACCCATTTCAAATCAATAAACCATTCTGGGACTCGACAGTCTGCAAACCCTAGAAATCGACGCTCAACCGACCATCGCGACCCAAACCGACCCACTGAGACAACCGACTCTTGCGACTCAACCGACTCATTGAGACTCAACCGACTCATTGACACTCACACCATTTCAAATCAATAAGCCATTTTGGGACTCGACATCCTCCAAAACTCTAGAAATCGATCTACTTACACTTATTGACGCCATTGAAGATTGACTCGTGCTCTCTTCTCCACCGCTGCTGATTCTAGCCATTTCCTTCTTGCCAACTTCGAATTTCCTTCTTGCCAACTTCGAATCGATCCCTCTCAAGTTCGAAATCACTTGTTCTTTCTTGGCTTTTACTCTCCCAGAATGCGGGTTTGGCTTTTACTCTCCCAGAATGCGGTTTTTCTCACGTTCGAAAATTAAGGATAAATTTGTTTTTTCTCCAGTTTTTTTTTCGATTAAATAATTATTTTAGGGAAAGGTATTTTTGTAGCGTTTTAGCTCTACGAGGGTATATCTGATATTCCGCCGGTTAAATTTTAATTAAAGGTCAGTATAGAAAAGGTCATTTGAGAACAATGATAGTCATCGAGCACAAAGTTTTTGGGGTGGGATTTGGGCCCGTTCTACTTAGAAATTCAGCCCATTATATTGGGCCTATGAAAATGGGCCATATTAGACTCGTCAATGTTAAACTTTTCTTTAGTAGTAATTAAGTTACATTTCAATTTAATTATTGGAAACAATGTTTATATGTAATATCATAATGAAGCAGTAATATTTGGATGAGAAGAAGTCAAACCTTTGTTAAATCATTTAAATATTGTTTAGTGTTGAATTAGATCTGGTAATAGTTTGGACTTTAGTAATCAATCATGCTATAAAATAGTTTGGTTAATTCTAAAAGTGTGTGGGATTGTTATTTGCACCATTTTTATTGGTATAACTCTTTACAAACACGTGTTCAAGAAAGCGGTCTAGACGTTAGCCGTTTGTCGGACATTTCGATTTTCTCCAAATCGAGATTTCTAAACGATCTATCGACTAGGTAGTATAGATGGACGATTAAACGGGTTACGCAGTTGTCTAGGCGGACAATTAGACGGTCTAAGCCATTTAGGCGATGTGTATTAAAAATATATAATAAAAATGACATCGTTAAATTATCAAATGAAAAAAATTGTTAAATTTTGTAAATATTATTATGATTCATTATTTTTATTGGATCTCAGAATATTGTTTCACAATGAAAATTTATTGATGTAAAAATTAAAATTTGAATTATTTTTTATTATTAGTTATATAAATCATACGTAATTTTTGCACATTAAGACAAATAAAATTTCATTTTTTTTATATATTAGTATGAAAAACTTAACGTTAAATTTGAGTATAATGATAAATATTTTAATGAAATCTATGGAAAAGTGAAATTTAATCGTTAAAAATAAAGTATTTAGATTATAATGGTTGAAATTAACACTGAAATGAAATTATAAAGAATATAAAGAAACACTTGTATTAAATAGACAAATTAACGTCGAAATAAAATTATAAAGAATAAAAAAAATATTATTCTTTCGGATTTTTTATTTTTTTGTTATATTTTATATTTTATACTTATAGATGAATATTCAAAATTAAATATTAAAATTATAATAATTAATATATATATATTATATTCGTCTACTTCGTCTAAATACCATCTAAACTTTGTTTAGACGCAATAGACACTACATATTAGATGATCACTGGTCTAGTTAGCAACGTTTTTTTAACCTTGTTACAATCATTAACTTTTTACATATTTTATAGGTCTAAATTTCATCTAATATTTTAATGAAAAAAATTTAATGAAGACTCAAATCTATAATAAAGAATATATTTTATATCATCCATGAATTGTAATAACTCATCTCGGATAAACAAGTCTTTGTTCATTTTTACTCACAATTTTTTTTAATAGGAAAACATCTTAGTTTTTTATGTAGTTATGATATAGTAATATTGTAATTAACTATATTATCTTAGCATGATATAATATATTATATTACAATTATGTTGACACAAGTACGAAGCCTTGAAAAATATTTTGTTAAATAAATTTATACCTATACTAAAAGGATGCAAGTTTTTTTCATTTTTGGGAGGTCCGTGTCAGGTTTGGGTCCGTCCATTTGTTTTTCCTACAACGTGTACGGTTGCCTACTTCTCGGGTTATTTTGGGCTTTGGATCCTGCCCGATTTCGGCAGCCATTCGATGCACATGGTTTGATTTAATCGTTGCGTGTCTCGATTCTGGTCGTCCGATGAAAGATTTTTGGGATAATTTCGACGGTGTGATTTCCTCACCGACCATACTCTCTGGCTTATGTCTGTTGGATGCGTATTTCACTCAGTTTGTCTAGGGTTTTTAGTTTTCGGTCTTCGGCGGCTTCTGTTTCGTCTGTTCCACTCTGTGTGTTCGTCTTTCATATTGGGTCTTGCTCAGGGTTTGGCTCTCTGTTTACGTCATCCGGATGAGTACTATTCTCATTCAGTTTAGGCTTTTGATTTTCCATGGTTCAACCGCTTTCGGTCTTTGGGATTCTCTCTGTGTTTTGTCTTCTGCATTTAGGTCTGATTAGGGTTAGGATTTGCTTTTCCGTTGTACCTTCCGGTTTCTGTTTACATCGGCTGGATTAGCACTCTTCTCATTCAGTTTAGGGTTTCGATTTATCGTGGTTCAGCGACATTCAGGTTTTTGGCTTCTTTCGATGTTTTGTGTTCACATGTAGGTTTGATTGGGGTTAGATTCTCTTTTTTGTTGTATCTTCTGTTCATTCTGTTTGCTTTTCGTGTAATGGTGTGTATATTTACCATTTTCCTTGCTGATAATGCGAGCTTCTGGTCGATTTCGTGCTTTATGAGTTGGGTTTTCTTGGATTATGCTCGGTTGTTTTGGTATTTTTCCTGCATGTTTCCTTTGCTTCGTTTCTTTCGTTTGTGTCTGGATTATTTTTTTGGTCAATATATTCGTCGCTCGTTAGGTTGAGTTCTTCGTTTTTTAGGTTGGTTATTTGTATATTGTATTTTATTCTTGGCTTTTGCTTGTGATTTTTCCTTATTTCGAGAGGTGCATGTTGCCGTTTTTGTGGTATATATAATTGCTCTTTTTTTGTTTGTTTTTTCTTAGATCTACACGTATTTGCGATGTTTTGTGTGTCGTTTTTTAGACTAAAGGTATTTGAAATGGTTTGTTTTTCATGTGTTGTATCTCCTGCGAAATTGTGTATCTCCTGCGAAATTGTGTCTTCTAAGTATTGATGTCAAAGTGGGTTGGGTTTAATGGGTTAACCCAACCCATCTAAAATGAAAATGGGTTTTGATTAAATGGACTAAAAGTTAAATGGGTTTAATGGGTTTCAGACCCATTTATACTCATTTTAATGGGTTAAACCCATTTAACCCATGGGCCCATTTATATTATTATCGGATTCAATTTTAAACCCATTTAACTCGATTTCACTCATTTTCCCTCGATTTCACCTAATTACTCGATTTCACCTACTTTCAATCATATTTCACACAATTTTAACTTGATTTCACCCAATTTTAACCCGATTTCATCTAATTTTAATTCAATTTCACCGAATCTCAACCCAATTTTAAACTAATTCCACCTAATTTTAGTTTGATTTCATCGATTTTTAACCCGATTTTACCCAATTTTAACTCGATTTCATCCAATTTCACCGGATTTCAAATTTATTTCACCCAATTTTAATTCGATTTCTTCACATTTTACTGAATCTCAACCTGATTTCATCAAATTTTGACTCAATTTCACCCAATTTTAACTCGATTTCATCCAATTTCACCGGATTTCAAATTTATTTCACCCAATTTTAACCCGATTTTAACTCGGTTTCATCACATTTGACCGAACTTCAACCTGATTTCATCCAATTTTGACTCAATTTCACCCAATTTTAACTCGATTTCATCAAATTTCACCGAATTTCAAATTTATTTTACCCAATTTTAACCCGATTTTAACTCGATTTCATCACATTTTACTGAATTTCAACCTGATTTCATCTAATTTTGACTCAATTTCACCCAATTTCACCCAATTTTAACTCGATTTCATCAAATTTCACCGGATTTCAAATTTATTTCACCCAATTTTAACCCGATTTTAACTCGATTTCATCACATTTCGCCGAATTTCAACATGATTTCATCCAATTTTGACTCAGTTTCACCCAATTTACTCAATTTTAACTCGATTTCACCCAATTTTATTGGGTTGAAATTCAATGATATTGGGTGGAATCGAGCTAAAATTCGGTGACAATGAGTGAAATCGAGTTAAAATTTGGTGAAATCAGGTTAAATTGGGTGAAATCGAGTTAGAATTTGGTGAAATTGGGTTAAAATTAGATGAAATCGAGTCAAAATTGGATGAAATTGGGTTGGAATTCGGTGAAATCAAGTTAAAATTCGGAAAAATTGGGTGAAATCGAAGATTTGATGATTGTATCGGACATGATGAAGATTTGATGATTGTATCAGACATCTTTTGATTAGAATTTGTTAAAAATTTTATTTTCAGGAATTATCGTTTTAACTATTTATATATTCAGATGAAAAATTGACGATTATATCGAAATTCGGTGACATAGGAATAAAATTTGGTGAAATCAAGTTAAAATTTGGTGAAATTGGGTGAAATCGAATCAAAATTTGGATGAAATTAGGTTGAAATTTAGTAAAATCGGGTTAAGATTTAAAAATATATTTACAAAATATTATTTATATAAATAAACCCGTTTAACCCGTATAACCCGTTTAACCCGTTTAACCCATATAACCCGTTATTAAATGGGTCGGGTTAAACCCAACCCATTTACACTACAAAACCCATTTAAGTTTAATGGGTTGGGCACAACCCAACCCATTGACATTCCTACTTCTAAGGGTTATTTAGGCTGCATTGTTGAATTTCAATTGTAGATCTGGTAAGACGAAGTTTGGTATTATTTACGCTGTTTTGTTGTATCTTTTCATATTGTTTCATCGTCCGATTTGTAGGTTTTGGTATATACGTAAGTTTTACTCATTGCATTGATATTTTGCTATGAATTGGTTTTTATTCAATCCTTGATTATGTGTTGCAGATCTTATATTGTAGAGTTTGGTATTGTTTTCGGTGGTTTTTATGTTGTTTTTATATCGGTATTCTCCTGTATTTTCTTCATAAAGTTGTGTCTTCGAATTTGCGAGACTTGGTATATATCTAAGTTTTTTTAATGGCATAATTTTTTTGCTATGGATTGATGCTTTGGTGGTTTTATGTGATATTTTTTATACTGTTATTATTGTGAAATTTTTATTGCGTTGGTTTATTGATGATGTTTCAAATGCTTGTGCTTCTATTGTTCCTCTACTCTGGTTTTTTAGTTTTCTATGTGATCAATTTGTGTATCTAATCCTTTGGTTGGTTTTGTTGTTCTTTTTATTTTTATATTTACGAATGCTTGATTTTCAATGCATCGTGTAGATGTTTTTTACTGTTTGTTTAGACTAATTTCTTTCTGGTTCAAGTTCTAGCTGCTTAACAACGTTTATCGTGGCTTTGTTGTCAAATTTTAAGGTGAAAAAACCATGTGGTCGATGTTATTGCGTTGCATTTTCCGGTGTATTGAATCTATGACAACCAGGTCTCTTTTAATTTTTTTTGGGTCTGATGGTATTATACCATTGTTTTTTGGGCAGGGCTTCGTCTGGTTTTTTAGACTGGACATTTTTTTTGGATACTGATCGCATTATCCATTTGGTTTGTGGGCCGGTCTTGGTCTAGGTTTTTGTATGGGCTATTTTTAATTATTGTTGAGGGATTTGGGTCGGGTTATATTTAATGGATAACTATTACTGGGTTATGTTTAGATATTGGTGTTGGGTTGTTATGTTTAGATACCATTGTTTTTTTTTTTTTGGCAGTGGCATTTCATTATAGCCACCTGTTTCTGTGGCGGTGGCTTACCCAGGTGACGTGGATTCTTTTTTTTTTACCCCCATTATGGTCACATGGCTGTGTTTTACTTACCATTCATGATGACTCATTGTCCACAATTATTACTTTGACCCGTGTAAAACCTACATTTCATTATTGTTAATATCGTGTTGTCTCCGTTTTCTATTTGACTCAGCTCAGTAAGTTTTATCTTACCTGAGTTACTCTGAGATTTTAGGTTCCCTATTTATACCACATAAATTGGTTTGTTCCTCGCATGTTCGCTTAATAAGACCTTGGTCCTTTCTTAAATTTCTCTGCGGTAGTTCAGGTTTTCGTGTGAAACTATTAATTATGTATTGCCCTCTTTCCGACATACATCCCTCGTAAGAAATATCTTTTAGGATTCGTGTTCAAGTGGTCCGAGTAGGGAATTTCGACGTCGTTCCAGTTCTCTGGTCAACGCCTAACTGAGAAATATTGCTTTGTGATGAATGGGTAGGTTTCTTTAATATTTCATTCCTATTAACTTCTGTTATATAAAACTTTGATACATTGTTTAAGATTCTGCCATCGGTTTCTTTTGCTATTTTGTAGGGCAACCGGATGAAATGTGCTGTGAGGTCTAATTTTGAGTACTGGCATCAACGTTTTTTAGTAGTGGGAGCGCGTTGCATCATAACAAATTTCAATGTCAGTCACAAGTTATGGTGAATACAGGGCATCGACCCTCCCTTTTAAGATAGTTTTCAGTTCGACTACGGTTGTTAGGCCTTGTGCTGAACTAGCCAATGCTCACAGATACTTTAACTTTGCATCGTATGCGGATATAATGACATGCATTTTAGAAGAATCTGTTTTTATTAGTAAATTTCCTTGGACGATTTTTTTCCATATCCTTCAACTAATATTTTATATTTGTCTGCCTGTTTTTCCCCGCGTTGAGAATTATGTTTGTTATTTTGCAGATGTCATAGGTGAGGTTATCACCGCTGGTGAGTTGACGGATGTTACCTACACAGATCGAACATTGCGCCGTTTGATAGTTCATCTTCTTAATAACAAGTACTTTATGTTCTTTGTTTCTCCTTTAGCGATATTTCTTTTTATATTATAGGCTACATTCTCATGATTCTAATATTTGAAATTTAGCTCTGAAATCATCGAATGTACAATGTGGGAGACCTTCACGTATCAAACTTATGATTGTATTCGGTCCGCTGGTGATTATATGTCAGTTGATCAAAATAAGAACTTGGGTGGTAATTTTTCCTATTCTATTTACAATTTTCAGTGAATCTTTTTTCCGCTCGAATAATTTTTTGTTTTTAAAATTTATGGTGAATATGGAGTGAGGATTTGTTATTTTCCTTGCAGTTTATGAATCTTTTCTGCCAAGAGTTGGTGTGTAATTTTCATCATCGATGTTCTTTTGAATGTATTGTTAGTGTAGCTATGTTGCATTACTTCTGTGACATCTTTTTGTAAATATATAAATACTGATATTTTAATTTTTAGATTTTGGTTTATTTGTAATATAGTATGTTTGCCTTTGCACACAGTTTTCTTTGCTGCTCTTTGTAGGGTAAATAAAAATTTTCCCTTCCGTTCGTAATAAGTTTTATGTGCAGAAATTTCTTTCTCTCTTAATATTATTTCCTTTGGATTTTATATCGTTGCTAACATATTCTTGTTATGTTCATAATAACATTGTTATGTAAACATCTTTTTGCCCGCGTTATTTTTTTAGATCATTACAACGGTATTGTTTTTAATTATATTCCTTTTTCTAGAGCGGCGAACGATTCGTAATGTTTAGTTTTCGAGTAAACTATTTATGAATCAAAACTTCTCAGCTATAACAGAGTACAAAACGAAGTACGTTTGTTGTTTTATTTATTAACATTTCAATGAAAATTTATTAATTGTGTTTCATACTAATACCTATTCAAAATTTCTCTCTAATTAACTTCGTCGTATAACAGTTTTACAGGTTCTTTACTAAACAGTCCGAAGAATATTGCTTTATTTGCTCCGCGTCCGCAACTGAGTCCACTTGACTTTTGGAATGCTTTTGTGGTTAAAAAAATAGCAGATCTCGGAAAGGCTATTGATGTATGTCAATCAATTTTTAATTTTTTTTTTTTGCTTTTGAGATATAATTATTGTATGCTGAATTTTATTTCGTTTATGTGCGGACGTTAACTTGCATAGTTCCGGATTTGATTACGGAAGTTCTTAATAGAGATGATGGTATTATTTAGGTTGTAGTACTTGCTCGCGAAAAGCTAATGCTATTAGAAATGATAACTCTGCATGTATCACGGTTAGGGGTTCCTTTTGTGACTCTTGCAAAACAATTATGGACAGTCCATTTCCTAAGTAATTCATTTTACATTCATTTGTCAGTTGTTAAAAAATCTTTTTTCTACAAATCTATACTTGTGGTTTTTGTTTTTAAAAAATAGGTTTCGTGTATATGTATAGGTCATTGTCCATACAAGTGAGGTTATATTCCTTATATTTGACAAAAAAACCGTCCAGTTCCTTCGTAAATCAGCTCTAGATATACGGAACGAAAGCTTTGAGGTATATTACATGTATTCTAA
This sequence comes from Gynandropsis gynandra, assembly GCA_036759665.1. Classification (NCBI taxonomy): domain Eukaryota; kingdom Viridiplantae; phylum Streptophyta; class Magnoliopsida; order Brassicales; family Cleomaceae; genus Gynandropsis; species Gynandropsis gynandra. The sequence continues at coordinate 14,113,823 of CM071873.1, forward strand.
TATTCTCGCCCATTACTCTAACAGTTGTTTCATATATATTTTTATAATGATTTTCTTCGTTTGGTCATGTTATACAGAGTTCACCAAGTGAAATTCCATTGGGTTTAAGAACTTTAAAGAACTTTAACTGTGTTTTCAAGATAACGGTCTCTCCTTTACAGTAAAGCCAACGATCTTCAAGTTCATGTAGCGCTAGTAGAGGTGTAGTGCCAATTTACCGAGTCAGTAGATTGACAGATTGTGAGGACATACTCCGCTCCATATCTGCCAGGGTACAATAAAACATTCTGTTGCATGTATTTTTTTCTACATACGTGTTTTTATAACACTTTTTGCCTTTCTATGCTTTTAACTTTTGTAGAATCCATCGTTTGTTCTTTTTGCTAAGGTATGATTTAGACGGTTTTTTACATAACATATCCACATAAAACATTTGCTTTGTTTAAATTTCTTGGCCATTAACAATGTTTTGTATTTCATATATGTAAGAAGTTATCAAAGTTGTCTCCAGACCGCAGTTCCATGGGATTCGTTTCGAATTCTCCTTCTACTGGCTATTCCTTCGGTAAACGACACGCTAATGAAAGCAACAGTCACACATCTTTGCAATCAAGCTCATCTAAGGTAAAATCAATGGATCCGGCTATTAGATTCACCGATCCTTCGGAATAAACACCATGATATATATCATTGTCGACATTTTAAATTATTCTATTCCATATTTTTGGTTCTGCTACGAGCATAATCTGTTTATATGTACAAATTTATAGTGGTATACACAGATGTTGGAGATCCACTCTTTGGTTGTGAGCATGTACTGCTAAGATGTGGTTTTCTGAACACTTAAATAAAAACCGTGATGTGGATATTCTGAAATTTAACCTACATTGCTCCAAAGGAAAAATATCTTTACCAAAAGTTATTAGATCTTCCCCCGTAGTTGAAATTAATGCTTATGAACAATCATCCGCTCAATCACCATTTCATAAATTATATTTGTGCATATAATATGATGTTCGTCTGCACATCGATGGGTGGTCATATTGATCGTTCAATAAATACTCGACAGAAGCCTTATATATTTAAAATAAATGGACAGAATTATCATAGAATTGGTTGTTTACTTCCAAACCATTAAGAATCTGCAAATTTTGTTCAATTGTATATTCATGATCCAGACAATGAGATTGACAATAGAATATGTGATATCATGTATGTTAACAACACATCACAACAATAAAATTTTTCGCTTTAATTACAATACTAATATACAGTGTTTACCTTTATAGTAGCCAAAGGCGGAGATGGATTTTTTCAATGTGAAGATAATCTACGCAAGGACATTGTCGAAAATATACAACAAATGCTTGACGAGCATAATCCCTATGTAAAACTTTTTAGGATGGCACACAATAGATTTTCAAATTCAGATCAACCTGAACTAAAACAGCATCTAATAGCAGAACGTAATAACAATAGTGACTACAATGGGACATACAATTTACCCAAAACATAAGAAGTTGCCGCACTGGTGCTCGGAGATTTAGATGAACGATTAAATTCCAGAGATATTATTCTGCAAAAGCACAGTAATGAATATATGCGAATAAGTCAATTACATCCATCTTGTCTTCCACTTCAATATCCATTATTATTTCCTTATGGCGAAGATGGTTATCATCTTAGTCTGAATTTTCGTTCCACAACTTCTTTAGCATAAAAATCCAGATCACGTATTAGTTTGAGAGAATTTGTGGCATACCGATTGCAACAAAGGGATAATGAATCTTACAACATATTGCATTCAGGTAGACTCTTTCATCAGTTTGTTATTGATGGATTTTGCATGGTTGAATCAGAAAGAAATTCCTATATAAAAAACCATCAAAATACCTTACGATGTGAATCTTACAAGACTATAGGACTTCTGCTTTATCAGGAAACATTCAAGCATCTGAAATCGGGAAAAAAATAATTTTGCCTTCATCATTCACAGGTGGGTCACGATATATGAAGCAAAATTATTTGAATACAATGATTTTATGTAAAAACTTAGGTTTCTATGATCTTTTCTTGGCATTCACATGTAACCCTAAATGGCCTGAACTCCAATGAAACCTGCGACTTCACAACGATGCATAGGAAAATGGGCTTGATCTTTTAACATGATTGTTAAAATCAAACTTGAAGACTTTTTAATGGATTTTAAACAGAATAAACCACTCGATGAAATCAATGCAGGTACTATAAGATTCATATCAAATAAAAATTTTACTGAATTCGAACGGTATCACAAACTTCTAACCCTTTTCATAATTGCAGTTATTTATACGGTTGAATTCCAAAAAAGGGGTCTGCCTCATGCACATATATTGTTGTTTCTTAAAAGACAATCAAAATTGCCGATGATAACCGATATTTATTCTCTCATATCAGCTGAAATACCGAATAATACTACAAACTATGTTCTATATACAATAGTTCAAGAAACAATGATACATGGACCATGCGGTTTTGCCAACCAATTTGTACCCTGTATGAACAAAGGCAAATGAAATAAATGATTTCTAAAGAATTTTAGTGAGTCAACGTATATTAACAATGAAGGATATCCAATTTACAGAAGACTAGATAATGAAAAATTTGTTATAAAAACGGAATTAAATTGGATAATCGATACATTATACAATATAACCCTTATCTCTTTTAAAATACAGAGCTCATATCAAGTTAGAATGGTGCAACCAAACAAAAGCAATCAAGTATTTATTCAAATATATAAATAAAGGGTATGATAAAGTTGCAACAACAATAACAACGCCTGAAGACAAGCACCAAAACAAACCTTTCGATGAAATAAAAATTATTTTAGTTGCCATTACATTTCAAGATGCGAAGCTTTCTGGAGAATATTCAAGTTCGACATTCATTACAGAAGTATACCGGTTGAAACGTTAAAATTTCATTTGCGTGATGAACAAAATATAATATTCGACGAAGATGACGATCTATCTGATATAATATCGGATGAACATATCCAACAGAACAATTTTCAACGAGTGGTTTAAATGAAATACTTATATCCCGAAGCACTACGATTGACATATTGCAATTTCTCGACACAATTTGTATGGAATAAAAAAGTGTTGCATTTGTACAATGTGTAAACGCGGATTTGCATTTGGTAGATTACATATATTAGTCCTAGCGCGGAAGAGTTATATTATTTTCGAATGTTATTAAACAAAGTTTTTTGGGCCTACCTCCTTTGAAAAAATTTGTACAATCAACGGTATATTGCACAAAACATTGAAAGACACTTGTAGAGAATTAGGACTCCTGGATGATGATATTAATACGATTAAAGAAGCAAGCAATTGGGCATCTCACCCAACATATCTACGAGTATTGTTTGTCATTTTATTAACAACCAAATGTATTTCCTGTCCGCGACATGTATGGCTAATGACATGGAAACGTTTAGGCGACGATATACTATATAGACGCCGACGATTATTGAAATTGCCAGGTTTTACCATTTACATCTTCATGATTGCACTTCATTTGGATAAATTAAAATACATCATTACTGTTTCTATGTCAAATGACAAATTTTACCATGTCCGACGAAGAAATCCAAAATGCAACGTTAGGTGATATAGAACAACTACTACAAAAGAACAACCGATCTTTAAAAGAATACCCTTCTATGTTGTATCCTAAAGAGGCTGAAAACCAATCATTAATAAATAGACTCATATATGAAGAATTATCTTACGATCAACATAAAATGGAAATAGAGTTCAACAATCTAAAATCACGGCTTACAGTAGAACAATGCTTTGTTTACAATGAAAGTATACATGCAGTTGATCAGAATAGTGGCCAGATTTTTTTTTATATGGACATGGAGGCACAGAAAAAACTTTTATATAGAAAACATTATCTGCAACAATAAGATCTCGCAATCATATTGTTTTAAACGTTGCTTCAAGTGGTATTGCATCACTTTTGTTGGAAGGCGGCCGTACAACCCATTCGAGAATCGCAATACAAATAGATATTATCGAAGACTCTATTTGCAATATCAAACTAGGGACAAACTTATCATAACTTATTAAACGATCATGACTTATAATATGGGACGAAGCATCGATAATTCACAAACATTGTTTCAAAGCACTTGATAAAAGTATAAGAGACATCATGGGCTCAATAAATCCATTCTTAAAAAGTAAACTGTTCGGGGGGAACAATTGTATTTGGAGGCGATTTCCGTCAAATCTTACCAGTTACTACAAAAGGAAATAGACATGAAACTGTCAAGCAGGTATAAATTCCGCATACCTTTGGAACTATTGTCGCGTATTAAAATTAACAAAAAATATGTGTTTGCAAATTAATAATGAGTCATTAAACTTACATGATCTGCAAGATTTTTCTGATTGGGTGCTACAATTGGGAAAGTGAACTTTATCTGAACCAAACAATGGCGAATGTTTGATAGATATACCTACAGACTTATTGATTATGGAAACATCGAATCCAATTGAGAGTATTGCAGCTCATGTATACCCAAACATTAAAACTGAATATAAAAACCCATTTTTTCATGAACGGGCAATATTATATCCACAAACGAAATTTTTGACGTACTAAATGACGCATTGTTAGCAAATATTCCAGGTTTTTCATGTGAATGTTTAAGTATTGACTCACTATGTGATGTTGATTCAAATGATAACAAATTATATCGTACAGAGTTTTTGAACAGTTTAAAATATCCAGGAATTTCTAGTCGCTGTATTATACTCAAAGAAGGAGCACATATTATACTTTTGCGAAACATTGATCAAACACTTGGATTGTGCAACGGAACACGACTTCAAATAACGCAACTTGGACTGAATGTAATTGAAGGTAAAATACTAACAGGAGCTCATGCAGGTAACAAAGCGTTCATACCTAGATTTCCTTTAATCCCATCCAACACAACATTATCGTTTCATTTCAAGCGAAAACAATTTCTTACCATGTTATGCTTTGCAATGTCAATTAACAAAAGCTAATGACAAAATCTTAATCGAATTGGTATATACTTGCCAAAACCAGTCTTCGGTCATGGACAACTATACGTTGCAGTTTCGAGAGCAAAAACTAGAAAATGTTTAAGATTACTTATTTTAGATGATAATGGTTAATGTACTAAAGGAACAACGAATGTTGTGTATAAAGAAATATTTATAAATATGTAATACAATTGTATGCTTATGTATAAAAAATTGTATTAACTATTTTTTACTCATATTTCTACATATAATATTAAATATATTTCATTATTCTATATCTCATGTTACTCAGAAAACCGTGTAGCGCGAGATCTTACTAGTTAATGTATAATTAGAAATATAAAATGAATCGACCGTTCCCTAAGCCAACTCTAATCCAATCCACTCTATTTTAATTCTTTCTAGAAATTATCGACAAACATATTATCGCCCATGTCTTTGACTCGATCTAGTGCCCGCGTGGACCGAACATATTCTAGGGATTTATCATCACAAATACTAGGGCTGGGCAAAATATTCGAAGTATTCGTATCCGATTCGTATTCGAACCGAAAATTCAAATATCTGTTGATACAAATACAAATACAAATATTAGAAATCAGATATTCGACAAACACATATTAGAAATCAGATATTCGACAAATACAAATAGTAGACTCAATCCGAATTATTCGTATCCGTAAGTATTAAATATAAAATTTAGTTAATATATAGATACATATATAATAAAATTGATTTTAATGATAAAATTGGAAATAAAAACATTCTTAATCTTATTTAAACATTTATTATATATTTATATATAGCGAAATATATAATAAATTTATGATAGGAGGACTAAAATATAAATACTTTAAAATAACTCATATGTTGAATATTTAATTTATATTCAATATGAATTTTAATCCAAATGGTTTAGATAATGTTATAGAGACACTACTATATATGAAAAAAAAATACATAACTCACTAAATATATAACTTTTTGCGAATTTTATTTTAGTGTGTAATCTAACAAGTTTTACTGTTTTAGGTGAATTAACGATGTTCATAGAATCATCCAAAAAACTAAATTTAAATGACTGGTGTGGAGATGAATGTGAAGATTTGGTGTTTTGTTTTATTTATATTAAGTATATTTGCATCTTCGTGAGACTAGAAATTTTAGTTATAGATTATATTTGATGATTATTGATTTTTTATTGAAATGTTTTTATATATATTTTATACGTTACCAAATTTAGGTACAGATACGAATATTCGTATATCCGAAGGATATCCGTATATTCGACAAATATTCATATTTACAAATATCCGAATTTACAAATACAAATATTAAATTTAGATATTTGCCGAATACAAATACAAATACAAATAATCCAATACCATTTGTGCAACATTTAAAAGTAACCTCTCTTTCTCTTAGTTATTTACAAAACTAACAAAAAAAAAACTTCTCAATTTACACTAAATACCCAATTAGTTATCTATTTTTCTGTTGTTCCAACTCCAACAAGTTTAAAAATAAAAAAAAATGCATGAACATTCTAATTTACGCATAAAAATGAAATCCCATTATATATTTGAATTTATTTTATAAATATACATAATTTCATCAATATCATCCTAAATATACACAATATTATAAGAGATTTGATAAATACAAAGCGTTAATTAAATGGAATATTAGTTATATGAAATAAATAATCAATATAAAAAATTAGATAATATTAGTTTTATATATATAAATTGATCAAATTTACAGTATAATATTTTAATCTAAAAAGCAAAGCTGGTAAAAGAGAAAAAAATAGAATAAAATAGAATCTCATCAAATCAATATAAAAAAAGTAATATAATACCTCTCCCTACATTCATTTGTAAATCATTTGTAATTCGTTAAATTGAAGAGACGCAAAATGGTATATATATATATATATATATAAACTGGATCATACAAATTTCTTAAAAACATGCAAAATTTTGTAAGATGAAAATAGAACTAGCAAAAATCAAATAAAAAAATACAAACAACACATGAAATAACCAAACATTGTACATCTGTACCCTTACGAATACCTCAAAGGACCCGAAAAGAACAAGACCTTGAGCTCAAGGTTTCTTCAATGGTCGTATTTGCTTACAAGATGCACACATAGCATAGCCTTCTCGCACCACATCACTCTTGGGAATTCCTTGTTATAGAAGCAAACGCCACGTAAGCATTCTTGCTGGATTATATATATATATATATATATATATATA
>CM071873.1:14125563-14154617 GCA_036759665.1 Gynandropsis gynandra
GGGAACCGCGGAAAAGGGCCACCACTAGATGGAGTATAAGCTGTCGGAGGAGACGACACGGATGGTGGTGCAGGAGGTCGAGTCACTGACATTTGTGACCCAAAAGGAGGTACGGGAGCCGGGGAAGGTATGCTATTTGGAGCCGAAGATGGTAGGACAGGCCTCATTCCACCAAACGGTGATCCCAAAGGAGGTCCAGAAGCTTGAGGGCTAGTATTCTGGGATGGGGATGGTAGAAAAGGCCTAAGGCACGTATTCTCGGATCCACCAGCATGTCCACCTGGTTGCTGGGGCATTGCCGAAGGCAGCGCAGATGCAAATGGGGAAAAGGTAGGTCTAGCAGTAAAATTTGGGTACCCCGGTTTATCTGTCCCCATTAGTTTCTAGACCTTTAAGTTTTGCCAGTCACGGGCAAAATGTCATGACCTCAACCTGCAATTAGAAAATGTCCAACTTATTGCAAATATTACAGATAGAAGTAGCACATAAATTTTATTCAAGCAAACAGTTACAGAAAGAAAGCAACATTATGCTTCTAGATATCATTATTAACTCAGACCAGCTAAGAAGCTGGTGATGCAGCAACAAGCGAAGAAGTGGAGAGTTTCAAGTAGCAATCCTAATTGACTATGATTTCAGAACAGATATGTCCCTGTAATTAATGTAGTTAACAAGATTGTCACAAATCATACAACTGATGAACAAAACGAAAATCCACATCTGCCATAAAAAGGAGTTGCTTTAAAAAGATTTATAACATATCTCACTATGATAAAATGTTAAATCATCTTCCATCTACAGATATTCACATCATTAATTTGCGGTTAATTTTTTTTTCACAAACTCATTGCACTCAAAACATAATGGGCCACAGATAGATGCACAGAACCACAGTCATAACCTAATGGGAGAAGTATCAAATTCTATGAAGATCTTCCCTAAAGAAAGGTATATTGTCAGCTTCTAATTCCTTTCATGGATCATAGATCATCAAAGAGCATAATACACTACCATCAAAAACCGTGATTTACTCAACCCACTTAAAAAAGGAGCCACCACCATGTTAATCGGGTTACTGGATTCGGAGACTGCAATCCTCTCTATAATCATACCAACCATTACCCCTAAAATGTTCTAACCGAAAATTCAAATAATACAACTATTAATGAAAAGAACTAGTGAATTCAACAATAAAGACAATAAACCTTAGAAAAATAGCTAAAGACAGGTCAATGAAAGACGCAATCCCTAACATTGTAAAAGTCTCCTTAAAGAATTGGATCCAAAATGAAATTCACCAACATGAACAACTATGTCTAAAACGAGAAAACAGCAGATCCTAAAGAATCGAGAAACCCATATCGCATTTGAGCAAGAGGATCTTACCCGAGTTTTAAATCATGATAGGAAAAGGACGAAACGCCTGCTTCGTGTTTCTCAGTTAATAAATACTCTTGTCTGACTTCCGATGATTCCCTGACAGTGACAGGTCTGGAGATTGTGATCGATCGTGCTCAAGTGGCCTTGAACCAAAATATATGCGCCCTCAGTTTCGCTATCGACTAAAGAAAACCTATCACACAAAAGATTAGTTAAATTCATTCAGCATCCAGTTTCGAAAATCTTCTTCAAACACAAAATTCAGATACAAGTTAGTCGAATCTACAGAGCAGAACTGTGGTGATGGAGATGAATTCATAAAAAATCAACAACCCTCTTCAGTAATCTAAACTAACATCAATTTCAACCAATTTGATTTGAGCAACGAGAAGAAGAAGCAGAAGAATACCTTCACCGGGAAGAGAAAATGGAGATCCGGAACTAGGAAACTGATTCTTCAGCGATCGGCGTCAGATCGTCCGATCTAGGAAAATTAGATAGTAGTAAGAGCCATCGAACAAAGTTTTTGAGAACTTCGGCCCGTTATATATTGGGCCTATGAAAATGGGATTTACTGTAAGTACCATATAACAAATATATTGGGACTTTTATCAATTTAGCAATTTGATATTATAAATATAATATTATATAAGAGATATATATATTTTATAGTATTTAAAGAAAAAATAATCAATATACTTAAATTTAAATTTTAAACATGTAAAAAATTGATATATTTAGTTTTGATGTTCAGTAATAAAATTGAAGGTAAACAATATTTTGATATAATTATTTTAAAAAATGTCAGTATAACAAAAATATAATACGGTATTTCTATAAAATATTTTGATCTATATCTTTATAATATGATATTTTTAAAAAATATTTTGATCTATATCCATCAATTTATGTTGTAAAAATATCGTATCATATTAACTACAAAAAATACCATTAAAGTATAAGAATTTTTGTAATAAAATTAAAGTTTTAAACTTAACGTATTTATTTATATAATTCCGCAATTATAACACCATCATAATTCAAATCTATATATTATATTAAATTTTAACAATGTTTATTAATTCATTATACTATAAAAATATTATAATAGAAAAATTAAACAAAATATAAAGGGTAAAACTCATATTCCCATTCAAAGTTTGGATACTTTGCCTATTTCCCCTCATGTATTGCATTCATCCTATTCCCCCTCATGTATCACTTCTAATTCTATTTCTCCTTCAAATTCTCTAATTAATTCTATTCCCCCACACCGTTTAAAATTCTGTTAATTTTGACCCAAACCCTAAACACCCAATTTTGACCCGACCCGACCCGACCAAAATTAAAATTAAATTAAATCCGGTTTACCCAATTATTAACCCGGTCCGGTTTAATATAATTTTGACCGGTTTACTGAATTTTGACCCAATCCAATTTATGATAAGTTTGACCCGGTTTACTGAAATTTTGACCCGGTTTTGTTGAAATTGATCCGGTTTTTTCACGTTTTAGTTGAAATTGACCCGGTTTTTTCCCGGTTTTGTTGGAATTTTATCCGATTTGCTGAATATTGATCCGGTTTTGACCCGATTTTGTAGAAATTGACCCGGTTTGTTGAAATTGATCTGGTTTTTTCCCGTTTTTGTTGAAATTGACCCGGTTTTTTCCCGGTTTTGCTGAAATTTTTATCCGATTTGCTGAAATTGATCCGGTTTTGACCCGATTTTGTTGAAATTGACCCGGTTTTTTTCCCGATTTTGCTGGAATTTTTATCCGATTTGCTGAAATTGATCCGGTTTTGACCTGATTTTGTTGAAATTGACCCGGTTTTTCCCGGTTTTGCTGGAATTTTTATCCGATTTGCTGAAATTGATCCGGTTTTGATTGTTTCATTGTTTCAGCCACATGAATCCCAGCATGACTATGATGTACAATCCTCTCATCCGCATGAGTCTCAAAATACATCTTCATTTTCTCCATACGTTTAGGTAACGTGTATTTCACCGATCATGTGTTATATTGTTTTTATTTTTCTCTAACATGTTTTAACATCCATTTTGCGGAATCATAACGGTGTTGGAAAACTCAATTTGAAGATATTTGTTTATGTTCTTTTCTTGTTTAAAACGTTAGTACTTTTTTTATATTGTTTGTACATTTTACAATGAATTTTTTTATAATAGATAATTTTTGGATGAAATTTAAATTAAAATCGGATAAGTTAAAAATTGTCAGCAAAATCGGGACAAAACCGGGTTAATTTCAACAAAATCGAGTCAAAACCGGATCAATTTCAGCAAATCGGATAAAAATTCCAGCAAAACCGGGAAAAACCGAGTCAATTTCAACAAAATCGGGTCAAAACCGGATCAATTTCAGCAAATCGGATAAAAATTCCAGCAAAACCGGGTCAATTTCAACAAAATCGGGTCAAAACCGGATCAATTTCAGCAAATCGGATAAAAATTCCAGCAAAACCGGGTCAATTTCAACAAAACCGGGTCAAAACCAGATCAATTTTAGCAAATCGGATAAAACTTTCAGCAAAACCGGGAAAAAACCGGGTCAGTTTCAACAAAAACGGGAAAAACCGGATCAATTTCAACAAAACCGGGTCAATTTCAGCAAAATCGGGTCAAAACCGGATCAATTTCAGCAAATCGAATAAAAATTCCAACAAAACTGGGAAAAACCGGGTCAATTTCAACAAAACCGTGAAAAACCCGGATCAATTTCAACAAAACCAGGTCAAAATTTCAGTAAACCGGGTCAAACTTATCATAAATTGACAGAATTTTAAATAGTATGGGGGAATAGGATTAATTAGAAAACTTGAAGGGGAAATAGGATTAGGGGTGATACATGAGGGGGGAATAGGATGAGTGCGATACATGAGGGGGGAATAGGCAAAGTATCCAAAATTTGGGTGGGAATAGGAGTTTTACCCTTAAAATTTCACTAAACTTATTATTCTAAATAAATATTTTCTTATTTTTTTAATAAATAAATAAAATTATATCATTTTATATAAATTTTTATTGATAAATGTTTTCTTGTTGATATATGGGATATGAAGGAAATAAATTTTATGGTTTATATGTATTTTATATTTTGTTTTATGCTTTATATATATTTCTAATTTTGTTTAAATGATTTATTGTAGTTCATATTTATCATAAATATATATAAATATGTTTGTATATATATAGGTGTATGAAAATATTTGATAATGTTTTGATAAAATTATTTTAAGTTTCTATTATAATTTATATTTATCATAAATAAATATATATTGTATATTCAAATATTTGAAAATTATAATTAAAAAAGTATACACAAAACAACGAAATTTATTACTAATTGTCTATTTTGGTAATTTTGCTCAAAACGCAATCGCAACAATTTTTTACCATTCGCTTCTAGTCGCAATCACCCGCAAACGCAGCGTTTCCACCAAACGCAAACGTAAACGCCGCCAAACGCAAGCGCAAACGCTGCGTTTCCACCAGTCGGCCCTCTGTCACTCCATATGTTTCTCTTCCTCCTTGTTTTTTCAACTATGTATTATATCTTCCTCTCGCTTCTTTGAATAACGGAAAAAAGAGTCGTTTGTTAATCCATTTAATTTTTTAATATTATGATATTCATTAAAGTTAGATTTAAGGAAAATTAAATAAAAATTGTTTTATTCTTAAATCCATTTTATTTTTTATGCAATATTTTGAATAAAGAAGACAAACGATTTTTTTTCCTTTAATAGATATTTTTTAACATATGCTAAATTTAGAAAAAATTAAATTAAAAGGTGGATGTTTGCTGAGGTGGCAGCCTGAGAATGCATCAAAACATATTCCTTTTTATATAATAACTAGGTTAGAAACATGCACGATGCGTAGGTTTTTATGAATTGCATATTTTTATATATTTTTTATAAGTTTATTTATATGACTAAAATTAAGAATTTAATTGAGATATAAGTATTATTAAATCCTTTTATATTGATTGAACTGGTACAAATAATAAAATGAAACATTTAATCGAAGATATTTTGACTAAATGACATATTTATAAAGGTCGATAAAATATATTGAAAGTTTAATAAAATATAAAAATTGTCAAATTACTATATAATTATTTGATCGTCATTTCAATTTCAAACAATACAACTAAAAGTTAGGATATAGAAAGGAAAAAATAAACTGTTAATAACCAAGCAAATTAAGTAATTAGGGGTTTTGGCTCCAATTTGTCTGCAATGAATACAATCTTCATTCGTATATGTATTAAGGAAAAATGGTTAGAGGATTTATGGGAAGTAATTAAATAAATTGTTAGGTGTAGAATTACTTCTTCGGAAATTTCAGATGATACGTAGTTTTTATCGGTGAAAATCCTTGTCGTCGAAGATGTACAAAGTGTTAAAGAACCTCAAAATAAATTAGAAAAAATATTATCTAGTGGTAACATAATATTTACATGAAATTATTAACGACTATATGATTTATTTTATACAATTTGAAGTGTTTTATTACTTATTGGCAACCAATTTAGGAATGACGAATGTGATCACAAAAACAATTTTGTTAACAGTAAGTTTATCCATTTGAGACCTGATATTGGCTGCAATCTCATTCCATATAGAGATCTTGACGATATAATTAGACAAAATTATATATAATTTACTTGTTGATAAGTAAGCGTATGTTTTTTGTGTGAGAGAAAAGATGCATAAATTAGTTCCATGTAAACCCATTAGTAATCCAACGACATCTGAAAATTGGTGAAGTCAATTATAAACAATTAAATTTAGGTACTAAATGCATATGAAGAAATAAAGAAATGTAATGAACCTGGTAAATTGTCTTTTTTAATTGTCAATCCATGCAAGTCTTTATATGATCTTATTCTAAACTGCTCCTTAGGAATATTGATGCTTGTATTAGTAATACTTTTAATAGTGATATTTGCATTAAAATAAATACGCATGTTGTTATCAGTCAATCTGGAACTTCCTAGATTAGACGGTATCGATAAATATTTTATAATGAAGATATTGCTTTCTTTTATTATATGTTCAAACTTCTCGATATCTGCTAAGGAGATTTATCCTTCAATCATTATTCTATGTAATATAACAAATATACATACGTAAAACATGTAATTTCTAACATAAATAAGATTCAAACTTTGTCATTGACAATTAAAAATCCAATGTCAATCAACCGATTATCTTTAAGTGGATAAGAATCTTTCCATATCCTAAGAAATCGACATACAATCCATTTATCAGTAGCATGTGCGATAATACTGTCAATGTTTCTGAATATGCCGACGTTTGATCGAGAAACTCCTGTTTAACAAAAAAAAATATGTAGGACAACTCAATATGAATTTATTAAAAAGAATTATACATATCACAAAGATGATCGGAAAAAATGCAAATCATATTGGGTATTGAAGAAAACACAATAGCAAAATATGCATTGGAAAAGAATTGTAATTATTATTTTTTTCATTATCAAAACCTTATATATTGTGATTGTCTTTCGAGACAATTAATGAGTAAAAAGTTCACGAATATACCATTGAATATTTCTTACAATATAAATATAGTAGTCCACAAAATATATCTCGATAGACAATATTTGTAAGGATTGGCTTGTCGGTTGAACTTTGGTTTAGGTCTAGTATTTTTGGTCCATGCTCCTAGGTTACTCGTGATAAGGCAGCATACAATTGTCCATGACTAAGCAACGGACTTGGTAAGTACAATCCAATTCGTTCTAAACTATGTCATTGACTTTTATTTTTTGTCATTGCATAGCATAGTCTAACCGAAAATTGCCTCCTACGTAATGTAAATGGTAGCTTCGAATCGGTTCGTGATAGAATGATTATGGGAATAAGCACTTTTGTGCTGATATGTGTCCACGTTATAACTATAGCCTCCAATACTCTTTTTGTCTATTGAATTACCACCAATCGTGTTCCAATACATAGCCCTTCTTTCTAATTTTGATTACGCAACATCATTATTGGTGCACCTACTTTTAAACTAAGGTGGTGTTTTGGTAAACCTGGGAATTCAAGTGAGTTTAGATATTTTACAGGGTAAAACAACAATCAGTGGTTAGAGCATTCAATTCCAATCACATTTGAACTTAAGTACTCTACTATCGTTCCTTAATATGTATTTTCTTCATCCACATCTTCATTTCTTGGAGTTAAGATCGCTCTTTCTTTGAGGTACTCATGATTCGTGAGTATTTCAAGGAACATTGGATATGTTGATTCTGTAATCATTTGTGGATCTCCTGTGACTTCAACTATTAGATTTTCTTAATCAAGATCTTATCCCCCTCAGTGTAGTCATTACACAACTTATTCAATGAAGGTGTTATGCAATCTCCAACGTTCAATAACCACTTAGCAAATACTTGCTCGTTTTGTCTCAAAGGCATATTACATGTTAAATTATGAATAGATATTTAATAGCACTTGATTTGATGCACCATTTACGTTAATATGGGCATGATACTTCTTAAGGATTTGTATATTATAGGGTACATCAAACATATTATCCAATTTGATGTTTTTTTCATTGCAAAAACTTTGAATTATCTCTCCTTCGTTTGTATAGCGCATATCTTAACTCGTTGGTTGTTGTATAATCGATGTATGGATGCAGATATTTCTTTGAACATATGTCATTTTCCATACATGGGGAGTGTGGTCTATCGACGCCACATGGACCACGTGTCATGTCTTGTTATACAAGTTGAAACCCTTCAAGGTCAAAGTCTTTATCAAGCAACTCTGCTTGTATAAAAGTATCTATGAATTATGCTGAAGGGTTCGTGAGAATGGGTTACAACCATTTTAGAATATGTGCATGTGACAATCCACGTTTTTGGAATTTAATCGTGTACAACATTGCATTATAACTATGATCATTTAGATTGTATAATGCGCTTATTTTTATCATCAAGGAGTAATAGAATAATTGTTAATTGCAACCCCATGTTTTGATTATTACCATCTTGAAAACACGACATTCAGTGTCTGGTCTATCATTTGCACTTAACTTGCCGTATGTTTCAAGATGAACTGAGATCTCCATTCACTTAGGATTTGCTGTCATTGTTACAAAAAGATTAGGGTCACCATACCATCTACATATATGCATGTGACAATCACCTCTACAAATTATAAAAGCTATATATTACACCAATTACGATCATAAATACTTTTATATAAAAAATCAACTATAATCAAATTGTATTTATATTGTTTTTATATGGATGATCAATAATAATAATAATAATAATAATAATAATAATAATATTGTTGTTGTTGTTATTGTTGTTGCTATTGTTGTTGTTATTGTTATTGTTGTTGTTGTTGTTGTTGTTGTTGCTATTGCTGTTGTTTTTTATGATTATTATGTGATTATAAATTGACATATACTAATAATAACAACAATAATAATATTATTATTATCATTATTATTACCAATACATGAACAATAATGCAATTCATATTACAAATCTTATATCAACATCATAAGATGGTGATAATAATGATGATGATGATGATGATGATGATGATGATGATGATGATGATGATGATGATGATGATGATGATGATGATTGATATATTACTCATTCAATAAAAAATATTATATATAAAATTAATGAATAATAATAATAATAACAACAATAATAATAATCAATTCATATTACAAATCTTATATATTAAAAGTTAGGTTTGATGAATTTTGGTGTCGCCACCTCACTACAAAAAAAAGGTCATTTCCAATGGATATATCAGTTGGAAATTACTATATTTCGGTTGAAAATGACCATTCCCAATGGATTTCAATGGATTCTAAACCGTTGGAAATCGATCGTTAAAAATCCGCATCCGTTGTAATTTGCAACAGGTATACAACATATATCATCCATTGATAATGTTCAGCGGAGTGTAACGAATATATCCATTAGACATTGGCAACGGATGCCTATTACAAAAAATCAATGCATGCCCGTTGGAAGTTTGTAACGGAACCCCGTTGAACATCCAGTGAAAATAAAAATGGCGGGAGTTAAATTATTTCAACGGATACCCGTTGGCAAAAAATGGCGGGAGCTTTCATTGGATTTCCGTTGCCAGAAGAAATGGCGGGAATTTTAAAACTCCAACGGATGCCCGTTGAACATTTCGAAAAATTTCAACGGGCATTCCGTTGATAACTTGACGAAAAAATTAAAAAGGTGTTCTTCCATCTCTTAGCTCCAGCTCTAGTGATCGGTCCTCTTATTTGAAGATCTTCACTCCCTCCACTCAGTTCCTCGCGTGCTTGTGGCACGTCGATGTCTCTCATCAGCTTACCTAGCAATTTGCAATTGAATACCAATAGATTTGAAAAACATAATATATAAGTGTAACTATATATATGTATATGTGCAACATTTCTATGACACTATCAAAGACATGGTATACAATAAAAAAATCTATGTATTATATACACATTCTTATATATGGCACAATTCACTATTGTATACAGCTATATTAATATATTACTTTTCACATAGACAAAAAAATCATTGAAGATTCATATTCTATGTAAACATATTTATATACCAATTTGCAATTGTAAAACAATAAATAAAAAAAATTAACATGGAATCGCGAGTATATAGATCTCGTGTTGTTGATTAGGAAATCATAGAAATAGATGGAATTCGTTCCGCAATCCTCCAACTACTAGCGGACACTTGTTTGCTTGAACACGACACTAACCACGTTTGCAAAGGCGTTCTTCAATCTCTTAGCTCCACCTCTAGTGATGGTCCTCATATTTGAAGATTTTCACTCCCTTCACTCAGTTCCTCTCGTGCTCATAGCGCGTCGATGTCTCTCATCAGTTTACCTAGCAATTTGCAATTGAATACTAATAGATTTGAAAAACAGATTATATAAGTGTATCTATATATGTATGTGTGCGACATTTCTATGACACTATCAAAGACATGGTATACAATCAATAATCTATGTATTGCATCATATACACAGTCTTATACATGGCACAATTCACTATTGTATATGGCTATATTAATATATTACTTTTCACGTGGACAAAAAAATCATTGAAGATTCATATTCTATGTAAACATGTTTATATAGCAATTTGCAATTGTAAAACAATAAATTCAAAAACAAAATAACATGTAAGCGCGAGTATATATATATATATATGTATGTGTATGTGTGCCAGAATATATATGTAACCTTTATATGACGGTATCAAAGATGGAATTGACGACAGTATAAAGAGCGTTGAAACAAGCAACAATATTATGAAGAATGAAAGTGTTTCAATCTTGGAATTTTTAAGCTATTTCACAAAGTCGGATCACAAAGTATTTTTAATAACGTATTTCCTTAACGGGAAGCTGAGTTTTTTGTGCACCTCGAAGGTTGTTGACATTTTGGCCAGCAATGGTTGGAATTACGTTTTATGTGTAATATGCTCTAGAAAACTAAAAAGATCAACATATTCTTTGTTTTGTGCATCGTGCCATGTGTCTAAATGCTATTGGGCTTGCTAGGTTAAATGTATATATGGATTAAAAAAGGTAACATAAATCAATGATTGTTCTCGAAATGTTCAATGTTAGTCATGAAATTATTTCATTATCCATTCTGTTTTCTATTAACTTTAAACGTTATTTTGTATTTTCTCACTAATAAAATATTTTTTATATTATACAAAAAAATAAATAATTTATAATATATTTACTATTTTTTGTTATTTACATCAAATAAATATTTAACAAACAAAATTAAGAAACAACAAATATTTTTTGTTATTCATATATAGATTATTTCATTATTTATTAAAATTGTTATTTCAATATATATGTATATATATCATGACACATAAAAAATTAATGGATTTTAAAAAGCATTGATGTGAAATGCAAGGAAAAATAAGATAAGTTAACAATTTTAATAGATTGATTTATGAATTAAAAATAACAATGTTAATATATAATTGTTTTAGATCTAAACTAATTAATTTAGAAATTACATCAATCACAACATATAATATTATTTATATTAGAAAATATATAAATATTTAGATCATAATATATA
Source organism: Gynandropsis gynandra (assembly GCA_036759665.1). Lineage (NCBI taxonomy): Eukaryota > Viridiplantae > Streptophyta > Magnoliopsida > Brassicales > Cleomaceae > Gynandropsis > Gynandropsis gynandra. The sequence continues at coordinate 14,137,105 of CM071873.1, forward strand.
TTATGAGATGAAATTCAATACGATAATATTGATCATGACTATTTCTTTCAAACTCTTCTATTGTTTGCCAATATTTGTCGTCTGAACATGGTAGACATCAATGAACAACTTATCAATGATTATTTTTCCAATTTTTTCATGTCTAATAGATTTCAAAAGCTTGATCATAACCATATAGATTATCGTATTAACATCAGAGAAACACATGAATAAACATTAAAGAGGGTTTGGAACCCGCGCAATGCACAAATTGATTTATATAAATATATGATTTTCCTATTAAGAAATATTTAAATTTAAAATTTTCATTTTAATATATATGTTATGTGAGGTGACAAATTGAACGGAGATAAAAGTTTAGTAATATGAATAATTAAAAAAGAAAAAGAAAATAAAACCAACAAAAGAAAACAAAAAAATTGATGACATGACGCATAGAGAATGCATACTTTTTCAAAATAATAACTGAAACATTGATTGAATTTATATATATTTATATATTACTTAAATATACATATAAAATATTACTTTAAATCATACAACGAACTTTTAGGATGATCGTTTTCATATAATTTATTATATAAGTTTTTTATTTCATCGGCATTAACACGTGATGATTCCCACAAATTTTCTTTTCAAACAGAAAAAAAAAAATAAAACCAATAAAGAAACAAAAAAGTTGATGACATGGTGCAAAGTTAAGGCATCATTTTTTAAAATAATAACTGAAATATTATTTAAATTCAATAAAAATACCATTAATTTTTTAGTGGGAGAGAAAAGTAATGAGATAGTGGGATATATGAATACTCGATATTATTAAATAATAATGTAGATTTTATATTAAGTATAAAAATTGAAAAATATAACATAAATATATAAAATTATTGTAACATAAATATACAATTAATGTAAACACTTAATATTTATTTTTATATAAAAAAATTTGATGACGTGGATGTTTAGGCAGTTTAAGGAGAAGAGATGAAAACTTCCTACCTTTATATATATAACTAGTAAAGGGACCCATGTTATATAGTTAAAATTAAAGTATCGTAAATAAATATTCATATTAAAAAGATGAAAAATATTTCATCACATATCATGTATATTATTTTATCAAATTATGGGTAAAAGCTTTGAATTTTTTTAAAAAAGGAAAAAATTATAGTATTGAATTTTTTATTATTTTTTTCATGAATAACAAATTTTTGAATAATTATATCCCCACTTGATTGATAATCCTACATGCTGGTGAGATTTGAAATTCATGTGTGTCCTTTGGAGGCGTCTTCATGGAAAGCTTACAAAGAGCCCTGAAAACCAAGAAAACATCTCTACGCAGCTTATTCTCATTCTGAACCTCCACGCCATTACCTCTAACTCAACTCCACTTGCACTAATGAGGCGTACTTCTTTCATAGTGACATGGGAAATTTAAACATGACAGATTCAAAGTACTTCTCTTTTTCTCATTTTCAGTGATTTTCATACCAATCTACAAGACTACTATTTGACCAATAAGCATAATAATGAGAGATGTTGCCTTGAGAAGCACTTTGTCATTGATGTTTATGTATCACTGTCATTCTTAATCCAAAGAGTAACCTACAACAAAATTTTCCAAGTGATACATAACATAAAAGTTCAAGTGTCAGACCAAAACCCACACCTACCTTTACAAGCTAAAGTTTTTGAAACATAAGAGGTGGTGGTGGAGATAAATTTTATTGATTAATTAATTAACGTTTGCATTGAAAGAATGAGGCATTAAAGAAGAAGCGAATGGAAGAAAAAAAACATCGGTGAATTGAAGAAAAAGAAGAAAGGATATTTGATATATCAGGTTAATTTTTTTAATTTAATTAAAGTATTTTAAATATATAAAAGGTCATAATTTGTATAACTATAATACAATAATAAAACATTATATTGTATGAAAAATAATGCATGTTATAATATTCAATTAACTTTGATTTTTTAAATTAAATATATATTAATTATTATATTATATAACTAATAAATGAAAATATATATTCAATAAATTTAACGTATATCTATACATATATATTAAAAATAGATACATATTTATTTAATATATATGTCATATATATTTAATATATATTTTTCATATTTATGTTTTCTATTATATTATTTGAAATTCCATAAAAAAATATACATAAAAACTCTTTATTTATATATAAATTTATATATATATATATTTAATATATAATTTTTTATATCCACTTTATTATTATATTATTTGAAATAACACCAAATATATATATAACTATTTATTTATATATAAATTAAAAAATATATATTTTTTACTATATATTAATATATAATATATAAATATTTATTGTAAATTGTATATATATATATTCATATATATTAATATATATTTATCTAATAAATAATTAAATAATATAACAATTACTATATATTTGAAATAAAACTAAGGGATATAAAAATAATGCATGTTATAATATTCAATTTACTTTGAATTTTTTAATTAAATACGTATTAGTCATTATATTATTTTATTATTAAATTAAAAAATATATTAAATATATATGAATATATATGTATACAAAAATAATTATCTATATATTATATGTTAATATATTATATTAATATATATTAAATAAATATGTATATATTTTTAAATCTATATATAATAAATAAATATTTATGTATACTTGGTATTATTTTAAATAGGATAATAAAAACGTGAATATAAAAATATATATTAAATATATATGAACATATATATTATATAAATATATGTATTTTGAAATTTATATATAAATAAATGGTTTTTCTCTCTCCGATGAGGTGGCCTCACCAGAAGAGAGAAAAAAACCTCTTTATATATACGAAATAGAGCGAAATTAAATAATTTTTAAGAATTTAATAAAAGAATCAATTAATTTTAAAATAAAAATTCATCAACTTCGTCCTATAATGACTATTAAAAATAATAGTAATGGATATTAGTTTTAGGATAATGGTTATTACAAATAATTATAATGGATATTAATTTTAAATTAATGGCTTTTAATAAATAATTATAATGTATATTAATTTTAGGTTAGTGAATATTAAGAAATAATTGTAATAGATATTAATTTTTGAAATGTTTCATTGAATTATAAATAAAATATTTAAAACTAAAAAAAACTTATGATGATGAGGTGGCACAAGAAAAATACACCAAAAAACCTGTTTATTTATATATAGATTTATATATATATATTTACGAAATAGAACGAAATTCATAAAATATTTTTTAAGAATTTAATAATAGAATCAATTGATTTTAAAATAAAAATTCATCAACTTCGTCATATAGTGACTATTAAAAATAATAGTAATGTATATTAATTTTAGGATAGTGGTTATTAGAAATAATTATGATGGATATTAATTTTAAATTAATGGCTATTAAGAAATAATTGTAATGGATTTTAATTTTTGAAATGTTTCATTGAATTATAAATAAAATTTTAAAAATAAAAAAATTATGATGATGAGGTGGTACAAGAAAAATGCACCATTTTATCCTCTATTTTATATATAGATTTACGTTTTCTAAGTACATTATTGAAGGAATGGTGATCCCTTATCTACGGATCAAAATTTTTTTGTCATATTAAAAAAACTGCAATTATACAATGATATTAGTGACATGTTAAAAATCGGTAAAAGCGCATATAATAAGACATTTTGTTTATATAAATTTTAATACATCAAATTTTAATTTGAAATAATAAAATGGTCATATAAATAAATGCGATAATAATGTATTAAATAATTACATATTGTAAATGATTTCTTTTTCTTTAATTTTTATTATTTTCATTAATTTGAATATTTTGTAAAATTTACTTTTTATAATACATGAACTCTTTAACTTATTGTGGTATATTTTCATATATATATATATATATATATATATATATAGGTAGATATGATATTTACTTCTAAATACGAATGTGACAATATGTGAATAAAATAAAGTTACATTAGCTATAGTATATCGTTGAGCAGTTTATTGTATATCATCTATAATTTTTTTTTAATTTCGTTTTGGTTGTATCTAGTGTTAGAAGAAGATAATAAACAATTATTATTAAATCAAACAGTCTAAGATGTTATAATACTTCGATCATATTTAAATTACAATACATTATTTTAATACATATTATGAACTTAAGTAAACAAAAAAAACGAAAAAGATGCATTATAAACAAATTATATATATAAAAGTTATTGTAAAAGGTGGATTGTGATGAAGCCACCTAAGCAATTTTTTAATATAATTGTTAAAATTTTAAATTTTTAAAATTTCCATTTATTTGTAATAAATTATAAAATTAAATGCACGTTTACATAAAAGGTGGATTGTGATGAAGCCACCTAAGCAATTTTTTAATATAATTGTTAAAATTTTAAATTTTTAAAATTTCCATTTATTTGTAATAAATTATAAAATTAAATGCACGTTTACATTCTGGAGAAGCTTAAAAGTTTGTTTTCAGAGCCATTATCATTTTACAAAAAATTTATTATCTTAAATAAAATTAAATGTATTTAATTGTCATTCCATCCATGTTTCCATTTGTCACCGTGACCAGAAGCTCAAGAGTTAATTTTTAAAAACCTCTATCATGCTCTTCCTTCATTTCTGCAAAAATATCACGCCAGCGAAGAAGCTCGCGATGGAGAGTTTGCAGAGAGCTAAAAGAGCGCGGTGGAAACGTCTGATCAAAGATAGATCTTTTAATGGAGGTAACAAGAAAATAGTTGATCCAGTGTCTAGCTAATCGGACATGGACGATCGGAGCGCGTCGGAGATACGGTGGATTGCCGGAAGCAATGGCCAACCACCATCGTCTTCTATTACAATTATTCCTTATGGTTTGTTCTAATACCTTTTAAATTGTATGCATCGATACCTGTAATTTTTTTCTATTATTTTTGTCCTAACATTTTCTTCGTTTATAATGTTTTAGGAGATACTGCACATATGAATTCATTTTATAGATCAATCCATTTCTCTTAATTGCACTCATCACAAAACAGATCATCAACATGCTTTTTGTTTCGTTACTATCCGCACACAATATTGACATCTCTATTATCCACCATATCTAATTAGTTTTTTTTCCAATTTTTCTATAGTCACTCTTTTAATATGATATCATTGTTTTTCCTATTCATATATACGGAGGATTTGGATTCTACTCAATGACAAAACTCTCTCTTGAAGCACGTGAGAAACTCTCCAAGGTCTGTAGAGTATTTTTTTTTATCTCATCCATGATAGTGAAAAAGAAAAAATGATCCTTTCTTTAGATAATAACGTTGTTGCAACTTTTGTGAATTACTCGGTGATTTGTTGCATCAACCGCTGTTTCTCATGGAACAAATTATCTGATTTCAGGTCAGACCACATACAATAGGGCAAGCAAGCAGAGTCGGTGGAGTCAGCCCTGCTGACATCACAGCTCATCTCATGCCATGGTAGAATCCAGTCCACAAACGTTGGAAGAACTCGAGCTCAAAGAGCCCATCATCACCTGATTCAGTGGTTTATCGTTTTACATGTGGGTAGCTCCTTTGTGAAGCACAATCCGGTATTCCTCACATGTTGATAATCATTTTCTCAACGAATGGTGTATCATGTTCTACAATCGCAATTCATGGCAAGGCCAGGCCACATGCTGGACGGAAAGCTGAATGTTGTAGTGTTCATACGGTTGAGGCCATGACACAAATGCTAAACGGAAAGCTGAATGCTGTAGTGTTCATACGGTTGAGGCCATAACACAAATGCTGAACGGAAAGCTGAATGTTGTAGTGTTCATACGGTTGAGGCCATGACCATGATTTTACTGCACATCACTAACGAAGAACGTGACTGTCTTTGTTTATTGTCTGTGTTTTGTCAGTCTCATCATTTGTTTATGCCTGGTATCTTGTTCGTTAAAAGGCTTAAATAGTTTCTACGCAAACCAAACGGATCAATACCAAATTTATTCAATTTGGTTTGGTTTCAGTTTGTTCAGTTTTCCTACACGAATCAAAATGAATGGAATCTTAAATAACCAAATTGAACACAACTAAAAATCAAAATTCCTCTTGATCATGAAAATTTTCAAGATCCTAAAAATGTTAGATTTCATTACATATAATAATTATAATTAAAAATCAGTTGTTTTTTACCAGAAAAAAGAAAGATGTTAACATGTAAAAATTAAAACAAAATTATATTTTATTAAATAAAATAATGAGATATACTATCATTCATTATTTAATATATTTTTAATGATATTAAATAACAATAATAACACTTCAATTTATATATGACTCTTGAAATACAAATAACATCATATAAAATTAACAATTGATTGTAATATAATATGAATCGTGTTGAATTATTATTATTTTTCAATTTAATATTTTTTATATTATTGTAAATTTATAACAAAGTCCTTATACCACAAAGGTTATTTTATCACCTACTCATTAAGGTCTTCCATTTAGAATGAGAAGATGATAATTACGAGTCAGATTGTGCTACGCACAATCAACAAAAGTCAATGACAAAGTCTTAAGCAAATCGGATTATATCTTCCAAAATCAGTTTTCAGCCACGACCCGCTTTATGTTGCACTTTCAAGAGTAAATTCGGCAAATGGACTACAAATATTATATATAAATGCCAAGAGTAAGCAAAATTTGTCTATCGAGAAATTTTAAACGGTCTCCCATAATCACAAGGTATGTAAGTAAAATATAGTTCTTTAAATTCATATTGGCCATCTTCAATCATACATTGTTATTTGTCAAAATCATATTGATCAAGATCGTTTCTATGCAGGTTGACATCATATAAAAACAAATTCTCATTAGTCTATTACAATTATTCCTTATGGTTTGTTCTAATACCTTTTAAATTGTATGCATCGATACCTGTAATTTTTTTCTATTATTTTTGTCCTAACATTTTCTTCGTTTATAATGTTTTAGGAGATACTGCACATATGAATTCATTTTATAGATCAATCTATTTCTCTTAATTGCACTCATCACAAAACAGATCATCAACATGCTTTTTGTTTCGTTACTATCCGCACACAATATTGACATCTCTATTATCCACCATATCTAATTAGTTTTTTTTCCAATTTTTCTATAGTCACTCTTTTAATATGATATCATTGTTTTTCCTATTCATATATATATTTCACTACAATAGACAAATCTGTAGCATAATTGAATTTTATTAAAAATTCTTACATAATTCCAATATATTTGTAAAAAAAAATTATACAAATAATCGGCCGCGCATCGCGCGGAATTTTTCTAGTGATATTAATATTGGTATATATTAATTTGGTGTAAAATGATAAATTCAAATATTTTAATTATTTTATTTAATTTTAAAAAATAGAAAATTTAATATTTAAGATACAAAAAATTATGTATTATTATAATATAATAAAAAATCATACCAATTTAAAATTTTAATATTTATTTCATAAGTATTTTAATTATATATTAGATCGGTTTAATGATCTAAAATAATTTTAAAATTCACATTATTTTATCTTTAATTTTGACTAAATTTTTATTATTTATATACTAATTTTAAATATAAATTTATAATATTTATTTATTTTATTGATAGAGCATTGTAAAAGTTTACAATATGTTATTTTAAAGATATAATAAAATTAGATATCTTTATAATTTATTTTCTAATTTAATGTGCATTTGTGTGGTTGATAAGATCAAGAGATGGGTTGGTTAGTGTACCATAAGTTGCTTTTAAATAAAAATAAAAATATGAGAAAAATCTATATATATTATACAAATATAAATATTTAAACTATTTTTAAATTTATTATACTTAATCAAATATTAATATAATATTTATAACTACATATTTATATAAAAATAAGGAAAACCTATATATACAAATATAAAATTTTCCCTCTTTTTATAAAGATTTAGTTATAAATAATATATTAAACCTAACATTAGGGGTGGACAAATAGCGAATATCCGTAAATATTCGACTATTCGTATTCGTCGAATATTCGATTTTACTATTCGTATTTGTATTCGTAAATATGGATATTCGTAAATTCGAATATCCGCAAATATTCGGATATTCGTCGGATATCCATATCCGTAATAAAAATCAATTTTTTTAAAAAAATTAATAAAAAAAATTATAAATAAATTACATTTTAGTCCTTAAATTAGGGTTAAAACTTTTATAATTTACCATATATATAAAAGTTCTTGCAAAAGTAGGCTTGTGGTGAAGCCACATAAACAAGTCTTTTTTTAAACTAATTTTTTATTAACTATAATTATATTGATCATTAATGTAATTAAATGACTTAAAATTTTTAAATAACTCTTTTAATATCTTATTAATATCCATAAAATCTTTACATAAAAATAGAAAAATCTATATATATTATACAAATATAAATATTTAAAATGTTTTAAATTTATTATTCTTAATCAAATATTAATATATATATATATATATATAAGTTCTTGAAAAAGGAAGTTTGTAGTGAAACCACCTAAGCAAGTCTTTTTTTAACTAATTTTATTAAATATAATTATATTGATCATTAATGTAATTAATGACTTAAAATTTTTAAATATCTCTTCTAATATCTTAATATCCATAAAATTTTTACATAAAATAGGAAAAATCTATATATATTATGAAAATATAAATATTTAAACTATTTTTAAATTTATTATACTTAATCAAATATTAATATAATATTTATAACTACATATTTATATAAAAATAGGGAAAACCTATATATACAAATATAAAATTTTCCCTCTTTTTATAAAGATTTAGTTATAAATAATATATTAAACCTAACATTAGGGGTGGGCAAATAGCGAATATCCGTAAATATTCGACTATTCGTATTCGTCGAATATTCGATTTTACTATTCGTATTTGTATTCGTAAATACGGATATTCGTAAATTCGAATATCCGCAAATATTTGGATATTCGTCGGATATCTATATCCGTAATAAAATCATTTTTTTTTCTAAAAATTAATAAAAAATTCTAAATAATTTACATTTTAGTCCTTAAATTAGGGTTAAAACTTTTATAATTTACATTTTAGTCCTTAAATTTTAAATATAATAACTATTTCTTTATATATTTTATAGTTGATCTGAAAGTCAATTATAATAATGTTTTTTATTTATAATTTGATCCTTAATTATTGAAGAATAAATATGTTTAATTTTTAAATTGTATATAAATTTTCTATTCGATCTTTAATGTGTGGTCATAATCACATAATCTAATTATTAAATTCAATAAAATAAAAAATAATAAAAAAACGTTGGATAAAAATATTAAAGGTTGGAGAGAGAATAAATTTTACTAATTTTGTTATCATTATTGTTATAATTATTGTTTTAAATAACAAACACTTTTTAATTCTTAATTTTTAAAAATAAAATATTATTATGAAAAGTTAAAAATATTTTTTCTTTTATGAAAAAACATTAAAATATGATGGAAGTTAAAAGATCTTTCTCAATATCAATGTCCATTTCTTCCGTCATTATATCAACTCCTTTCAAACTTTAAAACAGTAACGATTTCTCATTTATAAAATATGATTTTTAAAAATTCATATAAAATTGATATGGTTATTAATTATAGTATAATTTATTTAACATTCATGTGCATTGTCATTTTATTCAACGATACCAATAAAATTTATATGGATTGAATATCATTAGAAATTCTTGAAAAATAATATTCAAATAATTTCTACACAATATGTTTTTAAGCTAGATGATACACAGTTTTTAATGGAATACTCGGATAAAAAAACATCGATCTCTTTATGTATCTGATTTTTATTTGCGTACATTTTTTTATTATATGAGCTTTTTAATTATTTTTTAAAGTTTACATAATAATCATACAAAAACTTTTACATATTTTCCAAAATTAATGTCGTTTTAGATAATATATTCTTTTATGATGCTATAAAATTTTTATTTGTACATCAATTCATGATAATTAATTGTCTCCTCCTTATTGATCAAAAATAAATTTAAATCTAAAAAAAGAGTTTAAATATGTATTCATTAAATTATATTAAGTCATAATGATTCATTATTTCTAGATAAAACTACAATTTTTTAAAAAATTCGCGCATCGTGTGGGTTTATAACCTAGTGATTTAGAAAAAAGGCTAACATGAATGTCCACATAAATTATAAATTTATAAAAAAACAAATACTATAATACAACAAACACGAATTGATTATAATGCAACAAACATGGATTATTTATGGATCAAAGGTAATTTGAACATATAGGATTTTTATGGCACACAGACAAGTTGGATCGTTTCAATATGAGAAAACCGACAAATGTTATCGTAGCAGCAAAGCAACAAATGTTATCGTAGCAGCAAAGGACGCTTCAGAGGAAACTTCTTATGCTTTGAACAACGTCAACTTATCATTTTTAGTTTGTATTCTTATAATGAGAATGTTACCTCTTCTATAATGTATGAACTAATTATATTGATCTTTTATCTTTACAATCGAAACAATGAGGATCTGGCAGACTATTCCAATAATTTGTAGTTAACAGATTTCATACATATGAAACAATCAAAGCACTCTCCGTTCAGATGATTATGAAACAACACAATCAAATAATAAATCCAAGAATAATAATGCATATTTAATTGGTAGTAAAATATTGTTGCCATCTCCTTTTACAGTCGGTTCAAGATACATGAAGCAAAATTACTTAGATGCTATGACACTTTATCAATCGGTTGGCTATCTAGATTTATTCATATATAACATTTACTTGCAATTTAAAATGGTCTGAAATTCACAAAAACTCAATCAACCAAGACTTATGGCCCGAGGATCGACCAGATATTTTGACAAGAATATTTAAGCTAAAACTTGAAAACCTCATAACGAACTTAAGAGGAGATCAAAATTTTGGCATTGTCACAGCATGTATGTTGAATCTTTTATTATGCAAATTCTCAATCAATTTATCAAAATAATTGAACTTTTCTTAAATGACAGCTACTTTATGATCACAATTGTTTGCACAATTGAGTTCCAAAAACGAGAACTCTCGCACGCGTATATTAGGTGTTTGAGTTTCTTAACTTAATTACTGACAATCACAAAGACATAAACTTTCATGCTTACAAAATTCTTTTATCTTGCAGTTAAACACACTATTGAATCCAAAAGCAAGGACTACCACATGCACATATTCTTATATGACTATACCTGATGCACAAAAATTCTTCGGCTGAATGCATTGATGAATTCATCCAAGCACAATTACCTGATAAAGAAATCAACAATGAATGATTTCGTTTGATTGCGCATCATATGATGCATATGCCATGTGGTTTAGATAGATCACGTTCACCGTATATAGAAAATGGAATGTGCAAAAAAGAAATATTCACGCCCTTATATCGAGTATACAAATATTGATAATTCAAGATATGTGCTATACAAACGTAGTAAAGACAACTCCAAGTTTACGATGAAAGGCGATATCGGATTGAACAATCGGTTTTTGTGCCTTATTTTTTATCTTTACATAAATATAGAGCGATAAATCGTCTTTACTGGTTAAGAGAGGGACCAAGAGTGATGGTGCTTCAAGTAAGGAGAAGGCACCAATCATGGAAGTTAATTAAATGTCTAACAACCTAGAATATCGGTACCTATCTAAGTACGAAGCTGTTTGGAGGATATTATTATTTCAAATACATCAGTAAAACCTCCAATTATGAGGTTATCGTTGTATATTAAAAACAAACAAGGTTTAAATTTTGGTAACAAAGAAAATGGGCTTTAGTCCGCTTGACCGAGTGAAGTCTGTGGAACATTTTGAGAATGGACTTTAATACGCTTGATCGAGCACATAGAGCGTTCGGATCAAGCGTTTTCAGTAGATTTATCTCGAATGCTCGTTCTCGTGCTGATAGTTGCCAAGTTTTCCCAAAGTGTGCTCTTTATTCCTAATTTATCTGTAAGATCATAAAATGATCTAAAAAACGTAAAAAACTAAAAAGATGCAAAACAATATAGAAATGTATAGCAAATAATAAAGTGAAATAAGTGTGATCAATGTCCAACGTGTGTAACTACATTTTAATCAATAATAGTATGTGTACATGCTTTAAGGATAATACTATTGTAGAAATGATTGTTGATAGCCTCTATAAGTTTCCAAAATATAAATTCAATCGAATGACACTCTATACGTTGCTTATAATAGGCTAAGCTCACATCGACAGCTACTTAGATTGAAAGAACCAAAAAAACAGTTCAGGTTATAAAAACAATTTTTATCCCACTCTTTTCTAATTAAGTTTTGTACACCGCAGATGTTATTAGATTACTAATTAGGTGCAAAAGGATCAAATTTCGCATGACATCGTCCACTAAAAGAATCAGCTAGTGTTTATTGTTGAATAGATAAATTTTTTAATAAAGTTGAATCCATCAACCTATATATACCTTAATTTATAACTCAAAACGACCTACTTGTATTATCACAGAAGGAACAAAATCGCAAAAGTTAGAATACATGACGAACTAACAATGTATGTTCGATCGAAGATGAATATGACAATTGTGAAAAAAAAAAGTTTGTCATGGTCGCTACTGGCGTCATTACGAAACTGATTAATAGTAATTACTCTAACTTATCAAAGATTACATATTATTATGAATCATTATATCTTATAAATTTAAGGTTGTTACTAATTTTATCGGTATTTATGTTTCATATCTTTTTACTCATCAAATATCATCAACAACAAAGATTTATTTCGATGAAAACCTGGAGATAATAAAAAAAGTTCCCTCAAAAATTAGTTCTCTAAACTTGGAATACTACAAATTTACAATTAGATATTTTAAATTGAAAATAATTTGAAACGATATTGTTTTAAACAAATAAACATAAAATAATATTTGTAATTAGAATATTCAATGTTATTCTCCACAATTTCTTTTCTCTATTTTATTTTTAAGAAAATATTTGTATCTTTCATATTTCATGCAACAAATTAAACATCACCTCTTACCTAATACATCTTATTATTTAACTATAAATAAATAATGGATAACATGACATTATTTCATTTTTCCTTTTCAATTTTAAGTGATCTTATATATTGATTTACCAATCAAATATTTTTATTATACTAAAAATGAACGTGGTTTAATAATATATTTATAAATTACTTTGTTTTACATCAAACAAATATTTAAAAAAAAAGTTTAAAAACCCCTTTCGCGTTCGGCGCGGCTTACGGTGTTTAACGAGTATGGCCAATTTAATAGGCCCAATATATAGTGGGCTGAAGTTCTAAGCACAGAGGGCTCAAATCCCATCTCAAAAACTTTGCTCGATGGCTATCTTACTACTGTCTAATTTTCCTAGATCCGACGATCTGACGCCGATCGCTGAAGAATCAGTTTCCTAGTTCCTAATCTCCATTCTCTCTCCCGGTGAAGGTATTCTTCTGCTTCTTCTTCTCATTCCACAAATCAAATTGGTTGAAATTGATGCCAGTTTAGATTCCTGAAGAGGGTTATTGATTTTTTATGAATTCATCTCCCAGATCACCAGATTTCTGCTCTGTAGATTCGACGAACCTGTATCTGAATTTTGTGTTTGAAGAAGATTTTCGAAACTGGCTGCTGAATAAATTTGATGATTCTTTTGTGTGTTAGGTTTTCTTTGGTCGATAGCGAAACTGAGGGCGCAGATATTTTGGCTCAAGGCCACTTGAGCACGATCGATCACAATTGCCAGACCTGTCACTGTCAGGGAATCATCGAAAGTCAGACAAGAGTATTTATTAACCGAGAAACACGAAGCAGGCGTTTCGTCCTCTTCCTATCATGATTTAAAACTCGGGTAAGATCCTCTTGCTCAAATGCGGTATGGGTTTCTCGAATCTCGTTTTAGATATAGTTGTTCATGTTGGTGAATTTCATTTTGGATCCAATTCTTTAAGGAGACTTTTACAATGCTAGAGGGATTGCGTTTTTTATTGACCTGTCTTTAGCTATTTTTCTGAGGATCATTGTCTTCATCGTTGAATTTACTAGTTTAATAGTTGTATTATTTCAATTTTTTGTTAGGACATTTTAGGGGTAATTGTTGGTATGAATGTAGAGAGGATTTCAGTCACCGAATCCAGTAACCCGATTATAATATGGTGGTGGCTCCTTTTTTAAGTGGGTTGAGTAAGCTAATGGTAGTGTATTATGCTCTTTGGTGATCTATGATCCATGGAAGGAATTACAATCTGTTGTTATACCTTTGTTTAGGGAAAATCTTCAGAGAATTTGATACTTCTCCCATTAGGTTATGACCGTGGTTCTGTGCATCCATCTCTTGCCCCATTATGTTTTGAGTGCTATGAGTTTGTGAAAAAAAAAAAATTAAGCGCAGATTAATGATGTGAATATCTGTAGCTGGAAGATGATTTTAACGTTTTATCATGGTGAAATCTGTTATAAATTTTTGTAAAACAATTCTTTTTTATGGCAGATGTGGATTTTCTTTTTGTTCATCAGTTATATTATTTGTGACAATCTTGTTGACTACATTAATTATGGGGACATATTTGTTCTGAAATCATAATTAATTAGGATAGCTGCTTGAAACTCTCCACTACTTCTCTTGTTGCCGCATCACCAGCTTCTTAGCCAGTCTTAGTTAATAATGATATCTTGAAACATACATGTTTCTTTCTCTCTGTAACTGTGCTACTTCTATATATCACATTTGCAATAAGTTGGACATTTTCTAATTGCAGGTTGAGGTCATGACATTTTGCCCGTGACTGGCAAAACTTAAAGGTCTAGAAACTAATGGGGACAGATAAACCGGGGTACCCAAATTTTACTGCTAGACCTACCTTTTCCCCATTTGCATCTGCGCTGCCTTCGGCAATGCCCCAGCAACCAGGTGGACATGCTGGTGGATCCGAGAATACGTGCCTTAGGCCTTTTCTACCATCCCCATCCCAGAATACTAGCCCTCAAGCTTCTGGACCTCCTTTGGGATCACCGTTTGGTGGAATGAGGCCTGTCCTACCATCTTCGGCTCCAAATAGCATACCTTCCCCGGCTCCCGTACCTCCTTTTGGGTCACAAATGTCAGTGACTCGACCTCCTGCACCACCATCCGTGTCGTCTCCTCCGACAGCTTATACTCCATCTAGTGGTGGCCCTTTTCAGCGGTTCCCCACCCCGCCATTACCGACTACACAAACTCCTCTGCCAGTTCCACCAGTTGGTCCACCTCCAAGTCAAGCTCTTCCGGGTCAATCATCATTGCCTGCTGTTTCTTTTCGTGCACAGCAACACATGCCACCTGTACCAATGGGATCTTCCCCTCAAAGTATTATTTCTGGGCCACCTGGTGCATATCCTGCTCAAACTGCTGCAGATTTGCAGTCCTTTGCTCATCGACCTGGTTTCCAGCAGCCTTTTCCTCCCACTAGTTCTTACTCCGGTGGCTCTAGTTTGCAGCCATCTTTGCCGGGTTATCTTAACAAGCAGATTAATGCAATTCCACCGGCTCCTCCAGTGGCAGTACCTTCTCCTGCAGCTCAGGGAGCTGTTTTACCACCTCCATCTACAGTTGCCTCATATCCCCCTTCTCAAGGAGGTTTTGCACAGCCCCCAACTTTAGCGGCGCAACAGAACCTGCATCCTGGTTATGCACCTTCTATTAGTAATGTTCAAGGCTTGGTAGAAGATTTTAGTTCCCTGTCACTTGCGTCAGTTCCTGGATCCCTTGAGCCAGGGCTAGATCACAAGTCATTCCCAAGGCCTTTGGATGGTGATGTGGAACCAAATTCATTTGCTGAAATGTATCCCTTGAATTGTCCTTCTAGATATCTAAGACTTACTACCAATGCTATACCGAATTCTCAGTCTTTGGCTTCGAGGTGGCATTTAACACTTGGAGCTGTAGTTTGTCCACTTGCAGAGACTTCTGAAGGGGTTAGTATTTTTCTAGCGAGTAATGAAGTTCTGGGAATTCTCTAATCTTTTGGTATTTCAGGACTTTCAGTTGCTTGCACAGGAGCCGTTCTATTAGTGAAGATAGTATCAGTCTACATATATGTTTTTCTTGTTAGTCATTATCAATTTAACATTTTAATCTGTTCAGGAGGAGGTACCAATTATTGATTTTGGTTCGACTGGCATCATCCGCTGCAGAAGATGCCGTACCTATGTGAATCCTTATGTGACTTTTACTGATTCTGGACGAAAGTGGCGCTGTAATATTTGTGCTTTGCTAAACGACGGTAAGCCACTTAATAACAAACATATTTTCTGCTAACTCGAACAAGGAAGAAAAAAGGTTTGCAGTTTGAAAAGTCTTTAAATTTCTTACTTTATTTTATCTTTTGAGTTTGTTTCTCCTTTTTGTGTGTGTATGACTGTTTGTGCTTAAGTCGTTTGTTGAGGTTTCCTCTGGTTTTCCTAATGCGAAAGGCCCATATATTGGGGACTTTTACTCGTAAATAGAGCAGGTGAAAGCTGTCTGGACTTTCCTTCATGTTGTGCGTGTTTGGTTTGGTGCTCTCAGTTCTCTTTTTTAGTTCTGTTTAGGCATTTGTTCTCTATGGTTTCTATTCATGGTGTTGTCCGCTCTTCATGTTAACAACCCGAAATTACTTGTTATCTCATGGCTTTTGTTACAGTAATTTCAATTATATTTATATTTTTGTTGTGTAATATGGATGGCTATGCCAATGCATCAACTCTTTGTGCAGTTCCGGGTGAATACTTTTCCCATTTGGATAGCACTGGCCGAAGAATTGATTTGGATCAGCGACCTGAGCTTATAAAGGGCAGTGTTGAGTTTATAGCTCCAACCGAATATATGGTGCGGCCTCCAATGCCACCAATATACTTCTTCCTCATCGATGTTTCAATTTCGGCTATTAGAAGTGGAATGCTCGAGGTAAGCACTTTAGCTTCCAATATATCATTTCTTGATAACCTTTCATATGCTATGTTATTTTAATCTAGGTATATACTTTACTATTTAAGCACCAAGATAATGTCTTAACACCTTTTTTTTTGTGTGAGATAACATGCTGATAATGGATGTATGAGGCTCTTGTTTTCTCAGCTAGCTAGGATGTTATCTTTCTGTTAGCTGCAAGTGGGCTTAAATTTTAGATTTTGCACTCATGTTTTTGCTTGTTTCTCAGGTTGTGGCTCAAACTATTAAGTCTTGTCTGGATAAGCTGCCTGGTTACCCCAGAACTCATATTGGATTTATTACTTATGACAGTACAATACACTTTTACAACATGAAGGTACGGGTCTTAATGAATATATAGAAATTTTGTTCTGACATACTAGATCTTTCATTCCTGCATAATT
>CM071873.1:14156336-14174822 GCA_036759665.1 Gynandropsis gynandra
GAATGCATACTTGATACCATTGCAAGCAAAGTGATAACTGAATGCGTACTTGATACCATTGCAAGCAAAGTGATAACTGAATGCGTACTTGATACCATTGCAAGCAAAGTGATAACTGAATGCGTACTTGATACCATTGCAAGCAAAATGATGAGTAACTAAATTACTATATTCTGGTGTCTCTATATAAATGATGCCTGGGGTTTTACCTCGTACCGCCCCCCTGATTACATCAAACACAAGTAATTTACGCGGATTGATAAATCTTCTAATTGTTTGTTCATTCGTCGCCTTTTTAAGATGCTGACAAATGACTGTTGTGGCTTATTTATTTATATTCTTTGGGTGTTTAGGTGATACTGCAAGAGCAAGATAACCAAATGTCAAAGAAGCTTATAAAGTTGATAAAGAAACTGAGGGAAAAGGATCCTTCATATTATCAAATGTGCCATCTTGTTCGACAAGGAGAACAACCCCGAGAAGGATTCCTTCTCCTTAGAAATCTCATTGAGGACCCATCGAGTGGTTCCACTGGCTACATTGATTGGATCATGCAACTACACCGTCAAGTCCAACAGAATGCTAACAAATAAGCTTATACAGGTAATAAACATTACCCCATGGTTATATATATATATATATAAAACAAATAAGCTTATACAGGTAATAAACATTACCCCATGGTTATATATATATATATATATATAATCCAGCAAGAATGCTTACGTGGCGTTTGCTTCTATAACAAGGAATTCCCAAGAGTGATGTGGTGCGAGAAGGCTATGCTATGTGTGCATCTTGTAAACAAATACGACCATTGATTCTTGAGCTCAAGGTCTTGTTCTTTTCAGGTCCTTTGAGGTATTCGTAAGGGTACAGATGTACAATGCTTGGTTATTTCATGTATTGTTCAAGAATTTTCTTATTGAGTCTGGGCATCTTTCATTCCAATCCGATATCCTTACATTGTGACATTTAGTCTTTGTTACATATTATTGTCAATTCAGTGTTTTCTAAATGCACCAAATATGTTCAAGTGGATTGTCACATAGTTAGTAATCAATTTATTGAATGAGATATCACATTGCATCATGTGAACTTATAGTATGTTTTTGTTGTAATTGTTAAGACATTTAGAGAAAAAAAAAAGAATTTGGTTTCTTTGTTTACAAGTTGAGTTTGTAAAATCTGTACATACTTGTTAAGAGTAGATGTGTAAATACTATTATTAGCTTAAGTTTTTTCCAAGTTAATTACTAATCTATATATATATAATTGTATCTAGGGGTGTATAATGGATTTGTTTGATTGGGTTTGATTATCGTCATCCCACCAAAAAATGAGTTGGTTTGGTTCATGGTCATCCCACTAGAAAATGAGTAGTTAAGTTTAGTAAGTTTTCTAAACAAGTTGAAAAATTACAGTTCGATTTTAAGTTCGCTAAGAAATGAGATGATTCATAAACTAGATCAATTAATTTTAAAGAATTCTAAAATAAATTAAATCAAATAAAATATCTAATATATAAAAAATATTAATTTGAATATAAAGTTATCTAATATCAAAACATTAAAAAGAATACGAATTTATCTAATATAAAATATCTAAAATATAAATATTTTAAATTTGATGATTTGTAATTCTATTTATAACATTCTTTACATCTCTTTTTCAAAACTTCTTTTATTTTCAAACTACAACAAAAACATACTATATAATATATAATATTTGATTTGTATGTATAATATATAATATTTGATTTGTATGTATCTATGTAGAGAATAAGAAACTAACAATATTATAATTATGTAAATAATCTATTATTTGTTTTTTTCTAGCTCGTGGATCGTCTAAACGCTAATTCGTTTTCGATTAAATTCACCAATTCATTTTTTTAATGATTTGAAAAATATCTAAATGAGCTAAGTGTGTTAGTCCACCCCTGCCTAGCCCACAGTGGGCTGTGTTATTTTTATTTTAATCCAACTCAATTCATATTTTATATGGTTTAGAATATTATAGTCCAACCTAGTCAATTTAAACTCCCATATTATATGGGTCAGTACGCACGTTGTAATTGTTCATTTAAAACAAAAAGTATAACATTAAAAATTAAATTTTCATTTTAAAGAAATATAAATAATATTTTTTTAATAAAATAATAAAAATATAAGTAAAAATCAAGATAATAAAATAACATTTAACTTTAAAAAAGTATTAGTATTATAATTATTTTCATTTACTACTACACTAATAAAATTATATATATAAGTAGAATGTTTTACTCTCTTCTCCTTAAACCACCAAAACATCCATATCATCAAATATATTTTTAATATAAAAAATAAATATTAACTCTTTATATTAATTTTATATTTATGTTACATTAATTTTATATTAATGTCGGAATTAATATTTATTTTTTAATGGAAGAGAAAACATAAATAATTTATATTATTAAATAATTTAGTCACTTAAGCGGGATAATTTCAAAAATACCCTTCTAGGACTAAAACACTTCAAAAATACCCTTTCCGAAAAAAAAAAATTTGAACTTCAAAAATACCCTTATAAATGTTGATATTCCCAAAATAGCCCCTGCAACCCTGCGACCCAGTTCGCCCCTGCGACCCAGCGCCCCAGTTCGACCCTGTGCCCCTGCGCCCCAGTTCGGCCCAACGATCCAGTCCGACCCTGTGACCCTGCGACCCAGCGATCCAGTTCGACCCTGTGACCCTGCGACCGACCCTGCGACCCAGTTCGACCCTGCGACCCAGTTCGACCCTGTGACCCAGTTCGACCCTGTGACCTAGTGCGACCGCCGGCAACTGCCAGAAATCACCGGAAATCGCCAGAGATTGCCAGAAATCGCCGGAAAACGTTCGAAATCGCTGGAAATCACCTACAAATCGTCGGAGATCGCCAAAAATCACCAGAAATCGCTAAAAAATGCTGGAAATAACTGAAAATGGATAAAACATTGTTGGAAATCGCTCGAAAATTGCTGCAAAATGCTCAAAATGGAAGGAAATCACTCGAGAATGGAAAGAAATCGCTAAAAAATGGAAGGAAATCACTCGAAAATGGAAGGACATCACTCGAAAATGAAAGGAAATAGCTCTTAACTTTGTTTCCCTCCTCTCAAATTTTGTTTTCCTCCTCTCAAATTTGCTTTTCCCTCCTTCTTATGTGTTTTTCATTAACAAAACATAAGGGCACATATGTCTTTTCTCCATTTTTTCATCAGATTTAGAAGGATAGTTTTGAAGTGTTTTAGTCCTAGGAGGGCATTTCTGATATTCTCCCCACTTAAACATATATATCATCAAATTTGTCTTCTATATAAAAAAAATGTTTTTATGTTAGTTACATTTTAATTTTTATATTTATGTTTTGTAATTATTTGATAATATTAATTATTTATATCTTCCACTATCTCATTATTTTTCTCTCCCACTAAAAAAATAAATATTAATTTTATATTTATATTACATTAAATTTATCATAGAAGACATAAAATGTAACGTTATATTTTTTTCAATTGTTTTATAATTATTTTACCTAATTATTTAATAATATTAATTATAAATAATTATGCCTTCCAGTATCTCATTACTTATCTTTCTCATTATCCCATTCATCCAATGTCATCAACTTTTTTTTTTTGTTTTTTATCAATTTTATTACTTTTTTTATTTTTGAAAAGAAAATATGTGAAAATCAACATGTGTTAATGCCGATGAAATAAAAAAGATTTATATAATAAATCTATATATAAAAAAGTAGAATGTTTTCCTCTCTTCTCCTTAAGTCACCTAATCATCCACATTATGAAATATATTTTTAATATAAAAATAAATATTAAATCTTTACATTAATTTTATATTTATGTCACAATTAAATTTTTTTAGTGGGAGAGAAAACATAAATAATTTATATTATTTTGCACGGTCGCAATGGGTCATATAATTTACCATTTTTTATGTTTTTGTTACAGGTGTAATGTAATGGATTCGGTGGATGAGAAAATCACATTGATTTACTTTTTGTATGATGGTAAATGGGAAAAAAAACCCAAATGGAAAATCTGAATGGGTTGGTAGAGTTCAGAAAAACCAGAGAGTATTTTTCTATTTTCCTCCGGTTAGTCTAACATACCAACAACTGATTGATGAGTTATGCACAGAGATGATGGTGGGAAATAATAAAACGAAGTTAAAGTTAAGCTATTTGCCCAATATTTGTGAAAATAGGAAGCCGACATATATAATGAATGGTAACATCTTAATTGTTATATGTTCGATCGCATAAGAGGAATTCGACCACTGCTGTATGTGGAGATAGAATCGGCAAGTGTGAAGCGTGAAATCGAAATTGAGAGGGAAATTAAGCTTCTAATTCCTGCTTTTAGAAGCATTGCTAAAGAAGGTGAGGATAGAGGTATTGTAGATTATAATGACTGTGTTATTGTGGTCCGAATAACAAAAGTAGAGTTGGAGTAATCTGGCGTAAACAATAAATATTTTGGATTCGGATAATTCTGATAGTGAACATACAAGTGGGTTAAGAGAAGATGGTGGGTGTGCCATGAATGTGATAGTTGATGAAGTTGTTTGTGCCAACAGAGCATAAGTTTGGTGATGGTGAGCACAACTTAGAAAGAGTAGTTCACGAGAAGACAGACATCGAAAATAATATCTTCGAGTTCGAAGAGGAATTCCATCTTCAAATTGGGCAAGAGTTTGATAGCAAGAAGGATGTACATGCATTTGTAAGGAAAGGTTCAATTGAAGCTTCCTTTAGATATACAACATCGAAATCTCATTCAAAGCTGTGGGAAGTACGATGCAAGTTTGCCGGAAGTGGTTGTAAATGGAAATTACGCGTGGCAACAATCCCGAATTCCAAATGGTTTAGTGTGAGAATACACCATCCCATTCATAACTGTTCACCTGTATCTAAATGGACCAAAGCTACAAAGGGTACATCGCAATTGGTTAAAGATTATTTGAATGAGTAATATGCCAGGAATTATGAAACACCTCAAGCAAAAGAATTGATGACTCGTGTAAAAGCAAAGTACGGTGCCAATGTATCGTATTTGATGGCATTAAGAGGCAAATGTGGTGCTCAAAAGGAGATTCGTGGTGATGACTTTGAACATTATAGGAGGCTTCTAGGGTGGTTGCACATGTTTACAGAAACAAATCCCAGATTTGTCGCAAATCTTCAGCTCGAGAGTGATGCGAAAAGCTTGAAATACCTTTTTATGGCTGTCGGAGTGGCTATAAGAGGATGTAAATACATGCGTAAAGTGGTTGCTCTGGATGCAACATTTCTGACAGGAGTGTACAAGGGAGCATTGATTGTGGTGATTGCGTAAGATGGTGAACATCACCAGTATCCTATTACATGGGGAATAGTCGATAGAGAGAAGGACGAATCATGGACGTGGTTTATATCAAGGTTGAAAGAGGTGATACCGGAAGAATGTGATGTCATTGTGATATCTGATCGCCGTAAAAGCTTGATCAAAGCAGTCAAACAAGTGTATAAAAAGGCTCATCATGGTTTTTTGATCATCTCGTTTTTATACGTAATTCTCGCATGATTTAAGAGATGTTTATGATATAGATACAATGATTACGTATGATTTTGTATCCGTTTTACTCATTTTCATGTTTTCGTGTCCTTGCAGGTTGTAATACAAATTCGGTTCATTTTGGAGCTAAAGGACGTACACGAGACAAAGTACTAACATCGAGGATCATCACGGAACAGCCCACACGGGGCATTCACCTAGCCCGCGCGGGGGTTGACCCCAGCAACTTCAGCACGACTCGGGCAAGCCATCAGCACGCACGACCTTCACTATTAGCATCAGCCCGCGCGGGGCACTCCTTAGCCCGTGCTAGGAGGCCTTGTTTCCAGCGAACACAGCACGCCACACCCGCGCGGGGCACACACTCAGCCCGCACGGGTCGCGTCCGTCACCTGCAAAAACCAGAAAAGTAAATTTGTATAAACACGAAAAGGAACTCATTAGTTACTTATACCAAAAGGAAAACAACGTTAGAGAAGAGGAATACGATATATTTTGCTGGAGAAAGGAATGGAAACGTGGCCCAGCTTAATCAAGAATGGAAAACACACGAAAAAGGTAAAACGGTGGCTGCTGCGACAATGGGAAAGAAGTGAACGGCCAAAAGCAAAAACCAGGAGAAAAAGGAAAGAAAAGAAGAAGGAAAAGGAAGAAGAGCAGCTAGGGGTCGAAGGGGATTCAGTTGGAGTTTTCAGAATTCATAGATGAGAGAGAGTAGAGAGAGAATCAGAGAAGAAGGAGACTCTTGAGAAGGAGACATTCAAGGGGCATTGGAGATCAATTCAAGACTTCGGTTTCGTTTGGTTTTTATGTTCTTTAGACTTTCTACTGCAATTTCCCGTTTTCGTTTATCTATTCTTTGTCTGAGTGCTAGAATGACTTGTGTTTACGAAGGCCAAGTAGATGCATGTGTTAGGGATTAGGAGAAGAACCGAAAGGAGAATTCTAGTCCTAGAAAATTAGGTTTAGAGCAACCGAGGTTAGGTCACGAAAGTAGGGTAGCAACGGTTGAGGGTAAAACGGATGAATCATAGAACTTATCGGTTTAACTTAAGGTGTTAGCCACAAAATTAGGGGATAACTTGACTAGATCACGTGTCTATGCCTTGAGAGAGGGTAGATATCATATTAGGATCATGTGCCTTAGATAACTTGATCAGAATTGCATGATTAGATAGGTTGATTGTTGATTTCGGTAGTCTTGTGGTGAAACCGGATTCCTAGAACGTTTGTCTCACTGTTAAGAACTCGTAGTTTATTTGTTTTTAGTATTTCAATCTTAAAACCCAATATTTGTTTGTTTGCAAGTTTGATTCATAGTTTGAGTTTAGGTTGTGTTGCATAGTCCCTGTGGGATTGACACCTAAATTACTACACACGTGCCATGCATTTGCGGGTAGTTTAGGTTAAATTTGTTTAACTTTGATGCGCATCAAGTTTTTGGCACCGTTGCCGGGGACTATTGTCAACACGTCTTAGACTCGGGCCTAGAGTCATTCTTGTTTTGTTTTTCTTTTTGCTTTTCTTTTCTTTGTTTCTTTCTACCTAATTCCGTTTGATTGTCCTTTGCTGGTTTATGACCAGATCTCAAGGTGCTTCCAGTCTATTCCAAATCGACTCCGAGAGCGTGCGCACTTGCAGACAACTGAGAAAGGGCAAGGAAGAAGGTAACATAGACCCGTCAAATCAACGAGATATGGATAATCAGAACGGCCACGAACAACCTCAATTACCTGTCGGTAATTTGGGGAATATGCAACAACAACAACTCGCACCTCAACCGCGAGAACCATAGGCTCCTCCACCACGTCGCGTCAGAGATTACGTGGTGTCGAATATGAACAACGTACAAACAGCCATACGGATGCCTGCTGTTGCTAGGGAACAGTTTGAAATTAATCCGGCGATGATCAACATGCTTTATCAGAAGCAATTCATGGCTGGAAATCACGAGGATCCCATCAACATCTCAGAGACTTCCTAGAACTTTCCGGTACATTCAAGATACACGGAGTCTCAGAGGACGTGGTCTTACTGCGTCTCTTCCCCTTCTCAATTGGGGGACGAGCGAAAACTTGGCTGCAATCGCTTCCCGCTTGTTCAATCACGACTTGGGACCAGCTCTGCACATTGTTCTTATCACGCTTCTTTCCTCTGAGCAAGATGATTCAGATGAGGAGGAAATCACAACGTTTAGATGCAGAGATGGAGAAACGTTGTCCGAAGAGTGGGGCAAATTGAAGGATCTTCTATAGATGTGTCCACACCATGGTCTTTAACAGTGGTATGTTATCCAGACCTTTTACAACGGAATTTCAGATGAATACCGAACGACGTTGGATAACGCTGCTAGAGGATCATTTATGGATCTGAGCATCGAGGAGGCATACGAGCTGATCGATAACCTCGCCATGAACCACACCATGTGGTCCACACCGAGAGGTATACCTAAAAGAACTCGAGGTTGATATGAGCTGAATCAGGGCAGAGCAACGAGTAATACAACAAACGCCATGTACTGCGTGAATTGCGGAGATATAGAACACGTGGCTTATCAATGCACGCTGCAAGAGAATGTGGAATACATGAATTATGCCCAGCAGCAAGGAAACACACAATTCGGGAATACCTACAACCCAAATTGGAGGAATCACCCGAACTTGTTATACCGAACGATTCAACCGATGAAGTATATGGGATTTCAGCAACCACAACAGCCATACCAGCAAAATAACCAGCAATTTCAGCATGCTCAGAAAGTTCCGCAAGCTCCTCAACCTCCTCAAGCCCCTTCTTCAAACCTTGAGGCGGTAATGCTCGAATTTATCAAGGAGCAAAGGCAGCAACAACCGACTCAAGCTAAATTCAATGCGGATGTGGGGACAGCGATCAACGAGCTCAAAACTCAGATGTAATCCTTGAGCAACCATGTGAAGAGCTTCGAGAACTCTGTAGCACAACAAGCTGCCTCATCCTCTCGGAATCTCGGACAGCTTCCCGGTAAAACCGAATTAAATCCGAGAGAATACGCTAACGCTATTTCTGTGTGCAGCACTGATATGATCGAGCATTCGCCCTCGAAAGAGCGAGAGCAATCTGCTGGTACGTCCATGAGAAAATTCAAGGTACCATCGCAATTATGGAAGGAGTCGAACCAGATTTGGACAAACCATACGTTGCTCCACCGGCATACAAACCTCCTATACCGTTTTCTTAACGGTTGGTGAGCAGTAAGAATGAAGAACGAGTGGGCAGATTTGTAGAGGGTCTAAAGAAGCTTGACATCAACATCCCATTCGTGGAGGCCCTGCAAAAGATGCCTAATCACGCCAAACTCATAAAAGAGGTTCTTTCCAAAGAGAAGCATATCGAAGAGAACGAGACGGTAGCACTCACCGAGGAATGCAGCGGTATCATTCCCACCAAAGTTGAAGGACCCCGGAAGCTTCTCCATTCCATGCACAATAGGTAATCTTGACATTGATAATGTTTTGTGTGATTTAGGAGCAAGCGTGAGCATCATGCCTTACTCGGTTTTCAAGCGGATGGATTTTGGGAATCTCAAACCTACAAAGATGTGTCTATGACTCACGGATCATTCGGTAAGATATCCGGTGGCAATTGTTGAAAACGTTCCCACCAAGGTAGGTAATCTTTGTATTCCCATTGATTTTGGTTTACTTGAAATAAAGGGAGATGCTAGGATACCTATTATTTTTGGTAGACCGTTCTTAGCTACTGCAGGTGCCATGATAGACGTACAACAAGGAAAGCTTTCTTTACGTGTCGGAGATGAGACGATCAAATTCAACCTGTCCAGCCCCACGAACGTACCCTTATCCAAGGAGTCTTGCTTTACAGTCGATTCACTGGACGAGTTAGCGAAAAACACGCATGATCAAGTAAGTGCTTTTGATCCTCTTGTACGATATTTAACACGAGTTTGCGAAGATGCAGGATTTACGACGAAGGAGCCAAGCTGTACACGAAATTCATGAGTGCTATTGCAGCACTAGGAGACGCCCCACGTGAGGAGATACCACACGAAATGCACGCTGGTTTCGCAGTGGAGAAGACGTCCAAACTTGAGCCTGAGCCACCTCCGTCTTCTTTTCGGTATGAGTACGTTGAATGCGATAAAATATATCCTGCTGTTATGAATGCTAACTTGAGTGCAGATGAGATGAGAAAAGAACCCACACACATAAAGGAGAGTCAGCTCTTCAATATGTATGCACGGAAATTATATGGAAGACAGCCACGAACCTTCCATCGAAACTCAAAGGAGGCTGCACCTCACTTGCAAGAGGTAATGGAAAAAGACATTATAAAACTTTTTGATGGAGATGCCATTTATCCAACCTCCGGCAGCGAACGAGTGAATCCCGTGCATGATGTGCCAAAGAAAGATGCAGTGACTAAGGGATGGTATGACAAAAAGATCCTACCTCATGACTTTCAGCCAGGTGACTTGGTTCTACTATCGAGGAGGCCGTTCAATTCATGTCTAGGGGAACAGTTCACGTTTGTCAGGTGATTTCCTTTCACTTTCTTTTATTTTCTCTTTGATTTCGTAATTTTTAGGTTGTTTTTGCTTTCGTGAGTCAGAGTCATCCTAGGCACTAGTCTGGTGCCACGTTTTGAGATGAACCCTAAACCTAGGATACTGAAGAAGTTGGCCTTTTTCGTAAGATTTTACATGTTTGAGCTAGGTTTTTTCTAAGCGTTAGAGCTTATTAGTCGGCTGAAAAACAATAGGTCGTAATTCTTTGGGAATCCTAGTGTTGCTTGTGGGAGGTTTAGATGAGGTTTCTAGGCTAGTTTATCGTTTATTCTCTCTATCCAGATGGTCATACTTCATATAGACGATGCTTTACTTCTTGTTTATGAGTATTATTAGATCGTATGAAATCGAGCTCATTTTGCAGATTAAGAGTGCATACTAACACTCCACTGCCGATAGAAATAATGCCTAAAAGCATGATCTAAAATCGATATGAGTGCATCGACCTTGATACTCTTTCGATGGTTCGGGTCTAAGTGGTGGGTTGACGATCATCTTTCTACGTCCTAAGGGCATGGCACAGTAAAAATGCCGCCCACTCCGCTGCACTCTTGAACAAGATGCATGAGTATACCGTCATCGGTAATCTACGTCTAAGTAGAGGCTGGATCCCTTCAAATTTGACGTCCTAGAAGCCTAGTGTGTATGCATATGAAAAAAATGAAAAGAAAAAGAAGACATAAAAACAAAAGAAAAGAAAAAGAAAAAAATAAAGAAAGAAAGAAGCTCGGGAAAGAAACAAGAATCTTCGATTGTTCTAGGTTTAACATTTGTCTGAAGTCTTGTTCGGGGGAGAGAGTTACGGTGGCTTTTTTAGTTTGCCTTCGATTTACTTTCTCCTGGGAAGCCTTGGTGAACCTAGGATGAAGACTGAAAATTTCATTAGACCGAATTTGCTCTCGACTTGCTAGTTGATCGGTTAGGTTCGCTTTAGCGGTATGTTTAGAAGAAAGTGGAATTCTCGGATTTTGTATACCCCACATGTTTCACGTTTACGTTTGCTTAGGGACAAAACATTCAAATTTGGGGGATTTTGATCATCTCGTTTTTATACGTATTTCTTGCATGATTTGAGGGATGTTTATGATATAGATACGATGATTACGTATGATTTTGTATCCATTTTACTCGTTTTCGTGTTTTCGTGTCCTTACAGGTTGTAATGCAAATTCAGTTCATTTTGGAGCTAAAAGACGTACACGAGACAAAGTACTAACATCGAGGATCATCACGGAAAAAATGGGACGAGAATCGGCGAGGAATAACACAGCCCACACGGGGCATTCACCTAGTCCTCGTGGGGCTTGACCCCCAACAACTTCAGCACGAGTCGGTCAAGCCATCAGCACGCACGGGCTTCACCATGAGCATCAGCCCGCGCGGGGCACTCATTAGCCCGCACGGGGCCTTTGGTTCGGCGTTTGGTCCAACAGAATGAGCACGGGTCGGGCAAGCCATCAGCACGCACGGGCTTCACCATGAGCATCAGCCCGCGCGGGGCACTCATTAGTCCGCGCGGGGAGGCCTTGTTTCCAGCTAACACAACTGAAAAAACCAGAAAAGTAAATTTGTCTAAACACGAAAAGGAACTCGTTAGTTACTTACACAAAAAAGAAAACGACGTTAGAGAAGAGGAATAATAGATATTTTGCTGGAGAAAGGAATGTAAACGTTGCCCAACTTAATCAAGAATGAAAAACACACGAAAGAGGTAAAACAGTGGCTGCTGTGACAAAAGGAAAAGAAGTGAACGGCCAAAAGGAAAAACTAGGAGAAAATGAAAGAAAAGAAGAAGGAAAGACAAGGAGAGGAGCTAGGGGTCGGGAGGATTCAGATTGAGTTAGTTTTAGAATACAGAGAGGAGAGAGAGTTGAGAGAGAATCGGAGAAGGAGACTCTTGCGAAGGAGACATTCAAGGGGCATTGGAGATCAATTCAAGACTTCGATTTTGTTTGGTTTTTATGTTCTTTAGACTTTCTACTTCGATTATGTTGTTTGCTTTTGAACACATGAGGGAGTAGTTGTTTTGTTCTAGGAGAAAGGATTAGCCCATGGCTATCTTGGAACTACTTTTGATTTATTTTTGAATGCATCTTCCCGTTTTCGTTTATCTATTCTTTATCTGAGTGCTTAAAGGACTTGTGTTTACGAAGGCCAAGTAAATGCATGTGTTAGGGGTTAGGAGAAGGACCAAAAGGAGAATTCTAGCCCTAGAAGATCAGGTTTAGAACAACTGAGGTTAGGCCACGAAAGTAGGGTAGCAGCGGTTGAGGGTAAAACGGATGAATCATAGATCTTATGGGTTTAGTTCAAGGTGCCAGCCACGAGAGTAGGGGATAACTTGACTAGATCACGTGTCTATCCCTTGAGAGAGGGTAGATATCATATTAGGATCGTCTGCCTTAGATAACTTGACTGGGATTGCATGATAGATAGGTTGATTGTTGGTTTCGGTAGTCTTGTGGTGAAACCGGTTTTCTAGAACGTTTGTCTTATTGTTAAGAACTAGTTTGTTTATTTGCTTTTAGTATTTCATTCTTAAATCCCATATTTCGTTCGTTTGCAAGTTTGAGTCACAGTTAGATTTTAGGTTGTGTTGCGTAGTCCCTGCGGGATCGACACCTGAAGTACTACACACGTGCCGTGCACTTGCGGGTAGTTTAGGTTATTTGTTTAACTTCGATAACACATCAAGTTTTTGGCGTCGTTGCCGGGGACTATTATCAACATGTCTTAGATTCGAGCCTAGAGTTTTCCAATTCTCGTCCTAAGTTTTTCTCGGGCAACCTACGGTCCCGTTGGTTTGGTCCTTTTCAGGTACGAGAAGTCTTCACACATGGAGAATTGGAACTATGGAGCGACTCGAGCGGAACATTCAAAGCTCATGGGCAGCGGCTAAAGCCCTACCAAGCCGCTCAACCGATCGAAAGTGGAAACTCAATTTTCCTTTCCGATCCACCCGTCGCGAGCGCATGAGGAATGGAGACGTCAAAGCTTAAAGACGTTAAATAAGCACTTTCTGGGAGGCAACCCAGCTGTTATTTTCTATTTTTTCTTAGTTTTTAGTTTGAGATTCAGTTATGCGTTTCATTAAAAAAAAGAAATCAAGGCTTTACGGTCGAACAGAGACGGAGAATACATGTCGACCGCCTTCATAAGCTATTGTGAGGAGCAAGGCATCAGAAGATACTTGACAGCACCATACTCAGCTCAACAGAATGGTATCGCTGAAAGGAAGAATCAAACGGTCCTTGATATGGTTCGGTCGATGCTGAAGACAAAAGATATGCCAAAAGAATTTTGGGCAGAAGTGGTGCAATGTGCGGTGTATGTGCAAAACCGCTGTTCGCATTCAAGTTTAGAGAGCAGCCATGTTTTGAGATGTACCCTGAACCTAGGATGCTTAAGAGGTTGGCCTTTTCCGTGAGATTTTGCACGTTTGAGCTAGGTTTTTCCTAAGCGTTAGAGCTTATTAGTCGGCTGAAAAACAATAGGTCGTAGTTCTTTGGGAATCCTAGTGTTGCTTGTGGGGGGTTTAGACGAGGTTGCTAGGCTAGTTTATCGTTTATTATCTCTATCCATATGGTCATACTTCGTGTAGACGATGCTTTACTTTATTTTCTATAAGGATTACTATATCGTATAAGATCGAGCTTATTTCCAGATTAAGAGCGCACACTAACACTCCGCACTTGGTAGAAATAATGCCTAAAAAGCATGATCTAAAATCGATATGAGTGCATCGACCTTGATACTCCTTCGATGGCTCGGGTCTAAGTGGTGGTTTGGCGATCATCTTTCTATGTCGTAAGGGCATGGCACAAATAAAATGCCGCCTACCCCGCTGCACTCTTGAACGAGATGCATGAGTATACCGTCATCGGTAGTCTGGGTCTAAGTAGAGGTTGGATCCCTTCAAATCTGACGTCCTAGAAGCGTAGTGTGTATGAATAGAAAAAAAAGGAGAAAAGAAAAAGAAACAGAAAAAAATAGAAAAAAAGGATCGACGTGCTAGTTGATCGGTTAGGTTCGCTTTAGCGGTACTTCTAGGAGAAGGGGGAATTCTAGGATTTTGTATACTCCATGTGTTACACGTTTACGTTTGCTTAGGGACAAGCAAATATTCAAGTCTGGGGGATTTTGATCATCTCGTTTTCATACGTATTTCTTGCAAGATTTTAGAGATGTTTATGATATAGATGCGATGCTTTATGTATGATTCCGTATCCGTTTTACTTGTTTTCGTGTTCTTACAGGTTTTTATGCGTATTCGGTTCATTTCGGAGCTAAAGGACGTGCACGAGACAAAGTACCAACATCGAGGATCATCACGGGACAAACGGGACGAGAATTGGCAAGAAATAGCCACTACCCCTGCTGGTAACTCCCTAGCCCGAGCGGACAATTGTTACGTTAATTTTGTCCAGCAAATTGAGCACGAATCGGGCAAGACATACCACGCCGGGGGCCTTATGGCAGGAGAAAACTCTCGGCTAATGACCTATCTCTCAAGTGGAAATAGAATGTGTGCAGAGTCTTTGATTGACGTTGTAAATGTATTATTTTGATTTAGAATCTTTGATCGACTCATGCGACCCTCAATTGACATTAATTAGTTTGACGTTGTAAATGTTTGTTTTGATTGGTTTTTGTCACATTATCATTAAAAACCCGTAAATTCGTCGAGTTCGCATTTACTGATCAATATATCCAACCAAGCGACCCATGCGAGCCTCACTTGGCATTAATTAGTTTGACGTTGTAAATGTATTGTTTTGATTAGTTTTTGTCATTTTATCATTATAAACCGTAAATTCGTCGAGTTTGCATCTATTGATCAATATATACGACCATGCGACCCATGCCAATATCAATATGTCATTATCAATATATTTGAGTTGTATATGTCTTATTTAGAATCAATAGACAATAATATAAATAATATCGACATTTTAACAAAATGTTAAATTCATTTTTTAAAATTTTCTCAAACTCATCCGATGAGTTCTTAAAACACTACTATCACTTTTGAAACACATGCATTGGTTATACACAACTCAACTATGGACACATGGGTCATTATCTATTTTAACCATTGATTGACGTTATAAATATATTGTTTTGATTGGTTTTTTATCATTTTATCATTATAAACCCGTAAATTCATCGAATTCGCATCTATTGATCAATATATGCGACCATGCGACCCATACGACCCATGCGACCCTGAATTGGAATTAATTAGTTCGACATTGTAAATGAATTCTTTTGATTGATTTTTGACATTTTATCATTATAAACCCGTAAATTCGCCAAGTTCGCATCTATTGATCACTACATGCGACCTATGCAATCCATGCGACCCTCAATTGGAATTAATTATTTTGATGTTGTAAATTTATTGTTTTGATTGGTTTTTGACATTTTATCATTATAAACCCGTAAATTCATTGAGTTCGCATATATGCGACCCATGCGACCCTCAATTTATGCGACCCATTATATTGATCCATATATGCGACCCATGCCACCCTCAATTTTATTGGTTTCTGACATTTTACATTTTCACCAAAATTCCCGCCAAAAGTTTACCAAAATTTGAAAAAACATAATTGTGTGATCATGTCTTTTCGACTCCATCTGACGGTGATTCGATGTCAGGGTCATGTCTTTTCGAATTCCAACCGTTTCCTTTTTTCAAATAACGACACAAAGTCTCTGTATAACTCTCTTCATCTTCCATCAATTTTTTTTCTGAAAATGCCACATTTTCCTCATTTCTTAAGAGAGATTTTTCTGCGCTATTTGGAGAACTACATTGTAATCTTTTTCATAAATCTCTCTGTCGATATATTACATGTAGAGAATGTACATATTTGACTATTTTTTTCGTTTTTTGTTACAGGACATCCCGAAGATCTTCTTTGATGAGTATATTTACGGGAAAGCGAGATACAACAACACAACAACGCTTAAAACAAATGGGTCTAACAAAACATGGGAAGTCAAGTTGGATGGCTCCAGATTTACTGATGGGTGGAAATATTTCTCCAACGACCTAAACTTACGTATTGGGGATTGCATATTTTCAATCACGAAGGTGACATGGTCCTTTCTATTACCAAGGCCACTCCTGCTCACAGGATTTTCACGGTACCAGTCACTCATTCAAATCTGGTCGTAGATGCATTGAT
The DNA here is from genome assembly GCA_036759665.1 of Gynandropsis gynandra. Classification (NCBI taxonomy): domain Eukaryota; kingdom Viridiplantae; phylum Streptophyta; class Magnoliopsida; order Brassicales; family Cleomaceae; genus Gynandropsis; species Gynandropsis gynandra. The sequence continues at coordinate 14,172,697 of CM071873.1, forward strand.
AAGTGACCTCAATCTGATTCATCATATTTAATTTGGTTATTTATTCGATTTTTACTCCTTTCTACTAATGTAACTTGGGTGATGTCGTGGACACTTCTGATAGCGTTTGCGAGGTCGAGAGGTCTTTGCCATAGACGATGTAAGATTCATCTAATGATTGGTTAGAAACTGCCGTGGGAGGCATATCTAAGGCCCGTGGCACGTGGTGGCGCTACCATCAGAGCGGGTTGGAGAAAGTTTTGTCTCGACCATGGGTTGAACCAGGGTTGTTCCCTCCAAGTCGAAATGTATTCCAATGGAGCAATACATCGGCTTCAGTTTTTCCCTCAAACAGGGCCTAACAATAACAATGTTTGATTTCAGTTTTATTTTGATTGCTCTAAACCTCCTTTGAACAAGAACATTCCTTTTAACTTGAACTTCATGTTGTATTTGGATGGTTTTTTAAAATTATTCAATAGTAAGTATTATTGTTAGTATCATTGTTTTTGTGGATTTACTATTATTGTAACAAGGGTCGCAGAGGGACAAGGGTTGCAGAGGTACGAGGTCATAGAGGTCCAAGTGGTCACAGAGGTCCAAGTGGTTGCACGGGTCCAAGGGTCGTAGAGGTCCAAGGGCAGGAGATGTCCAAGGGTTGCATAGCTCCAAGGGTAGCAGAGGTCCAAAGGTCGCACGGGTCCAAGGGTCGCAGAGGTCCAAGGGTCACAGAGGTTCAATGGTCGTAGAGGTCCAACGGTCAGAGATGGAAAAGGGTCGCAGAGATCCAAGGATCACGGGGGATACGGTTCGCAGAGATCCAAGGGTCGCAGATGTACAAGGGTCGTAGAGTTTTGAGTCAATTATTTGTAAATAATTATATTTATAAATAATAAATTATTCATATTATTTGTAAAAATTATATTTGTAAATAATAAATTATTTTTATTAAAATTTGTTCCGTATCACAAAAAGAAAAAGCGTACGCAAAGGTATAACGGTCGCGACCCTTGTACCTCTAGGACCCTTGGTCCCCTACAACCCTTTGTCCCTACGACCCTTGTACCCTATGCGACCCTTGTACCTCTACGACCCTTGGTCCCCTACAACCCTTTGTCCCTGTGACCCTTGTACCCTCTGCAGCCCTTGTACCCTCTGCGACCCTGTACCCCTACGACCGTTGTCCCTCACTGCGACCCTTGTACCTATGAGACCCTTTTACCCCTTTGCGACCCTTATATCCTTCCGCGACCCTTGTACCTCTACGACCCTTGTACCTATGCAACCCTTGTACCCCTGCAGTCATGTCTTTTCGAATTCCATCCGACGTCGATTCGATTTCAGGGTCATGTCTTTTCGAATTCTAGTCGTTTCCTTTTTTCAAATAACGATACACTTTCTCTCTAACTATCATCATCTACACCCATCCTTTTTCGAATAATGACACACTCTCTCTCTAACTATCATCATCTTCCATCCATTTTTGCCGAAAAATGCCACATTTCCCTCATTTCGTCCAAATCATTCTTCTGAGCTTTCTGGAGAACTACCTCATAATCTCCTTCATCTCTCTCTTTCGGTATGTTAATGTAGAGAATGTACAAATTTTTGACTTTTTCTTCGATTCTTGTTACAGGATATTCCGAAGAAATTCTTCGATGAGCATATCTACGGGAAAACGAGGGATAACTGATCATCTCGTTTTCATACGTATTTCTTACACGATTTAGGAGACGTTTTTGATACATATGTGATGTTTTACGTATGATTCCGTATCCGTTTTACTTGCTTTCGTGCTTTTCATGTTCTTACAGGTTTTTACGCGTATTTGGACCATTTTGGAGCTAAAGGAACATGCACGGAGCTAAGGAGCAACTTTGGGGATCATCACGGGACAAACGGGACGAGATTGAGCATGGAAAGGCCTCACCAGGTCGGGCACAACCCTAGCACGATCGGGTAAAACCTACGGCCAATTGTGTGGACCATTTAGCACGACTAGGGCAAGCATTTAGGACCATTTTGCCTTGTGCCCGAGCGGGCACACATGCCATGCCCGATCGGGCATCATTCCAGCAGCACAATCTGCACGAGTTGCCCTAGCCGCACCCGAGCGGGCACACTCACTACCCGAGCGGGTCGCGGCC
>CM071873.1:14192380-14216575 GCA_036759665.1 Gynandropsis gynandra
CGTGCTTCAGTTTTTCCCTAAAATTGTGTTTGGATGATTTTCAGTTGTGTTTGGATGATTTTCATTTGTGTTTTGTATTTGGATGGTTATCAGTTGTGGTTTGTATTTGGATGGTTTTCCTTTGACAATGATTCAATAGTAAGTGTTATTGATAGTATCACTGTTTTTGTGGATTTACTATTCTTGTAACAAGGGTCGCGAGGAACAAGGGCGGCAGAGGGACAAGGGTCGCAAGGGAAAGGGGTCACAAAGGGACAAGGGTGGCAGAGGGACAAGGGTCGCAGGGGGACATGGGTCGCAGAGGGACAAGGGTCGCATAATTTGTAAATAATAAATTATGTTGACTATATTGTTAGTATCGCTGTTTTTGTGGATTTAGTATTATTGTAACAAGGACAAGGGTGGGACAAGGGTCGCAGGGGTCCAAGGGTCGCAGATGGACACGAAATAATAAATTATTAATATCATTTGTAAATAATTGTATTTGTAAATAATAAATAATAAATTTTTCATATGATTTGTAAATGATAGTATTGAAGTTCCCCCGATTCAATAGTAAGTATAATAAATTATTCATATTATTTGTAAATAATTGTATTTGTTGGCACAAGGGTCGTAGAGGGACAAGGGTTGCAGAGGGACAAGGATTGCATAGGGACAAGGGTCGCAGGGGTCCAAGGGTCGCAGGGGTCCAAGGGTCGCAGGGGTCCAAGGGTCGCATATGGACAAGGGTCGCAGATGGACAAGGGTCGCAGATGGACAAGGGTCGCAGATGGACAAGGGTCGCAGATGGACAAGGGTCGGAGAGGGACAAGGGTCGCAGATGGACACGAAATAATAAATTATTCATATTATTTGTAAATAATTGTATTTGTAAACCAAGGGTCGTAGATGGACACAAAATAATAAATTATTCATATTATTTGTAAATAATTGTATTTGTAAATAATAAATAATAAATTTTTCATATGATTTGCAAATAATATATTAACGATTTTTTTGACAATGATTCAATAGTAAATATAATAAATTATTCATATTATTTGTAAATAATTGTATTTGTTGGCACAAGGGTCGAAGATGGACAAGGGTCGCAGGGATCCAAGGGTCGCAGAGGGACAAGGGGTCCAAGGGTCGCATAAGGACAAGCGTTGCAATGATTTGAGGGTCGCATATGACCCATACGACCATACGACCCATTCGACCTTTTGTGATCCATATGATCCATACGACCCATACGACCCATTCGACCTTTTGTGACCATACGACCGATACGTCCCATGCGACCCTTACGAACCATACGACCCATACGACTCATTAGACCCATTAGACCCATACGACCCATGCGACCAATGCGACCATTGTGACTCAAAAGACCGCACTTACTTGGTGGAACCTCCTTATCCTTAGAGGGGGCCTCTTCGACAGGACCGAGTGTAGGTTCCTCGGAAGGAACCTCCTTATCCTTAGAGGGGACCTTTTCGGCAGGACCGACTGTAGGTTCCTCGGAAGGAACCTATACGACCCATACGACCCATACGACCCATACGACTCTTGGACCCCTTTGCGACCCTTGAACCTCTGCGACCCATACGACCCATACGACTCATTAGAGCCATTAGACCCCTACGACCCATGCGACCAATGCGACTCAAAAGACCGTACTTACTTGGTGGAACCTCCTTATCCTTAGAGGGGGCCTCTTCGGCAGGACCGACTGTAGGTTCCTTGGAAGGAACCTCCTTTTCCTTAGAGGGGGCCTCTTCGGCAAGACCGACTGGAGGTTCCTCGGAAGCAACCTCCTTAGGGGGGGCCTCTTCGACAGGACCGACTGGAGCATCTGCATAAAATTACTTCATTCATTAGATGCGTATTTTGCGACCCATGCGACCCTTGCCGACTCTCGATGGAAATTGACTCAAATGAACTTTTGAGCTATTTATTACTTACTTGGTGGAACTTCATCAGGAGCAACGACTGCAGTTAGAGGAATGTCGGCGGCAGATGCGATATTTTCAATTAATATCGAAATGTTTGCCAAATCCTCTTCTGCGCCATCTCCACGGACATTTTCAGACTCTGACTCAACCGGCTCTTCGTAAGGACCTGGATATGAACGTTGAAGGAATTCATAGTCTCTAACACTGCCGGAATATTGGTTTGCGGTGCTCGAATCTATCTCGGCAGATTTTGATTTTGCCTTTTCAGCACCTTTGGGATTTGCCGCCTCTGCTTTTGTATTAGGCAAATGAAACCCGGCATCCCTTAGAAGATCTCTGACAGCGTTGATGATTCTTTTCTCCGACTTCTTTATTTCCTTCACTAATTTCTGCTCCAGTGTCAGCCGGACTGGAGCTTCTTTTCCTTCAGCTTCATCTTCATCCTCGCCTTCTCTTTCAGCATCAGCTTCAGCATCACCATCTCTTTCTTCATCACCTTCAGCATCAGCTTCAGCATCAGCTTCATCATCTTCAAGCTCTATCATTTTTTCCCCCACGCTCTTTTTCCTCTTAGTCCCCTTCCCCTTCCCCTTCCCTTTCCCCTTCTTTTCATCTCCAAGAACTGCTTTCCGCGTCAGCAGTTCTTGCTCACGAATGTCCTCCCAACAAAGTCCCTTCGGATTTCTACGAATATGTTCCATCCATATCTGAACATCGGGATCGCATCCCTCATAGTCGTCCAGATCATAACTTGTAAAGTGTTCATCGCGATCAGCACAAAGAATACTTCGAATATCCTGAAAAACAAAAAATAGTCATTATTACCCTCTGTGACCCTTGTTTTCCTTGTGACCCTTGTATAATTGTTACCTTAGAATCTCCGATCAGCCTTATGACTTCTGCGTACTTCAGGTTAATACTGGGTTTAACCATCTTCTTGCACATTCTTGGGCATGATGGATCCGCATTCTCTACATCAACATACCATCCCTTTCCGCCCAAACTAGGGATGGTTTCGAAAGGAAGTAACTGCAACATTAAAAAAAATAAGAATGCAAAAAGTATGAAACAATTCAAGTTATTCGAATAATATATACAACTTACCATTAGTGGGATCATGAAACCGCCACAATACCATTTTGGTTTCGGTGATTCCCCGCTAACGTGCTTGCGGCAAGTATCCACAATCTTCTCGCATGTGTAACGCCCCCATGGAAAGTCTTCACAAAATTCCAAATCATCAACCATGTCAATGAGATCATGGCTGATAGAGTTGTCTGATGAAGGCTTGTGATCAATAACTTGCGCCAACAACAACAAAGTTGTCAACCTCTTTCGGTCCTCGTCATTCTTCGCCTTCACAAGCTTTCCAATGATTTGTACGGGGGTCACCTTTCCACGGCCGAAATACTTCCGCCTGAATGTATCACCCCTTTTGGACTCCCATCCTTTGGGATATGGTCCGCAGTTCAATCCGTAAATTAGTGCGTGCTCCACTATAGAGTACCGGATGGGAACACCGTTTAAGACGAACCACAACTCCTTCTTGTCTCGTACAATCACAGAGTGGTTTAGGAGGATAGACATTTGAACCTTAGTCAATGTGGAGTCACATTGGAAATGGAATAAATGCTTAAATTGCGATTCCTTCTCGAAGTAATGCACGTCGTATTCATCTAAGATTCCTCTCAGCTTCGTTATTGTCTCGTGAGGATAACACTTGGTGGTGATCTTTGGCATTCTGTCCATGTGTTTGAATTGATACACAAACTTCGGCTTTGGGGCCACCTGCAAAATGACCAATTAATTAAAGAATACATTATACTTCTACCGACTCAAGCGACCCATGCGACTCATGCGACCCATGTGACTCAACCGACCCTTTGAATCAACCGACCCATGCGACCCAAACCGACTCACTAAGAAAACCGACTCAAACGACCCTTAGACCCCCTGCGACGCTCAAGCGACGATTGTGACCCAAACCGACTCACTGAGACAACCGACTCAAACAACCCTTAGACTCCCTACGACGCTCAAGCGACCATTGCGACCCAAATCGACTCACTCAGACTCAACAGACTCACTGACACTCACACCCATTTCAAATCAATAAACCATTCTGGCACTCGACAGCCTGCAAACCCTAGAAATCGACGCTCAACCGACCATCGCGACCCAAACCGACCCACTAAGACAACCGACTCTTGCGACTCAACCCTCAGCCGCCTCACCGAGACTCAAACGACTAATCGACACACACACCCATTTCACAACATCAAACCAATTTGGGACTCTAGATCTTCCAAAACTCTAAAACTCGATCTACTTACACTTATTGACGCCATTGAAGATTGACTCGTGCTCTCTTCTCCACCGCTGCTGATTCTAGCCATTCCTTCTTGCCAACTTCGAATCGATCCCTCTCAAGTTCTAAACCACTTGTTCTTTCTTGCCTTTTACTCTCCCAGAATGCGGGTTTGGCTTTTACTCTCCCAGAATGCAGGTTTTTTTTTCACGTTCGAAAATTAAGGGTAAATTTGTCTTTTCTCCAATTTCTTTTTTCCGATTAAATAATTATTTTAGGAAAGGGTATTTTTGAAGCGTTTTATCTGTTACTGCTTCATTATGATATTACATATAAATAACGTTTCCAATCATGGAAATTGAAATGTAATGTAATTACTAGGTTAAAATGCCTATCACATACTCGGGAATATATTAGTCCAATTCCTTCTTGATATTGATCATCATCGGATTTCTCCGATTGACTTTAGCTTTTAATTTTATTCTTCTTTCAAGAATCTACTGAATTCACGTTTCGATTTTGGCTACCGTGATTGCCCCTTAATTTTGACTCTTCATTCGATTCAATTTGAAATTTATCTCTAATCTTATTTCCCTTCAAATTATTCAAATTCTGCCAAAACCTTTCTACGATAACTAAATATTAATAACCCGTTAAATCCTAATAAAACCCTTAAAACATGATTTTAAAACTTGAAAATAATCAGTTTCAACCCGAAAGTCATAAAAATAATCCCTAATAAATATTAAATAAAATTCTAATATTATCTCGAATAATATTGGATAATGTTAAGTTCTTTTATAATTTTAATTTTGAATTGTTTAAAATTATGTTTTATAATTATTGGGTTTCAAACCATTATTTTCAAGGTTTTAAAATCGATTTTTTACGATTTTAACAAGATTTAACAAATTGTTAACATTTAGATAACATATAGCGGTTTTAGAAAATTTTGAATAGTTTGGGATAGTCGGTTTAACACAGCTTTTTAATTAAAAATTAGATTTTTTGCAATGTGGTGTAGCCATCTCAACAATGACGTGGTATCCCAATCAATAAACCCAACTTCAACTCTATCATATAATATATATTAAATTAAATAACTATATCCAATAAATATGAATAATATTATATATCAATTTATATTAAATAACATGTTTCAAAAAATATATAATATTCTTTATTTTGAAAATAATTTTTCAATTCATAGTATTATTATTATTACTAAGTGTCAATTTAAATAGTATGATGACAACTATTTGTATATATATATTATAATATGAATTGTATGTCACAATATTATTGTTATTATTGTTGTTATTATTATTATTATTATTATTATTATTATTATTATTATTATTATTATTGTTATTGTTATTATTATTATTATTACAAAATGTCAATTTAAATTTTAAGAAAAATAAAACAACTATATTAGTAAATGAATATAAGGAACAAACAAAATTTTAAAGGAACAAATAATTAAATTACATTTTTAGGTAAATAAATTGTAGAGCATTTCCTCCAATGGACATAGAGTGCATTCGGTAAAACAACTCTATTTGTTTCATTTGTTTAAACAAATTATATAGTTTAGTTTAATATAAACAAAATATTTAATTTTATATAATAAAGGTGCCTAAAATGTAATAAAATATTTTAAGGTGAGAACTAACCTTACATATTCGGTAGTCCATTGAATATTTATCAGTAAACAATATTTGTTACGGTTGGCTTATCAGTTGAACTCTCATTGAGGTCTAAGACTCTTAAGCTATGTTCAGAAGTGAACCTCGATAAGGCAACGTACAGTTGATCATGACTGAATACCGGTTTTGGCTTTTATTGATAGTCATTGTATAGCATAATATAACTGGAAATTGTCTCATTCGCAATGTGAATGATAGTTTAGACTTAGTGGATGATAAAACTATCATGGGAATAAGAACCCTAGTCTCGATATGCGTCCCTGTGATAATATCTGCCTCCAATACTTTTTCGCTAATTAGGTCATAACCAAGTGTGTTCCATTACATAAACCTTTATTTCTTATTTTAGATTGTATAACATCATTATTGGTGCACTGACCTTTAAGCACATTCAATGTTTTGGTAAACCTGGAAACTCAAGAGAATTAAGGTATTCCACATTGTAAAACGATTCTCAATCATTGGAGGAAGTGTTTTCAATTCCAATTGTGTCTGAACTGAAGTACTCTACCATCATTCCAAGAATTTTTGTTAAGAGAAAATCATTTGCTTCATCTACACCTCCATTTCTTGTTGTTAGGATAGCACGTTTTGTGAAGTATTCACGTTTCATGAACATATTAAAGAACATAGGATATGGTGAATCTGCAATCGTTTGCAATGGATCATGTGTTAGTTTAAGAAATAGTTTTGGAATATTGTTTTATATCCCTATGTGTAATCATTCGACATCTTAATCCATGTAGATGCTCGATCATTTCTAACGTCCGATAGCCGTCTAGAAAACTTTTGCTCAGTTTTTCTTAATGTCATGTTATGCGTCAAATTGTAGATGAAACATGATGTCCATAGATGTGCATGACTTATTATTGCAAGAACAGTTTTTGTTCCATCCCCTCGTATCACTGGTAAAATTTGTCAAAAAATCACCTCCTAGCAAAACTTTTTCTTCCGCCAAATGTCTTTTCAAATTTGTTCTCATCTTTTGTAGACATAATATCTTTTAGAAGGCTTCAAATGTGTAACGGTGTGCCATTGGTGCTTCATCCCGTATAATCAATTCCACTATAAGCATTAGGTCTGCTAGCATTATTCCTTGTTTAATATCATATGTTAACCCTTCATGGACATTAAGTGGAACTTTAAACCGAGAATGTGAAGTTCTGCCACCTGGAAAAAGCAATGGTGCTATACCTGATGATGTAATCGGAATAACCACCTTTTGTTCACGTCTTAATTTTGAAATAATTGTCCTATATATAGGTTTTCCCTGTTCTACTTGGACCATATAGGAAAAAGAATTTTCCAACTCAATTATCTATTGATTTAATAAGTGCATCATAGATTTTTCTTTTATCTTCGTTCATGTGCTCAAATAGATCTACATGCTTTCTTTGTTCATTATTGGCATTGTATTACAATTCACGCATTAACAATGTATTCATGAGCTCTTGTATGATTTATTTATTATTTATACTAAGCAAATTCTCGATCTCAATAGTGTGTATTATTGGATTTCTGCATCACAAAACTATAGATTTGTAAACCTAAATTCAATTTGCTTCTTCCTGAATATGTCATCCGCAAGAAATTTCCAGAAATCATTCAATAGTTGAAGTGGTTTGCTAACTTCACAATATAGTAACAATGTAACAAATAAGCATTGTAATTGAGATGGCATTGCCCAATTAGCAGCTTCACTCATAGCTTGACGCCACTCATTGTCACCATCAAGAAGACCTCTAGCAATGTACGTCTCTTGGAAGTTACTATACCGAACATTGTCAAAGGTCTTAATATCATCGTAGTTTGTAGGTTCTTTTACAACGTTAAGAAGCATTCTAAGATAGTACAACTCTTCAGATGCATGTTGTATATTAATGATACTACCAATCGTTAATCCTTGTTTCCGATATACTAAAACTTGTCTCTGTTGCTCAATACAAACTTTGTTGGGAATTCAACATACGTTAATTCACGTGCTTCTTTATATTCTCGGTTTGTTTTCATCCATGCTATAAATATTGTTTCATCTACACCTGGTTTTATTTTAGAAAGCTTTCTAGATCTGCACCATCTTTAAAGGTCACGATATGCTCATCTTGAAGATTTAATGATAACCTCATCACATATGGTTTTTGATGATGTATGTGGAAAAACAATATTCTCCACACAGCCTCACATGCAAATAAATATCGACATTTCAAGTAATTACTTATCTTAATTAATTTTTTAAACAACAATCAAAGATCAAGAAAAGAACACAACTCTTAAACATTCATATAATTCAAATTGTATATAGATTTCAAAATCAATATTTTCTAAATATGGAAATTTTTTATTTTTAAATAAAGGAAAAAGTATTTGTGAATATATACATATACGTATATTCTCTAAAAAATTATTAACTATTACGAGTAATATATTAATTTTCGATTAAATATATTAAAATTTTAAAAAATATATGTAAAACATTATAATTTTAGGTTTGTTGATTGGACTGCCATGTCATTGTCGACGTGGTGGCACCAAAATTCAACAAAGCTAACTTTTAATATATAAGAAAATGGACATTTGAAGATTACAACATCAAAATTTCAATATTTTAATTAGCTAAAATTTTCAGTTATCAAAATTATTATTTATTGTTAAAAATATTTATTTTAAATCAAGTTTAATTTAAATTGTGTAATAAAGAAAGTCATTGAAAATGTTTTTTATCACATAAATGTAAAAATAGAGAAGAAAAATAATAATTTCCATTTAAATGAATTATTATATGGAAATTGTAATCAAAGGTTAAAAATTAATAATTAATATAAAATTAAATGATTATAAAGAGATCTTTTTGTTGTTTCTTGAAACAGTATTCAATGAATTTTTCAACATTATTTGTATATATACATAACGAATACAATTTAAAAAAAATGAAATTTTATATTAATGTTAATAGTTATTAAACATTTTATTGGTTAAAAATATTTTAGAGAATAAATGTTATATATCCAAAAAGTTTATCCTTCTTTATTTTAATGAATTGAAGAAGAAATACATTTCAATTTTGGAAAATTTTTAAAAATACAATAACTAAATATTTATGTAAAAACAGAAACAAATTTTTAATTTTATATATATCCTCGTAAATTTTATGATTTGAAGAATAACTATATTTAATTTTCAAATTGTATATAGATTTCAATAGCAATATTTTCTTAATATACAAAAATTTTTATTTTAAAATAAAGAGAAAAAATTTGTGAACATAACATCTATTTTCTACAAAAATCATTAACTAGTATACGTAATATATTAATTCTTGATTAATTATAATAAAATTGTAAAATTAAAAAATCTAAAAAAATTTATCTATGCTCTCTCATATGCATGCTCTGACTCGATATAACAAAGAAGATATATTGTTTTGTTGGCAAGCAAATCGTCTTATTCCAAATCGCAACTCCATATTTTATCTATATACAGAAAAAGTAGAAAATATCAAGTCCCCAAGAACTATGCACCACATAATCTCAAAAGCAAATTTAGAAAACATTGCAAATATATCTCATGAATACAAAGACAGCTCCAGAGCCCAATCTCTTAGATGCAACAAAGGAGCTCAACCCTGTCGTCAAATGGTGCCTCTAATGTTGACATAATCATCCCTAAATTTTAGTTGTAAATTCCTTCCATCGAGGCCTTCAAATCCTTAAGGAGAGGAGCTAGTAACTCAACAATTAGAGAAAAACAAATACAATAGTATTTGATTAAATAGTTTTTAAAAAATAATGAGAGAACCTGTTTGATGCACAAACTTTTATAAATTAGATCGTCATATAAGAGAAACATAAAATAGATTTTGATGATATATTTTCTACATCATTTAACGAAAAAATTAACAATATGTTTGTGCGTTTAATAAAAACGATAAAAAATTGCAGTTCATAATTCTCATAATTAAATAATAAGATGAAGATAGATCAATTTTTAATATAAACATTTCATAAATTGTTTGGAATGATATTTTAATTAGAGTATCTAAATAATAGAAATAGTAAAATTAAATTGGCAACTGACACAAAATTAGAAAATTCAAGTGTAGTTTTATTAATCAAACTCTTCAAATATATATACAGATAAATTATAACTAATTTCCTAATTATTCTCCTACAAAGTCTAACAATATCTCCTATTACCCCCCCTCAAATTGGAGCGTACAGATTTTGTATGCCCAATTTGGAAATGAACACATCAAATTCCTTCTTTCCAAGTGATTTCGTCAGAATGTCAGCTAACTGAGCATTAGTAGAAACATGACGTGTGACTAGCGTTCCAGCGAGAATCTCATTGCGAATGAAATGACAGTCAAACTCAATGTGCTTTGTATGCTCATGAATAACCGGATTCGCAGCAATGTGAATAGCAGATTGACTATCACAATACAACTGAACAGAACGAGAGTGTGAGATATTGAGACTAACAAGTAATGATTTTAACCATTTGATTTCACGAACAGTCATTGCCATTGCACGATCCTCAGCTTCGGCAGACGAACAAGATATTGTTTGCTGCTTCTTGGTCTTCCATGAAATAGGTGAACCACCTAGAGTAAGAAACCAACCGGTGACTGAACGACGAGTGCGAGGACAACCTGCCCAATCTGAATCACACCAAGCCACCAGAGACAAATCAACATTGGCATTGAGAAGAATACCTTGTCGGCCAACTAGACGTCGAAAACGTTCGGGATTAGAGAGAAGTGGTGCTGTGGAAAGTCCCAAACGATGATTCTGTTCCATTGGAAAGAAAGACGGTTTGGATCCCAATAATCCCGCTTCTGAAATAATGTCAAGTGCATATTTTCGCTGACACAAGTATATGCCGGATGCGTTGCGAGCAACTTCAATACCAAGAAAATACTTCAAAGTACCCAGGTCTTTCATGTGAAAACAAGTACTCAAATAAGTCTTGAAACGTTGAATATGAGATGCGAAGTTGCCAGAAACTATCAAATCATCTACATAAACCAAGATGCTTAGGCGAACATCACCCTTGTGAAGAGTAAATAACGAGTAATCTGCCAATGACTGAACAAAACCATAGCGAAGTAAAGCCTCAGACAACTTAGCAAACCAACACCTTGGAGCTTGTTTGAGACCATACAAAGATTTATGTAGAACGACAAACTGAGGATCTGAATCATCACGAAAACCAGGCGGAAGCTTCATATAAACCTCATCGTGTAAATCACCGTGTAGAAAAGTATTGTGTACATCCATCTGATGAACCTCCCAATTAAGCGCAGCAGCCACAGCTAAGTATGTTCGCACTGTTGTCATCTTTGCCACCGGTGCAAATGTTTCACCATAATCAATAATATGAAGTTGCAATCATGTCCAAGTATTTTGGGGTATCATGAGAGTTAAATTTATACTTAGCTGTTGTCATCTTCATAATCAAAGGTACGTTCTCCATTATTATATATATCAGCCGCCATCTTCTCACGCATGGAAGTAACATTGTCGTCGCAAATTAAGCGAAACATATTCATATCCTTTAATAACGAGGCTTTTACGAATTTATAGGAGAAAACACCACAGTCATTCCCGCTTTGGTTCTGTGGCAGACCATCATAATACACATACCTCCATTCATCTTCTCCAGAAGCCAAAGAAGGAAACCCTCCGAGAATGAGCATCTTGGGGACAGCTTTTCTTATCCTCTCAATCACCGGATCGATATGTGTTTCCTTAAGGCTCATCCTGCAGTCGTATACCGTGATGCATCGGGTTTTGAAATCCGCTTTGATGGCTACCCAATGACATCCTACCCATCGATTATTTTCGATGGAATGTTTAGAACCGAGACAAAACCTTCATAATCACTAATCGGTGCCTTGGCGTTCAAAAACTGACTAAGCTTTTCCGGCAAAGTTTCCATATCCTCGTACGTCCACATCGAGAGCGTCTGCATGAAAGCAACAGGACAAACGTAATAATTCTGATACGCGCTGGGATCCGATGCCAAGCGAGAAGACAGCCCCATCAACGCCTCATCCAATTGCTGCAAAAAAAATTAACACACAGGAATACATATGACACAAAACTCCGTGAGACTAAGGGTTTAAAAAAACTTACTTCATCTTCAAGCCATGCGTTGGCCTTTAATATAATCTCCCAAAACTTTGGCCCCCGGGGAATATTTAGCTCAGATTTCCACCACCGATCATGTCGAGGTGCCTTCAGGAACAAATATAGCCTAGTCAACTTTTCACCGCTAGCATCAGTGAACGTAGGAAATCGGGTTATCAAGTCCTTTACTAATCCTCTGGGATTCCACACAAACTCCTCAGGTTCTTGAACCAACGTTTTTTCGGGTTCTTGAATTGTTCTTGCTCTTTTCGCCGGCGGAGGTTCAACATATGGCGCAGACTCCTTCGATAAAGGTCCAGCACCTGCATAGCATAAAATTTACCTCATTAAACATATGGCGACCAATGGGACCAATGCGACCTATGCGACCAATGGGACCAATGCGACCTATGCGACCAATGGGACCAATGCGACCTATGCGACCCATGCGACCCATTCGACTTTAGCGACCCAGTGACACATGCGACATATGAAACCCATGCGACTCTAACGCGACCAATGGGACCAATGTGACCTATGCGACCAATGGGACCAATGCGACCTATGCGACCAATGGGACCAATGCGACCTATGCGACCAATGGGACCAATGCGACCTATGCGACCAATGGGACCAATGCGACCTATGCGACCTATGCGACCCATGCGACCCATTCGACTTTAGCGACCCAGTGACACATGCGACATATGAAACCCATGCGACTCTAACGACCCTGCGGCTTATGCGACCCTACGACTCTAACGACCCTACGGCTTATGCGACCCTACGACTTATATGTCTCGATGGAAATTGACACTTAAATGACCTTTTCATTAAATATTACTTACTTGGTGGAACTCCATCATGAGCAAGGTTTCTTGACACTGGATTTGGACGTCGAAGGAATTCAAAAGCAAAATCACCAACAGTGTCGGAAGATTGGGTTTCGGTGATCGCAACTTTCTCGGCAGCCTTTGATTTTGGATTAGGCACATGAATCCCGACATCCCTTAGAAGGTCTCTTACGGCGTTGATGATTCTCTTCTCCGACTTCCTTATTTTCCCCTATAATTTCTTCTCCAGTGTCAGAGGGACTGCATCATCAGAATCAGCATCAGCATCACTCACGCACTCCTTCCTCTTAGTCCCTTTTTCCTGCAAAATGACCAATTACGAATACATTATACTTCTACCGACCTAAGCGACCCATGCGACTCAACCGACCCATGCGACGCAACCGACCCGTGCGACCCTCAACCGACGTGTGCGACCCATGCGAATCAAACGACCCTCAGACACCGCGACACTCAAACGACCATTGCGACCTAACCGACTCACTGACACTGACACTCACCCGTTTCAAATCAATAAACTGAGTCTAAGATGGTCATGAAACTACTGCGACCCTTGCTACTCAACTGACTCACGGAGTCGAAGATGTTCATGCAACTCCTGCGACCCTTGCGACCTAACCGACTCACTGACACTGACACTCACCCGTTTCAAATCAATAAACTGAGTCTAAGATGGTCATGAAACTACTGCGACCCTGGCTACTCAACAGACTCATGGAGTCGAAGATGTTCATGCAACTCCTACGACCCTTGCGACCTAACCGACTCACTGACACTGACACCCATTTCAAATCAATAAACCATTTTGTGACTCGAAAGCTTGCAAAACCCTAGAAATCGAACTACTTACACTTATTGACGCCATTGAAGATTGACTCGTGCTCTCTTCGTGCTCTCTTCGCCAGTTTCCTTCTCGCCAACTTCAAATCGTTCCCTCTCAAGTTCGAAATCACTTATTTCTTTCTTGCTATCAACTTTTAAACAGGTTTCACGGCGAAAAACTGCCGAACTTCCATTTTTCCACATTCGAACGTTAAGGGCAAATTTGTCTTTTCTTCAGTTTTTATTTTTCGGATTTAATAATTATTTTGGGGAAGGGTATTTTTGAAGTGATTTAGACCTTTGAGGGTATTTCTGATATTCCGCCCATTTAGCATGTCTTTTACCTCTCAATGTTACCTTACATCTTCCATTTACCAATATCTCCACTTCTCATGTCTTCCAATATGTCATAACTCGCCACGAACCAGCTTAATTGTTTTTGTAATAAATAAAAAAACTAAACAAAATTTCAAAAATAATCAATAAAACCATTCCTCTCACTTACCATGTCTTCTACCTCTCCATATACCCCACATCTTCCATTTACCCATATCTCCACTTCCCTATGTCTTCGAATATCTCATAACTCCCCACGAACAGTTTTCTATTATCTCCAGGCACCAAGTTCATGTGATCCTTTGCCTCGCTGTGAATGTAAAGGTTGTACTTGTGGTGGTTGCAAGTGCAACTTAACTGCGAAACTAGTGAAGAAACAAGAAGATGATCGAGTTCACTTGTTTCTTCTTGGTCTTGATGACACTCGATATGGAACAATTCGTTCCAATCTCTTGGCTCTCGATCCACTGCCCTCACTTCAGAAGGTCTTCAATCTTGTCATACAAGATGAAGATTCTCGTGGTTTGACCTCTGTAGAAGACAAAACTACTGATGTGATGGCGTTTGCAGTAAAGACAGATACCAAGTCTCGTTTAAAAAATGAAGTTCGTGATCCAACTCTTGTATGCTCACATTGTGGTCGTCGTGGTCATACATCAGACAAATGCTTCCAGTTAGTTGGGTTTCCTGAGTGGTTTCAGGAACGTCGTGATCGAAACACTTCTGTTGGTACAAGTAAGGGTCGTGGGACTTCTAATCGTGGTCGTGGTGTCATTTGGGAATCTAATTCCATTGTAATGATTTTATAAAAGATTTTGTTTTACAATTTGATTTAAAAACGCAGAAATTAACTTAACTTAGAATGCAAGATGGGCCATCAATCAAGAACAGCAAATGAACAAAAATCGGGTAAAGCCTTATCGGTTTCATGGCTTTTGGACTCGGTGCAGGAAATCATATGACAGGTTGTGCGGATATTCTATTTAATGTTGTTTCCATGTCTGCTTGCTGTGTTGGTTTGCCCAATGGACGACATACATTTGCTGTACAAAAGGGATCGGTTCGTCTTTGTGGAAACTTTTTCTTGCACAATGTTTTTTTGTACCTGACCTAAGTTGCAATTTGATCTCTTTATCGCAACTTCTTGCCGATATGAATCTCGTGATTCACTTCACTGCTCAGTATTGTGTACTTCAGGACCGCACTACGAGGATGCTGATTGGAGCGTTCCTGGTCTTGTATTTGAATCTAGTTTAAAAACTATGTCGAATAAAGTCTGTGACACATGTCTTCGTGCTAAATAGACGCGTGAAGTTTTTCCTTTGAACAGTAATAAGACTACTCGTATTTTTCAACTTGTTCACTGTGATTTTTGGGGTCCGTATCGTACAACTTCATATTCTGGCGCTCGTTATTTTCTAACGATAGTTGATGATTACTCTCGTGCAGTTTGGCTCTACTTGTTGCGAACCAAGTCTGATGTTTCTACACATTTGCGTAGTTTCTGTGCTCTTGCGGAACGTCAATATTCAACAAAGGTCCAACGGATTCGTAGTGACAACGGCACTATTGCAACTTAAAAATTGTTAATATGCATGTGTGTATAAATTTAACTTTAAAGATATAATGTTACTACAATATCAATTCTATAAATAAAAATAACGTAAATTATATTTAATTAAATCAAATAATAAATTGGGCTAATGATCATCTATTTCTATAGTTTTCCATTTTATCCAAAATAAAATAATACAAATTAAAAAATATATATTATATATACTAGCTATTATGTTAAATGTTTATAAAACTATAATATTGAGTCATTTCAGTAATGAGTTGAATAGATTTATAGAGTTAAGATAGTGATGTTCATAACGGGGTGACAATAATATATCATCTGAAAAATTTATTTAGTGGAAGATATGAATAATATTATTTGTTTCACTTATTTGAAAATTAACGAATTAGTCGTTAATGTACGTCTAGATTTTTATTTTGAAAATCTAAAAAGGTTGGTAATTTTTTTAATTTCAATTAAAAATGTTTTGAATATAGATTGAGTTATCCAAGATTTCTTTTCTTATATCCATGTATGATTATTATAGTTAAATATGGTTTTTCTTTGTCTATCGTAAATGAATAATATAATAAAGATTGAAAAAGTGTCGATGATATGAAATAAGTAATTACTTACAATTTAAGGGTTCTTCCATTGATCACATAGTATAAAGGTAAAGATGACAACAGTGCGAATATACTTAGAAATAAGCACCTCACGAAGTTTTCCAAGTTGATGAACGACCACAAAATCATCATAGAGGTGGAGGTTGAAGGTATGGTGCTTATGGAGACGAATATGAAGTTGAGATGGCTGAAGATTTTGACGAGGATCCATTTTTTGCTCCTCGAGCTCTGCTAAGGAGACATCATGGTAGAAAATGAGTTGATGATGATCTTTGCAACATCCAATTAGAGATTCCTCAATTTGATGAACATGGGACGACTGATGTTTATTTGGAATGGAAAATGCATACCGAAATGGTTTTTTAGTGCCACCAATACTTAGAACGAGATCTTTGTGAATGGTTGAGAACATTGGAGCAAGGAAATCAAAGTGTGGAGGAGTATTTTAAGGATTTAGAGATGCACAAGATTCAAGCTGGAATTGAAGAACACATGGTGGTTGAAAATGATCTGTTACTTGGGGGTTTGAACCTAGAGATACAAAATCTAGGGGAGAACTAGCCATATGAGATGGTGGAGGATTTGTTATATCTTGCAATAAGGTTCAAGCGTCAACTCAAGCATGAGGACAAGACACCACAATCGGATTACCAAAGACGTGATAAGCCAACTACTGCCTACAAGCCTGACCGCAAAGTCGAGTCCTCGAGGCTAGGATTCAAGGTAATAATGACCAACCTCAAACATTTACAAGTGATATCAAATGTTTTCATTGTTTAGACAGGGGCCATTATGCTCATGATTCTTTGAACAAATGGGTTATGGTCATTAGTACGTAGGGGAGAATTTAAAACGATGTTTGAACAGGAGAAAGACGATGTTGATTATGAAGAGAGAGAGAGAGATTCAGAGTTGAATCAGAAGAGCAAGAACCTACAAAGGGTGGTCTCTTGGTTATGAGGAGATCCTTGAACCTTCAAGCGAAGAAAAAGGCCATTGAACAACGTGAAAACATAGTTCATACATGGGGGATCATCAAGGCAAAGGTTTTCAATGTGATCATTGACGGAGGTAGTTGCAAAAATGTGGTGAGTTCAACCTTAGTGGAGAAGCTTTGATTGATGGTTAGAAGGCATCCGAAACCATATAAGATTAAATGGTTGAACAACAATGGAACAATGCGGATGGCAACAAGTTCTCATGCCATTTCAGATAGGAAATTATGAAGACAAAGTCTTGTGCGACATGGCATCTATGGGGCAGAACATTTATTACTTGGACAACTATGGCAATTTGATATGTGCATCATACATGTTGGGTACAACATTAAGTATTCTTTTGACCACAAGGGAAAACGGATTCGTTTGAGGCCTCTCACACCGAGAGAGGTTTACAAAGACCAAGTGCAATTACTTAAGCAAGAGAAACAAACCAAGATGAATGACCATGAGGTAGATCACTTAAAAATTGGTGATGTATCAGGAGAAACCTAGAAAAAGGCCTGTGAAAGCGAACTCGAGAGGATAAACACTATATTTTTCACGAGAACAAGAATGATCAAGAAATTTTTGCTTTCTAATCAGCCGATGATTGTAATTTTGTACAAATAGGCCTTAATTTCTCATGAGCTTATCTCTTTGTTGCCTAGTTTTGTTCGTGATTTGTTGCGAGACTTTGAAGATGTGTTTCCAGAGGCGATTCCTAATGGATTACCTTTCGTGATAGGTATCGAGCACCAAATTGACTTTGTTCATGGTGCTAGCATTCCAAACAAGCCCGTCTACCGTACCAATCCATAAGAAATAAATGAATTGCGAAATCAAGTGATCAAGCTCATGAAAAAGGGGTATATTCGAGACAAGCATGTCACCGTGTGTTGTGTCGGTGATCTTGGTACCTAAGAACGATGGTACATGGCGCATGTGTGTTAATTGTCGAGCAATGAACAACATCACGGTAAAGTATCGTCATCCTATACCTCATCTTCTTATGATATATTTGATGAGTTGAATGGTTCTCCTATATTTTCTAATATTGACTTAAAAAGTGGATACCATCAAATTCGCATAAAAGAGGGTGATGAGTGGAAAACAACATTTGAAACAAAACTAGGATCATATGAGTGGTTGGTTATGCCATTTGGGTTGACAAATGCACCTAGTACGTTTATGAGGCTCATGAATCATGTTTTTAGGAAGTTTACTAGAAAATTTTTTGGTCGTATACTTTGATGACATCTTAGTGTATAACACGTTTCATGAAGAACATACTAAACATCTGAAAATAGTTCTTGACATGTTAAGCGTTGAAAGATTATTTGCTAATCTTAAGAAATGTATCTTTTGCACTAAAAATTTTGTTTTTTTAGGATTTTTGGTAAGTGAACAAGGAGTACACTCGAAGAAGAAAAAATTGAAGCGATTAGAAATTGACCAAGTCCAAAAACAGTTACGGCGGTAAGAAGTTTTATGGATTGGTAGGTTTCTATCAACGTTTTGTAACGTACTTCAACATGATTGCCGCTTTGTTAACCAAAGTAATAAAGAAGAATGTTGGGTTTCAGTGGGCAAAATCTAAAGAAAAGGCTTTCCAGTTTTTGAAGGAAAAAGTAACGAATGCTCCTCTTTTTTCTTTGCCTAAAATTTTTTAAAATTTTGAAATCGAATGTGATGCTTCAGGAGTGGGCAAGGAGCTGCATTGATGCAAGAAGGAATGCCAATTGCGTACTTGAGTGAGAAGCTGAATGGGGCTCAATCAAGTTATCCTACATACGATAAGGAGTTTTACGGATTGATAAGAGCGTTGAAAACTTGGAAACACTATCTTTGGCCTAAAGAATTCATCATCCATATGGATCATAAATCTCTCAAACATTTGAATGGACAACACAAGTTGAACCATCTTCATGCGAAGTGGGTAGAGTATATCGAAACCTTTCCATATGTGATTAAGTACAAGGAAGGTAAGGATAATGTTGTTGATGATGTTCTTTTTAGATGTTATGCACTAATTTCTTCTTTGGATTCATAGATAATTGGTTTTGAGCATTTGAAAGAACTATATGCAACTGATAATGACTTTAGTGAAATATTTGAGTCATGTGCAAAGGCTGCTCGAGGTAAGTATTACTTCTTCAAATGATTTCTGTTTCATGAGAATAAGTTGTGTATTTCGAATTTCTTTATGAGAGATTTGTTAGTGAAAGAAGCATATGGGGGCGGATTGATGGGTCACTTTGGCGTTGCTAAAAATTTTTCATGTTGTAGGAATATTTCTATTGGCCAGACATGTGGAGAGATGTTGAAAGAACTTGTGGCAGGTGTGTGACCTGTAAGAAAGCCAATCTAGACTACAACCACACATTAAGTACTCTCCTTTGCCAATCCCTAGTGAGCCATGGGCAGATATTTCCATGGATTTTGTCGTTGGTTTACCTAGGACCGAAATAGGTAAAGATTCTGTATTTGTGGTTGTTGATAGATTCTCCAAGATGACACATTACATTCCATGTCATAAAATTGACAATGCATCACATATAGCTTCTTTATTCTTTAGAGAGGTTTTTCGATTGCATGGAATGCCTAGAACTATTGTGTCTGATAGTGATTTTAAGTTCTTTAGCCATTTTTGGAAGACACTATGGTCAAAACTTGGAACAAAGTTGTTGTTCTCAATAACTTGTCATCCACAGACAGATGGATAAAATGGAATGGTCATCCATAGACAGATTCACGAGAAGGCAAGGCAGGACATCGAGAAAAAGATGGGGCAATATGCAGGACAAACTTATAAGTGGCACAAACAGACAATCTTCAAACCAGGGGATTTCGTGTGGGTACATATGCGAAAAGAAATATTCCTGAAAGAGCAAAAGTTAAAACTTATGCCTTGAGAGGATGGGACTTTTCGTGTACTTGAGCGGATCAACAACGATGTGTACAAGATTGAGCTACCATGTGAGAATAACATTAGCTCTACTTTTAATGTCCTTGATGTTTCTCCTTTTATGGCAGATGAAGATGCAGATTTGAGGACAAATCTTTCTGAAGAAAGGGAAAATGATGAGGATATCGACGCGCATGCGAGTATCCGAGTGAAGGGAGTGAACATCTTCAAATAAGATGACCAATCACTAGAGCTGGAGCCAAGAGATTGAAGAATGCCTTTTCAAACATGGTTCGTGTTATGTTCAGTCAAATGACTCTTTAATTCGGTCCAATTCTAAAGTCAATGGTCAAAGACAAGAGTGACTCACCTCAAAATCTGACATTTAACCGCGTAGCAGTTTGTATTCTTTAAAGATAGTCCTTTTGAATTCTTAGCATTTTTAGCCTATAAATAAGAAAGCCTTTCGTTGAATAAAGGTATCCTTCTTTGTAAGTAAATTCAGATGGTTTATTCCTTATTTTGTCCCGAGTTATAAATCTTGTATCTGGGATTCGAGGCTTAGAATTCATTCCGACGTATCAATCACATAAACACCCATGATGGTGACATGGCGTCATCGGGTTCTGGGGTATTTCTTCCGATATTAGCGGGGTCTCTGGTGTCCTCACGACGTAAGACAAGTTATAGGTTGTCGCTAGCGGTTGGAGGAGTGCAAAACGACTTTCACCTATTTCTATCATTTTCTAATCAACGAAACGAGATCTGAGTTATGTATATACACATCATAAACATATTCACATAAATATGTATATGTAAATAGTTATATCCACTATTTATATATAGCGTATCATTATGCAATTTATAAGTATATATGCATGATGTCATAGATAGAATGTAAATTACATATAAATTATATTGTGTACATACCTATATATACACATAACCGTTACATATATAATCTGATTTTTCAATAAATTTCTTGGCTATGTGAAAACTGATATATTAATATATCCATACAAAACATTTAATTATGCCATGTAGAAAATGTTCTTAATGTGATAGATAAATTGTTGATGGTATATGCATTATATCATGTACTATATATATTTACATACATATAAATATACAAATCCATAGATCTTTTCATGTTTTTTATATGTATTTTTGTATGTATGCAAAGTGCGATAAAAATATATTAACATATACAAGCTGACACAAATTTTAAAACATTGTACAACATGCGAAGTAATATATATTATAATCCATAAACCATTGCGTTATATTAGAATAAAATATGATATGTTATTTTTAGGGAAAAAAAAGCAATTATGATGTTAAATATAAACATAACAGAATTTTGGAATAACACATGTAGAAATTCGCATGAAAATTTCAAACAGATTTTGAAACCTCTTCTTGAAACCATCAATTGTAGCAACTTCACCGTCGAAATAAATCTAGATGCTAAAGTTGTTAGCTGACCTAAATCCGACACAGAATCTTATCTCATTACACATGTTTTTACGAATACAATAGTATAATAGACATCCTTTAAATAATACCACATATGCAAATGAATACTAACTAAACATATATAATATATATCCAAAAAACAAAAAACACAAATAACATAATACAAACCTCCGACAGATTTAGGATTATCATCAGAAAAGCATATGGTTGTGAACTAACTCAACTAAACTCCTCTAACTTAGAACGTAAATCCAAAGTTTTATGAACCCAAACGGCGATGTTTATATCCATACCCCTACAATAATAACTTAATCTTGTCAAATATATTTCACAACATCAATAATAAAAATAATTGTATCAAATAATGAAAATATCATCGTTTTATTTTTAGTCGCAACATGATACGCTGTTAGACGACATATTATCTCCATGTGAATCTTTGTTTAGGATAACACGATAAATAAATTTTTTTCAAGACAATTATCTTTTAACACTAAAAATCTCTTTAGCAATTGTAGTTGAGCCTTTATCAAGCTGATTAGTTTTATCGAGATAGTTATCTGATGGACACTTTTGTATCTGACAGTATGTAGTTATCACTAGTACAAACAACGTTAAAAACTTCAAAAGCTACAATTGTACCCTCCTTTAAAATACGAGAGAATCGGCTGAAAATGTCGTAATTACATACCCTTGAAAAAAATTTATTGCAACATACAATAGCTTAGTTGAGAGAAGAATCCACTTCAAACAAATAAAAAAAATTGCAATATAAGTCGAATTTAAAACTTTGGATGCTGATTTTAGAAGAAAAAACATACATTCTCATCAATCAATATGAAGTTTGTCCACATTAGTTGCCCTCCAATTTTAACATTATGAGCTTCCCACACGCAAAAAACCTTGTTCATAACACGCTGAAAAGATCTCCCCCCAAAGGAGGGTCACACGAACGAGGAGCTACCGCAAGGAAATGAGCAGACCGAATCTTCCCATGGTCTACTAACAGATGGACGAGTAAGGAGCTTGCGTAACAAGACAACGAAGATTGTGATGAATGAATAAGAGACTCTTAACCAGAAAGAGGATTTGGGCCCAACCCAAACAATCATCACATTGGTCTTTTTCATTGAAGCGGGCCTCAATCCGTTCACCTAAGAACCGACGGGCTCGAGCGATACAAATAAGGATAGGTGGAAGATAAAGATCTTTCTTTATCCTTTCCAAACGATCAGAAAATCCTCTCCAACGGTTAAAAAATCTTCCAAGCCAATCTTATTCCATCGGATCAGCATCTTTCCTGTTTCGAAGTTTCCCAACGACCATAAATCTTCCCAACGGCTAGTAGATCAATATGTTATCTAGCATTTACGCATTTTTCTTATTTTAAGATAGAGTCTCCTATATATAGACTTCATTTCATCTATAAGAGACAAAAATTTAAAGTAATAAACCTTTGTTTCCGTATTATTGAGCAGTGCCAAGAACACGGTGATTTCAATTTGTTCCAAGAACAATTGAAGTCATTACCAACTGTATCAAGAGGCTTCCGCGCCTCTCGTTGTGTCTATCACTCCACCCCCAAACACCTTGATTTTATCCATAAACCTCGATCCTCCACCTTCGTTGGAACGAACCTTGAAGAGTGCCCTTAGACAAGTCAAGGGATCCACCACCATCGTCCACCATCAACCACCGTCAACAGACGACTTTCTTGAAGAGTGCCCTCAGGCCAATCAAGAAAATCAACTGTGACACCCTGAATCTTACTCGAGTGTTTGAGATTTCCAGATTCTCCATACGCATCCCGAGCTCCCACCTGAGGCGTGTATCATTTTTGTATTAGAGCCTGGTTTAAGGATCAAAAGTACGCTTCTATCTCTTTTGATTTGTTTTATTGTACTAATTCTTTCTTTGATTTGTTTATTATTATAAAAAAATCTAAAAAAATGGCTAAACAAGGAGAGAACTCTACATGCAACAACCAATTCGACGCGATCATGCAAATTCTCTAGCGAATAGAGTCAAGAATGAATTGCCTTGAAGAAGAACGGAGGCAATCTGCGCGTGATGCACCATCTATTAATGAAAATGGTGTGGAAGAAGTAGAACAACTGGATCCTCAACCTAGATAACGAGAACGTAGAGCACCACTGGTGTGTCTGTGAACACGAGTTTAATTATTCCTAGACCACTTCACCGCAAGTATACGGATCATGTAGTACCAGGGTCGATCTCTAGGGACTAAAGCAGCTAAACTAAGAACAAAACTAAACTAGGATGGGAAAAGATAGTAGGGGATGTGATCCTAAATTCCTAAAACTAACCCTAATGGTGACAACGGAACTAGGTTGGGGATAAAACTAGATATGGCAAACACTACGGGTGTACGGGATACCGGAATTCGCATATATGAAACAACTAAGATTCATAGATCTATCAACTATTCTTGACAACGGGAAATTCATGCCCTAGGGTGAGGAGTGATTCTTCCGAGCCTAAACCTCCTAACCATAGATACGTGCAACCCTACCTTCCAGCAGTGATTAACAC
>CM071873.1:14243133-14264432 GCA_036759665.1 Gynandropsis gynandra
GTCTAATCCCCTGGCGTAGATTCATTAGACTTCTGTAATCATCCATTCGAGTGGCGTACAAGAATGAAAGCATTAAACACAACCAATCAATCTGAAAAACGATCAAGTACCGAATTCATTCATTCAAGTGGCATACAAGAACAAAAGCGTTAAGAACCACCAAGCATTAAGAACAAGACTTCGTTACATATTGGCAATACTCTCTAACCCATGGTTGTAGATCTACTCGGACATGAACTTAGAAAACGAAACACAAAAGATAACTGTATTCAACATTGATAAAGAAAGAGATTCCTCCCTATTCATATACCGACGTCTTCAATAGCTCCTCCATGCTCTGGATTCCTCGTTCCGTCCTTCTCCCTCTTTCTCTATGTCTCCAAGTGTGCTCTAATGTCCCCTCACGTCCCCCTTTCAAGTCTCGTACGAAACCTAGCTTTAAAAGGTCTCTTTTCTCCTGAATTGGTCGTTCTAAAATCAAGGAGTTTGTTGAGAAAAAGCTGGATCCGACAAGTCTGGTTCGAATCCTAGCTCTAAAAGGTCTCTTTTCTCCTGAATTGGCCGTTCTAAAATCAAGGAGTTTGTTGAGAAAAAGGTTGACCCGAGCGGGAAATCTCTCGACGAAATTCTGGTCCATTTTACAGCCCGATCGGGTGCACAAACACAGTCCGAGCGGGCACACTTCATGCTCGAGCATGTACACCATCAAATGTTGTTTTCGCTCCTTTCGCTCGATGCTTGAGTGTTTGATTTGCTTCCATGGCTTTGCACAAGTTGTACCTTGTCATTCAATCACGTTTTTAGGGTTGAATTGCCGTAATCTCTCGTATTTCGCTTCATATCTTCGTTTCCTATACAAAACACGAAATGTAGATGAAGTCCTCGAATAAACTCGATAAATCGGTGAAATCTAATCAAAACTAGTCCTAAGAATGATGTAAATACTACGACGGATTACGTGTTATCAACAATCATTGAAAGTTTGAAAAAGGAATTCACCAGCATTATCAAGCTCCACTTTCTTAATAGGGTAATCGAAGAATTGAGCTCGTAATTTTGTTATTTGAGCAAGAGACCTCAGAAATGCAATATTGCGAGTTGATAAGACAAACGTCTAACCATTTGTTTGAAGAATCGACCAATACCATTGAGTATCGAAATGGTCCACTTTGTGGATGAATTGGTCCACATATATCCCCATGTATTTGTTCTAAAAACAATGGTGATTCATGCCCAACTTTAACCGATGATGGCCTTATTATCAATTTTCCTTGAGAACAAGCAGTACATATGATCTCATGAGATTGAAATATCTTCTAATTTTCTAATGGATGACCATTGGAGTTTTCAATGATTTTCTACATCATTATTGAACCAGGGTAACCCAGTCGATCATGCTAAATCTTAAACACATCTTTATACTTTTGGTTGAAGATGTCATATGATTCAACCATTCTTATCTTTGGGAAATATAATCTAGAGGATAAAGCTGATAATTTTTCCACCATATGTTTCTTTTAAGAAACCATTGTCGTGATATAAAGATATTCGCGATTTTCATCATTCATTGTTTCAACATGATAGCCATTTTGGCGAATATCTTTGAAACTTAATAAGTTTCTTTGGATTGTGGAGAGAATAATGCATCTTGTATAATAAATTTTGTCTTTAGGGGCATTATAAAATTTGCTTCTCCACATCCCTCAATTATTTTTGTATTTCCAGATATTGTACTAACCCTGGATTCATGTATTCTCAACTTGGAGAAATACTTTTTATCTTTCAATATTGTATGTGTTGTAGCACAATCCGCTAAACATATATCTCTATCATTGAGATCTGACTGTAACATATTTGATGTTACTTTTATCCGATAAAGATATTGACGAATCTGAAAAAAATGAAATTAAAGTTGCATATAACAGTTTAACAAAAAATTATTACAAAAAATATTCTAATAAAACTTGATGTCGATATATTTTTCATAATTTATCATTTTTAAGTTTATTAATAGAATCTACGATTTTCATTCGTTTTACAGAATGGTGCAGACCCAGTGGTACGAGCATGATGATTTTTCATTGTTCTACAACATAGATACTTTATAATAATTCGTGATAGGTTTTGAAAACTTCGATCGATATTATGACATTATCATCATAGAATGTCGATAGTATCTTCTCCAATTTATTATAATCATTTATAGCTCCATTTTGGAGAATATTTCAAACATTGCAGAATGATATTCGTCCACAGATTTAGCCAATGATTATTTTGCCTCTAGGACGATCACATATTTTTTGATTGAATTTATTTTTAAGAGACTTCCATAAATTTGTGGGATCTTCTTTTATAAGATATTCATTTTTTAGATCATAGACAATATTGACATATAAAGACCATGACTTTTATTTTCCTCTTTGGAAGAATTATTGTCTTTATAATTTGTGCTGACGAGCTTTTTGCCTTTAGGATGCATTTTAGCATCAAATGTCTATCTCATATAATTTTTCACTGAGGCATCAAGTGTCATGAGATTCAACAAATTCAACATGATAATTATATTTAAAATAAATTCAAGTTATTATTATTATTATAATTTTTAGAATATGATATTAAATAAAATAAATAAATAAATAAATAAATAAATTATCAAATAATATTAAATTATATAAATAAAATAAATAATTAGGTGGCATAAACTCCTTTATAAAAATAAAAAAAAAGATAAATAGAAAGGTATTAAAGTATTACTTGGTAGTCGATCTCATTAATTATATAATATAAACATGTATTTTATGTTCGTTATTTAATCATAATATTTGATATTTAGTCCATGATGTATTGTATTTAGTCTATGATGTATGAATTTCAGTCCATGATGTCCAATATTCAGTCCATGATGTCCGGTATTTAATCCATTATATACGCTATTCAGTCCATAATGTCCGGTATTTAATCCATTATATACGCTATTCAGTCCATGATGTCCATATATACATATATATATATATATTAAATTGAGTCTAAATTGAAAATTAAAATTGATTGAAAATAAAAAATTAAAGTCATTTTTTACTGATTAGTTTATTTTAACGGTGTAAAAAACTTTACGGCATATTTTTAACGTCATAAAATTTTTAAGGAATATCTTTTAACGTAATAAAAAGTTTTACAATGTATTTTTTAAACGATGTAAAAAATTTTCACGATGTAATTTTTTTAACGGCGTAAAAAAATTTACTGTGTAAAATATTAGATTTTAATTTTTAGTTTGTTTAAAGTACCATGCTGATAACGTTTTAAAAAAATTTAAAAACAAATATTGTATATATATATATATATAGAGGATATAGATATATACATGTATATATTATAAATATATTTGTATGCGTGATAACATGAATTATATATATATAAATATAACATTTGATATATGATATATTATATTATAAATGTATCTTATGTATGATATATATATATATGATATATATGTATAATATATCTAATAAAGAAGAAAGATAAAAAAATTATCTAAAACATGAAGAGAGAATATCAAAAAAATAAAAAAAGTTTTAGAATTCATAAATTATGTATTATGTATTTAAATGAATAATTACATTATTTATTATTTATATATAGAAAAATAAATATAACTCTTCAATTTAAAAAAAATATAAATTCAATATAATTTTTCATAAACAATCATAAATACAATATGATTCTTTATAAAAAATTTATACATGCACATTTATAAATTATTATAATTATAATAAATTGACCAAATTTACGGTAAAGTATTTTAATCTAAAAAGCAAAGCTGGTAAAAGAGAAAAAAATAGAATCTCATCGAATCAATAATCAATATAAAAAAAGTAATATAATATCTACCCCTGCATTCATTTGTAATTCGTTAAATTGAAGAGACGCAAAATGGTATATATATATATATATATATAAACTGGATCATACAAATTTCTTAAAAACATGCAAAATTTTGTAAGATGAAAATAGAACTAGCAAAAATCAAATAAAAAAATACAAACAACACATGAAATAACCAAACATTGTACATCTGTACCCTTACGAATACCTCAAAGGACCCGAAAAGAACAAGACCTTGAGCTCAAGGTTTCTTCAATGGTCGTATTTGCTTACAAGATGCACACATAGCATAGCCTTCTCGCACCACATCAC
Source organism: Gynandropsis gynandra (assembly GCA_036759665.1). Lineage (NCBI taxonomy): Eukaryota > Viridiplantae > Streptophyta > Magnoliopsida > Brassicales > Cleomaceae > Gynandropsis > Gynandropsis gynandra. The sequence continues at coordinate 14,247,331 of CM071873.1, forward strand.
TCTTGGGAATTCCTTGTTATAGAAGCAAACGCCACGTAAGCATTCTTGCTGGATTATATATATATATATATATATATATAACCATGGGGTAATGTTTATTACCTGTATAAGCTTATTTGTTAGCATTCTGTTGGACTTGACGGTGTAGTTGCATGATCCAATCAATGTAGCCAGTGGAACCACTCGATGGGTCCTCAATGAGATTTCTAAGGAGAAGGAATCCTTCTCGGGGTTGTTCTCCTTGTCGAACAAGATGGCACATTTGATAATATGAAGGATCCTTTTCCCTCAGTTTCTTTATCAACTTTATAAGCTTCTTTGACATTTGGTTATCTTGCTCTTGCAGTATCACCTAAACACCCAAAGAATATAAATAAATAAGCCACAACAGTCATTTGTCAGCATCTTAAAAAGGCGACGAATGAACAAACAATTAGAAGATTTATCAATCCGCGTAAATTACTTGTGTTTGATGTAATCAGGGGGGCGGTACGAGGTAAAACCCCAGGCATCATTTATATAGAGACACCAGAATATAGTAATTTAGTTACTCATCATTTTGCTTGCAATGGTATCAAGTACGCATTCAGTTATCACTTTGCTTGCAATGGTATCAAGTATGCATTCAGTTATCACTTTGCTTGCAATGATATCAAGTATGCATTCGGATGCTTATGCATATAAATGAATTACCACAATCACATAACACATGATGATTTGATAGAACAAAATCACACAACACATGATGATTTGATAGAACACAATCACACAACACATGATGATTTGATAGAACACATACCCTTGATAGCTCTGCTGCAAAGTCGGCCCCGAGAAGATTTTTGGAGACGTCAGGTGAAAGCATTCTTCCGAACCATAAAACGAGGCGGAAACCATCATCATAAATGTAAAGGCCTCTGGAGTCCAAACTCTCAGCAGCAAGAGGTAACCTCTTCAAGACGTCCTTAAAGTCGTCATCTTGCCCTACAGACGGCTGCAAAATGAAATACGATCTCGAGTAAAATGTGATAATTCATTATGAATGTTTGAAAAACTCGGAAACCAAGAAGCACAAACCTTTACGAGCCACTCATCAACCCGGATTAAATTCGGATACAAAAGCTTTAGTAACTTTTTAACTGGCAATGCCATCATCGTGAAGCCTGCGGTACAGTGCTCATCAAGAGAAGCATCAGCAGAATGCCCAGCTTGAAGAGGAGTTGATTTGCAAAGCGCCATCGCATACAAAGGCAAGAATTTCAAGGACTCCGGGTATATTAATCTTGACCCCAGCCGATGCTGCACTGCATGAAGATTGCGATATTCTCTGAGGGCTTTAACAATCCTCTGTTGCACCGCATTCCGAGCATCATCCAGCTTTGAGGAGAGCGTTTTCTCGATCGCTGTAAACGGTCACTCTAAGTATGTGTTCAAGGTAATATAAAATGATACTAACAAAGTCTTTCATTATCCTACCTAATCTAGTAAATACAGAGACAATGGAACCAGCGTCAGCTTGTCGATACATCTCTCCAAGATCAGCTACCACCGGCGCAGCAGCTGTGTGTACTCGGATACGCCTCTCTCCACAAGATGCCGTATATCTTATGTCTGTTAATGAAAATCTTAACTGATGCTTTGCTCACCAGATGCGTGAATTTGAAACCGAAGCATAGTTTTCTGCTATCATAAATTGTTAAAAAATATCACTGTACAAGGATACAGCAACGCGGCTTGGAAATAGACAGTCTGAGTAGTCAACAACGTCTCTTCAAGAGATAGCTGCATCGCATATGCTTTGTCACAGTCAACGGCAGGAAGAGCAAGGAGATCAGTAGACCTTAGCATGAAATTTCCATGGTATGATGTGAACCGGATTCCTAAAAAAATAAAAAATAAAAGATTGTAGATAACATGTATCGTGTAGCGTAACAATGGTTTTAACACACTAGATGGATGGGACTAAAAAAATTTATATAGTAAATCAACCTTTTCCGCATCTTATCCGCAAGACTGCCTCCCATGCAGTTTCTCTCGTAAGGTCTCTGGCCAACTCATGTCTCAACTTATCTCCATGTACAGATGATTGGAAACCTGGATAATAATACACCTGACCACCAGTGTATTTCGCCAGAGTCCCTACACAGACCAATGTATTATACCAAATTGAAAACTATTACATGTTTTGTCCTATTGCATAGCACAAAATATAGAACAATAATATCTGACATAAAGGCAACATCAACAAAAGTTCACATACACCAAGCCATTAAGATAATAGTGTTCACGGACATACCTAAGGAGGCAATATCGATGTACTTATCATTGAAGGCATAGACATTCACTCCTATCTGAAACTTAGTACAATCAGCAGCCATTTGCTTATAGAAGGGATCTTCTGGTATTCTTAAAGCATACTCCTTGTCTGTTCCATAAACACGAGGATCATCTCCCCGCAGCTTTAGGCGTCCAACACCGAGAGAAGGCAATGTGTTCTGGAATATTAGCAATTTCCCCCCAAGTTGATTCTGATGTATTGAGAGAAAACAAAGTTCACAGCAATATAAGCTTGACTCAGAGCAATGAAATCTCAGTTAAAGGAACACCCCAGGACAAAGAACATCAAAGTCTATTTTGTGATTTTAGCTCAAATGGCATGGCATGGAAAAGGACGCACCATAACCATAAACGCTGCTTTGAGGGCTGGACCAAAAGCAGATTCCACGTTAACGTTATCTTGGAACATTAGAGGCAGACTTTCCAAGAATGCTTCCACCACAGTTCTTGATTCAGATAGGTTAACAAGGAGATCATCCGGCAATGGGACAAATATATCATCTAGATCAGAAACCACCATCATTTGTGGCTGGTTCAGAGAAGACTGCATACGCAAAGTCCGCAAATTATGCAGGAATGAAAGATCTAGTATGTCAGAACAAAATTTCTATATATTCATTAAGACCCGTACCTTCATGTTGTAAAAGTGTATTGTACTGTCATAAGTAATAAATCCAATATGAGTTCTGGGGTAACCAGGCAGCTTATCCAGACAAGACTTAATAGTTTGAGCCACAACCTGAGAAACAAGCAAAAACATGAGTGCAAAATCTAAAATTTAAGCCCACTTGCAGCTAACAGAAAGATAACATCCTAGCTAGCTGAGAAAACAAGAGCCTCATACATCCATTATCAGCATGTTATCTCACACAAAAAAAAAGGTGTTAAGACATTATCTTGGTGCTTAAATAGTAAAGTATATACCTAGATTAAAATAACATAGCATATGAAAGGTTATCAAGAAATGATATATTGGAAGCTAAAGTGCTTACCTCGAGCATTCCACTTCTAATAGCCGAAATTGAAACATCGATGAGGAAGAAGTATATTGGTGGCATTGGAGGCCGCACCATATATTCGGTTGGAGCTATAAACTCAACACTGCCCTTTATAAGCTCAGGTCGCTGATCCAAATCAATTCTTCGGCCAGTGCTATCCAAATGGGAAAAGTATTCACCCGGAACTGCACAAAGAGTTGATGCATTGGCATAGCCATCCATATTACACAACAAAAATATAAATATAATTGAAATTACTGTAACAAAAGCCATGAGATAACAAGTAATTTCGGGTTGTTAACATGAAGAGCGGACAACACCATGAATAGAAACCATAGAGAACAAATGCCTAAACAGAACTAAAAAAGAGAACTGAGAGCACCAAACCAAACACGCACAACATGAAGGAAAGTCCAGACAGCTTTCACCTGCTCTATTTACGAGTAAAAGTCCCCAATATATGGGCCTTTCGCATTAGGAAAACCAGAGGAAACCTCAACAAACGACTTAAGCACAAACAGTCATACACACACAAAAAGGAGAAACAAACTCAAAAGATAAAATAAAGTAAGAAATTTAAAGACTTTTCAAACTGCAAACCTTTTTTCTTCCTTGCTCGAGTTAGCAGAAAATATGTTTGTTATTAAGTGGCTTACCGTCGTTTAGCAAAGCACAAATATTACAGCGCCACTTTCGTCCAGAATCAGTAAAAGTCACATAAGGATTCACATAGGTACGGCATCTTCTGCAGCGGATGATGCCAGTCGAACCAAAATCAATAATTGGTACCTCCTCCTGAACAGATTAAAATGTTAAATTGATAATGACTAACAAGAAAAACATATATGTAGACCGATACTATCTTCACTAATAGAACGGCTCCTGTGCAAGCAACTGAAAGTCCTGAAATACCCAAAGATTAGAGAATTCCCAGAACTTCATTACTCGCTAGAAAAATACTAACCCCTTCAGAAGTCTCTGCAAGTGGACAAACTACAGCTCCAAGTGTTAAATGCCACCTCGAAGCCAAAGACTGAGAATTCGGTATAGCATTGGTAGTAAGTCTTAGATATCTAGAAGGACAATTCAAGGGATACATTTCAGCAAATGAATTTGGTTCCACATCACCATCCAAAGGCCTTGGGAATGACTTGTGATCTAGCCCTGGCTCAAGGGATCCAGGAACTGACGCAAGTGACAGGGAACTAAAATCTTCTACCAAGCCTTGAACATTACTAATAGAAGGTGCATAACCAGGATGCAGGTTCTGTTGCGCCGCTAAAGTTGGGGGCTGTGCAAAACCTCCTTGAGAAGGGGGATATGAGGCAACTGTAGATGGAGGTGGTAAAACAGCTCCCTGAGCTGCAGGAGAAGGTACTGCCACTGGAGGAGCCGGTGGAACTGCATTAATCTGCTTGTTAATATAACCAGGCAAAGATGGCTGCAAACTAGAGCCACCGGAGTAAGAACTAGTGGGAGGAAAAGGCTGCTGGAAACCAGGCCGATGAGCAAAGGACTGCAAATCTGCAGCAGTTTGAGCAGGGTATGCACCAGGTGGCCCAGAAATAATACTTTGAGGGGAAGATCCCATTGGTAAAGGTGGCATATGTTGCTGCACACGAAAAGAAACAGCAGGCAATGATGATTGACCCGGAAGAGCTTGACTTGGAGGTGGACCAACTGGTGGAACTGGCAGAGGAGTTTGTGTAGTCGGTAATGGTGGGGTTGGGAACCGCTGAAAAGGGCCACCACTAGGTGGAGTATAAGCTGTCAGAGGAGATGACACGGATGGTGGTGCAGGAGGTCGAGTCACTGACATTTGTGACCCAAAAGGAGGTACAAGAGCCAGGGAAGGAATGCTATTTGGAACCGAAGATGGTTGGACAGGCCTCGTTCCACCAAATGGTGAACCCAAAGGAGGTCCAGAAGCTTGAGGCCTAGTATTCTGGGATGAGAATGGTGGAAAAGGCGTAAGGCCCATATTCTCTGATCCACCAGCATGTCCACCTGGTTGCTGGGGCATGGCCGAAGGCGGAGCAGTTGCAAATGGAGAAAAGGTAGGTCTAGCACTAAAATTTGGGTACCCCGGGTTTTCTGTCCCCATTATTTTCTAGACCTTTAAGTATTGCCAGTCATGGGCAAAATGTCATGACCTCAACCTGCAATTAGAAAATGTCCAACTTATTGCAAATATGATAGATAGAAGTAGCACATAAATTTTATTCAAGCAAACAGATACAGAAAGAAAGCAACATTATGCTTCTAGATATCAGCAACAAGCGAAGAAGTGGAGAGTTTCAAGTAGCAATCCTAATTAATTATGGTTTCAGAACAGATATGTCCCCGTAATTAATGTAGTTAACAAGATTGTCACAAATAATACAACTCATGAACAAAATGAAAATCCACATCTGCCATAAAAAGGAGTTGCTTTACAAAGATTCATAACATATTTCACCATGATAAAATGTTAAAATCATCTTCCATCTACAGATATTCACATCATTAATTTGCGCTTAAATTTTTTTTTTTCACAAACTCTAGCACTCAAAACATAATGGGCCAACAGATAGATGCACAGAACCACAGTCATAACCTAATGGGACAAGTATCAAATTCTCTGACGATTTTCCCTAAACAAAGGCATAACATCAGATTCTAATTCCTTCCATGGATCATAGATCATCAAAGAGCATAATACACTACCATCAAAAACCGAGATTTGCTCAACCCACTTAAAAAAGGAGCCACCACCATATTATAATCGGGTTACTGGATTCGGTGACTGCAATCCTCTCTATAATCATACCAACCATTACCCCAAAAATGTTCTAACCAAAAATTCAAATAATACAACTATTAATGAAAAGAACTAGTGAATTCAACGATAAAGACAATAAACCTCAGACAAATAGCTAAAGACAGGTCAATGAAAGACGCAATCCCTCTAACATTGTACAAGTCTCCTTAAAGAATTGGATCCAAAAGGAAATTCACCAACATGAACAACTATGCCTAAAACGAGAAAACAGCGGTTCCTAAAGATTCGAGAAAGCCATACCGCATTTGAGGAAGAGGATCTTACCCGAGTTTTAAATCATGATAGGAAAAAGACGAAACGCCTGCTTCGTGTTTCTCGGTTAATAAATACTCTTGTCTGACTTCCGATGATTCCCGGACAGTGACAGGTCTGGCGATTGTGATCGATCGTGCTAAAGTGGCCTTGAGCCAAAATATCTGCGCCCTCAGTTTCGCTATCGACCAAAGAAAACCTAACACACAAAAGATTCGTTAAATTCATTCAGCAGCCAGTTTCGAAAATCTTCTTCAAACACAAAATTCAGATACAAGTTCGTCGAATCTACAGAGCAGAACTCTGGTGATCTGGGAGATGAATTCATAAAAAATCAACAACCCTCTTCAGTAATCTAAACTAGCATCAATTTCAACCAATTTGATTTGAGCAACGAGAAGAAGAAGCAGAAGAATACCGTCACCGGAAAGAGAAAATGGAGATCAGGAACTAGGAAACTTATTCTTCAGCGATTGGCGTCAGATCGTCCGATCTAGGAAAATTAGATATAGTAGTAAGATGGCCATCGAACAAAGTTTTTGGGATGGAATTTGGGCCCTTTCTACTTACCCATTATATATTTGGTCTAATGAAAATAATTTCAATATTTTTTCAGTGGTTAATTAGATGTGGTAATAGTTGGGATTTTAGTAATCAATCGGATGTGTAAATAAAACTGGTTTAATTTGGTTAATTATGAAAATATGTGGGATTATTTAGCGGCGGAATATCAGAAATATTTTTATAGGGTCAAGCCGCTTCAAAAATATAATTTTTTTAAAATAATTATTAAATCGAAAAAAATCTGTAGAAAAGAAAAATTTGTATTTAATGTTCGAACGCGAAAAAAACTCATGTTCTACAGTTTTTTGACGTGAAAACTGTCAAAAGTGAGAAAGCCGAACAGTTTTTCGACGTGAAACCTGTTTAAAAGTTTATAGCAAGAAAGAATAAGTGATATCGAACTTGAGAGGGATCGATTTGAAGTTGGCAAGAAGGAAAATGGCTAGAATCAGCAACAGTGAAGAAGAGAGCACGAGTCAATCTTCAATGGCGTCAATAAGTGTAAGTAGATCGATTTCTAGGGTTTTGCAAGCTTTCGAGTCACAAAATGGTTTATTGATTTGAAATGGGTGAGTGTTAGTGAGTCGGTTGGGTCGCAAGGGTCGCAGGAGTTGCAAGAAACATCTTCGACTCAGTGAGTCGGTTGAGTCGCAAGGGTCGCAGGAGTTGCATGAACATCTTCGACTCGGTGAGTCGGTTGAGTCGCAAGGGTCGTTTGAAGGGCGTGGGTCGGTTGAGTCTCAGTGAGTCGGTTGAGTCTCAGTGAGTCGGTTGAGTGTCGCAGAGTGTGTGAGGGTCGTCTGAGTCGCATGGGTCGCACGGGTTGGCTGAGTCACACGGGTCACACAAGTCGGTTGAGTCGCATGGGTCGGTTGAGATGGATCGCTAAAGTCGGTAGAAGTATAATGTATTTGTAATTGGTCATTTTGCAGGTGGCGCCAAAGCCGAAGTTTGTGTATGAATTCAAGCACATGGACAGAATGCCAAAGATCACCACCAAGTGTTATCCTCACGAGACAATAACGACGCTGAGAGAAACCTTATATGAACACGAGTTGCATTACTTCGAGAAGGAGTCACAATTTAGGCATTTATTCCATTTACAATGTGACTCCACATTGACGAAGGTTCAAATGTCTATCCTACTAAATCACTCCGTGATTTATACGGCACAAGACGAAGTTGTGGTTCGTCATAAACGACATTCCCATCCGATACTCTATAGTGGAGCACGCACTAATTTCCGGATTGAAATGCGGACCATATCCCATAGGATGGGAGTCCATGATGGGTGTCACATTCAGATTGAAGAATTTCGACCGTGGAAAGGTGACCCCCGGACAAGTAAGTGAAAAGCTTGTGAAGGCCAAGAATTTCGACGACCGGAAGAGGTTGGCAAATTTGATGTTGTTGGCACAAGTTATGGCTCACAACCCTTCAGCAGAAAACTCTATCAGCCATGATCTCATTGACATGGTTGATGACATGGAATTTTGTGAAGGCTTCCATGGGGTCGTTATACATTCGAGAAGATTGTGGAAACTTGCCGTAAGCACGTTACCGGGGAATCACCGAAACAAAAATGGTATTGTGGCGGTTTCATGATCCCACTAATGGTAAGTTGTATATATTATTCGAATAACTTGAATGTTTTCGTACTTTTTGCATTCTTATCATTTTGTTTTAATGTTTCAGTTCCTTCCATTTGAAACCATCCTTAGTTTGGACGGAAATGGATGGTATGTTGAGGTTGTGGATGCTCAGGATATTCTAAGTATTCTTCATGTTGAACACGAAAAGGAAGCTTTATTTTTTAATCTGGAGGATTACGAGGGATGTGACGATCCCGATGTTCAGATATGGATGAAACATCTTCGTAGAAATCCGAAGGGTATTTGTTGGGAGATATCCGTAAGCAAAAACTGCTGACACGAAAAGCAGCTCTTGGTGATTGATGTCGGAAATATCAAGCTAAATATATTTCCTAGACCACTTCACCGCAAGTATACGGTTCGTGTAGTACCAGGGTCGAATTCTAGGGACTAATGCAGCCAATCCTAAGAATATCACTAAACTAAGACGATGAGAAGTAGATGAAAGCGTGGTGCAAAATATCTAGAAGACTAAACTAAATAAGGACAGCGATGAAGGTTGGGGAAGACTTGACTATGACGAACACTATGGGTGTCGGGATACCGGGAATCGCACGGATGTAACAACTAAAGATCATAAACCTATCGAATTATCTTGATAATGGAAAATCCATGCTCTATTATGAGGAATGATTCTGCCGAGCCTAGACATTCTATCCATGAGTACGTGCAACCCTACCTTCTAGCAGCGATTAACCCGTACTATGGCAGCTTTACGAACGCAATCCTAATTCCTAAGTCGATTAACCGACCGGTCAGATTCTCATTAATCTAACTTAACCTACAACTCAACGGTTTCGGATTCATACTTTAACCTTCCATCAAAATATGAATTCCTATGTTACTGAGCGGGCAACACTAGTATAAGAATTATGATGTTGATTGTAGAACCAAAGATCAAAACAATACGATAGATCTAAGTATTAACGCATAAATTTGTACATCTGTTACAATCTGATATCCCTAACCCATAGTTGGGAATCTACTCACTCATGGAGTCTGCTAACAAAGGAAATAACACAACCCTGAACATGATAAACTCTAGGAAAGTCGATGCCTCGATCTTCCCTATTGTGTTACCAATGTGTGGATTGATGCTTCTCTCCTTCTCCAGCGTCTCCCAAGCCTTTCCTTGCCCTAGGCGTCGCCCCCTTGCGTCTGGATCTGTTCTGTTCCTTTAATTCGCTCGTTCAAACTCTAGATCTAGTTTGTTGCGAGAAAGGTGGCCCGCTCGGACAGTAGTTTTACCCGGTCGTGCAGAGGCGCGCCCGACCGTGTACTTTGTCTTGCCCGGATCGGGCATTGCTTCTCGATCGCGTGGTTGAATAGCCCGAGTCGTGTAAACTCTCGGGGATTTTCAGGACTAATTAACGCCCAAGCGGGTACCTTGTTGCGCCCGATCGGGTATGAATACCCGATCATGTAGTCTTCGTGCCCAGGTCGTGTAAGGTATCGCAATTAAACCCCGTAGGTTTTGCCCGAGCGGGTAGACCTCAGTGCTCTAGCGGACACTTTTCAATTCTTGATTTTGCTCTTTTCCGCTCGTTGCTCGGGTGTTCCTTTGAGTTCCGTGGCTTGCCTTTGGCTCCGAGTGATTTATATCTTCAGAATGTGTGGTTTTACTCAGGAATTCGCCTTTTTATCCTCATTTAGGCCTTGTCGCCTTAAAACCTGAAAACCAACAAAATGGGCGTATATAAAGAAGAATCGTATCGGAAATGTAATTCTAACTAAAAAATATATGCAAAAATGACACTAATACCTAACCTAAAATTGATACACTTTACGTGTTATCAAACACCCCCAGACCTAAACCTTTGTTTGTCCTCAAACAAAACTAAAGCCAAGTGTAGGAAGAATTTAATAACGATGGATACTAGCACGAAAAGTTCGAAAAGTTAGTCATTCCGCAAATCAACGCGTCACATGAACAAAGTCCTAAGCGTACCGAGTATAGCCTTATATCTACCGAAAGTTCCGAGCCATGAAATCCTACCAAAAATCTAAGTCTATTTCACAACCCTAGACAACGTCCAAGCAATCTCCATACCAATTCCCCTAAGCTTTTGATATCATTAAACACGTTTTTCTCGTTCTTATTCATTTTTTTTTCTTTTTTTCTTTTCTTTTCTTAGATCTACGCTTTGTTCCTAGGACGTCGAAGTCGAAGAGGGATGACTTTCTACTTAGACCCAGGCTGCCTATGGCACACTCATAAGGTCGCGTGACCTTAGCGGAGTGAAGAGGTGCATTATTGAAGATCTTATTTTTTTCGCTTTGTTTTTCATGATTATGCATCACTCTAACCTTTAGGACATAGAATAGCGCCTCTATCCACCACTTAGACCCGAACCATCGATCATCGATGTACTCATGTCAATCCTAACTCGGAATAATCATAAAATTATCCTAGATGACAGTGGAGTATAAGCGTGTGGAGTCTAATAACTCATGAACGGTAAAGATATATCAGCTAAGCAAAGGCTAGACGGTATACACGGAGATATGGCTACTTGGTACAGAAATCTAAGGGGTGACTTCAACTATAGATCAAAGGCTTCAAACACAACTACTCGACTATCAGTATCCAAAAGGCTTCTAAGCAAACCTAGACCATTGTTCACGATTCGACAAGGTCGCATAAAAATGACTAAAGCTCGAAATTTTTTTTTGCTAGGTATCCATCTCTTATTTCTAATTCTAGTCCTAATCCTAATCCTAAGCGCAAATATGTCACTCTAATGAAAAATCCGTATCACTCTAAAACGAAGAGTAGCCCCCCCAAGACGTGAACGAAACACAGTCTCGGTGTTCGAGATCTATGAGGGATACCCGCATGCCAAAACTCGAGAAAATATAAAAAGAAGAACGAGTAAACCTGGTGTGTTATGCTTTCTCGAATTGTGATACATCCGGATTGTGATACTCTTTTGCTCTATTGCAGGTGTTAGCGTGAAAGACCTGAGATGAGAATCATGCAATGCAAAAGATAGAGCAAAGATCACTAAATCAATAAGTTCAAAGAGCATACACATGCGTGAAAACTAAAAAGAAAGAAAAATAAGAAAAGTAGGTCCATCAAACGAAAATAGAAAAAGAAAGAAAAAGGAAAAAGGAAGAAAGGTGGCCTAATCCTCTTCCTCTCCACCGCGGGTGGCCGGAGGGTCTGCTGGCTCCGTGGGTGCCCCTTCCCCAGCTGGGAAGTAGAAAGACTGCAGCTCGTACGGAATGTGCGGGCAGTATGGAATGGCGCCAGTATGGTAATCCTGCGGGATCAGCACGTACGGATCCTGGTAGTGCTGCATGCTGAGCTGCTGGAATCTACGCACGGACTCCGTGAGGTAGTATGTGTGCTGTATCGACTGCTCCTGGAACTACTGTTTCTCCGCATACCTTGTAGCCTCGATGTCGTGTCTCACCGCCTCAAGGTCGTACCTCTGCTCTGCCACGTAAGACTGATACATGCTCTCCTCTACAACATACCTGAGGACGTCGGAGACACCTTCCACGGAAAGGAAGTCAGAGCGATGATGAGGATACTCTGGGCGGGCACGGGAGTGAGTGGCGCGTCGGCTGCGCTGTCGGGACATAGATGGTCATGGTGCAGGGACTGGAGGTGGATCTACCTCACCTAGTCTCGGGCCGATGTGTCCGATGGCTGGATCAATCCGATGGCTGGATCAATCGGGAGCCCTCCTCGTCTAGACCTGGCATCTGAATCTCGCGTAGGTCGACTTCTAAGTTGCGACTGTGCTCGTCCTTGTAGCTCCAAATGACTCTATACCCCTCGATCGTAATCGCCCTTCGGTTGCACAAGTTCTGAAGGTTCAGCTCGGGCTCCTCGTTGATCTTGTCCTATATCAGGATGCCAAGGTTGATCCTGACTCTTCGTGCTATCATCATGACAATGCCACCGCACATGATCTTTGTGTCTGTGCTACACTTCTCGGTGGCGATGTCATGGAAATGCCTCATGAATAGCGACACCTAGTCGACGTCTAAGATATCCCACTCGTCAATAGCAAAGCCTGTCTCTACCACCCGCCTAAGGTACGCCAACTCCGTGTGGTTGACTCCGCCTTGTGCTCCTTTTCCTAGTATGGAAGAGACTAAGAAGTAATGAAAGTACCTTAGAGCGGGGTGGCGTATGTGGCTGGCCTTCGACCTCGTCGAGTAATCACCGTACGCAATTTGGGCCAGAATTGCGCTTTATGGCTCCGGTTGTGCTCGGGCATCTTCGTGAAGTTGCAATGCGGAGCGTAAAGTATAATCGCGAACTGTCTCACGCTGAGCCGGTAGTTCTGTCCCAGCAGACGGAACTGCATGAAAGCTCTTTCCCGATCTCCGGACTCAGGGAAAAATGCAGCGTAGGATGCGAAGAACTCCGCTGTGAGGTTGCGGTAGGTGTATTCCTGAGTGTCCCTCCATGCCGTCCATTCCGATGTGTTGAAGATGGTGTCTATGTGCTCCTCGATGTGGAGGGCACTCATCGCTTCCGAGGATAGGAAGCAGGATGAGAAAATCCGCGGCTGAAGCTCGGTGAATCTCGACTTCTGAACGGACAAGAAGGTTGTCGTCCGGTAGTTGTATTGCTGATGGGATGTTGTTATCGGCATGTACGGCGTCAATTTCGTGACTGCATCCGACTTCGCTGGCCACCCATGCTCTGGATCGTAGGCGTCAGATCGGCATTTCTTTGAGCTCTGGAAGATCTTCGGGGCCATCTGCAAAACAAAGGAATAAAAGAAATCGCATGTAAAACACTGTTTGCGGGGTGCCCGATCGGGTAGAAGAGGTAGCCCGGTCGGGCTCTAATTCGTCTAATTACCCCCGTAGGCACTGATCGACTCGGGTGGACAAACCACCCGATCGGGTACAACTTCAGGACGCCCGACCGGGTTCTAAACCTAGCCCGGTCGGGTTGAATCGCGAAATCGCGATCTGCAGTTCGCGTTCATGATTCACTCAACAAATCTCCCCTAAATATTTCCTAATCAGACATAGATCTAGCCCATAGCAGTCCAAATCACAAAATATTTCATGAGTATACTTGGAATTCGAGAGGAATTTGAGAGATTTTTGGGTATTTAGCGAGAAAGGAGGAGAAGGGTATTTTCGAGTAACCGAGGGTCTCGACTGGCGACGATGGAGAACAACGGCGGCGTACGAGAGACTCCGGAAGAGGAGATTGCAGCGTGAGGGTTTGCAATTTGGGGAGCACACTCGGGTTGAATTTGTGAAGTGTGAACGGCCGCTCGGGTTACTCGAAATATACTTACTTGTGCAGAATTTACGGTGCCCGATCGGGTCCCCTGATGTCGCCCGATTGGGCGTCTCTCAATTTGACCTACCCGCTCGGGTGGAGCTGTCTGCCTGACCGGGTTCTCTTGAATTAGACGTTGCCCGCTCGGGTGTAGGTGAATGCCCGACTGGGCTGTGCTGCAAAACAGAAAAATTTTTCGAGGAAAACCATGCAGCAAAAATCGATAGACCACTAAATTCCTAAATCCTAAAAAAATTGTCCAAATCCTAAAAAGAGTTCAAAATAATAGAAATAAGATGAAAACGATGAAAAAAGGATACGGGGCTTGGGTTGCCTCTCGAGAAGCGCTTGTTTAAGGACGCGAGCCTGACCAAAGCGTGCTACTCATCGGGTGGACGTCCTCGACGTTATCTTGTCAGTAGCGTTTCGCGTGCAATATGTGCTCGATACGGTGTGGCACGCGAGTCAGTCGAATTCCTTACACGATCGGTATTGTCGTCCCTAAGATTGGTCATGATGCTCTCTATGTTGGGTGCTAGATCGTGCTGTCTAAACATTCTGGTTGAGCTGTCGATAAGTCCGGTTGAGTACTCCATGAAACCGGTTAGGCGTTTGTCGTTCGTTTCCTTCAGCTTCTCCAGAGATGTTGTATGTGTGAGCCTTTGGGGTGAAGGCTTCATCTTTACCTTGGGTGCTTTGTCGATGTCCCAATTGTGGGCTGGACGTTTTGTGTAGCTTCTCGGCGTCTTAGGGTTATGTGTGTACTGACTTGCACCGCATTTAGCTCGGCTTGTGTGGAAGTCTCTATCGGGGGATTCCTCCTTCTTTTCATTGATTAGTGATGCGTATCAGAGTTAAATATAACCTAATCTACCCGCAAGTGCACGACACGTGTGTAGTATTTTAGGTGTCGATCCCACAGAGACTACGCAACACTACCTAAACCCGAACTACGAATCAAACTTGCTAACGAAAGAATGGTGATGAGGAATGAAATACTAAATGTAAATAAACTACTTGGGTTCTAACGATAAGACAAACGTCCTAGGAATCCGGTTTCACCACAAGACTACCGAAACCAACGATCAACCTATCTATCATGCAATCCCAATTAAAGCTATCTAAGGCGGACGATCCTAACATGATACCTACCCTCTCTCAAGGCATAGACAGTCCTTCTCCTAATCTCTAAGACATGTATTTACGTGGCCTTTGTAAACACAAGTAAATTATGCACTCAGATAAAGAATAGATGAACTAGAACGGGAAGATGCATTCAAAATAGATCAAAAGTGGTTCCGGGATAGCCAAGGGCTAATCCCTTCTCCTAGAACAAACAAACTACTCGCTCATGCGTCTGTAAAGAAACATAAACATAGTAGAAAGTCTAAGGAACATAAAAACCAAACAGAACCGAAGTGGTGCTGCTTGATCTCCCATGCTCCTCGCTTATCCTCCTCGCAAAATCTGCTCTATCTTTCGCTGAATTGTTCTCCTCCGTAAGCTTTCCTCAATGACGTCTTTTTGCCTCCTTTTAAGCCTCCTAAGTCGGTCCAATTGTTGCCTAAAATGCCCCACGAGTTCCCTTATGTCTTAAGTTAATTTAACTTAAGTTTTGAGCTGGTTCGGGCCGCGACCCGCTCGGGTAGTGAGTGTGCCCGCTCGGGCGCGACTAGGGTAACTCGTGCGGATGCTGGCTGGAGTGCAATGCCCGATCGGGCATGGTGTGTGTGCCCGCTCGGGCACAAAGCAATTGGTCGGGCAAGACATGCCCGAGTCGTGCTAAATGGTCCACACAATTGGCCGTAGGTTTTGCCCGATCGTGCAAGGGTTGTGCCCGACCGGGTGAGGCTTTTCCATGCTCAATCTCGTCCCGTTTGTCCCGTGATGATCCCCGAAGTTGCTCCTTAGCTCCGTGCATGTTCCTTTAGCTCCAAAATGGTCAAAATACGCGTAAAAACCTGTATGAACATGAAAAGCACGAAAGCAAGTAAAATGGATACGGAATCATACGTAGAACATCACATATGTATAAAAAACGTCTCCTAAATCGTGCAAGAAATACGTATGAAAACGAGATGATCAATTAGCAGCTCGTTTGGTACTTTGTAATTTCCCTCCCCAACTGCTATGCAATTCATATCTAAGGAATCCTCATTCCGAAAATCCTCACAAGTTTCCTCGGCTAAATCTTCAAAGATGCCTTCGGGGAACACAAAATCGATATTGCACGGTTGCTCAATCGTGTCTACCAAGCTGAATTCTACTTTTACCTTGGGTTTCTTCATGTGCTCATCAATGTCTGTAGCCTCATCCACTGTCGTGTTAGATTCATCTTCTTTTTCAATCAAGGATGGACTTGACTGATCTACCGTCTCACAATCCCTTAGGTAGACTTCGCTGACATATTCACGAGGATTTATTTCTGAACTTTCCGATCGAACCTCTTGTGGTTGCAATGCCCTTGTGCAAGTTCTGAAGCTTGTGTGTCCAATTGTCTGAATAAGCTACATATCTGCTCATTGGCGCTTTCTTGTTCCGCTCTCACTCCCATAACCAAGTTGTTTCGATTCTCAAACAGTTCAAGGAGGTAATTGTAGTTGTCCATGTTACCTCGCAAGATAAAGGACATCAAACTCGATTAAGCTCTGTGAGGTAAAGAAATTTTTGACTCCATAAATAAGACAAAAGCAAAAGCAAAACTACGAAAAACAAAAGAAGACTCCGGAAAGGACTAGATCTTAATCTAGCTAATCCCTAGTCTAGGCCGTAATTAGTTCCCGTTCCCGGCGCCAAAAACTTGATGTCGGAAATATCAAGCTAATTATATTTCCTAGACCACTTCACCGCAAGTATACGGTTCGTGTAGTACCAGGGTCGAATTCTAGGGACTAATGCAGCCAATCCTAAGAATATCACTAAACTAAGACGATGAGAAGTAGATGAAAGCGTGGTGCAAAATATCTAGAAGACTAAACTAAATAAGGACAGCGATGAAGGTTGGGGAAGACTTGACTATGACGAACACTATGGGTGTCGGGATACCGGGAATCGCATGGATGTAACAACTAAAGATCATAAACCTATCGAATTATCTTGATAATGGGAAATTCATGCTCTATTGTGAGGAATGATTCTGCCGAGCCTAGACCTCCTAACCATGAGTACGTGCAACCCTACCTTCCAGCAGCGATTAACCCGTACTATGGCAGCTTTAC
>CM071873.1:14306966-14318291 GCA_036759665.1 Gynandropsis gynandra
CCTCCTAACCATGGATACATGCAATCCTACCTTCCAGCAGCGATTAACATATACCATGGCAGCTTTATCGATCGCAATCACTATCCCTAAGATGGCTAACCGACCGGTCAGATTCTCATTAGCCAAAGCTTAATCTACTTCTTAGCGGACCGGATTCGTTCCTTAACCTTCCAGCAAGGTTCGAGATCCTATATTGTTGAGCGGTCATCACTAACGTATGATTGATATTGCTAAGCGTAGAACCGTAAATCAAGAGTAAATAAATAAAACTAAGCATTAAGGTGAATCATCGTTCATACATACAATTCCGATATCCCTACCCGCAGTAGGGACTCTACTCACTCATGGAATAAACGAAAACAGAAGATAACACAGTTCTATACATGATAAACCCTAAGGAATTCGATGCCTCGACCTTCCCTATTGTGTTACCGGTGTACGGATTGGTCTTCTTCTTCTTCTCCGATGCTTCCTGAGCCTTCCCAGATGTTTTTCCAGTCCTCCCTTGCCCTGTTCGTCGCCCCCCTTTGCCCTATTCAGTTCTCAGTTCTCTTTATTCGCTCGTTTGAAACTTAGTATAGGCAGCCCGACCGGGTTGATTCGTGAACCCGATCGGGGGAACGTCCCCCGATCGCGTGACTAAGCGGACCCGAGTCGCGTAAACTTACGGGGCTGAAAGACGATTACTGCCCGAGCGGGTATTCAGATTTCGCCCGATCGGGTGGTGATCACCCGATCCTCTTTGCTCGTATGCCCGGGTCGTGTCAGATGCATGGATAAACCCCGTAGGTTTTACCCGAGCGGGTGAAGGAATAGTGCCCGATCGGGCACCCTTGTATCCTTGAAATCTCTCTTTTCCGCTCGTTGCTCGGGCGTTCCTTTGGGTTCTGGAGCTCTGAGTAGATGTGTCCTCAAATCATGTGGTTTTTTGCAGGGAATCCTTCATATTGAGCTCATTTAGGCCTTGTCGCCTAAAACCTGAAAACCGAGAAAACGGGGATGTAAAACTCTAAACCGTATCGGAATAGTAAGATTCGATGTAAGAAATATGCGAAAATGATCTAAAAACCTAATCTAATAATGATACACTTTCAGTGTTATCAATAAGCCACGTGTTCTGTATCTCCACAATTCACGCAATACATGGCATTCGCTGCATTGCCCGTTAAACGACGAGTGCTGTTAGGCATACCTCTTGGTGTTGACCACATGGTGTGGTTCATGTCAAGGTTATCGATCAGCTCGTATGCCTCCTCGACGCTTAGATCCATAAATGATCCTCTAGCAGCGTTATCCAACGTCGTACGGTGCTCATCTGAAATTCTGTTGTAAAAGGTTTGGATAACGTACCACTGCTCAAGACCATGGTGTGGACACAACTGTAGAAGATCCTTGAATCTGCCCCACGCCTCAAACAAAGTCTCTCCATCTCTGCATCTGAACATTGTGATTTTCCCCCTCATCTGAATCGTCTTGCTCGGAGGAAAGAAGCGTGATAAGAACAATGTGCAGAGCTGATCCCAAGTCGTGGTAGATCCAGCGGGGAGAGATTGCAGCCAAGTTTTCGCTATTCCCCCAATTGAGAAGGGGAAAAGACGCAATAAGATCGCGTCCTCTGAGACTCCGTATATTTTGAACGTACCAGAAAGCTCAAGGAAGTCTCTAAGGTGCTGATGCGGATCCTCGTGATTTCCACCCATGAATTGCTTCTGATAAAGCATGTTGATCATCGCCGGCTTAATCTCAAACTATTCTCTCGCAACAACAAGCATCCTTATGGCTGTTTGCACGTTGTTCATGTTCGGCACCACGTAATCCCTGAGACGACGCGGTGGAGGAGCCTGTGGTTCTCGCGGTTGAGGCACGAGTTGTTGTTGCTGCATCTGTCCATTGTTGTCCTGATTATCCATCTCTCGTTGATCTGAAGGCTCTACAAAGGATAAATAAAGAACGATTTACGTAGAAAGAACGAAAGAAAAGAAAAAAACAAAAACAAACAAGAAAGACTCTAGGCTCGAATCTAAGACGTGTTGACAATAGTCCCTAGCAACGGCGCCTAAAACTTGATGCGTTCTCAAAGTTAAATAAATATCCTAAACTACCCACAAGTGCACGGCACGTGTGTAGTACTTCAGGTGTCGATCCCACAGAGACTACGCAATACAACCTAAACTCTAACTGTGAATCAAACTTGCTAACGAACGAAATATGGTTTGAAGAATAGAATACTAAAAACAAATAAACAAACTAGTTCTTGAGACAAACGCAAACATTCCAGGAAATCGGTTTTACCACAAAACTACCGAAACCAACAATGAATCTATCTATCATGCAATCCCAATCAAGTTATCTAAGGCAGACGATCCTAATATGATATCTACCCTCTCTCGAGGCATAGACACGTGATCTAGTCAAGTTGCCCCCTACTTTCGTGGCCGACACCTTGAACTAAACCCATAAGACCTGTGATTCATCCGTTTTACCCTCAACCGCTGGTACCCTACTTTCGTGGCCTAACCTCGGTTGTTCTAAACATGATCTTCTAGGACTAGAATTATCCTTTCGGTCCTTCTCCTAACCCCTAACACATGAATCTACGCGGCCGTCGCAAACACAAGTCATTTAAGCACTCGGATAAAGAATAGATAAACGAAAACAAGAAGATGCATTCAAAGATAAATCAAAAGTGGTTCTGAGAAAGCCATGGGCTAATCCCTTCTCCTAGAACAAACAAACTACTCGCTCATGCGTCCGTAAACAAACATAAACGAAATACAAGGTCTAAGGAACATGAAAACCAAACGAAACCGAAGTATCGGGTTGATCTCCAATGCTCCTCGTAAGTCTCCTTCGCAAGAACCTTCTTCCTCTCTCCCTTGATCAAGAACTGAATAATGAATGATTGAATGTCGATCTATGGCCCCTTTTTCCTCCTTTAAAGTCGTTTTTCTTATCCTATGAGTCCCCCACAAACTTTCATTTGTTTTAAGTTAAATTAACTTATTTTAAGTTGCAGGTGACGATCGCGACCCGCGGCGCGGAAGATTGCGCAAGAACGCGATGAAAAGGAGGCTGCCCGCTCGGGCTCAAGGGGTGCCCGCTTGGGCACAAGGCCTGCCCGCTCGGGCACATGTGCTGCCCGCTCGAGTACATGCCCCGGGCAGGGTATTTCTCGCCCGACTCGTGCTTAGTTTGCTGCCCAAAATCGCCGTAACAAATGCCCGCTCGGGTTAGGGAGTTATCTGTGCGGGTAGTGGCTATTCCATTCCGATTCTCATCCCGTTTGTCCCGTGATGATCCTCGATGTTGGTACTTTGTTTCGTGCACGTCCTTTAGCTCCGAAATGAACCGAATATGTATAAAAACCTGTAAGAACATAAAAACACGAAAACAAGTAAAACGGATAAGGAATCATACGCAAAGCATCACATATATATCATAAATATCTCTAAAATCATGTAAGAAATACGTATGAAAACGAGATGATCATCACATAAGGTTGGTAAAGGTCACAAGAGACCAGATCTATGTTCAAACTACTACCTTCGGGAGACATGGCGTTTGGCTTACCAAGAAATCGTGTATCTGGTTCCTGATTGTAGTGATTGGGAAATTCCCCTTTCAGTGTCTGAGTTTCCGTTTGAACCTCCTATGCTGGCTCACAAAAGGCAAAGCGGGAGGCCTAAGGAGAATCGTTATCCTGGACCCGGTGAGGCTCGGAGAAGTACCCCATCTTCGTCGAGACAAACCCCGTCTGCTTCGTCGAGACAAACCCCATCTTATTTGTCGATACAAAACCCATTTGTGTCGACACAAACCCCGTCTGCTGCGTCGTTACAAACCCCATCTTCAAAAGCCAGCATCACTGGCAGTGTTTGGAACGTGACAACTGAGACAACGTCGACTTCAAAAAAAGAAAGGTTTGTTAGTTAGTAATTGTGTAATACTATATTATTTGTATTATTTTGATTAAACCTTTTGGGACTTTCATCCTTATAATTCGATAAATTCTTCATTATAATCCGACCCATGCGACCCTCAATTGGATTAAATTAGAACCCATCCGGCTAATTCGACCTCATGCGACCAATGCGACCTCATGCGAACAAATATGACTCATGCGACCAATACGACCCACAAATGAATTAAATTAGAACCCATTCGACATTTTATCATTGTTAATCCGTAAATTCGTCGATTTCGTATGTATCGATCATTATATGCGACCATACGACCCATGCCATTATCAATTTAGGATCAATATAGACTATAATATAGATAATATCGACATTTGAAAACAATGTTGAATGTATTTTTTGAAATTTTGTCAAACTCATCCGACGAGTGCTTAAAACATTACTATCGCTTTTGTAGCACAAACATTGGTTATACACAACTCAACTAGGGAAACATGGGTCATAATCTGTTTTAACCATTGATTGACGTTGTAAATGTATTGTTTTGATTGGTCTTTTACATTTTATCATTATAAACCCGTAAATTCGTCGATTTCGCATGTATTGTGATCGTGCGACCCATGCGACCCATTCGACCCTCAATTGGCATTAATTAGTTTGAATTTTTAAATGTATTGTTTTGATTTTTTTTTACATTTTATCATTGTTAATCCGTAAATTCGTGGATTTCGCATATATTGATCCTTATATGCGACCATGCGACCCTCAATTGGCATTAATTAGTTTGACGTTTTAAATGTATTGTTTTGATTGTTTTTTGACATTTTATCATTGTTAATCCGTAAATTCGTGGATTTCGCATATATTGATCCTTATATACGACCATGCGACCCATGCGACCCTCAATTGGCATTAATTAGTTTGACGTTTTAAATGTATTGTTTTGATTGTTTTTTGACATTTTATCATTGTTAATCCATAAATTCGTGGATTTCGCATATATTGACCCTTATATGCGACCATGCGACCCATGCGACCTATGCGACCCTCAATTGGCATTACTTAGTTTGACGTTTTATCATTATAAACCCATAAATTTGTCGATTTCGCATGTATTGATCCTTATATGTAACCATGTCACCCATGCGACCCGCCGAAAATTCCGTCACCAAAATTCCGGCCGAACTTTTCATCATATTTGAAAATTTTTAAAAAATAACATCTGCAGGTCATGTATCTGACGGCGATTCGATATCCAGATCATGTCTTCTCGAATTACAGTTTTTTGCTTTTTTACAATAATGACACAAACTCTCTCTCTTTAACTCTCGTTCCATCAATTTTTCCAAAAATGTTACATTTCTCTTCTTTTTTTCAGAGAGATTTTTCTGCGCTATCTAGAAGAGAACTAAATTGTAATCTTCTTCATCACTCTCTCTGTCGTTATGTTACACGTAGAGAATGTAAAGATTTGACTTGTTTTTTTCATTTTTTGTTACAGGACATCCCAAAGATATTCTTGGAAGATTATATATACGGGAACACGAGGGACAACAACACAAAGTTCGCCGGAACCCTAGAAACGGCCGCCGGAAAACTCGCCGGAAATCACCCTAGGAATCACCCTAGAGAGCATTTTCTTTGGTCCTTCCTATTTACTATTCCTATTTCATTTCCTATTTGCGTTTTGGTAACATGGTCTTTCACGTCACCTTCGCCACTCTTCCTCCGAGGATTTTACTAGAAACTGTGGTACCTGTCACTCGTTCAAATCTGGTCGCAGATGCATTGGTAAGTGACTTCAATACGGTTTTATTCCTTGCATGGTATGGATTTTAACGATTTTTATTCCTTTCTTCGGATGTTGCAGACACTTCCGATAAGGTTTGCAAGGTCGAGTGGTCTTTGCCATAGACGATGTAAGATATATCTGATACTAGTATATTCCACGCCGTGGGAGGCAGATCTAAGGCCCGTGGAACGTGGTGGCGCTTCCATCAGAAGGGGTTGGAGATAGTTTTGTCTCGACCATCGACAGATCATTGGTTGTACCCTCATAGTCGAATTATATGAGAATGGACCAATATCTATCCTTCAGTTTTTCCCTAACAACAACCGTGTTTGATTTTCAGATGTGTTTTGTATTTGGATGGTTTTCATTTGTGTTTTGTATTTGGATGCTTTTCATTTGTGTTTTGTATTTGGATGGTTTTCAGTTCTGTTTTGTATTTGGATGGTTTTCATTTGACAATGATTCAATAGTAAGTATTATTGTTTAGTATCGTTGTTTTTGTTGATTTACTATTCTTGTAACAAGGGTCGCGAGGAACAAGGTGGCAGAGGGACAAGGCCCGCACGGGTCCAAGGGTCGCGAGGAACAAGGGTGGTAGAGGGACAAGGCTCGCACGGGTCCAAGGGTCGACACGCCTAGGCTCACATCAAGTTTTTGACATCGTTGCCGAGGAACTAGTTACGTCATTAGAATTAGGATTTCTGTTAAGGCGATAGGGACAAGGGTCGCATATGGAAAAGAAATAATAAATTATTCATATTATTTGTAAATAATTGCATTTATAAATAACAAATAATAAATTTTTCATATGATTTGTAAATAATATATTATATGTAAATAAGAAATAATAAATTATTAATGTTATTTGTTGGCACAAGGGACGTAGAGAGAATAGGGTCACAGAGAGAATAGGATCGGATAGGGACAAGGGTCGCATAGGTACAAGGGTCACAGTGATCCGAGGGTCGCAGAACCTCTGCGACCCTTGAACCTCTGTAACCCTTGACCCTGCGACCCTTTTACCCATGCGACTCCTTTTATTATTATGAAGAAACTTTAAACAAAATAAAAATGTACTAAATATTTAAAAATAACAATGTACCAAATATTTAAAAAATAACAATGTACTAAATATCAAGTTAAGATGAGGATGGAGGGATACATTTTCCATTATTAAATACCTCCGCCGCAATCTTCTCACGCATGGAAAGAACATTTTCGTCGCAAATGGAGTGCAAATCATGATGTATTTTCATTACCGCGGCTTCTAAGTATTTGTAGGAGTAAACACCACAGTCATCCCCGCTTGCGTTCTGTACACCTTAATAATACTCATATTTCCATTTACCTTGTCCAGATACCAAAGAAGGAAATCCTCCGAGAATGAACATCTTGGGGATAGCTTTTCTTAGCTTCTCAATCACCGGATCGATATGCGATTCTTTAAGCCTCGTCTGGCAATCGTATACCGTGATGCATTGGGTTTTGAAATCCGCTTTCATGGCTACCCAATGACATCCTGTATATATACAACTGATCGACGGAATGTTTAGAATCGCGACAAAGCCTTCGAAAGCACTAATTGGTTCCGTACTTCTTAATGAATACTTGCCCTTCAAACAATCCCTAAGAGGTTCCGGCAAAGTTTCCATATTTTCGTACGTCCAATGCTTGAAGATCTCCGTGAAAAACATAGGACAAACGTAAAGTTTCTTAAATAACCCGGGGAATGTCTTCATGTGACAATACTGCATCAACAACGCCTCCTACAATTGCTGCAAAAAAAAAATTAAAACACATGAATACATATGACACAAAATGACCTCTGTGACTTCGGGTTTAAAATAACTTACCTCATCTTCAAACCATACGTTGGGCGTTAATATAACCTTCCAAAACACTAGCCCCCGGGGAGTATCTAGATTAGATTTCCACCAACTTTCATGTCCAGGTTTCTTCAGGAACATATAAAGAGCATTCAATTTTTCACCATTTGCGTCAATGAACGAAGGTTCTCGGGTTATCGAGCCCTTTTCTAATCCCTTGGTCGTCCACCAGAACGAAAGTTCTTCATCCACCTTTTTATCGGGTTCTTGAACCACCTTTTTATCGGGTTCTTGAACAACCTTCTTTTCGGGTTCTTGGACTCCACCAACATCTTTCCCTCGCCCTCGCCCTCTCCCTCGCACTGTTCTTGCTCTTTTCGCCGGCGGAGGATCAACATATGCCTTCCGTTGTCTTAAAACTCATTTACGAACCGGCGGAGCTTCAACATATGACGCAGAATCCTTCGATAACGGTCCAGCACCTTCATAAAATTTACTTCATTGAACATATCGCGACCAATGCGACCCATGCGACCTATGCGGACCCATACGACCCATTCGACCTTTTGTGACCCATTCGACCCATACGACCCATTCGACCTTTTGTGACCCATTCGACCCATACGACCCATTCGACCTTTTGTGACCCATTCGACCCATACGACCCATTCGACCTTTTGTGACCTATGCAGACCCATACGACCCATTCGACCTTTTGTGACCCATTCGACCTTTTGTGACTCAAAAGACCGTAATTACTTGGTGGAACCTCCTTATCCTTAGAGGGGGCCTCTTCGGCAGGACCGATTGTAGGTTCCTCGGAAGGAACCTCCTTAGGGGAGGCCTCTTCGACAGGACCGACTGTAGGTTCCTCGGAAGGAACCTCCTTAGGGGGGGCTCTTCGATAAGACCGACTGTACAACCCATGCGACCAATGCGACTCAAAAGACCGTACTTACTTGGTGGAACCTCCTTATCCTTATGGGGGGCCTCTTCGATAGGACCGACTGTAGGTTCCTCGGAAGGAACCTCCTTAGGGGGGGGCTCTTCGATAGGAGCGACTGTAGGTTCCTTGGAAGGAACATCCTTAGGGGCGCCCTCTTCGACAGGACCGACTGTAGGTTCCTCGTCAGCGACTTCATTGACAGTAACCACTGGAGCATCTGCATAAAATTACTTCATTCATTAGATGCGATCCTTCTACTTATACGACCGTGCGACTTATGCGTCTTTTGTGACCCATGCGACCCTTGCAACCCTTGCGGAATCTCGATGGAAATTGACTCAAATGAACTTTTCACTATTTATTACTTACTTGGTGGAACTTCATCACGAGAAACGACTGCAGTAACCTCTCTGGAAATGTATCCAGTTAGAGGAATGGTGGTGGCAGATGCGATATTTTCAATTAATCTCGAAATGTTTGCCAAATCCTCTTCTGAGCCATCTCCAGAGTCATTTTCAGACTCTGACTCAACCGGCTCTTCGTTAGGCACTGGATATGAACGTTGAAGGAATTCATCATCTCTAAAACTGCCGGAAGATTGGTTTGCGGTGCTCGCATCTATCTCGGCAGATTTTGATTTTGCCTTTTCAGCACCTTTGGGATTTGCCGCCTCTCCTTTTGTATTAGGCAAATGAAACTCGGCATCCCTTAGAAGATCTCTGACAATGTTGATGATTCTTTTCTCCGACTTCTTTATTTCCTTCAATAATTTCTGCTCCAGTGTCAGCCGGACTGTAGCTTCTTTTACTTCAGCTTCATCTTCATTCTCGCCTTCTCTTTCAGCATCAGCTTCAGCATCACCATCTCTTTCCTCATCACCTCCAGCATCGACTTCAGCATCTTCAAGCTCTATCATTTTTTCTCCCACGTTCTTTTTCCTCTTAGTCCTCTTCCCTTTCCCCTTCTTTTGATCACCAAGAACTGCTTTTCGCGTCAGCAGTTCTTATTCACGGATGTCCTCCCAACAAAGTCCCTTCGGATTTCTACGAATATGTTCCATCAGTATCTAAACATCGGGATCATGGCATCCCTCATAGTCGTCCAGATGAAAAACTAAACCTACCTCTTCGTGTTCAGCACGAAGAATACTTCGAATATCCTGAAAAACAAAAAATAACCATTTTTACCCTCTGTGACCCTTGTTTTCCTTGTGACCCTTGTGTAATTGTTACCTTAGAATCTCCGATCAGCCTTATCATGTCTACGTACTTCAGGTTAATACTGGATTTAACCATCTTCTTGCACATTCTTGGGCATGATGGATCCGCATCCATAACATACACATACCATCCCTTTCCGCCCAAACTAAGGATGGTTTCGAAACGAAGTAACTGC
Source organism: Gynandropsis gynandra (assembly GCA_036759665.1). NCBI lineage: Eukaryota > Viridiplantae > Streptophyta > Magnoliopsida > Brassicales > Cleomaceae > Gynandropsis > Gynandropsis gynandra. The sequence goes on from CM071873.1 coordinate 14,316,843, forward strand.
AACATTAAAACAAAATGATAAGAATGCAAAAAAGTACGAAAAAATTCAAGTTATTCGAATAATATATACAACTTACCATTAGTGGTATCATGAAACCGCCACAATACCATTTTGGTTTTGGTGAATCCCCGCTAACGTGCTTGCGGCAAGTATCCACAATCTTCTCGAATGTGTAACGCCCCCATGGAAAGCGTTCACAAAATTCCAAGTCATCAACCATGTCAATGAGATCATGGTTGATAGAGTTGTCTGATGAAGGCTTGTGAGCCATAACTTGCGCCAACAACAACAAAGTTGCCAACCTCTTCCGGTCCTCGTCATTCTCCGTCTTCACAAGTTTTCCAATGATTTGCGCGGGGGTCACCTTTCCACGACCGAAATTCTTCCGCCTGAATGTATCACCCCTTTTGGACTCCCATCCTTTGGGATATGGTCCGCAGTTCAATCCGGAAATTAGTGTGTGCTCCACTATAGAGTAACGGATGGGAACACCATTTAAGACGAACCACAAATCCTTCTTGTCCTGTACAATCACGGTGTGATTTAGGAGGATATACATTTGAACCTTAGTCAATGTGGAGTCACATTGGAAATGGAATAAATGCTTAAATTGCGATTCCTTGTCGAAGTAATGCAACTCCTATTCATCTAAGATTCCTCTCAGTTTCGTTATTGTCTCGTGAGGATAACACTTGGTGGTGATCTTTGGCATTCTGTCCATGTGCTTGAATTCATACACAAACTTCGGCTTTGGCGCCACCTGCAAAATGACCAATTAATTAAGAATACATTATACTTCTACCGACTGAAGCGACCCATTTGATTCAACCGACCGATGCGACTCGACCGACCCATGCGACCCAAACCGACTAACTCAGACTACCGACTCAAACCACCCTTAGACCCCCTGCGACGCTCAAGCGACGATTGCGACCCAAACCGACTCACTGAGACAACCAACTCAAACGACCCTTAGACCCCCTGTGACGCTCAAACGAAGATTGCGACCCAAACCAACTCACTGAGACAACCAACTCAAACGACCCTTAGACTCCCTGCGACGCTCAAGCGACCATTGCGACCCAAATCGACTCACTGAGACTCAACAAACTCACTGACACTCACACTCATTTCAAATCAATAAACCATTTTGGGACTTGACAGCCTGCAAAACCCTAGAAATCGACGCTTAACCGATCATCGCGACCCAAACCGACTCACTGAGACAATCGACTCTTGCGACTCAACCGACTCACTGAGACTCAACCGACTCATTGACACTCACACCCATTTCAAATCAATAAACCATTTTGGGACTCGACAGCCTGCAAAACCCTAGAAATCGATCTACTTACACTTATTGACGCCATTGAAGATTGACTCGTGCTCTCTTCGCCAGTGCTGCTGCTGATTCTAGCCATTTTCCTTCTCGCCAACTTCAAATCGATC
>CM071873.1:14325305-14337128 GCA_036759665.1 Gynandropsis gynandra
TAGAGATCGACCCTGGTACTACACGATCCGTATACTTGCGGTGAAGTGGTCTAGGATAATTTATAACTCGTGTTTCCAGACGTCAAGTTTTTGGCGCCGTTGCCAGGGACTAATTACAGCCTAGACTAGGGATTAGCTAGATTAAGATCTAGTCCTTTCCAGAGTCTTCTTTTGTTTTTGGTATTTTTGTTTTTGCTTTTGTTTTTCTTTTCTTTAATGGAGTCAAAAAACGAAAAAAAATTCTTTACCTCACAGAGCTTAATCGAGTTTGATGTCCTTTATCTTGTGAGGTAACATGGACAACTTCAACTCTTCGGGTGCCGACATAGCTGAATGGAGGCATCAACTTTCCGAGACTCGTCGTATGCTCTCCGATTTATACCACCCACAATACTCAAAGCGATCATGGGAACGAGACGTTTGGGGGTATGAAGAAGAGATCTACGAGAGCTACACTCAACCTTACGGGAATACGTACAATCACGAATGGAGCGATCCCGCATACTTCCCGTATAGGAACACCAAGAGTATGGTGAATGCACAGCAATCGTTTGGGAATTTCCAGCCATGGACGGAACCCCAAACTCAGAGCTATCAATCCTATGTGCCTCCGACATACCCAACACAATCCGTAGCAGCCCAAGATTATCCCGCCACGTACAACTACCTCCTTGAACTGTTTGAGAATCGAAACAACTTGTTTATGGGAGTGGAAGCGGAGCAAGAAAGCGCCAATGAACAGATAGGAGATTTATTTGGACCATTGGGCACGCAAGCTTCAGAGTTTGCACAATGGCCATTGCAACCACAAGAGGTTGCATCGGAAAGTTTAGAAATAAACCCTCGCGAATATGTCAGCGAGATCTACCTAAGAGATTGTGAGACGGTAGATCAGCCAAGTCCATCATTGATTGAATTAGAAGATGAATCTAACACGACAATGGATGAGGCTACGGATATTAATGAGTACACGAAGACACCCGAGGTAGAAGAAGAATTCAGCTTAGTGAACGCGATTGAGCCACCATGCCCTATCGATTTCGTGTTGCCCGAAGGCATCTTCGAAGGTTTAGCCGAGGAAACTTGTGAAGAAGTTCAGATTAAAGATTCCTCAGATTTGAATCGCGTAGCGGTGGAGGAAGGTAACTACAAGATACCAACCAAGCCGCTCAACAATGAAAGGAAAGAGGAATCCCCCGATAGAGACTTCCACACAACCCTGGCTAATTGCGGTGCAAGGCAGTACATAAATGATCCTAAGATGCCGAGATGCTGCACCAAACGTCCAGCTCATAATTGGGACATCGACAAAGCTCCCAAGGTAAAGATGAAGCCTTCACCCGAAAGGCTCACACACCTAACATCTCTGGAAAAGCTGAAGGAAACGAACGACAAACGCCTAACCGGTTACATGGAGTATTCAACCGGACTTAGGAGCAGCTCAACCAGAATGTTTGGACAACACGATCTAGCACCGAACATAGAGAGCATCATGACCGATCTTAGGGTCGACAACACCAATCGTGCAAGGAATTCGGCAATTTCGCGTGCCACACCGTATCGAACACATATTGCACACGAAACGCTACGGACAAGACGACGTCGAGGACGTCCACCTGATGAGTAGCATGCCATGGTCGAGCTAAAGACCTTAAACAAGCGCTTCTCGGGAGGCAACCCGCATATCCTTTAGTCGTTTTTTTTATTTTCATATTTTTGGACTCCTTTTTCATTTTTTAGTTTTGGACAATTTTCTAGGATCTAGGAACCTAGTGATCTATCGGTTTTTGCTGCACATGTTTTCCTCGTCTAATTTTTCGGTTTTGCAGAAACATCCGATCGGGCAGACACCATTACCGGATCGGGCAGTTTCAGGTTAAGGAGAACCCGATCGGGCAACATCAAGTGACCCGAACGAGTAGGTCATCAAGGGGAACACCCGATCGGGCAGCACAGGGTACCCGATCGGGCACCGTAATTTCTGCACGGTAAGTTATAACTTCGAGTAACCCGAGCAGCCAATTCACCTCTCACTTCAATACCCGATCGTGCTCTCTTTATTTGCGACCCTCTCAAGCCGGATTCTAGTCGTCGGAGCCGCCTGGGTATCGCTGCCGTTTCACCGTCAAAGGATTAGAGCTCGGTTACTCGGAAACTTCTCTCCCCTTCTGATAACACGTAATTCGTTATAGTTTTTATATCATTCCTAGGTCTAGTTTAGAGTAGATTATTCATATTTCATTCATCTATTGAGTATATTCGAAGACTTTATCCACATTCGTGTTTTGTGTAGGAAACGAAGACTTGAAGAGAAACACGAGTGATTATGCAATCTAACCCCGAAAACGAAGTTGTGTAACAAGGTTCGACTTATGCAAGGCCACGGATGGAAGCGAGCACTCAAACACCGAGCGGAAGGAGCGGAAACTACACTTGAAGACATGCCCGCTCGGGTGGATAGAGAGTGCCTGCTCGGGCTAATTCATGCCAAGCAACCCCGTAAGTCTACACGACTCGGGTGCTCAATGGACATGCTCGGGCATAGGTGCCCGCTCGGGTGGCTTTACAATGCCCGCTCGGGCCAATTCATCCAAGAAATCACCGTGCGTTTTACCCGGTCGGGCTGAGAGTCTACACGATCGGGCATGGGTGCCCGTTCGGGCTTGAAAGAGGCAACACGGTCGGGCAGAGTGGTTGCACGAGCGGGTGCATGATGTGCCCGCTCGGGTCCAGCATTCCAACAAACTTTCCTAAGATCTAGATCGGCAAAATTAAAAGGGAAAATCAGATCTAAAAAGAGGGGGACGAACCAGAACACAATCAGTGGAGATTTGGAGACATTAGGGCAAGGAGAAGAAGGAAGAAAACGACGGATCTACGGATCGGGAGCGAGGAGAATCTACCGAAGGCATCGGTCTATGAATAGGGAGTTATCTCTTTCATCATCTATGTCGAAACTAGACCTCTCTTGTGTTTCCTTTTCTGTATCTATGTCTGAGTAGATTCCTTTGCCATGGGTTAGAGAGGTTTGATATGATGTAACGAAGTCGTATGCTTAATGAATGGTGATACTTAATGCTTTCATTACCTGTACGCCACTTGAATGAATGAATTTGGTACCTATCATGTTTTTAGATTTCATGGTTGATTTTAATGCTTTCTCTACCTGTACGCCACTTGATTGAATGATCTTAGAATCCTAATAAACCAACGCCAGGGCATTAGGGTTCGGAACTTAGCCATGATTTAGGGTTAACCGGTTTAGAATCTACGCCAGGTCAATCGGCTTAATCTAGGGATTAGGATAGCGGCCATAATGCGTCTATGCATGTAAGATACGCAATGGATACATTGGTATATGCATGCTAGATAGTGGACAAGTCTACGCCAGTCAGTTCCTATAGGAGAGCTTGAATTCCCTGAATTCATGATAGTACCTAGACCAATTAACCTTTTAGAACTTCGTTACTTCATTAGGAAAACTCTCGACACCCATGGTTCTCAGCCATAAAGTTTTATCTCTTCGATCTAATTTAGTTCAGCTCAACCACGATTCCAATTTTAGTCTTCTCACGCGTCTATTCAATTAGGTTGTTATCTCATTAGTCGCATTAACTCCTTGTGTTCGACCGTATGCAAAGAAAAAGAAGAAAAAGAAAAAGAAAAGAAAAAGAAAGAAAGAAGCTCGGAAAGAAAGAAACAAGTATCCTCGGTTGACCTAGGTTTAGCATAGTCTGAAGTCTTTTCTGGTGGAGGGAGTTACGGTAGTGTGTCTAGTCTCCTTTGATTTACTTTCTTATGGGTAACCGTGGTGGACCTAGGATTAAGGCTGAAAACTCGATTAGGCCGAATTTGCTCTCGATTTGCTAGTTGATCGGTTAGGTTCGCTTTAGCGGTGTTTCTAGGAGAAGGGGAATTCTCGTATTTTTCACACCCCATGTATTCCACGTTTACGTTTGCTTAGGGACAAGCAAACATTCAAGTCTGGGGGATTTTGATCATCTCGTTTTCATACGTATTTCTTGCACGATTTAGGAGACGTTTTTGATACATATGTGATGTTTTACGTATGATTCTGTATCCGTTTTACTTGCTTTCGTGCTTTTCATGTTCTTACAGGTTTTTACGCGTATTTGGACTATTTTGGAGCTAAAGGAACATGCACGGAGCTAAGGAGCAACTTTGGGGATCATCACGGGACAAACGGGACGAGATTGAGCATGGAAAAGCCTCACCCGGTCGGGCACAACCCTTGCACGATCGGGCAAAACCTACGGCCAATTGTGTGGACCATTTAGCACGACTCGGGCAAGCATTTAGGACCATTTTGCCTTGTGCCCGAGCGGGCACACATGCCATGCCCGATCGGGCACCATTCCAGCACCACAGGACGCGCACGAACTGCCCTAGCCGCACCCGAGCGGGTACACTCATTACCCGAGCGGGTAGCGGCCCGAAACCTCCCAAAACTTAAGTAAACTTAACTTAAAACATAAGGGAACTCGTGGGGCAATTAGGGCAACAATTGGACCGACTTAGGAGGCTTAAAAGGAGGCAAAAAGACGTCATTAGGGCAAGCATACAGAGGAGAAGAATTCAGCGAAGTTAGAGCAGATTCTTGCGAGGAGATAAGCGAGGAGCATTGGAGATCAAGCACCGCCACTTCGGTTTTGTTTGGTTTTTATGTTCCTTAGACTTTCTACTATGTTTATGTTTCTTTACAGACGCATGAGCGAGTAGTTTGTTTGTTCTAGGAGAAGGGATTAGCCCTTGGCTATCCCGAGACCGCTTTTGATCTATTTTGAATGCATCTTCCCGTTTTAGTTCATCTATTCTTTATCTGAGTTCTTGAATTTACTTGTGTTTGCGATGGCCACGTAGATGCATGTGTTAGGGGTTAGGAGAAGGACCGAAAGGAGAATTCTAGTCCTAGAAAGTCAGGTTTAGAACAACCGAGGTTAGGCCACGAAAGTAGGGTAGCAACGGTTGAGGGTGAACGGGCGAATCACAGAGTTTATGGGTTTAGTTCATGTTGTCAGCCACGAAAGTAGGGGGCAGCTTGTCTAGATCACGTGTCTATGCCTTGAGAGAGGTTAGATATCATGTTAGGATCGTCCGCCTTAGATAGCTTTAACTGGTATTGCATGATAGATAGGTTGGTCGTCGGTTTTGGTAGTCTTGTGGTGAAACCGGTTTCCTAGGACGCTTGTCTTATCGTTAGAACCCAAGTAGTTTAGTTTACTTTCAGTATTTTATTCTTCATCACCACTCTTTCGTTAGCAAGTTTGATTCGTAGTTCGGGTTTAGGTAGCGTTGCATAGTCTCTGTGGGATCGACACCTAAAATACTACACACGTGCCGTGCACTTGCGGGTAGATTAGGTTATATTTAACTCTGATACGCATCACCGATCGAGCGTCTTACTCGCCCGAGTCGAGCACTACCCACGGGGGTAATTTGATTATTAGTTACCCGATCGGGCACCTTGCAGAACCGAGCCGTATACTGATTTTTGTCTTTCGATTGTTTTGCAGATGGCCCCTAAGATCTTCCAGAGTTCGAAGAAGCGCCGATCTGACGCTTACGACCCAGAGCAAGGATGGCTGCGAGGTAGGCAGAGCAGTAGCGATTCTAGGAGCAATCCATCCAGCATACCTACTACCTCACAGAGTTCGTCCGGCGATTTCAGCGGCTCAGTATGACGCACTACCAGGAGCCCTACATTCCGATCCCGCAGGATTACCATACTGGCTGATGCGTATCAGAGTTAAATATAACCTAATACGAAAGCAAGTAAAACGGATACGAAATCATACGTAAAACATCACATATGTATCAAAACGTCTCCTAAATCGTGCAAGAAATACGTATGAAAACGAGATGATCACTGGCGCCATCCCATACCGTCCTCATATCCCATACGAGCTGGAGTCATTCTACTTCCCACCTGGGGAAGGAGCATCGGCGGAGCCAGGGGACCTACCGACCACCCGCGATGGAGCGGATGAGGATTAGATAATTTCTTCCTTTTTCCTTTATTTATTTTTCTTTTTATCTTTATGGACCTCTTTTTATCTTAGCTATCTTGTACGCTCTTTCAGACTTACGTATTTAGTGCTCTTTGTTCTACTCTTTTGCATTGCATGGTCTTATCTCAGGTCTTTCACATTAACAAATGCATTAGAGCGCAAGAGTCACTACATCCGGATGTATCACGATTCGAGAAAGACACACACACACCAGGTGTATTCGTTACCTTTTTATACTTTCTCGAATTTTTATCATGTGGGGTTCCCTTATAGGTCTAGAACACCGGGACTGTGTTCTGTTCAGGTCTGGGGGGAGTACTCCTTCATTTTGTGATACGGATGTATATTTGGAGCGACATGTTTAGACCTAGGATTAGGTTTAGGAATAAGATGGATCTAGTGAAAAATTTTTCGAGTTTAGTCATATTTTGCAACTTTGTTGAATCGTGGATAATGGTCTAGGTTTGCTTAGAAGCCTCTTTGATATCGATTAGTCGAGTAGTTGCGTTTGAAACCTTTATCTAGTTGAATTCACTCCTTAGATCTCGATACCAAGTAGACATATCTCCGTATATACCGTATAGCTTAGATTTGTTGATATGTTTAGCGTTCATGAATTAGATTCCACACGCTTATACTCCGCTGTCATCTAGGATAAGTTTTTCGCTATTCCGAGTTAGGGTTGACATGAGTATTAGGATTGACATGAGTACATCGATATTCGATGGGTCGGGTCTAAGTGGTGGGTAGAGGCGCTTTTCTACGTCCTAAGGGTTAGAGTGTTGCGTAATCAAGAAAAGAAAAAAAATAGAATAAAAATTCAATAACGCACCTCTTCACTCCTCTAAGGTCGCGCAACCTTATGAGTGTTCCATAGGCAGCCTGGGTCTAAGTAGAAAGCCATCCCTCTTCGACTTCGACGTCCTAGGAACAAGGCATGGATCTAAGTACAGAAGAAAAAGAAATGCATAAGAACGAGAAGAAAAGATTTGAATGATATCAAAAGCTTAGAGAAATTGGTATGGAGATTGCTTGGACGTTATCTAGGGTTGTGAAGTAGACTTAGATTTTTGGTAAGATTTCATGGCTCAGCACTTTCGGTGGACATAAGGCTATACTCGGTATGCTTAGGCTCTTATCCATGTGACGCGTTGATTTGTGAAATGACTAACCATTCGATATTTTTTAGCTAGTATCCATCGTTATTAGATTCTTCTTCTGCTAGACTTTGGTTTTGTTTGAGGACAAACAAAGCTTTAGGTCTGGGGGAGTTTGATAACACTGAAAGTGTATCAATTTTAGGATAGGTTTTAGTGCCATTTTTGCATATATCTTATAGATAGGTTTACATATCCGATATGATTATGAGTTTCACACACCTGTTTTGTTGGTTTTCAGGTTTTTAGACGACAAGGCCTGAATGAGCTTTAAAAGACAGATTCCTGAACAAAACCATGTATTTTGAAGGTATATCTACTCAGAGCCAAGATCGAGCCTTAGAACCCAAAGGAACACCCGAGCAACGAGCGGAAAAGAGAAATTTCAAGGGAACAAGGGTGCCCGGTCGGGCACCATAGACCACCCGCTCGGGTAAAACCTATGGGGTTTTATCCGCATACCTTGCACGACCCGGGCACGAAGGCAACGAGATCGGGTAGCCTTACCCGATCGGGCGAAAGACAATACCCGCTCGGGCGTTAAGTCATCCCAAAATTCCCCGAGACTTTGCACGACTCGGGCCGCTGAACCACGCGATCGGGTACTGATGCTCGATCGGGCATTATGAAGGAACACGACCGGGCGCGCTTATGCACGACTGGGCAACCGTGGTGCCCGAGCGGGCCGCGTATTTCGCAACAACTTAGATCTTGCATTCAAATGTCCAAATTTAAGGAACAGAACAGATATAGAGCAAAGGGGGCGACGTACAGGGCAAGGAAAGGCTGGGAAAACATCTGGAAAGGCTCGGGAGACGTTGGAGAAGAAGAGAAGCATCAATCCTTGCACCGGTAATACGATAGGGAAGGTCGAGGCATCGAATTTCCTAGAGTCTATCATGTATAGGGTTATGTTATCTTCATCTTTTGTTTTCTCCATGAGTGAGTAGAGTCCCAACTATGGGTAGGGATATCAGATTGTAATGGATGAACAATGATTTGGGTTAATCACTGCTGGAAGGTAGGGTTGCACGTACTCATGGTTAGGAGGTTTAGGCTCGGAAGAATCACTCCTCACTTTAGGGCATGAATTTCCCGTTGTCAAGATAAGTTGATAGATCTATGATCCTTAATTGCTTCATCCATGCGATTCCCGGTATCCCGGATACCCGTAGTGTTTGTCATATCCGAGTTCATCCCCAACCTAGTATCTTTGTCACCTTGGGATCATATCCCCTTCTATCTCTAATTTTCTTAGTTTATTTCCATTCTTAGTTTTTGGCTGCTTTAGTCCCTAGAGATCGACCCTGGTACTACACGATCCGTATACTTGCGGTGAAGTGGTCTAGGATAATTTATAACTCGTGTTTCCACACATCAAGTTTTTGGCGCCGTTGCGGGGGACTAATTACAGCCTAGACTAGGGATTAGCTAGATTAAAATCTAGTCCTTTCCGGAGTCTTCTTTTGTTTGGTATTTTTGTTTTTGCTTTTATTTTTCTTTTCTTTAATGGAGTCAAAAAACGAAAAAAAAATTCTTTACCTCACAGAGCTTAATCGAGTTTGATGTCCTTTATCTTGCGAGGTAACATGGACAACTTCAACTCTTCGGGTGCCGACATAGCTGAATTGAGGCATCAACTTTCCGAGACTCGTCGTATGCTCTCCAATTTATACCGCCCACAATACTCAGAGCGATCATGGGAACGAGATGTTTGGGGGTATGAAGAAGAGATCTACGAGAGCTACACTCAACCTTACGGGAATACGTACAATCACGAATGGAGCGATCCCGCATACTTCCCGTATAGGAACACCAAGAGTATGGTGAATGCACAGCAATCGTTTGGGAATTTCCAGCCATGGACGGAACCCCAAACTGAGAGCTATCAATCCTATGTGCCTCCGCCATACCCAACACAATCCCTAGCAGCCCACGATTATCCCGCCATGTACAACTACCTCCTTGAACTGTTTGAGAATCGAAACAACTTGTTTATGGGAGTGGAAGCGGAGCAAGAAAGCGCCAATGAACAGATAGGAGATTTATTTGGACCATTGGGCGCGCAAGCTTCAGAGTTTGCACAATGCGCATTGCAACCACAAGAGGTTGCATCGAAAAGTTTAGAAATAAACCCTCGCGAATATGTCAGCGAGATCTACCTAAGAGATTGTGAGACGGTAGATCAGCCAAGTCCATCATTGATTGAATTAGAAGATGAATCTAACACGACAATGGATGAGGCTACGGATATTAATGAGTACACGAAGACACCCGAGGTAGAAGAAGAATTCAGCTTAGTGAACGCGATTGAGCTACCATGCCCTATCGATTTCGTGTTCCCCGAAGGCATCTTCGAAGGTTTAGCTGAGGAAAATTGTGAAGAAGTTCAGATTAAAGATTCCTCAGATTTGAATCGCGTAGCGGTGGAGGAAGGTAACTACAAGATACCAACCAAGCCGCTCAATAATGAAAGGAAAGAGGAATCCCCCGATAGAGACTTCCACACAACCCTAGCTAATTGCGGTGCAAGGTAGTACATAAATGATCCTAAGATGCCGAGATGCTGCACCAAACGTCTAGCTCATAATTGGGACATCGACAAAGCTCCCAAGGTAAAGATGAAGCCTTCACCCGAAAGGCTCACACACATAACATCTCTGGAAAAGCTGAAGGAAACGAATGACAAACGCCTAACCGGTTACATGGAGTATTCAACCGGACTTAGGAGCAGCTCAACCAGAATGTTTGGACAACACAATCTAGCACCGAACTTAGAGAGCATCATGACCGATCTTAGGGTCGACAACACCGATCGTGCAAGGAATTCGGAAATTTCACGTGCCACACCGTATCGAACACATATTGCACGCGAAACGCTATGGACAAGACGACGTCGAGGATGTCCACCTGATGAGTAGCATGCCATGGTCGAGCTAAAGACCTTAAACAAGCGCTTCTCGGGAGGCAACCCGAGCATATCCTTTAGTCGTTTTTTTTATTTTCATATTTTTGGACTCCTTTTTCATTTTTTAGTTTTGGACAATTTTCTAGGATCTAGGAAGCTAGTGATCTATCGGTTTTTGCTGCACATGTTTTCCTCGTCTAATTTTTCGGTTTTGCAGAAACACCTGATCGGGCAGACACCATTACCCGATTGGGCGGTTTCAGGTTAAGGAGAACTCGATCGGACGACATCAAGCGACCCGAACGGGTAGGTCATCAAGGGGAACACCCGATCGGGCAGCACAGGGTACTCGATCGGACACCGTAATTTCTGCACGGTAAGTTATAACTTCAAGTAACCCGAGCGGCCAATTAACCTCTCACTTCAATACCTGATCGTGCTCTCTCTATTTGCGACCCTCTCATGCCGGATTCTAGTCGCCGAAGCCGCCTGGGTATCGCTGATGTTTCACCGTCAAAACATTGGAGCTCGGTTACTCGGAAACTTCTCTCCCCTTCTCTCAAAAATCTGAAAATTTCCTCATTCTCATCGCAAATTCCAAGTAAATTCATGAGCTATATTGAGATTAGGACTGCTATGGGATAGATCTAGGTCTGTTTAGGAAGATTCAAGGTAGTTTTGGTCCATTTAATCGCGATTCGCGAACTGCAGGTCGCGATTTCGTGATCCACCCGATCGGGCTAGGTATAGTACCCGATCGGGCGACCTAGACATGCACCAGATCGGGCGTCTTACTTGCCCGAGTCGGGCACTACCCACGGGGGTAATTTGATTATTAGTTACCCGACGGGCAACACTATTAGTTACCCGATCGGGCAACACCTTGTACCCGATCGGGCACCTTGCAGAACCGAGCCATATACTGATTTTTGTCTTTCGATTGTTTTGCAGATGGCCCCTAAGATCTTCCAGAGTTCGAAGAAGCGCCAACCTGACGCTTACGACCCAGAGCAAGGATGGCTGCGAGGTATGCAGAGCAGCAGCGATTCCAGGAGCAATCCATCCAGCATACCTACTACCTCATAGAGTCCTTACGGCGATTTCAGCGGCTGAGTATGACGGACTACCAGGAGCCCTACATTCCGATCCCGCAGGATTACCATACTGGAGCCATCCCATACCGTCCTCATATCCCATACGAGCTGGAGTCATTCTACTTCCCACCTGGGGAAGGAGCATCGGCGGAGCCAGGGGACCTACCGACCACCCGCGATGGAGCGGATGAGGATTAGATCATTTCTTCCTTTTTCCTTTATTTCTTTTTCTTTTTATCTTTATGGACCTCTTTTTATCATTTTCTTGTTTTTAGCTTAGCTATCTTGTACGCTCTTTCAGACTTACGTATTTAGTGCTCTTTGTTCTACTTTTTTGCATTGCATGGTCTTATCTCAGGTCTTTCACATTAACAAATGCATTAGAGCGCAAGAGTCACTACATCCGGATGTATCACGATTCGAGAAAGACACACACACACCAGGTGTATTCGTTACCTTTTTATACTTTCTCGAATTTTTATCATGTGGGGTTCCCTTATAGGTCTAGAACACCTGGACTGTGTTCCGTTCAGGTCTGGGGGATACTCTTTCATTTTGTGATACGGATGTATATTTAGAGCGACATGTTTAGACTTAGGATTAGGTTTAGGAATAAGATGGATCTAGTGAAAATT
>CM071873.1:14353573-14370663 GCA_036759665.1 Gynandropsis gynandra
ATCGTGTTCCTTGAGCGCCTGAGTCGTGCAAAGCTACGGGGGTCTTTTGCCTTAATTCCTCAACTTTTGCCCGAGCGGGTTCTCTCCATACCCGAGCGTGCAGGTGTTGATTTGTTGTTTCCGCTCCTTTTGCTCGGTATTTGAGTGTTCACTTTCAATCCATGGCCTTGCACAAGTTGAACCTTGTCATTCAACTACGTTTTCGGGGTTAAATCGCCATAATCTCTCGTGTTTCTCCTCATGTCTTCGTTTCCTATACAAAACACGAAATGTAGATGAAGTCCTCGAATAAACTCGATAAATGTGTGAAATCTAAGTAATCTACTCAAAACTAGACCTCAGAATCACGTAAATATTACAACGGATTACGTGTTCTCACGACACCGAGGGCAAGGAAAGGCTTGGAAATCATCAGGAAAGGCTCGGGAGACGCTAAAGAAGGAGAGAAGCATCAATCCACACATCGGTAACACAATAGGAAAGATCGAGACATCGGGTTTCCTAGGGTTTATCATGTTTAGGGTTATGTCATCTTCGTTGTCAAGAAACTCCATGAGAGAATAGATTCCCAACTATGGGTTAGGGATACCGGTTTTGTAACGGATGTACAAATATATGCGTTAATGCTTAGATCTATCGCATTGTTTTGATATTCGGTCCTATAATCAACATCGTAATGCTTATACTAGTGCTGCCCGCTCAGTAACATAGGAATTCGTATTTTGCTGGAAGGTTAAAGTATGAATCCGGAACTTTTGAATTGTAGGTTAACTTCGATTACTGAGAATCTGACCGGTCGGTTAATCGACTTAGGAATTAGGATTGCGCTCATAACGCTGCCATAGTACGGGTTAATCGCTGCTGGATGGTAGGGTTGCACGTACGTTTGGTTAGGAGGCTTAGGCTCGGCAGAATCACTCCTCACCTTAGAACATGAATTTCCCGTTATCAAGATAATTCGATAGGTTTATGATCTTTAGTTGTTACATCCCATTATGGTTGTCTTTATTTAGTTTAGTTCTTTAGATAGTTACACCACGCCATCATCTATCTTTCACCGTCTTAGTTTAGTTACATTCTTAGGATTGGTTGCATTAGTCCCTAGAGTTCGACCCTGGTACTACACGAACCGTATACTTGCGGTGAAGTGGTCTAGGAAATATTTTAGCTTGAAAATCCACACATCATCTCCTAGTGCTGCAATAGCACTCATGAATTTCGTGTACAGCTTGGCTCCTTCGTCCGTAAATCCTGCATCTTCGCAAACTCGTGTTAAGCATCGCATAAGAGGATCAGAAACACTGACTTGATCATGTGTGTCTTTCGCTAACTTGTCTAGTGAATCGACTGTGAAGCAAGACTCCTTGAATGAGGATCCATTCATGGGGCTGTACAAGTTGAATTATATCGTCTCATCTCCGATACGTAAGGAAAGCTTTCGTTGTTATACGTCTATCATGGCACCTGCAGTAGCTAAGAACGATCTACCAAGAATAATAGGCACCCTAGCATCTTCCTTTATTTCAAGTACAACAAAATCAGTGGGAATACAAAGATTACCTACCTTGGTGGGAACGTTTTCAACAATTCCCACCGGATATCTTATTGAATGATCCGCGAGGCGTAGAGACATCTTTGTAGGTTTGAGATTCCCTAGGTCCATCCGTTTGAAAACCGAGTGTGGCATGATTCTCACGCTCGCTCCGAAATCACACAAAGCATTTTCAATGTCAAGATTACCTATTGTGCATGGAATGGAGAAGCTTCCGGGGTCCTTCAACTTTACTGGCAGCTTGTTTTGAATAAAAGCGCATGCATTCCTCGGTAAGTGCTACCTTCTCGTTCTCTTCGATATGCTTCTCTTTGGAAAGAACCTCTTTGATGAGTTTGGCATGATTAGGCATCTTTTGGAGGGCTTCCACGAATGAGATGTTGATGTCAAGCTTCTTGAGACCCTCTACAAATCTGCCCACTCGTTCTTCATTCTTACTGCTCACCAACCGTTGAGGAAACGGTATCGGAGGTTGGTATGCCGGTGGAGCAACATATGGTTTGTCCAAATCTGGTTCAACTCCTTCCATAATCGCAATCTTACCTTTGCCTCTTTTCATGGACGTTCCAGCAGCTTGCTCTTGCTTTTTGGAGGGCGAATGCTCAATCACATCACTGCTGCACACACAAATAGCATTAACGTACTCTCTCGGGTTTAATTCGTGCTCACCTGGAAGCTGTCCAGGATTCCGAGAGGATGAGGCAGCCTGTTGTGCTACGGAGTTCTCTAAGCTCTTCACATGGTTGCTCAAGGATTCCATCTGATTTTTGAGCTTGTTGATCGCTGTCCCCACATCCGCATTGAATTTGGCTTGAGTTGAATGTTGCTGCCTTTGCTCCTTGATAAATTCGAGCATTACAGCATCAAGGTTTGAAGAAGGGGCTTGAGGAGGTTGACGAGCTTGTAGAATTTGCTGAGCATGCTGAAATTGCTGGTTATTTTGCTGGTATGGCTGCTGTGATAACTGAAATCCCGAATACTTCATTGGTTGAGTCGTTCGGTATGCCAAGTTCGGGTGGTTCCTCCAATTCGGGTTGTAGGTATTCCCGAATTGCGTGTTTCCTTTCTGCTGGGTGTAATTCATATGTTCCACGTTCTCTTCCAGCGTGCATTGATAAGCCACATGTTCTGTATCTCCACAATTCACGCAGTACTGGCGTTTGCTGCGTTACCCGTTGCTCTGCTCTGATTCGACTCATATAGGCGACGAGTGCCGTTAGGCATACCTGTCGGTGTTGACCACATAGTGTGGTTCATGGCAAGGTTATCGATCAGCTCGTATGCCTCCTCGACGCTCAGATCCATAAATGATCTTCTAGCAGCGTTATCCAACGTCGTTCGGTGTTCATCTGAAATTCTGTTGTAAAAGGCTTGGATAACGTACCACTGCTCGAGACCATGGTGTGGACACATCTATAGAAGATGCTTAAATCTGCCCCACGCTTCAAACAAAGTTTCTCCATCTCTGCATCTAAACGTTGTGATTTCCCCCCTCATATGAATCGTCTTGCTCAGAGGAAAGAATCGTGAGAGGAACAATGTGCAGAGCTGATTCCAAGTTGTGATTAAACCAGCGGGAATCGATTGCAGCCATGTTTTCACTCATCCCCCAATTGAGAAGGGGAAGAGACGTAATAGAATCATATCCTCTGAGAGTCCGTGTATTTTGAATGTACCGGAAAGCTCTAGGAAGTCTCTGAGATGCTGATGGGGATCCTCGTGATTTCCACCCATGAATTGCTTCTGATAAAGCATGTTGATCATCGTCGGCTTAATCTCAAACTGTTCTCTAGCAACAACAGGCATCCTTATGGCTGTTTGGACGTTGTTCATGTTCGGTAACACGTAATCTCTGAGGCGACGTGGTGGAGGAGTCTGTGTTTTTTTGCGGTTGAGGTGCGAGTTGATGTTGCTGCACATGCCCCAAATTACCGATAGGTAATTGAAGTTGTTTGTGGCCATTTTGATTATCTATATCTCATTGATCTGATGGCTCTGTGTTACCTTCTTCCTTGCCTTTTCTCAGTTGTCTGCAAGTTCGCTCGATCTCGGGGTCGATTTGGAGTAGATTTGAAGCACCTTGAGATCTGGTCATAAACCAACAAAGGACAAATAAACGGAATTAGGTAGAAAGAAACGAAAGAAAGGAAAACAAAAACAAAAAAAAAACAAGAAAGACTCTAGAGTCGAACCTAAGATGTGTTGACAATAGTCCCCGGCAACGGCGACAAAAACTTGATGCGTATCAAAGTTAAACAAATATTTAACCTACACTACCCGCAAGTGCGCGATACGTGTGTAGTACTTTAGGTGTCTATCCCACAAGGACTACGCAAAATAACCTAAACTGAAACTGTGAATCAAAATTGCAACGAACGAATATGGAATTTCAGAATAAAATACTAAAAGCAAATAAACAAACGAGTTCCTAACAACGAGACAAACGTTCCAGGAATCCTGTTTCACCACAAGACTACCAAAACCAACAATCAACCTATCTATCATGCAATCCCAGTCATGTTATCTAAGACAGACGATCCTAATATGATATCTACCCTCTCTCAGGGCATAGACACGTGATCTAGTCAAGTTATCCCCTACTTTCGTGCCTGACACCTTGAACTAAACCCATAAGGATAATAAACGGATGAATCACAGACCTTATGGGTTTAGTTCAAGATGTCAGCCACGAAAGTAGGGAATAACTTGACTAGATCACGTGTCTATGCCTTGAGAGAGGGTAGATATCATATTAGGATCATCTGCCTTAGATAACTTGACTAGGATTGCATGATAGATAGGTTGATTGTTGGTTTCGGTAGTCTTGTGGTGAAACCGGATTCCTGGAACGTTTGTCTCATTGTTAGGAACTCGTTTGTTTATTTGTTTTTAGTATTTCATTCTCAAAACCAATATTCATTCGTTGCAAGTTTGATTCACAGTTTGAGTTTAGGTTGTGTTGCGTAGTCCCTGTGGGATTGACACCTAAAGTACTACACATGTGTCGTGCACTTGCGGGTAGTTTAGGTTAAATATTTGTTTAACTTTGATAACGCATCACCCGCTGTGAGATTGTTACATGGATTGTTATATGAGTGTCATAAGCAATTCTCATAGTGATGATGGTGTATGTGATCCTTTGACTTGGGATAACCAAAGATCTTAATATAAGTGATTTGCATACTTTAACACTACTGAATGTCGCTCGTAACTAGGTGGATTAACGAGGTAGTAATTGGATATGCAATTAAATTATATTGTAAGATATTGGTTGATCGAGATAGGATTTGTCTCTCCTATATAAAGGGAGTGATGCCATGAGCTCCTTGATCAAATGAGATTATGAAATGCATGGTCGTGCTCAAATAAATTGATATGTAATATCAAATTTATTCTAAACAATCTACATGGAAATCAAGATACCTAATATTGAATTATATGAGTATGACATATTCCATGGCTCGTGTTTGATCGAGATATTAAGGACAAAACGATTACACTACACAGTAACATCAATCATGAGAATGGTAATATCGAGTCACAAACACTCTCGTTACTTGGGTAGTAATAATGTGTTGGTCGACACCGCTCTTAATTTGTGATGTCTATCACTACCAACGTATGGACTTAGACATTTTGGAGTTGTTTTGGGCTTAATTTTGAAATTGAACCTAAGATCCATTAGTTAATCCTATTTCGAATAGGATTAGAGTTAATGGATAGAATTAGGTTAATTCAAATTTTAATAAAACTGAAATTGTACAATCCTATTTAGAATAGGATTAGCTTTAAGAGTTTAACTAAATCACTAAAACTGAACAATCCTATGCGGAATAGGATATGGATTCGTTTCGAACTCTCGAATTCCCTATAAATAATCAACTAGGGAGAGTTTTTGAAGCTGACTCAAAACAACACAAACGGGCAGCCGCAAAGTCCAAGTTCGAAACACCTAGCTAGCACATAGAGTTTTCGACTTAGTATAGCCACCCAGTACGTGAGACTTTTGCAAGCGGACACTCCTTTCATTCGCGTGGATACCGGTGGAGGGAGGAACGATTCCTTGCTGCTCGTTACTCATAACATCAGGCTTTAAACGACATCAAGCAAAGGTAAATCTCATGCAACCCTAATCAGGTCAATCTCTGAACCGATCTAAAGAGGAAAGAAAATTTTTTGTTATCTTTGTTCTTCCGATGTGCGCCTTCTATGAATATCGGTTTCCTTATAGCGATATCAAAGCGTGGTTTTAGAGACCCTAATTGCCTTATTGTTATATATACATGTTTGTTGAACCATGTTTGAATCGTAATATGCAAGTTACATGAGAATCGTGATTGATCTATGTAGAATAATATGCACATTTTGATTTGTGATAATATGATATGCACGTTTCGATTTGTATATAATATGAACGTTTTAATCTATTATATGTGGTATGCATGTTTCAAATTTGTTATATGTGATATATGCAAGTTTTGAATGAATGATATATGATATGCATATTCGAATCTATGTTAATTAATATGCATGTTTCTTGAATCATATAGTTGATTCTTAGGTTTGCATGAACAAGATCGATTTGACTAATTCAAGGGTTTATCATATTGATGTAATCGATTTGGTGTATGTATATGATACATGTTTAATCGGGAATCAGAATCTATGTAAGAGATATATAAAATTATGAGGACAAACACGAGAATTGTGTGAGGGTCAATTTGATTGATTTTGTTGCGAAGATCAAATTTCGATGAGTTTTGGGGTTGTAATTCATTTCTCGAATCAAGACCCATCATTGTTAATTGTTATAATTCTAATGACTTGTATAAATGTATATGGATTGATAAATATGAGATGCATGTATAAGATATATATATATATATATATATATAAGATGGTCATTGTTTGACTACATGTTGAATGATAGTTGTGTGTATAAGTTGCATGTAGATATTTGCTATATTTAATGAAAATTCCTTGACCAGTATTAAGTCAAGATACATGCCTACTAATCAATAGCACTCGTCAATACATAGATTGATGTGTGTGGGTTTGCTATAGCAAAGTACCACATCAATCTCAGTAAGACGCAATGGGATAATTGTGATATCCAACTGCTTATTGATTAGTTTTACTTAACTAAGATATCTCAATAGGATTGAGAATTAGATGCGTAAAGTTAGGTTATAAATTCATATGATGAACTAAAACAAAGAGTTCACCTAACTTCCAAGAGTTACATGAGATGTAATTGACAAATATTTGTCTACCTAAAAAACAAAGTCTAGGGTGTATTGCCAAAGTGATATTTAGACAAGGTGAAATATGGATTTTGGCCCACTTGACTTATTTTAGACCCATTACCTGGCGAGCTTCTAGCTAATGCTCCAAGAGTTGAAAAGGAGCTCACAAGAAGAACCTATATGATGCACTTGATGTTAGATGCCTTATGCTAGCAACCACAAACTTTAAGCTTCAAAGGCAACATGAGGAAATGGGAGCATTCGATAAGATCGAGCATCTTAAGGAGTTGTACCAAGAGCAAGCTAGACAAGAGAGGTTTGAAACCTCTAAGGCTCTATTCAGATGTGTGATGGGAGAGGGAACTTCTGTTGGTCCTCACGTACTCAAGATGATTGGGTATCTCGACAACCTTGAGAAAATGGGTTTCCCATTAGGCCAATAGTTGGCCATTGACTTGATTCTGCAATCGTTCCCAGAAAGTTATGGTCAGTTCGTCATGAACTACATACAACATGAATGAAATCGACTAGAATCTGCCACAATTGCTTAGCATGTTGAGAACTGCTGAAGCAAACATCAACAAGGCCAAACCCAATGTTGTCTTGATTGTTCAAAAGGACAAAGGCAAGGGCAAGGCCAAAGGCAAGACCAAAAGCAAAAAGGGTTAAAAGCCCAAGAACAAGCCTTGTCAAACCTTGAAACCCAAAGGTGGGGTGGATAAGGAAGGTGACTGCTTCTATTGAGATAAGACCGATCATTAGAAGAGGAATTGTGAAGTCTATCTGGGGGAACTACCACAAAGAGAAGTGAGACTTTTACTTCAGATATATATGTTATACAAGTCAATTTATCTATTTCTTTTTCATGGGTATTAGCTACCGGTTGTGGTTCTTTCATTTGTGTCAATGTGTAGGAACTGAAAAGAAGTAGATCATTGGTTAAGGGCAAAGTCCACTTACGAGTTGAAAATGGAGCAAGATTTGTTTTGTTAGCTGTAGGAACTTGTGTATTGACTTTGCCCACTAGACTTATTTTAGAGCTTAAGGAATTTCTAGTATGTGCCTTCCATTACCAAGAATATTATTTCTATTTCTTATTTAGAAAAGAAAGGTTGTTCATTTATAATAAAGGACAATTATTGCTCCATTTATTTGAATGATATGGTATATGATGTTGTGCACTTTATTAATGGCCTTTATGATTTAAACTTTGATATGTGATGGTCGGAATCAGAGGTTTTAATTTTTCCAAGACCACTCTACCGCAAGTATACGGTTCGTATAGTACAAGGGTTGAACTTTGGGGACTAGAGCAGCGTTGGATTAAATATTTCTCGAGAAGAAGATTGATCAATGGATGAGTAGTGAACTAGAAAGTAAAGATAAGTAAGGATGACGAAGCTAGACTAGGCAATGAGGGGTATCATGGGTGTCGGGAATACCGGAACATGCAATGGATGTTTCTATGGATCATGAAATTCGATTTGTATCAATCGATGGGGAACTAATATCTAATCCTCTATCGAGGAAATCAACATCGCTCACCTCCCGATGTAGCGCGGAACGTCTAGACGCGTTAAGAACAGTAGGGAACTCTACCCCTAATGCTAGAAATGACTCTCCTTAGCCTAAATCTCCTACCTAGGAAATCAACGTCACCCATATCCCTATGTAGTGCGGAACTTCTAGATGCATGATGAACGATGGGGAATTCAACCTCTAAATGTCGGATGGGAACTCGACCTCTATAAACGGAAATGACTCTCCCATGCCTAAATCCTCCACCTAGGAAATCAACGTCGCTCATATCCCTATCTAGCGCGGAACTTCTAGATGCATTAAGAACAATGGGAATTCTACCTCGATTATTACCGTTCCTAAATAGACTAATCGACCGGTCTCATTAATCTAATTCATTCGAAGGTTCATTCATGAGACTCAAACCTAACTCTCACAAGTCTAGATGAATCTCTAATTTCCATCAAACGTGCCTAATCTCAGTAGAATAGATCTAGTCTTATCCAAACTTGAAATCAACAACGTATGAAGGCATTACGCACAAATCTATAACCTATCGAACCGTTCAATTGAAAAAAAACCGAAAATCAAGCATTAATAACTCAAACAATCCAGTACAATGGCATCCCTAACCCATGACAACAGATCTACTCAGAATACATAGAGAAGCAAACAAAAATGAAGTAAGTGTTCGACTCCCCTATCATCTCGAGCGTTTGCTTCGGATGAATCCTTCGGATGCCCAAAGTCTTCAATCTGTGTTCTCTCCTCTTTCTTGTGTGTCTCTAGGTGTCCTCCTTTGTCTATGCTTCGTCCCCTTGCCCTCGATGGCTTGTTTTTCCTTTAATTTCCCGTTCAAACCTTCAAAGAAGGTTGTTCCGGATTAGGTGGCCCGCGCGGGCACAACCTTCACCTGCTCGTGCAGACTTGAGCCCGAACGTGCACCATATTTAGCCCGATCGGGCTCTCTTGCCCGTTTGTGTGGTTCATCAGCCCGATTCGGGCTGG
Source organism: Gynandropsis gynandra (assembly GCA_036759665.1). Lineage (NCBI taxonomy): Eukaryota > Viridiplantae > Streptophyta > Magnoliopsida > Brassicales > Cleomaceae > Gynandropsis > Gynandropsis gynandra. The sequence goes on from CM071873.1 coordinate 14,362,898, forward strand.
TTCTCGGTGAATTTTTGGTTTCAAGTGCAGCCCGATCGGGTACACATACACAGCCCGAGCGGGCACACATGCCCGTTCATGTTGTTCATCAGCCCGAGTCAGGCTTGCTCTCGGCGATTTTTGGCTCTCATTGTGCAACCTTAGCTTGAGCGGGCTTGCTCCATGCCCGAGCGTGTACACTATCATTTGTTGTTTCCGCTCCTTTCGCTCGATGCTCGGGTGATCCGTTTGCTTCCATGGTCATGCACATATTGTCTCTGCTCACTTTGTCACGTTTTCGGGGTGGATTTGCCGTAATCTTTCATGTTTGCTTCAAGTCTTTGTTTTCTATGCAAAACATGAAATAGTAGATAAAATCTTTGAATAAACTCAAATAATCGGTAAAGTCCAAGAAATCTAATCAAAACTAAACCTAAGAATGATGTAAATACTACGACGGATAACATGTTATCAAACTCCCCTAGACTTAACCTTTGCTCGTCCTCGAGCAAATCTAGAGTCGAGTACAAGAAGAGTAACACAACAATGGATATTAGTACGAAAACTTCGAAGGATTAGCCATCATGCAAAACAACGCGTCACATGAACGCAAGCCTAAGCGCACCTAGTTCAGACTTCTATCAACCGAAAGTCACGAGCCATGCAATCCTACCAATGACCTAAGTCTATTTCATACCCCTAGACAACGTCCAAGCGATCTCCATACCAATTTCCTAAGCTTGAGATATCATTAAACTCATATTCTCGTTCTTATTCTCTTTTCTTTTTCAATTTTTTATAGATCCACGCTTGGTTCCTAGGAAGTCGAAGTCGAAGAGGGATGGAATTCTAGTTAGACCCCGGCTGTCTATAGCACACTCATAAGGTCTTGTAACCTTAGCGGAGTGAAGAGCGGCGTCATTGAAGAACTTTTTTTTCTCTTTTTATTTTTACCAAAGAATACGTATCACTATAACCCTTAGGACGTAGAATAGCGCATCAACCCACCATTTAGACCCGAATCATCGATCTCGATGTACTCATGTCAATATAAACCTGAAATAGTTAAAAAATTTTCCAAGATGACAGCGGAGTATAAGCTTGTGGAATCCAATGATCAATGAACGATAAACTATATCAAACAAAGCAAAGATCAATCGGTATACACGGAGATATGGATACTTGGTACTGAAACCTAGGAGGTGAATGCAACTATAGATTATGGTTTCAAGCACAACTACTCGACTAATCGGTATCTAAAAGACTTCTAAGCAAACCTAGACTATTGTTCACGATTCGACAAAGTCACACGATAATGACTAAAACTCGATTGAAAATCCGTACTAGGTATCCGTCCGCTTATTCCTAAAAATAAAAATCAACAATCAAATCCTAAAGATCTAATCCTAATCATCTAATCCTAATCACATGCTACTCGACTTGAATGAAACACGTCTCAATGTTCAAGGCCTAAGAGAATCTCGCATACCAAACTACGGGAAAGTAAGGGTTAGAACGTGTGCACCTTGTGTATCTTGAAATCCCGAGTTGGTGATGTGGCTGGACGTGTATGCGTCTCCTCCTCAATGATGATATCAACATCGAAAAACCTGTGAAAAAGAATCACACAATCCAAAAGAAGAAATACAACCCCACTGAGTACATCAATGTGAAAAGGAAAAGAATAGGTCCGAAAAAAATTGAAATGAAAAACAAAAGTCTGAAAGTCGGGTTGCCTCCCGATAAGCGCTTGTTTAAGGTCGCTAGCTTGACCGAATGCTCTCCTCATCACCGTCGAGGTGGACGTCCTTGCCTTCGTATGCGATGCCTCCTGCGTCGTGTCCTTCGCTCGGGTGTTTCGCTCGTCATCCGCCTTGCTAAATCAGCTAGCTCTCCCATGCTTTTCTCTTGCCCGATCATGTCACTGTTCAAGATCAGCGTCTTGTCAAACTTGTCATTCTGAATGGTTGGGCGTAATTTGCTGGGGTTGGTCGAAAATGTTGCACGATTGGGATTTAGCCTATGCTTGGTCGTGCTTTGCTTGTTGTTTTGTGTTGGCCGTTCGTGTGCATCTTTGCCTTGTGTTTCTTCCGAAGCTCTCGACGATTGTCCATGCCCGTGGTCATCATCTTGATCCGTACCTCTAGCCGTGGGATCTAGCAATAGGTAACTCGTGAAATCAACGAAACAAATGGACTCTAACCTAGGTACTTTCTTCAGATGCTTATTTAACCCAAACTCCACTGTTGCTTCCCCTATCTTCATCATCCCCTCTCTCACGTCAATGACGGCGCCAGCGGTATTGAGGAATGGTCTCCCCAAGATAATGGGTATTCTTTCATATTCTTTCATGTCCAAAACCACAAAATCAACGGGAATGTAGTAGTCGCCTACCTTAAGTTGTACATCCTCCACAATACCGAGTGGAAGTTTCAATGATCGATCAACCATTTGTAACACCATATTTATGGATTTAATCTCCCTCAAATCAAGTTTCTCGTACAACGACATCGGCATGATGCTGACACTAGCCCCTAAGTCGCATAGGGCATTATGGATGGTCACGTTTCCGAGCTTGCAAGGAATGACGAAGGGACCTGTATCGGGTAATTTGTGTGGCATCCCATGTTGAATAACGGCATATGTTGCATTGGTAACCATCACTGTCTCCTCTTCTTCAACTTTACGCTTTTTGCTGAGGATTTCCTTGAGGAACTTAGCATAAGACAGAATTTGCATGATAGCTTCGTGGAAGGGCATAGAGATATGTAACTTCTTCAACCTCGCTGCAAACTTTTCAAATTGTGATTCCTCAGCTCGTTTCCTTTGGCGTGAGGGAAATGGAAGTGGAGGGTGTCTTGGTGGCGGTGCCACATACGGTTCTTCTTTATCCTCAACTTGTACTTTCTTGTGATGCTCTTGGTCGCTAGGCTTTCTTGTTTAACTCTTTGAGCATTCTCCTCTCTCAATATTCTGGGGTGTGACGTCCGCAAGTTTTGTCCCGCTTATCAACATGACGACATTGAGAGGGTGTCTTGGTGGCGGTGCCACATACGGTTCTTCTTTATCCTCAACTTGTACTTTCTTGTGATGCTCTTGGTCGCTAGGCTTTCTTGTTTAACTCTTTGAGCATTCTCCTCTCTCAATATTCTGGGGTGTGACGTCCGCAAGTTTTGTCCCGCTTATCAACATGACGACATTGAAATGCTCACGGGGATTCGGCTCAGGCTTTCCCGGTAAAACTCCTTGTCGGTTAGGAGCATTTTCTGTAATTTGTGCCACTTGGGTGTCTAGGACTTTTAAGTGCTTCTGCATTTCCGCAATTTGCCTCTTTGCTTCCTCTTGATCTCGTCTTACAATATTCAGCTCAGCACTTATATCTTTTTGTCCATGCAAAATCTGAGTGAGCATAGATGTAATCTCGTTATTCCCCTCTTCTTGTTGCAGAATTGGCGCTGGTACTCCTCTCGGCTGAAACCCTTGATACCCTTGCGTTCTAGGCTGAAAATTCTGGTGTTGTGGCTGGCTTTGAAACGGCTTTGGCTGGTAGTTTCCTTGCAACGGGTTTAAAACATTATCGGCGTTCTTGTAGGACAGATTCAGATGATTCTTTCAGCCCGGATTGTAGGTGTTGGAATATGGATTATTGGCAACGTAGTTCACATCTGCAACATCGTTGAATCCGTGAGAATTGGGAGACGCTTGGTGCCCGTTTACCAATTGTAACTTCAACTCGGCAAGCTCAGCACGCAATGCAAGCACCTCGTTGTCCGCTCCCTTGGCTAGACTGCGGTGATTAAATTCCCCCGACATAATATTTCTTCCCTCGGCCATCTTCTCAATCTTGGCCTCAATAGCGGTGAACGGAAGGTCATGTAGAGATCCTCCACAAGCAGCGTTCAACCAATCTCGAACTTCATCACGAAGACCCTCAACGAAAGTAGCGATGAGGTATCTTTTATCCATCCCGTGGTGTGGGCATTCGCATTGATATCCTTTAAATCGCAGCCATGCCTCTGGAAGACTCTCTTTATCCTATTGTTCAAACGAATTAATCTTGTTCTTCCATAGCTACGTTTTGTGGGGTGAGAAAAATCGCATCATCAAGCGTTCTTTGAGCTGGCTCCACGTATGAATAGAATCTGAGGGTAGCGTGTAGAGCCACTCGAGTGCATGCTCCCTAACTGAGAATGGGAAGGCAAGCAACATAATCGCTTCATCATTTATCCTGGGGTAGGCTTTCATGTTCAAACACAACATCTTGAACTGAGTGAGATGCTGGTTCGGATCTTCCGTAGATCCTCCCCTAAATGGCGATTGACTCTACATCTGAATGAAGGTCGGTTGTAACTCAAATCTATTCCAATCTATATCAGGCCTTCGATTGCAGGAGAGAAGCTGCGTGTGTTTAGGCGCTGTATACGCCCCATAGGTTTCCGATTCTTTTTCCTGTGCCATCTCTTCTTCACTAGACAAATATGTTTCTCGCTCACTTGTTGTTTCCTCTATATACTCGGGATCACTACGCCTCGCTTTTTGCTGTTTCTTTAAGGCTCGCGTAGTCTTGTCAATATTGGGGTCGAAGAGAAGTTCTTTGCCCCTCGAACTCCTAAACATGTACCGAATAGTCTGCACGTTGGAAAGACAACAAACAATAGATCAGCTCGGAAGAGATGCAATGACTCAAAATAAATGAAAAATGCAAAAAACAAAAACAAACAAAAGACTCGGAAAAAACTGGATCTCGACTCAACGAAACCCTAATTCTAGAAACTGTGACTAGTCCTCAGCAACAGCGCCAAAAACTTGATGGTCGGAATCAGAGGTTTTAATTTTTCCAAGACCACTCTACCGCAAGTATACGGTTCGTGTAGTACAAGGGTCGAACTCTGAGGACTAGAGCAGCGTTAGAACTAAGATATCTCGAGAAGAAGATCAATCAATGGATAAGTAGTGAACTAGAAAGTAAAGATAAGTAAGGATGACGAAGCTAGACTAGGCAATGAGGGGTATCATGGGTGTCGGGAATACCAGAACATGCAATGGATGTTTCTATGGATCATGAAATTCGGTTTGTATCAATCGGTGGGGAACTAATATCCTCTATCTAGGAAATCAACATCGCTCACCTCCCGGTGTAGCGCGGAACGTCTAGATGCGTTAAGAACAGTAGGGAACTCTACCCCTAATGCTAGAAATGACTCTCCCAAGCCTAAATCTCCTACCTAAACCCTAAACCCTAAACCCTAAACCCTAACCTCCAAACTCCATAAAAATGGAATGTTGGCATGTGAATCTTGTTTAATGGGCAAGATGTCTAAGGCCTCTTTTAAGGGAGATAATGAAAGGGGAAGTGGTGTATTAGATCTCATACATACAAGCTAGAGGTGGGTATTTTTACTTTATTACCTTTAATGATGATTTCAGTAGGTATGGATATGTGTATCTTATGAAACACAAATCAGAATCCTTTGAAAAGTTCAACGAATTCAAAGATGAAGTACAAAACCAACTTGGCAAGAATATTAAGAAATTTTGATCAGATCAAGGTTGTGAATATTTAAGCCAAGAGTTTGTTGACTATCTGAAGGAGTTTGGGATTGTGTCACAACTCATTCCATCACCTACACCACAATGGAATGATGTTTCTAAAAGGAGAAATGGAACTCTATTAGACATGGTTCGGACAATGATGAGTCAAACAAATCTTCCACATTCTTTGTGGGACATGTATTAGAAACAACAACTTTCATATTAAACTGTTGATCATCTCGTTTTTGTACACGATTCTCGTATGATTTTAGAGATATTTATGATGATAATTGCGATGTTTATGTGTGATTTTGTATTCGTTTTACTTGTTTTCATGCTTTCATGTTCTTATAGGTTTTAATGTGTATTTGGTTCATTTCAGAGCTGAAGAACATACACGGGACAAAATAAGAGCATCGAAGATCACAACGAAACAAACAGGACAAGAAACGGACAAGGCATGGCAGAGCATACGCTGCAGCACGGCCGAGCTTCCAAGACAAACACACAGCCTGGCTGAGCACTTACTCAGCACGCCTGAGCATGCAACAAACAAGACCGAGCATGAGCAAGAGCACGGCTTGGGATCTACCATCATGAGGACCACGATCGAGCAGTCCATGATGCAAGATCGGGCTTAAGTTAAAAAAAGAACACCATCATGGTCGGGCATAACATGATGCACGACTAGCTCTTTTGCAACAAATAACTCCGAGTGTTATGCACGAACCGGGCACACATGACACACAGTCAGACAACTCTCTTGGTAGTGAGCACGATCGGGGATGTTGGAGTGCACAGTCGAGCTCTTTATCAGGATTTTACCGCCTAGACCTTTGCACGACCCGAGCACAAGTGGAGCACGACCAGGCACTCAAGGAAGCCGTTCTACAAACAAGGAAATGAAGCATGCTTGACCGGGCATGACATGAGTTGGGCATGACTTGGTAATGTTATAAGACGTCAAGAGCACAAATGATGATCAAGTATCCATCATTCATTCATCATCCACCATAGGAGAAAGTCCTTTCGATGGGAGACACGCAAAGAGACGAAAGATCGAATTAGGATGATGCCTCATTTGATTTCTATGCTCCTTGGATATTCTATTTCGTTTATGTTTTTTGGTTTCAGACTCGTGACCTAGTAGTCGTCTTGTTCTAGGAGAAGGGATTAGCCCATGGCTATCCCAAAACCTCTTTTGATTTATTCATGAATGCATTTTCCCATTTTGTTAATCTATTCTTTGTCTGAGTGTTTAATCGTCTTGTATTTATGAAGTCCAAGTAGATGCATGTGTTAAGGATTAGGAGAAGGACCGAAAAGAGAATTCTAGTCCTAGAACATCAGGCTTAGAACAACCGAGACTAGGTCATGAAAGTAGAGTAGTAACGGTTGAGGGTTAATCGGATGAATCATAGATCAGATGGGTTTAGTTTGGGGTATCAGCCACGAAAGTAGGGGATAACTCAATTGATTCACGTTCCTATGCCTTGAGAGAGGGCAGGAATTACATAAGGATCATTCGCCTTAGATATTTTGAAGGGAAACGCACAATTAGATAGATTTATGGTTGGTTTCAAAATCTTTACGGTGAAACCGTATCCTAGAATGTTTGTGTCATTTGTTAAGAACTCATTAGTTTACTGCATTTTCATTATTGCATCTCACAACCAATATTCATCGTATCAAGTTTGATTCTAGTTTGAGTTTAGTCCGTGTTGCATAGTCCCTGTGGGAGCGACACCTAAAATACTACACACATACAGTGCACTTGCGGGTAGTTTAGGTTAATTTTGTTTAACTTGAATAACATCATGTTTTGGCGCCGTTTTCGGGGACTATTTGTCAACACGCCTTAGATTCGGATTTAGAGTCATTCTTGTTTTTGTTTTCTTTTCTTCTGTTCTTTCTACTTATTCATTTTGTTTTTCCTTTGCTGGTGTATGACCAGATTTCAAGAACTTCAAGCTTACTTGGAATCGACCCTGATCATCTCGTTTTCATACGTATTTCTTGCATGATTTAGGAGACGTTTTCGATATATATGTGATGCTTTACGTATGATTCCGTATCCGTTTTACTTGTTTTCGTGCTTTTCATGTTCTTACAGGTCTTTACGCGTATTTGGATCATTTTGGAGCTAAAGGAACATGCACGGAGCTAAGGAGCAACTTCGGGGATCATCACGGGACAAACGGGAAGAGATTGAGCATGGAAAAGCCTCCACCCGGTCGGGCACAACCCTTGCACGA
>CM071873.1:14377129-14438075 GCA_036759665.1 Gynandropsis gynandra
CTTGTCTAGATCACGTGTCTATGCCTTGAGAGAGGGTAGATATCATGTTAGGATCGTCTGCCTTAGAGGGCTTTAACTGGGATTGCATGATAGATAGGTTGATCGTTGGTTTCGGTAGTCTTGTGGTGAAACTGGATTCCTAGGACGTTTGTCTTATCGTTAGAACCCAAGTATTTTATTTACTTTCAGTATTTCATTATTCATCCACATTCTTTCGTTAGCAAGTTTGATTCCTAGTTCGAGTTTAGGTAGTGTTGCGTAGTCTCTGTGGGATCGACACCTAAAATACTACACACGTGCCGTGCACTTGCGGGTAGTTTAGGTTATTTTATTTAACTCTGATACGCATCAGAACCCGAGATCGAGAGAACTATTAGACAGTGGAAAAAAGTGCAAGGAAGAAGAAAGAGTAGATCCAATCGATGTACGAGCAATGGACAACCAAAACAATATATTGGAAGGTCATGGAAAACCCCAATTAGGCGTCGGTAATATGGGATAATTACAGCAACAGCCACTCGTGCCTCAACTGCGAGTACCACAGGCTCCTCCACCATGCCGACTTCATGATTACGTGGTGCCGAAGATGAGCAACGTTCAAACTGCCATAAGGACGTCCGCTGTTGCAAGAAAGCAATTTGAGATTAACCCCGAGAGGATCAGCATGCTTTATCAAAAGCAATTCATGGGTGGAAATCACGAAGACCCACATCAGCATCTTAGAGACGTCCTAGAGCTTTTAATCAAATTCAAGATACATGGAGTCTCGGAGGATGTGATTTTGTTGCATCTCTTCCCTTTCTCAATTGGGGGACGGGTGAAGATATGGCTGCAATCTCTTCCCGTTGGTTCAATCACTACTTGGGACTAGCTCTGCACATCATTCCTATCACGGTTCTTTCCTCCGAGCAAGACGATTCAAATGAGGGGAGAAATCACAACGTTTAGATGCAAAGATGAAAAGACATTACTTGAAGTTTGGGTATCAACCATGAAAGTAGGGAATAACTCAATTGAATCACATTCCTATGCCTTGAGAAAGGGTAGCTATTACATTAGGATCGTTTGCCTTAGATTTCTTGATTGGAAACGCACGATTAGATAGATCGATGGCTGGTTTCGAAATCTTTGCGGGGTAACCGTATCCTAGAACGTTTGTCTCATTTGTTAAGAACTCATTAGTTTACTACATTTTCATTATAGCATCTCACAACCAATATTTATCGTAACAAGTTTGATTCTCGTTTGAGTTTAGTCTGTATTGCATAGTCCCTATGGGATTGACACCTAGAATACAACACACGTGTCGTGCACTAGGTTAATTTTGTTTAACTTGAATCGCATCAAGATATGTCCACACCACGGTCTAGAGTAGTAGTACGTGATCCAAACCTTCTACAATGGGATCGCAGAGCATAGGATGATGTTAGATAACGCTACAAGAGGATCATTCATGGACCTAAGCATAGAGGAGGCATACGAGCTGATCGACAATTTTGCTATGAACCACACCATGTGGTCCACACCGAGGAGTATGCCGAACAAGACACGAGGTCTTTATGAGGTGAATCAAAGTAGAGCGATGGGCAATGTAGTGAATCCCATGTACTATGTGAATTGCGGAGATACGAAGCATGTAGCTTATCAATGCATGATGCAAGAAGATATGGAACAAATGAATTATGCCCAATAGTAAGGAAACACACAATTCGGGAACACCTACAACCCGAATTGGCGGAACCACCCTAATTTCTCGTATCAAACGACTCAACCAGTGAAGTATTCGAGATTTGAATACAAGCAGCAGTTGTACCAGGAACCACAACAATTCCAGCAAACTCAGCAAGTTCCTCAACCTCCTCAAGCTCCTGCATCAAGCCTTGAGGGGTGATGCTTTAATTAATCAAGGAGCAAAGGCTGTAACAATGAACTTAAGCGAAATTCAACGCGGAAATGGGGCATCGATTGGTGAGCACAAAACTCGTATAGAATCCTTGAGCATGCATGTGAAGATGCTGGAGGACTCCATAGCGCAACAAGCTGCATCATCCTCTCGGAATCCCAGAATGCTACCTAGATTGTCCGACCTTTAACCGAGGGAGCACGTTAACGCTATCACCTTGCGCAGCGGTAACGTGATCGAGAACCCGCCCCCGAAAGAGCACGAGAAGGTTGCTAGAAAATCAGTGGACAAAGGAAAGGGCATTGCGATCATGGAGGGGGTCGAATCAGATTTAGAGAAGCCATATGTTGCTCCACCAGTGTACGTACCTCCTATATTGTTTCCTCGACGGTTGGTGAGCAGCAAGAACGAAGTAAGATATGGACAGTTTGTAGAGATCCTCAAGAAGCTTCATATCAACATACCGTTCGTGGAAGCCCTCCTACAAATGTCCACATACGCCAAGTTCATCAAATAGATCCTATCCATTAAGAGGCATATTGAAGAGAGTGAGACGGTAGCATTCACCGTGGAATGCATCGCCATTCTTCAAAACAAGCTGCCCCCGGAGTTAAAAGACCCCGAAAGCTTCTCCATTCTGTGCACCATATGGAACATCGACATTGAAAAAGCCTTGTGCGATTTGGAAGCAAGCGTGAGCCTTATGCCGCATTCGGTCTTCAAGCGGATGAACTTCGGGATCTCAAACCTACAAAGATGTCTTTACAACTCGCGGATCGTTCGGTAAGTTATCCGGTGGGAATTGTCGAAAATATTCCCACCAAGGTAGGTAACCTTTGTATACTCCCTGATTTTGTTGTGCTCGATATTGAAGAAGATGCTAAGATACCTATTATTCTTGGTAGACCTTTCTTAGCTACTGCATGTGCCATGAAGACGAACAACAAGGAAAGCTTTCTTTACGTGTCTGAGATGAAAAGATAGAATTCAACTTGTCCAATTCTATCAACGATTCTTCATTCAAGGAGTTGTGCTTTGAGTTGATTTGCTGGACGAGTTAGCGAATGACATGTTTGATCGAGTAAGTATTTCCGATCTTCTTGAGAGATGCCTAACGCAAGTTTTCAAGAATGCAAGACTTACCGATGAAGAAGCCAAGGTCTACGTCGAATTTATGAGTGCTATTGAAGCGCTAAGAGATGCCCCACATGAGAAGATACCACATGAAACACATGCTGATTTTGCAGTAGAGAAGGAGCCCAAAATCGAGCTCAAACCTCTACCTTCTTCTCTTCGATATGAGTATCTTGGATGTAACGATACATATCCTGTTATTGTGAACGCTAACTTGAGGGCAGATGAGACGAAGAAACTACTTGATTGCTTCAGGAAGCTTAGGAGAGTGAGTGGATATACCATCGAGGATATCAAGGGATTGGGTCCTTCATTGTGCATGCACCGAATACTCATGGAGGACGGCCACAAACCATCCATTAAAGCTCAAAGACGACCAAACCCTAACTTGAAAGAGGTAGTGAAGAAGGAGATACTAAAACTTTTGGATGTTGGTATCATATATCCTATTTCGAACAACGAATGGGCGAGCCCCGTCATGTAGTGCCAAAGAAAGGTGGAATGACGGTAGTGCGCAATGAGAACAACGAGCTGATTCCAGCAAGAACGGTCACCGGCTGGAGGATGTGTATAGATTATCGGAAGCTCAACAAAGCCTCAAGGAAATATCACTTTTTTTTCCTGCTCATCGACCAAAAGGATACTCGGGTTTCTTTCAAATTTCCATCCATCATCAAGATCAAGAGAAGACGACTTTTACGTGTCTTTATGAGATGTTCTCTTACCTTCATATGGCTTTTGGCCTTTGCAACGCTCTGGCTACTTTCCAGAGTTACATGATGGCAATCTTTTCCGATTTGATTGAGCACATTATGGAAGTTTTTTGGACGATTTCTCCGTTTATGGCTCTACATTTGATGATTGCCTTGTTAACCTTTCTAGAGTGTTGCAGCGATGTGAAGAGGTCAATCTCGTTCTTAATGGGGAGAAGTGCCATTTCATGGTGAAAGAAGGGATGTTTCTAGGTCATATGATCTCTTCGAGAGGCATAGAAGTTGACAACGCTAAGATCGAGGTAATTGAAAAACTTCTTCCACCGGCTTCAGTTAAAGAGATTCGTACTTTTCTAGGGCATGTCGGTGATGTGGTTAATCTCAAGTAATAATATACCTAGACTAACGCTTCCGCAAGCATATGGATCGTATAGTACCAGGGTCGAACACAAGGAATTGATGCAACTCTAAAGCTAGTTAACTAATGGATAAGACGTGTGAAATCGATAATTGATGGGAATGCGAATGCAAAAAACTAAACTAATTGGTGGGATAAATTCAATGACTAAACACCACGAGTTTCGAGAGATGCACGATGATGCAATCGAAGTTCTAACAAGGTCATGGTAATAGATATCGTTACGTATTCGGGGAATTCAAGCTCTTTCCTAGGAAATGACTCTCCCGATGCCTAAACCCACTATCTAGCATGCGTATGCCAATCTCCCAATTGTGTATCTCACCTACTAGATGCATCAAGATCGCTATCCTAATTCCTAAGTTCAATCAATCGACCGGCCAAGGTTCTAAATCAATTGAGACTTCATATCATGGCTACGTTCCAAAATCCAATTCATCTCCCAATGCAATTAGATCTTTATAGACATTCATTCAAGTGGCCAATAAGAACAAAAGCATTACGAACAACCAATCAATCGGAATTGATCAAATATTATAACCAAGCGTTAAGGAAAAAACTTCATTACAAATCGGCAAAGCTCTCTAACTCATGTCTATGGATCTACTCAGACATGAACTCAACAAAAGAAACGCAAAAGATAACTATATTCGACAAAGGTAAAGATAGAGATCCCTCCCTATTCTATTACCGACGTCTTTAATAGTTCCTCCACGCTCCCGCTACTTCGTTCCGTCTTTCTCTCTCTTTTTTTGTGTCTTTGAATGTCCTCTTTCGTGTCTGGTTCGTCCCCTAGCCCTAGAAGGTTTCTTTTCTCATCAATTGCCCGTTCAAACCTTCAAAATAGTTAGTTCCGGATTAGGCGGCCCGCGCGGGCACAAGTGCAGCCCGGTCGTGCAGCAGGTCAGCCCGATCGTGCACACTTATCAGCCCAATCGGGCATTCATGCCCGTGCGTGTTGTCAACCAGCCCGAGTCGGGAAAGGTTTCGGCTATTTTCGTCCCTAATTGGAGCCCGAGCGGGTCCCCTTTTGCAGCCCGAGCGGGCATGGTCACCCGACCATGTTCTTCTTATGCCCGAGTCGTGTATGGTTTCGGGGATTTTCAGCCATAATTTCACAACCTCAGCCCGAGCGGGCATGGTCCATGCCCGAGCATGCAGCACCTATTTTGTTGTTTCCGCTCCTTTCGCTTGGTGTTTGAGTGTTGAATCCGTGGCCTTGCACATGTTGTATCTTATCATTCAATCACGTTTTCGGGGTAGAACTTCCGTAATCACTCGTGTTTCGCTTCATGTCTTCTTTTCCTATACAAAACATGATATGATAGATGAAGTCCTCGAATAAACTCAATAAATCGGTAAAATCTAAGAAATCTAATCAAAACTAAACCTAAGAATCATGTCAATACTACGACGGATTACATGTTATCAAACTCCCCCAGACTTAACCTTTGCTCGTCCTCGAGCAAATCTAGAGTCGAGTACAAGAAGAGCTATACAACAATGGAAACTAGCACAAATACTTCGAAGGGTTATCCACTAGGCAAAACAACGCGTCACATGAACGCAAGCCTAAGCGTACCTAGTTCAGTCTTCTATCAACCAAAAGTCACGAGCCATGCAATCCTACCAATAATCTAAGTCTATTTCATACCCCTAGACAACGTTCAAGCGATCTCCATGCCAATTCTTCTAGTTCTTATTCTCTTTTCTTTCTTTTTTTCTCATTTTTTTATAGACCCACGCTTAGTTCCTAGGACGTCGAAGTCGAAGAGGGATGGCTTTCTACTTAGACCCAGGCTGCCTATGGCACACTCATAAGGTCTTGTAACCTTAGTGGAGTGAAGAGTTGCGTCATTGAAGAACAATTTTCTCTTTTTTTTACCAAAGAATACGCATCACTCTAACCCTTAGGACGTAGAATAGCGCATCAACCCACCACTTAGACCCGAACCATCAATCTCGATGTACTCATGTCAATATAAACCTAAAATAGTCAAAAATTTATCCAAGGTGACAGCGGAGCATAAGCGTGTGGAATTTAATGATCAATGAGCGATAAAATATATCAAACAAAGCAAAGATCAATCGGTATGCACGGAGATATGGATACTTGGTACTGAAACCTAGGAGGTGAATGCAACTATAGATCATGGTTTCATGCACAACTACTCAACTAATCGGTATCCAAAAGACATCTAAGCAAACCTAGACTATTGTTCACGATTCGACAAAGTCGCACAATAATGACTAAAGCTCGAAAATTCATGCTAGGTATCCATCCGTTTATTCCTAAAAATAGCAAAAATCAACATCTGATCCTAATCACATGCATGATACTCGACGAGTACTCCCCTAGACTTGAATGAAACACCGTCCCGGTGTTCAAGACCTAAGAGAATCCCGCATAGAAAACAACGGGAAAATAAAGGTTGGAACGTGTGCACCTTGTGTATCTTGCGATCCCGAGTTGGTGATCCGGCTGGACGTTGTATGCATCTCCTCCTCAAGAATGATATCAACGTTGAAAAACCTGTGAAAAAGAATCACACAATCCAAAAGAAGGAATACTATCCCACCGAGTACATCAATGTGAAAAGAATAAGAATAGGTCCGAAAAAAATGAAATGAAAATGCAAAAGTCAGGTTGCCTCCTGAGAAGCGCTTGTTTAAGGTCGCGAGCCTGACCAAAACACTCTACTCATGTGTTGGCTCCGAAAGAGTGAAGACAATCCGATTGTCTTCCATGTTGTCCCCGTTGTAGAGTTTCAAACGTTGGGCGTTCACTTTGAATGTGTTGTCTTGTCCCATCAGCTCGATAGCGCCATGCGGTGAGACGCTTTCGATTGTGAACAGCCCGGACCAGCATGACTTGAGTTTTCCTGGAAAAAGTTTCAAACGTGAATTGAAAACAAGTACCCGGTCACCTACCTCGAATGTCTGCTGGACTATGTTTCTATCATGCCACCTCTTCGTGCGCTCCTTGTAGATTTTTGCGTTCTCGTACAAATGGAGGCGCATCTTCTCTAGATGATGGAGCTGTAGCATCCATTTCTCAGCGGCTGACTTGTAATCATAATTAAGTGCTTTGATCACCCAATATGCTTGGTATTCTAACTCGACCAGTAGATGGCATGCTTTACCGTACACTAGCTGAAATGGAGTCATTCTGATTGGCGTGTTGAATGTTGTACGATAAGCCCATAATGCATCATCGAGTTTCAGTGCCCAATCCTTCCTAGACTTAGAGACCGTTTTCTCCAAAATCGACTTGATCTCTCGATTAGAAACTTCAACTTGGTCGCTGGTTTGAGGATGATATGGCGTTGCTACCCTATGTCGAACTCCGTATTTTTTCAACAACCCTTCTATGATACGGTTCACAAAATTCTTACCTCCATCATTGATCACAACTCTCGATACTCCAAAACGTGGGCATATGATACCTTTGAACATCTTTGTTACTGGTTTGGAGTCGTTTGTTGGACTTGCCAAAGCTTCTACCCACTTCGTTACGTAGTCCACCGCGACTAGTATGTAGAGGTTTCCGCACGAGGATTGGAAAGGGCCCATGAAGTGTCTATTCCCCATACATCAAATGGCTCGACTTCTAGAATATATTGTGGTGGCATTTCATTGCGTCTAGAAATATTACCCATCCTTCAGCAATTGTCGCATGATGTGATGTAGTTGTGGGCATCCTTGAAAAGTGTAGGCCAATAGAAGCCCGCTTGCAGCACCTTCGCAGCTGTCTTGGATGCAGCAAAGTGTCCTCCGTAGCTCGAGGAATGGCAACGTGACAGTATGTGTGGAGCTTCATCTTCGGGGATGCAGCCTCTAAAGATTCCGTCTATGCCTCTTTTGAAAAGATACAGCTCATCCCAATAGTATGCCTTGACGTCATGGAGAAACTTCTTTCTCGCATTGTAATTCAGCCCCTTCGGCAATACTCGACAAGCTAAGTATTTCACAAAGTCAGCATGCCATGGAATGGAAGTGCAAGTCAAGGACATTACCGCATCATCTCGGAGATAGTCGTCGATAGGAGTTCACACGGGGATTTCAAGACGGGAAAGATGATCAGGTACCCCATTCTCGGTTCCTCTCCTATCCCTTATCTCAAGATCAAACTCTTGCAGCAGTAGGATCAATCTAATGAGGCTTGGCTTTGCGTCTTTCTTAGTGAGTAGGTAACATAAGGCAGCATGATCCGTGTAAACTATTACCTTGGACCCCACTAGGTATGAGCAGAACTTCTCAAACGCAAAGACGATTGCAAGTAACTCCTTCTCGGTTGTGGAATAGTTTCATTGGGCATTGTCTAATGTTCGACTAGCATAATAAATGGCGTGCAACATCCGATCTTTTCGCTGACCCAAAACTGCCCCAACCGCATAATCGCTCACATCACACATGAGCTCAAACGGAAGGTCCCAATTCGGCGGTTGTATGATGGGTGGAGAAACCAACGCCTTCTCCAACTTTTCAAATGCATCTTGACATCCCACTGTAAAATCGAATGGTACGTCTTTACCTAATAGATCAGTGAGGGGTTTAGATACCTTCGAGAAATCTTTGATGAACTGTCTATAGAACCCCGCATGACCTAGAAAAATACGGATGGCCTTAACGTTCCTAGGGGGTGGCAGCCTCTCCATAACTTCTATTTTTGCCTTATCTACCTCTATCCCCCTTGCTGATATCTTATGCCCCAACATGATGCCTTCACGAACCATAAAATGACATTTCTCCCAATTCAACACAAGATTCACTTCTATGCACCTGTCTATCACTTTACACAAATTGGTTAGACAAACATCAAAGGAAGGTCCATGAACCGAGAAATCGTCCATGAACACTTCCATAAATTCACCATTTACATCGGAGAAGATAGAAGTCATGCACCGCTGAAAAGTAGCAGGTGCATTACACAAACCAAAGGGCATCCGACGATAGGCGAATGTACCGAAGGGGCATGTGAACGTCATCTTTTCTTGATCGTTTGGATGGATTGGTATTTGAAAGAAACCTGAATAACCATCAAGAAAACAAAAATAGGAGTGAAGAGCTAAACGTTCAAGCATTTGATCAATGCAAGGTAAAGGGAAGTGATCTTTCTGCGTATTGACGTTCAGCTTGCGGTAGTCGATGCACATGCGCCATCCTGTGACCGTTCTTGTCGGAATCAGTTCGTTGTTCGCGTTTGGGATGACGGTGATGCCTCCTTTCTTCGAAACTACATGTACAGGACTCACCCACACACTATCCGAAATAGGATACATAATTCCGGCACCTAACAACTTAAGAACCTCTTTCTTAACTACTTCCATCATGTTCGGGTTTAATCTACGTTGATGTTCAATGGAGGTCTTAGCGTCATCTTCTAAGTGAATCCTATGCATGCAAAGGGCTGGACTAAGTCCCCTAATATCCTCTAATGTATAACCTATGGCATCCCTATACTTCCTAAGAGCTTCTAGCAGTCGTGCTTTTTGGGATTCGTCTGGGTCATCATTCACTATCACCGGATAAGTAGATTCGATTCCAAGAAATTCGTACCTCAACCCTTGTGGAAAGGGCTTCAACTCCACCTTTGGGGCTTTTTCAACACTCCAGTCAGATTTTGGACACTTGATTTGGCTATTAGGCATATCGGAAGTGATCAAATTAGCGTTGTAAGCCGGTTGAGGCGCGCTGGAATCTGTCTGGCATGCGCGGAATTTTGTGCACTGGTTTATGGCGTTTTCATGACTTGAATCCCTCCCCATTTTATCTGTGCTTATGTGTTCGTGAATTGGGAAGTCTCCTTGATGAGGATTGTCCGAAATTCCATCTTTTTTCTGGGGTTACAACCTGTTGAGAATACAACCAGTCTTGTGCTTTATCCTTCACTGAGAATGGAAAGGCAGCTAGCATGACGTCCTCGTCCGAGATTCTGTCTCCGGTTCTGATAGTTCTGCATAGCATTTAAAGTCAGTAAGATGCTGGTTCGGATCCTCGGCGGGTCTCCCTCTGAACGCCGCGTTGCCAAGCATCTGGATGAATGCCGGCTGTAGTTCCACGCGAGCGTCTCTCCTAGTGATGCAGGACAAGATATGGGTATGCTTAGGGATCGTGTGTGATCCATAGGTCATCGCTGGTTGCACTTGTGGTACGTTTGGCATGTTCAATTCTTGACGTTCTGCCATTAGCTCTTCTTCACTCTTGTCTACACTCTGTGGTTCGATTACTGTCCCGATTTGGAAGTCTAAGTGCACTTGTGTGTTATCGCCCGGTTGGCTTGCACTAGCTCTCGTTTGTCTCTTTAACTTTCTGAGTGTTTTATCGATATCTGGGTCGAAAACTAGATCAGCACTTCCGGTATTTCTCATGCACAAGTGAGCTGCACGAGATAAAGAAACAAAACACAAAAGTCGTGTGAGTTCCGAGAAGTAAACGAATTTGACTCTAAATAATAAAAAAAGCAAAAATACGAAAAAGAAACAAATAAGACTCCGGAAAGGACTATGTCTTAATCTAAAAGTATCCTAACTCTAAAGCCGTAATCAATTCCACGGCAACGGCGCCAAAAACTTGATGTGGTTAATCTCAAGTAATAATATACCTAGACTAACGCTTCTGCAAAAATACGGATCGTATAGTACCAGGGTCGAACACAAGGAATTGATGCAACTCTAAAGTTATTAGACTAATGGATAAGACGTGTGAAATCAATAAGTGTTGGGAATGCGAATGCAACTAAACTAAACTTATTGTCGGGATAAACTCAATGACTAAACACCATGGGTTTCGAGAGGTGCATGATGATGCAATAGAAGTTCTAACAAGATCAAGGTTATAGATATCGTTACCTATTCGGGGAACTCAAGCTCTTTCCTAGGGAATGACTCTCCCGATGCCTAAACCCACTATCTAGCATGCGTATACCAATTTCCCAATTGTGCATCTCACCTACTAGACGCATTAAGATCGCTATCCTAAACCCTAAGTTCAATCAATCGACCGGCCAAGGTTCTAAATCAATTGAGACTTCATATCATGGCTACGTTCCAAGATCTAATCCATCTCCCAATGCAATTTGATCTTTATAGACATTCATTCAAGTGGCCAACAAGAACAAAAGCATTACGAACAACCAATCAATCCGAAACGATCAAATATTATAACCAGGCGTTAAGGACAAAACTTAATTACAAATCAGTAAAGCTGTCTAACCAATGCTATGGATCTACGCAGACATGAACTCAGCAAAAGAAACGCAAAATATACCTAAATTCGACACTGATAGAGAATGAGATCCCTCCCTATTCATATACCGACGTCTTGAATAGTACCTCCACGCTCTCGCTACTTCGCTCCTTCTCTTCCTTTCTCTATCATTCTCTTTGTCTCTGAATGTCTCCTCCGATGTCTGGTTCGTCTCCTAGCCCTAGATGGCTTCTTTTCTCATTCATTGCCCGTTCAAACCTTCAAAATAGTTAGTTCCGGATTTGGCGGCCCGCGCGTGCAAAAGTGCAGCCCGGTCGTGCACAACCACAGCCCGAGCTTGCTCAAATGACAGCCCGAGCGGGCTTACTTGCCCGTGCGTGTGGTCTTCCAGCCCGAGTCGGGCATGCTCTCGGCGATATTTCAGTCCAAATTTGGAGAAGTGTAGCCCGAGCGGGTCCTCTCTTGCAGCCCGAGCGGGCATGGTCACCCGACCATGTTCAAGTCATGCCCGAGTCGTGCTAAGTCTCGGGGATTTTCAGCCTCAATTTCACAAGTTCAGCCCGAGCGGGTCCTCTCCATGCCCGAGCATGCAGCACCTATTTTGCTGTTTCCGCTCCTTTCGCCGGTGTTTGAGTGTTCGATTTGGATCTGTGGCCTTGCACATGTTGTATCTTATCCTTCAATCACGTTTTCGGGGTAGAATTACCATTTCGTTTCCTATACAAAACACGAAATGGTAGATGAAGTCCTTGAATAAACTCAATAAATCGGTAAAATATAAGAAATCTAATCAAAACTAAACCTAAGAATCATGTACTACGACGGATTACATGTTATCAGTCGTTGCAAGGGTCTATTGTCAACACGTCTTAGATTCTAGCCTAGAGTCATTCTTGTTTTGTTTTTCTTTTTTGTTTTCTTTTCTTTCATTTCTTTCTACCTAATTCCATTCGTTTGTCCTTTGTTGGTTTATGACCAGATCTCAAGGTGCTTCCAGTCTATTTCAAAACGACCCCGAGATCGTGCGCACTTGCAGACAACTGAGAAAGGGCAAGGAAGAAGGTAACACAGAGCCGTCAAATCAACGAGATATGGATAATCACAATGGCCACGAACAACCTCAATTACCTATCGGTAAATTGGGGAATATGCAGCAACAACAACTCGCACCTCAACCGCAAAACCACAGGCTCCTCCACCACGTTACCTCAGAGATTACGTGGTGCCAAACATGAACAATGTGCAAACAGCCATATGGATGCCTGCTGTTGCTAGAGGACAGTTTGAAATTAAGCCGGCGATGATCAACATGCTTTATCAGAAGCGATTCATGGGTAGAAATCACGAAGATCCCCATCAACACCTTAGAGACTTCCTAGAGCTTTCCGGTACGGTCAAAATACACGGAGTCTCGGTGGACGCGATTGGGGGACGAGTGAAAACTTGGCTGCAATTGCTTCCCGCTGGTTCAATCACGACTTGGGACCAGCTCTGCACATTGTTCTTATCACGCTTCTTTCCTCCGAGCAAAACGATTCAGATGAGGGGGGAAATCACAACGTGCAGATGCAGAGATGGAGAAACGTTGTTTGAAGCGTGGGGCAGATTTAAGGATCTTCTACAGATGTGCCCACACCATGGTCTCGAGTATGTTATCATGTGCCCACACCATGGTCTCGAGCAGTGGTATGTTATCCAAACTTTTTACAACGGAATTTCAGATGAACAACGAACGACGTTGGATAACGCTGCTAGAGGATCGTTTATGGATCTGAGTGTGGAGGAGGCATACGAGCTGATCGATAACCTCGCCATGAATCACACTATGTGGTCAACACCGAGAGGTATGCCTAACAGCACTCAATGCCTACACGAGCCGAATCAGAGCAGAGCGACGGGCAACGCAGCAAATGCCATGTACTGTGTGAATTGAGGAGATACGGAGCATGTAGCGTATCAATGCATGGTACATAAAGACCTCGAACAGATGAAGTATGCCCAGAAGCAAGGAAACACACAATTCGGAAATACCTACAATCCGAATTGAAGGAATCACCCGAATCTTTCGTATCGAACGAATCAATCGGTGAAGTATTCGGGATTTCAGCAAAGACAACAAACGTACCAGCAAAACAATCAGCAATTCCAGCAAGCTCAGCAAGTTCTGCAAGCTCCTCAACCTCCTCAAGCCCCTTTGTCAAACCTTGAGGGAGTGATGCTCGAATTTATCAAGGAGCAAAGGCAGCAACAATCGACTCAAGCCAAATTCAATGTGGATGTGGGGACAACGATTAGCGAGCTCAAAACTCATATGGAATCCTTGAGCACACATGTGAAGATGTTAGAAAACTCCATAGCACAACAGGTTGCCTCATCGTCTCGGAATCCCGGACAGCTTCCCGGTAAACCCGATCCTAACTCGAGAAAGCACGTGAATGCCATCACCTTGCGCAGCGGTAATGTGATCGAGAATCTGCCCCTGAAAGAGCAAGAGAAAGTTGCTGGAAAATCTGTGGATAAAGGAAAGGGCATTGTGAATAAGGAAGGAGCTGAACCAGAATTGGAGAAACCGTACGTTGCTCCACCGGCGTACAAACCTCCAATACCGTTTCCTCAACGGTTGGTGAGCAGCAAGAACGAGGTAAGGTATGGACGGTTTGTAGAGATTCTCAAGAAGCTTCACATCAACATACCGTTCGTAGAAGCCCTCCAAAAAATGCCCACGTACGCTAAATTTCTCAAAGAAATTCTTTCCAACAAACGGCGTATCGAAGAGAGTGAGACGGTAGCACTCACCGAGGAATGCAGCGCCATTCTTCAAAACAAGCTACCCCTGAAGTTGAAGGACCCCGGAAGCTTCTCCATTCCGTGCACAATAGGTAATCTTGAGATTGACAAAACTTTGTGTGATTTAGGAGCAAGCGTGAGCCTCATGCCACATTCGGTCTTCAAGCGGATGAACTTCAGCGACCTCAAACCTACCAAGATGTCTCTCCAACTCGCTGACCGTTCGATAAGATATCCGGTGGGGATTGTTCAAAACATTCCCACCAAGGTAGGTAATCTTTGTATACCCGATGACTTTGTTGTACTTGATATTAAAGAGGATACTAGGATACCTATTATTCTTGGTAGACCGTTCTTAGCTACTGCAAGTGCAATGATAGACGTACAACAAGGAAAACTTTTCTACATGTCGGATATGAAACCATTGAATTCAAGTTGTCCAAATCAATGAACGGACCCTCCATCAAGGAGTCTTGCTTTCCAATTGACTTGCTGGACGAGTTAACGAACGATACATTTGATCAAGTAAGTATTTCTGATCCCCTCGTGAGATGCTTAACTCAAGTTTGTAAAGATGCAGGATTTACCGATGAAGAAGCTAAGGCGTATGCAGAATTTATGAGTGCTATTGAAGCACTAAGAGACACCCCGTGTGAGGAGATACCACACGAAGCTCATGCTGACTTTGCAGCGTAGAAGGCGCCCAAACTTGAGTTGAAGCCTCTTCCTTCTTTTCTTCGGTATGAGTACCTTGGACATAATGATACACACCCCGTTATTGTTAATGCTGACTTGAGTGCAGATGAGATGCAAAAGCTACTTGAATGCTTAAGGAAGCATAGGAGAGTGATCGGATACACCATCGAGGATATCAAGGGACTAAGCCCTTCGTTATGCATGCATCGAATACTCATGGAGGACGGGCATAAACCATCCATCGAAGCGCAAAGGCGGCTGAACCCCAACTTAAAAGAGTTAGCAAAAAAAGAGATACTAAAACTTTTGGATGTAGGTATCATATATCCTATCTCGGACAGCGAATAGGTAAGCCCCGTGCATGTCGTACCAAAGAAAGGAGGAATGACGGTAGTACGCAATGATAACAACGAGTTGATTCCAACAAGAACCGTCACGGGATGGAGGATGTGTATAGACTACCGCAAGCTCAACAAGGCGACGAGGAAAGATCACTTCCCTCTCCCATTCATCGACCAAATGTTAGAACGGTTAGCGAATCATGCCTATTTTTGTTATTTGGACGGATATTCTGGTTTCTTTCAGATTCCCATTCATCCTCAAGAACAAGAGAAGACGACTTTCACATGTTCTTATGGGACATTCGCTTACCGTCGTATGACTTTTGGCCTCTGCAACGCTCCGGCTACTTTCCAGCGTTGCATGATGGAAATATTTTCTCATTTAATTGAGCATATTATGGAAGTGTTTATGGATGATTTTTCTGTTTATGGCTCTACATTCGATGATTGCCTCGTTAACCTTTCTATAGTGTTGCAGTGATGTGAGGAAGCGAATCTCGTTCTCAATTGGGAAAAGTGCCACTTTATGGTGAAGGAAGGTATTGTACTTGGACACATGATCTCATCGAGGGGCATAGAAGTTGACAAAGCAAAAATTGAGGTGATCGAAAAAACTTCCTCCACCAGTTTCAGTTAAAGAAATTCATAGCTTCCTAGGGCATGCAGGTTTTTATCGGAGGTTCATCAAGGACATATCAAAGATTACAAAACCGTTGACGGAGTTGCTGGTGAAAGATGCTACATTTTATTTCTCTCAAGAGTGCCACAACTCAATACCATCAACACATCATTGGTTTCGGCGCCTATCATTCAACCACCCGAATGGAGCCTACCATTCGAGATTATGTGCGACGCTAGTGACTACGCCGTTGCGGCTGTTTTAGGACAGCAAAGAGACAATGTCTCTCATGTCATCTCTACGCTAGCAAGACACTAGACGAGGCTTAAATCAACTATGCCACAACCGAGAAGGAGCTCCTTGTCGTCGTATTCACCTTTGGTAAGTTCAAATCCTATCCCGTAGGTTCAAAGGTAGTCGTTTATACTGATCATGCAGTGCTTAAATATCTTCTAGGGAAGAAGGATGTGAAACCACGCCTCATCCGATGGATCCTTCTCTTACAAGAGTTTGATCTCGAAATAAGAGATAGGAAAGGGTCCGAGAACGTCGTTGCAGATCACCTCTCTCACATCATTGTGGATGATGAGAGACCTATCGACGATTCCTTGAGAGACGATATCATATGCGCACTTACTTCAGGTAACCCCGCCCCTTGGTATTCTGATTTTGTTAATTTTCTTGTGAGTGGTATACTACGCCCCGACCTTTCTTTTCATGAGTGCAGGAAACTCTATGCGGACGTCAAACATTACCATTGGGACGATCCAATTCTCTACAAGAGATGCGCGGATGGGGTCTTTAGGAGATGCATCCCCGAGGAAGAGGTAGAGATCATCCTTTTCCATTGCCATTGATCGGATTATGGAGGTAACTTCAGCAAGTCCAAAACCGCTTCAAAGGTGCTACAAGCGGGTTTTTACTGGCCGAACCTCTTCAAGGATGCCCATAGGTACGTTTCCTCTTGTGATAGATGTCAAAGAATAGGAAATATAGGTGAGAGGAACGAGATGCCACAGAACTACATCCTTGAGGTCGAATTGTTTAATGTTTGGGGTTTAGATTTCATGGGACCTTTTCCCTCGTCGTGTGGCAACCAATATATTTTGGTAGGTGTAGATTATGTGTCTAAGTGGGTAGAAGCCATAGCAACACCGACTAATGACTTTAGGGTAGTGATGAAATTCTTTAAGAAGATCATATTCCCTCGTTTTGGAGTTCCTAGATTAGTCATTAGTGACGGAGGTTCACACTTTATTGCAAGACAATTCGAGTCCCTTCTTAAGCAGTATGGCGTGAAACATAGGGTAGCTACACCGTACCACCCACAAACTAGTGGACAAGTAGAGGTTTCGAATAGGGAGATTATAAGTATACTAGAGAAAACTGTGTCTTGGTCCCGTAGAGATTGGTTGATGAAATTAGATGATGTGTTATGGGCCTATAGGACTACGTATAAAACTTCCATTGGCATGACTCCTTTTCAGCTTGTTTATGGCAAGTCTTGCTACCTACCTGTCGAGCTAGAGCATCGAGCCTATTGGGCGACAAAGATCCTTAACTTTGATCTTAAGAGTGCAGGTGAGAAATGACTTTTGCAGGTGAACGAGCTCGACGAGCTCCGTCTTGATGCATACAAGAACTCTAAGATCTACAAGGAGCGTGCTAAGAGATGGCATGACAAGAAGATCCTACCTCATGACTTTCAGCCAGGTGATTTAGTTCTACTATTTAATTCTCGTCTTAAGCTTTTTCCGGACATACTACGGTCCCGTTGGTCTGGTTCTTTTCAGATACGAGAGGTATTCCCGCATGGAGCAGTAGAACTTTGGAGTGAGATGAGTGGGACGTTCAAAGCTAATGGACAGCGACTAAAACTCTACCAAGCCGCTCAACCGATCGAAAGTGGAAACTCTATTTCCCTTTCTGATCCACCCATCGCGCACACATGAGGAATGGAGACGTCAAAGCTTAAAGACATTAAATAAGCGCTTTCTGGGAGGCAACCCAGCTGTTTGTTTTTGTTTTTCTTAGTTGTTTAGTTTAAGACTAGTAAAAAACAAAAACACAAAAAAAAAACACCACAAACGTGACTTCACTTCTCTTACCCTCCATCGGAGCTTCAAGTCGAGGATGCCGTTCAATTCAAGTCTGGGGGAGCAGCTCATGTTTTTTAGGTGAATTCGTTTCATTTTCTTTTATTTTCTCTTTGATTTTGTAGTTTTTTGTTTGCTTTTCCTTTCGTGAGTCAGAGTCGTCCTAAGCACTTGTCCGGCGCCACGTTTTGAGATGAACCCTGAACCTAGGAAACTTAAGAAGTTGGCCTTTTCCGTGAGATTTTACATGTTTGAGCTATGTTTTTTCCTAAGCGTTAGAGCTTATTAGTCGACTGAAAAACAATAGGTCGTAATTCTTTGGGAATCCTAGTGTTGCTTGTGGGAGGTTTAGACGAGGTTGCTAGGCTAGTTTATCGTTTATTCTCTCTATCCAGATGGTCATACTTTGAATAGACGATGCTTTACTTTTTTTTATGAGGTTGATTAGATCGTATGAGATCGAGCTTATTTTGTAGATTAAGAGCGCACACTAACACTCCATTGTCGATAGAAATAAAGCCTAAAAGCATGATCTAAAACAGATATGAGTCCATCGTCCTTGATACTCTTTTGATGGTTCGGATCTAAGTAGTGGGTTGGCGATCATCTTTCTACGTCCTAAGGGCACGGCACAATAAAAACGCCGCCTACTCCGCTGCACTCTTGAACTAGATGCATGAGTATACCGTCATCGGTAGTCTGGGTCTAGGTAGAGGCTGGATCCCTTTAAATCCGACGTCCTAGAAGCCTACTGTACCTGCATAACATAAAAAAAGAAAATAAAAAGAAGATATAAAAAAGAAAGAAGAAAAAAAGCAAATAAAGAAAGAGAGAAGCTCGGAAAAGAAACAAGTATCCTCAATTGTTCTACGTTTAGCATTTGTCTGAAGTCTTGTTTGGTGGAGTGGGTTACGGAGGCTTGTTTAGTTTGCCTTCGATTTACTTTCTCGTAGGTGGCCTTGGTGAACCTAGGATGAAGACTGAAAATTTAATTAGGCCGAATTTGCTCTCGACTTGCTAGTTGATCGGTTAGGTTTGCTTTAGCGGTATTTCTAGGAGAAAGAGGAATTCTCATTTTTTATATACCCCATGTGATCCACGTTTACGTTTGCTTAGGGACAAGCAAACATTCAAGTCTGGGGGATTTTGATCATCTTGTTTTTATACATATTTCTCGCATGGTTTATGAGATGTTTATGATATAGATACGATGTTTACGTATGATTTTGTATTCGTTTTACTCGTTTTTGTGTTTTCGTGTCCTTACAGGTTGTAATGCAAATTCGGTTAATTTTGGAGCTAAAGGACGTACACGAGACAAAGAACTAACATCGAGGATCATCACGGAATAAACGGGGCGAGAATCGGCGAGGAATAACATAGCCCACGCGGGGCATTCACCTATCATGCGCGGGCTACAACCTCCAAAAAACTCAGCATGGGTTGGGGAGGTCATCAGCACGCATGGGTAATCATGGCATGCCTCAGCCCGCGCGGGGCACACACTCCAGCCCGCGCGGGTCGCGTCTGTCACCTGCAAAAACCAGAAAAGGAAACTTGTCTAAACATGAAAAAGAACTTGTTAGTTACACATACAAAGAGGAAAACGACGTTAGAGAAGAGGAATAAGAGATATTTTCTGTAGAAAAGAATGGAAACATTGCCCAACTTAATCAAGAATGGAAAACACACGAAAAAGGAAAAACGGTGGCTGCTGCGAAAAAGGAAAAAGGAGTGAACGGACAAAAGGAAAAACCAGGAGAAAAGGAAAGAAAAGAAGAAGGAAATTGAAGGAGAGGAGCTAGGGGTCGAGCAGATTGAGTTAGTTTTCAGAATTCATACGTGAGAGAGAGTAGAGAGAGAATCGGAGAAGAAGAACACTCTTGCGGAGGAGACATTCAAGGGGCGTTGAAGATCAAATCAGGACTTCGGTTTCGTTTGGTTTTTATGTTCTTTAGACTTTCTAATTCGATTATATTTGGTTTCATTTGGTTTTTATGTTTGGTTTTCTTCCAAACGCATGAGCGAGTAGTCGTTTTGTTCTAGGAGAAGGGATTAGCCCTTAGCTATCCCAGAACCGCTTTTGGTTTATATTTGAATGCAATTTCCCGTTTTCGTTTATCTATTCTTTGTGTGAGTGCTAGAATGACTTGTATTTACACAGGCCAAGTAGATGCATGTGTTAGGGATTAGGAGAAGGACCGAAAGGAGAATTCTAGTTCTAGAAGATCAGGTTTAGAACAACCGAGGTTAGGCCACGAAAGTAGGGTTGCAACGGTTGAGGGTAAAACGGATGAATCATAGAACTTATGGGTTTATCTTTAGGTGTCAGCCACCAAATTAGGGGATAACTTGACTAGATCACGTGTCTATGCCTTGAGAGAGGGTAGATATCATATTAGGATCGTCTGCCTTAGATAACTTGATCGGGATTGCATGATTAGATAGGTTGATTGTTGGTTTCGGTAGTCTTGTGGTGAAACCGGATTCCTAGAACGTTTGTCTCACTGTTAAGAACCCGTTAGTTTATTGTTTTTATTTATTTCAATCTTAAAACCAATACTTCGTTATTTGCAAGTTTGATTCATAGTTTGAAATTAGTTTGTGTTGTGTAGTCCCTGTGAGATCGACACCTAAAGTATTACACACGTGTCGTGCACTTGCGGGTAGTTTAGGTTATTTGTTTAACTTTGAATACGCATCACTATGATGCCAACATGTTTTGCCAAGAATAAACAAGTGATATCCCAGGCGTCATTTAGTTAAGAATTGATGTCGGTTGTCGAAGCTAAGGGTAGTATGGATGGAATATTATGTAGCCTAATGGGTAAAGATCTTTTAAACCTAATGGGCCATATTTAGGAACAACTCCACACATAAAAAACTTCTAAGGCTCGTTGGGTTGTCATTTTCCATAAGCAGCTGAATGGCCCAAGGTATTAGAGCCACCCATTTTGATAACGAAATTTTTAAGGTTATCATAGTTCTAACAAGAAGGAAAACATTTGTAAGCAACAAGCAAATAACGAATATCCACGAGTATCCGACTATTTGAATTTGTATTTATATTCGATAAATATTTGGATTTTTTTATTTGTATTTGTATACTCTAATATTTGTAAATACAAATATCCGTCGGAAATACATATTCCTATCCAAACCTAAATTTTTTAATGTAAAAAACATTAAAAGAAAATATTTTAATATCAAAACCTAATAATCATCAAATATAATCAAAAACTAACTTCAAATCATACAAAAACACAAAAGATATAACACCAAATCTTTACACCCATTTTCACATTAGTTATTTAAATTTAGTTTGGATGATAACTCTACTAATATTGTCAATTCACCTAAAACAATAAAAAAAATTGTTAAATTATCAAATTAATATATTAAAATAAAACTCGCATAAAATTTATATATTTAGTGAGGTTTATTTTTTTATATATCTTGCAATATCTCTATAATATTATCCAACTCATTTGGATTAGAATCCAATCTTGAATGCAAATTAAAAGCTTCAAAAATATTGGTTATCTAATGTATTTGATATTTTAGTACCCAATCATAAATTTATTGTATATTTGTCTATATATTTATATAATGAATGTTAAAAAAAAAGATTAATAATATTTTTTACTTACAATGTGATCGTTAAAATCAATTTTGTTGTAAATGTATCTATATATTAAATAATTTGTTTATTTAGTATTTAAGTATACGAATAGTTCGGATAATTGAGTCTATTATTTGTATTTTTATTTTTCCGAATATCTTATTTTTAATATTTGTATTTGTATTTGTGCAAATAGATATTCTAATTTTTTGTTCGAATATGACTCGAATACAAAACAGATACGAGTATTCGAATATTTTGCCAAACCTAATCCTATTCATACAAAAAAATTTATTTTCGAAACTCTATTCTTTGAACTTCGTTGTAGGTTTTCTCAGAGAATCACTATTCCTATTTTGGATTTTCCGATGTACTCACTCGCAATTGGTTTAATTTACGGTGTGCATAGGTACTCTTGTCCTTCTTATAATGTTTGTTCTTCCCTATGGTTACGTCATTCTAAATCGGGTGACTTATTTTTGGTTTATTCATCTGTTCTCGCGGTAAATTTGATTTCTCGATTGGATTTTCCCTATGTTGTTGTACGCTAACAATGTATTCACGTGTGTGGTAATTTCCCCTAGCTTTATGTGTGGTCTTCGCAATCATTTTTTATTGTGTCTCTGCGTTGGAATCTGAATGCCATCTATAAAGCATCATAGGGTATATTGTTCCATACATATAGACTTCCGTGTACACTACATGTGAGTTGTTGTTGGGAAATCACAACTTTTCCACTTCGTAAAGTTAAGATTGGCAATTAGGATTGAAAGAAGAAATGAGAGCACAAGAGTACAATTCTCTAAGTGAGGATTCTTCTACTATACAAAATAATATTAGGATTACAAAATTGACTCACACTCGGTGGCTTACCCAAGCTTGAGGATGGACTCTTTGCAAGCTTCTTCTCTTCTCTCACAAAGAGGCTCTCTTAAGTTTCCTCACTCTACGTGACACCTCTATTGATCCTTGAGTTTTTGAATGATTAGAAATGGATTCTACTACCTTTATTTATACTACTCCACCTCCAAATGGATGGTGGAGATTTCTTGCATCCAACGATGGAGATTGATTCTCTAGAATGCTCCACACACTCTATGAATCTCTACACTCTTCCACCACCTTCTTCATCCTTCCATACTCTCCCATAAGGTTCCTCGCATATCTAAAATATTCTAGAGGGTTCCACATTTTTTACACACTTCTAGAGAGTTCTACAAATTCTCTGGAATTCTCCGTAACGTTCTAGAGATTTCTAAACTTTTTTAGAAATCTCTAACTCTCCAATTAAGGATGGATCCCACCAATTGTTTAGTGTCTCAACCTATGCCACCTCATCCTTTCTTTGTTAACTACATGTAACAAAAAAGAATGTAACTTAATCTTACCCTACCTGAAACTCTTCCACACTCCATTGTTATATCTAAAGCGAAATACCCTATGTTTTTCACTATTGCCTTCCTCAAAACAAAACCCCATTTGAATTACAAATAATTGATTAATAAGTTTCAAACTCATTTTGGCACAATACGATGTATACATAGTTGTGCGGAATAAGACCTTCACATCACAAGAGGTGTCATATAAGATTCGAGTTTGAATTGTCCATATATGGACATTTGGTTCACTGACAAGCTGGTAAATTGTCACATGTGACAGATGGGTATTTATTTATTGTCTGCAAAAACTTAATGGTGGAAATCAGAGGTTTTAAATTTCCTAGACCACTCTACCCCAAGTATACGGTACATGTAGTACCAGGGTCAAACTCTAGGAACTCAGTGCAATGTTAGAATTAAGAATTAACAAGAAAAAGATCGATCAATAGATGATTATTGAACTAGAAAGTAAAGGATGGCAAGACTAGACTCAACAAGATAGAGTACCACGGGATTCGGGAATGTCGAGACATACAATGGATGTTTCTATAGAACATGAAAACGGTTATATCAATCGATGGGAACTAAAATCTTATTTTTGTCATAATTTTATAGGTAGTGTTTCATTGTTTACTTCAATGCATATGCATATTAATAACTTGGGTTGGCTTCTTCCAATTAACTACTATATTTATGTGCAGGGTGATCGAATGCAGTTGTAAGATCTTCTTTCCAGCAATGCCATCGGCGATACTTATTTGAGGGCTTTTGTTGTTCGGTAGTGCATTTCAGTGTACTGCGAGATTAAGGAGATCATCAAGCATGTGTATCTAATTTCAAGATAGGATTCAATCCTACAACTTTTGTAAGGCAGTGTGAAAACGTGTCCAATCTGGATAAATCATTTGACTTCGTGTCCTTTGAAGTTGTTCTTAATGGCTCCTAGAATGAGAACATCCTTATGCGTATTTAACGTTTAAGCTTACTCATGGTTATGTCTACATGTTGTTTTACCCTCGATGATTAATAAGTTATGATTTTGAAAATAGCCTGTACTACAGATTGCATTGGTGAAGTTACATCATGGGACAACTTGAAACTACAAATTACAACTACAGATCAGTAAAAAAAAATACTATTCACATAAAATATCCCAAGTTACTGTTGATTTGTGATGTGCAAATTATCAATCAATAAAATATGCCTAATATCCACTTACCGCAAGAGTACGGATCGGTGTAATAAAAGGGTCGAACTCTGGGGACTAATGCAACCTAAGCTAAAAATATGACTAAACTAAGACGGGTTGAATTGGTAGTGATGTGGGACTAATTTCTAGAACACTAAAATGGATAATGACAGCAATGAAGAGACGTGAAAAACTTGATAATTAAGAACACTATGGGTTTCGGGTTACCGAGATTTGCAAGGATGCAACTAACAAAGGATCATGAACCTATCGAATTATCTTGATGACGGGGAATTCATGCTCATAAATACGGAATGGTTCTCTCGACATCTAAACCTCCTAACCACAACAACATGCAATCCTACCTCCCGGCAGTGATTAACTTGCGATTACGGTAGCATTAAGCGCGCAATCCTAATTCCTAAGTCAATTAACCGACCAGCCAGATTATCATTAATTGAAGTTAATCAACAATCAACCATTTTGGATTCATAATCTAACCTCCCGGCTAAACATGAATTCCTAGGTTACTGAGCGGCTAGCACAAGTATAAAGCATTTACGATGTTGATTGTAAAACCGAAATACAAGAAAACTTCGAAAGGTCTAAGCATTAACGCATAATTACAAGCATCCATTACAAATCCGGCAATCCTAACCCATAGCTAGAGGCTTAGTCACTCATGGATTCTACTGTAAAACAAGAGAAATTAACCCTAGACATGATACAGAGTAAGAAATACATTCCTTGATCTTCCATATCTTGTTACCGATGTTCGGATTGTTGTTTCTCTTCTTCTCCATCTTCTTTTGAGTTTCTCCTTGTGTTTTTCAGTCCCTCTCCTGGCATGTGCGTCGTCCCCGCTTGCTGGAATGGCCTCCTCCTCTTCATTTGCCCGTTCCACACTTAAAAGAAGTTGTTGCTGGAAAGGGGGCCCGCGCGGGCTAAGGCTCACCCCGCGCGGGCTGAATGCATCTCGACCAGCCCGAGCGGGTTACATGCCTCCCTGACTCGTGCTCTTCTTGCTGGAATGGCAGCCACCGCGCGGACAAGGTGTACACCCCGCGTGGGGTCATGTTCCAAGCATGATTTGTGCGTGCTCCTTAGCTCCCCGAGTCGTGCAAAAGTTGCTGGGAACTCAGCCCGTGTGGGGGCCTCTTCCAAGCCCGAGCGGGCTGAGTTTACTTGTTGTCGCTCCATTCGCTCGATGCTCGGGTGTTCTGTTTGGTTCCATGGCCGTGCACATATTGCCTCGTATCACTTGGTCACGATTTCGGGTAGGTTTTCCGTAATCACTCGTGTTTGCTTCACATGTCTTCGTTTCCTACACAAAACACGAAATTGTAGAAGAAGTCCTCGAATATACTCAATAAGTCGGTAAAGTCCAAGTAACATAATCAAAACTAAACCTAGAAATGATGATGAAAATACTATGACGGATTACATGTTATCAATTTGCATTTTCAAGCATGTTCATGTTAAATGAAGCATATTCCATGGCAACCCCACTATTTAACATAACTTGATACCTTTTCAATGCAGCGATACTATCCTTATGTACGTTGTGGGACAGCTTTGCATATGACCTTTACGAATGTCATGAAAAAGGACAATTGGTTATAATATGTCATCACTACTTAGATTTGAGATATCCGTTGTTAGATTTTTTAGTCGTCGTTGAATATAACTTCAATTCTTATATATGTATTAAGCAGTTTACATGTGGCTTTCTGGACATTCCAAAATCCATTTCAATGCTATGTCCTTGAGTTGATATCGGAGATTCAATCGACTTTTGGACAGCCTTTCAGTTGCAAACAATGTTTTGAATTATCTCACTTGACAGAAGTACAAGTCATACTCCATATATTGCAATCTGACCTTTGAGAATTTTTATTGTTTACTGAAGTTGTTGGTTCCCTCTAGCATGACATCGAGGAAGGTTTTGGAATAGAAACAGAGGGGGAGAAATTAGGGTTTGAAAGGACGAAGAGAGTGATGAGTTTGAGTTCGAAAGACTTACCAGTGAAATATCTAAAAATCATAAGTGGACCGGGCCGACATGATGACGCAGACAGAAGACAAAGGAGCTGGGCCAGAAGAACAAATTTCGAAGCCTACCTGAGATAGAAGAGCCCAAGCCCATGTTCAACATCATTTCAGCAACAAATTTCCAGCACAATCCCATGCTCATTTCATGCAAAATTAGGGATAAAAAAGTTATATATAAGGCCAAAATTATGGGTAAATGAGGCGTTTTACATATTATTAATTCTGTAAGCAACCTTAAAAATATCAGGTTGTATTTTCTATATAAGTATGTAAAATAACCTAATTAAATATATGAGAGTATTATTCACAAAACTTAAACTTTTTTCTCAGCATTTTGATAACCAAAAACATCAACCTTGATCAACCATAAAGAATCACTTTCATTTTCATTCTTTGTTTGCACAATCACTAGAATGAGGATGGCCATGATGAGCCATTAAAAACAAAAAATGGTATCAGAGCATTAAAGGTTTGGGACAAAACCAAGAAGCAGCAAAACGACACAAAACCAGGCACAAAGGAACAAACACCAGCAGCACAAAAATGAGAACAAAGATCAATCAACAACACGTAACAAACATACTCAAATCTATGATACTAGCTAACATTGGATAGGTCACAGAATTCTCCCACCTATTCTTGTATTTGAGGGGAGAAACTACAACTTATGGGTGATCAAGATCAAACCCACGATAAGAGGTACGGGGCTTTGAAAAATCACAAGAGAAGGGATTCCAATGTGCCCTGATGTTAAGGAGTTACCTGCTGAAGAAGGGAAGAAGATTATGGCTGAGTGGGAGGAGTTAGAAGCCAAGGATCAGAGAGCCTTGGAGCTGACCACGCGGTCATTGAAGAAATTTCCAGTGCCCATTTGTCAACCTGTGAAACATCCAAGGCAGCATGGGATCTGCTAAAGGAGAGGTTTCAAGGTGACCCTAAGGCAGCTCGAATCAAGCTGCAGAGACTAAGAGCCTCCTTCTACAACATGAGACAGACTGAAAGAGAAAGGATTAAGGACTATGCTAATAAAGTCACCGAGCATGGAAATGAGATTAGGGCTTATGGAGCCAAAATAGAAGAAGATGAATTGGTTTCTAAGATATTGTGTTCTCTACAAGTGAGGTTTCACCCATATGTGGGGGTTCTAGAGCATACGAAGGATCTTGAAACCCTAATTGTGGGTGAGCTTATGATAGCACTAGAATCACAAGAGTCTAGACTTGATGACCGAGATGGTACAGGTCTAGAGGGAGCATTCCACACAAAGTATACGGGCACAAGGACTAGACAGAGAACAGACTTGGCGAAGAAACCCTTCGAAAGTACAGATTACAAATCAAAAATCAAAAAGTGGTGCAATATCTGCAAAAAGGACAACCATGTAGAAACTCAATGCTATTTCAAAAACAAAGCTGAAAAACCTGAAGGATCTAAGGCATTCAAAAAAGGAAGGGGTGCTTTAAATATGGTAAACCTAGCATTTTTCTAGAGAATGCAGGTTTAAGAAATACCCACAAAACCAAGCTCAAATTACCAGTAAACAAGATGAAGATAACACACTAATTACAGCTGCAAATGTAATGAGTCAGTCAGTGGAAGATGATGTATGGTTAATCGATAGCGGTGCAACAAATCATATGACTCGAGAGGAAGGTTTCTTTACCACTCTGGATAGAGATTTTAAAATACCTATCAGAGTTGGTAATGGGGCTACATTGGATATGGCTGGAAAAGGAACCATTGAAGTTATGACTAAGAAAGGCAAGAGAACAATTCGAGATGTGTTCTTAGTTCCTGGCCTTAGTAAAAATTTATTGAGCGTACCACAAATGGCTCGAAACGGGTATAATGTGATGTTCACCGAGGACATGTGTGAGATCAGAGACAAGAAAGGAAACAAAGTAGTTGAGGTTCCTATGATTAACAAAGCCTATTCTTTGAAGTGTAAATTGGCTAAAGAAGGAGCAATGGCAGCTAAAGAAGATAACCTATCTGATTTGTGGCACATAAGATTTGGTCATTCCGGGTCGCACAATTTACAGGCCATGCAGAACCCAGAAATGGTTAAGGGACTGCCGAAATTCAAAGTGATCAAACAAGTCTGCGAAGCCTGTTTGAAGAGAAAGCAGAACATGGATGAATTTTCTAAGGTTTCAGAAGCAAAATCGAAGGGAATTCCGGATTGCAGTGTGTATTTGCTGACTTTCACGGACCATTATTCTCATATGTTGTGGGTGTATTTTTTTAAGGTTAAAGTCAGACACATTTGTTACCTTCAAGAAATTTAAAACCTTGGTTGAGACACAGACCGAGAAGAAAATAAAGAAACTAAGGTCCGATAGGGGTTTGGAGTTGAACTCAAGAGAATTTACAAAATTCATAGAAGATAATGGGGTTCAAAGGCAGCTAACAGTGGCCTATTCTCCTCAACAAAATGGAGTTGCCCAGAGGAGAGATAGGATACTGTTAGAGATGGCAAGAAGTATGATCAAGGACAAGGAAATGCCCAATAAATTTTGGGCAGAGGTAGTGTTTAAACCCTATTATCTTCAGTACAGGCTGCCTACACGAGTTTTGGAAAACAAAACACCACTTGAGGTTTGGAGTGGTCACAAACCATCAGTGGGGCATCTGAAAGTTTTCGGAAGCCTATGTCACACATTAATACCAGCGTAGCAAAGGAAAATTCTGGATGATAAGTCTAAAAAGGGAATTTTTGTGGGATACAGTAGCATGAGCAAGGGATTCATGATATACAACTTAAGTACAGGCAAGGTAGAGGTGGCAAGAGATGTTGTGTTTGAAGAAGATAAGGGTTGGAATTAGGAGACTCAGACAGAAACTAAAAGACTATATGTGACTTCTAATACATTCCTACAAATATATTACAGAGGGAAGAAACACAACAGACTCCTCATACACCACGGTAGATTAATTCAGGAGGGAGTGGAAGACAATATTTCCATCCATTCTCTCATGTACCTTTCAATTTGAGTGGTACTCAAGGAATTTCTGGTGAGAGCGGTAAAAGAATGAGAGGGAGCAGTAGTGGTTCCTCAAGAGATGTACACAGATATAGGAGACTCAGTGATTTGTATGAGACTATAGAAATTCAGAATGGAGAATCTTATAACACTAGTGAGAGTTGTTATTTAACAGTGGAGGAACCAATCACATTTAAGGAAGCAGTGGTTGAAAAGGGTGGAGAGCCGCTATGGATGAAGAAATGGAGATGGTCAACAAGAATGAGACCTGGGAATTTTCTGATCCTCCAAAGAAACAGAAATTCATAAGCGTAAAATGGATCTAAAAGGTAAAAACAGATGAAAATTGACAGATATTAAGATTGAAGGCTAGACTGGTTGCAAGAGGGTTTACACAAACTCAAGGATTAGATTACGGGTAAACTTTTGACCGTTGTATCTAGACATGACACTATCAGATTCTTAATTGCAATTGCAGCTCAAAAAGGATGGAACATATATTAAATGGATGTGAAATATGCATTCCTAAATGGGGTGATCTCGGAGGAAGTTTATATTGAACAGCACCCAGGCTACGTGATTGAGGGAGCTGAGGATGAGGTTCTGAGATTAAAAAAGGCATTATATGGGCTCAAGCAGGCACCAAGGGCATGGTACACTAGGATTGATTCATTTTTCATTGAAGAAGGGTTCAAAAGAAGTGATTGTGATACAACAATGTATTTACAGATCACAGAAGGAGGAATTATGGTGATTTGTCTCTATGTTGATGACATTATCATTACTGGAAGTGAAGAGAAGCTAATTCAGTTTTTTAAGGCAAGATTAAGCAACACATTTGAAATGAGTGACTTGGGCAGATTAAAATACTTTCTGGGATTTGAAGTTCATTATACTCAGGAGGAAATTTTTCTTTGACAAGCCAAGCATGCTCAACAATTGTTGAACAAATATGGGATGAAAGGTTCTAAGAGTGTGAGAACACCTCACGGGAAAAAATTGGATGATGGAAATTTGCTGCCCGAGTCTACTAAGTACAGAAGCATGGTTGGAGAGCTTCTGTACTTAGCTGGAACTAGATCGGATTTGGCATTTGCAGCTTCCTATCTATCTAGGCGCAATGCAAACCCAACTGAACGAAGCTTACATGAGGTTAAAAGGGTTCCGAGGTATGTGAGTGGCACAATTGACTACGGTTTATTATTTGAAAGGGTTAAAAACTCTGAATTGGTTGGATATTCGGACTCTGACCTAGCTGGTAGCAAGAAAGATGCCAGAAGCACCACAGGTTATTGTTTTACAATTGGTACGGCAATTTTTAGCTGGGGTACACAAAAGCAAGTGATATGGTTAATCTCAAGTAATAATTTACCTAGACTAACGCTTCCGCAAGAATACAGATCGTATAGTACCAGGGTCGAACACGAAGAATCGATGCAACTCCAAAGCTAGTAAACTAATGAATAGGAGGTGTAAATTCAATAAGTGATTGTGATACGAATAAAGATAAACTAACTAACTAAGTATCGGATTAAACTCAATGAACTAAACACCACAGGTTTTGAGAGATGCACGATGATGTAATGAAGTTCTAACAAGATCATGGTTATAGATATCCTTACGTATTCGGGGAATTCAAGCTCTTTCCTAGGGAATGACTCTCCCGATGCCTAAATCCACTATCTAGCATGCGTACTACCAATCTTACAATTGTGTTATCTCACCGACTAGATGCATTAAGATCGCTATCCTAATTCCTAAGTTCAATCAACCGACCGGCCAAGGTTCTAAATCAATTGAGACTTCATATCATGGCTACGTTCCAAAATCCAATTCATCTCCCAATGCAATTAGATTTTTATAAACAAGAACAAAAGCATTACGAGCAACCAATCAATCCGAAATGATCAAATATTATAACCAAGCATTAAGAACAAGACTTCATTACATATCGGCAAAACTCTCTAACCCATGGTTATGGACCTACTCGGACATGAACTTAGAAAACGAAACACAAACGATAACTATATTCAACATGGATAAAGAATGAGATCTCTTCCTATTCTATTACCGACATTTTCAATAGCTCCTTTACGCTCTGGCTTCGTCGCCCCGTCCTTGCCCTTGTACGCGTTCTGCTCTCTCTACTCTCTCTACGTGTGCTCTTTTTTTTTCTCTAATTTTCTCTCCGAATTGGGCTGCTGAAGCTCTCCCCTATTAGCCCTCATTCTCCTCTTTCCTTTCCTCTAATCTTTCCTCTTTTGTCGTCCTCTTTTCTTCCTCTCTAGTGGCTGGAATTTCCTTTTTCTTACCGCAACTGCAGTTTTCCTTTTCCGAGTTTTTCCATCTCTTGTTTTTCCATTCTTGTATAATTGTCAACGTTTCCTCTTTATTTTCCAGCCATGTAGTTCCACTTTATCTTACCTAACCATATTTCATTTTGGTTTAAGTAGCTAACATGTTCCTTTTCTTGTTTTGCTAAATTTCCTTTTTATGGTTTATGCGGGTGACGAACACGACACGCACGGGCTGACGAGTGCCCCGTGCGGGCAGGCTGGAAAGAGAGAGCCCGTGCGGGCTGGTGAGGAGCCCGACTCGGGCTGAAGTTGCTGGTCCAAGGAATTGTGGTCTTGCCCAGCGCAGGCTAATGTAGGCACCCCGCGCGGGCTGTGTGGGAAAGGTGATCCGCTCGGGCTTGACTTGAGCCCAGGGCGTGCTGAGATTGCTGGTCCATGCAGCCCGCACGGGCTAAGTGTTCACCCCGTGCGGGTTGCCTCTCCTTTTAGCGTGAAACGGTCATGTTTTGCGGCATCCGCTCGTGTTTGTGTCCCGGTATCTCCATTCGCTACAAAACACGAGGAAACGCTAAAAGAGGACTAAATGATGCTTTAATACTTGGTAAAGTTCAAACGAATGATGAAACTAACTATAAAAAGAGAAGAAAATACTACAAAAAAAAATAGACGTTATCAGCAAGGGACCATAGCTCAGTCTACAGCTGAGGCTGAGTATATGCCCTATGTGCAACCACAAACCATGCGGTGTGGTTGAGGAGGTTGTTTGGTGAGTTAGGGTTTGATGTCCAAGACGGAGTGTCTATATACTGTGACAACACAGCAGCTATTGCAATTCGCTGCAACCCGATTGATCACAAACGAACTAAACACATCCTAATCAAATACCATGTCATGCGAGAAGCAGAGAAAGACAGAATCAAAAAACTGAAGTACGTACCCGGGATTTATAGTTGACCAAGCCGCAAGGCACTGAAAGGTTTGAGGAGTTGAGGTTTTTTATCGGAGTCACACCAGAGAAATCCAAGAGGGAGACTAAAGTTGTTGGTTCCCTCCGGCGTGACATCGAGGAAGGTTCTGGAAGAGAAACGGAGGGGAGAAATTAGGGTTTGAAGTGGACGAAGAGAGTGATGAGTTTGAGTTCGAAAGACTTACTAGTGAAATGTCTAAAAATCACGAGTGGCCCGAGCCGACATGAAGAGG
Source organism: Gynandropsis gynandra (assembly GCA_036759665.1). NCBI lineage: Eukaryota > Viridiplantae > Streptophyta > Magnoliopsida > Brassicales > Cleomaceae > Gynandropsis > Gynandropsis gynandra. The sequence goes on from CM071873.1 coordinate 14,409,769, forward strand.
CGGACTGAAGACAAAGGAGCTGGGCCAGAAGAACAAATTTCGAAACCCACCAGAGATAGCAGAGCCCAAGCCCCTGTTCAACAACATTTCAACAACAAATTTCCAGCACAATCCCATGCTCATTCCATATAAAATTAGGGGAATAAAAACATATATATATATATACGGTCAAAATTATGGGTAAAATGGGGAATTCTACATATTATTTAATTCTGTAAACAACCTTAAAAATATCAGGTTGTATTTGCTATATAAGTATGTAAAACAACTCTAATTAAATATGTGAGAGTATTATTCACAAAACTTAAAACTTTTTCCTCTGCATTTTGATAAACAAAAACAGCAACCTTGATCAACCATAAAGAATCACTTTTATTTTTCATTCTTTGTTTGCACAATCACTAGAATGCGGATGGCCATGATGAGCCATTAAAACCCACATTTACTTAACTGTCATTCAATTCTTTTGTTCCGTTGTTGCATCCTATTACATGCATAACAGTGGCAACAATTGTGGAGGTCATGCCTATTGAGAGGTTGGTACTACCTTGGATGTTAGGCATGTTCGCGAAAGGTCAATGCAGTCGCTGACGAAAGCTCGACGTCTTTAACGGTTAAAGATTACTACTGCGATTACTGGAAAGCATCCAAGGAATCGCATCAGCCAAAGTCTATCAAAACTTAACTCCTTTCTCCTTTGCTATTCTAATTCCAAAATATATATGCTAACCATACCAATTTTCTAACAGCACATATACAAGGTGTATGCTAGAGCTACGGATGACACAGGAGATGCAATACTACTTTTCTACAAAGAGGTAACACAACTATCCAGAAGAGCGCCTATCAGATAGATGCACAAAGAAACATCGGAGGTCAATTACAAAAGCTATTGGATTCGATATTAAACAGACTTCAGCTTTAAATTCGTCTCCTGATTAACCAATTTCCTTTTTGAACATAGATGGCAGATCTTGATCATTGCCCACCCGAGCTGCTAACTCTGCATAACCATCGCTGCCTCTTCAAACTGTTAGTTACTCCATCGTCCGGGGCCGCATTGAAACTTTCAGTGCGCAGCGTCTTCAAATGTTATACGTGTTAACATCTCTCGGGTTATTCTTCCATAGGAAAGGTAAAAGCAACTGTACACTAGGCATAAAGCCAATCGAAATCAACATCAGCATGAATTCTGCGTTTGCAAACTAAGTAGGGATAGTTTGTAGTTGACACCATACACATCTTCCCTACCTATCTGCAACAAGGTGCATCAAGTGATATATCTGATGGGCAAGGGGTTTTGTTTGAATAATCTCGAGTTTCTCTCTGCAACCTACACTGTTGTAGTCTCAAGTCTCTTTTTTTTTTTGTCGTGAGCTACGTTTCCATTTGTACATATATGCACAGATAACTTGAGTGCTTGGTGAAAATACATGACACTTTTTAGTGCATAAAAAATAACAAACATAGATTCATATGCCATCTCCCCTATCAACGAAACAACTACAGTTCAACTTTGCAAATAACCACGCCACTACAACTGGAGCTCCACCAGTCAATCGAAACACATCATACGCACAACAAATTAATCACAGTTTACACAATTGAAATTGTTTAAAAATAATTAACTGCAAGAAAATACAAACTTAGCCTATTGCAAAAAAAAAAACAAAAAAACATCACAATCATACATACAGTTTTGATTTGGCATACAACCGCAATACATACAATTAGGGATAAATCAAGAGGCTAAAATTATACCGTTTGTTAACCTTTGACCTCCTTATCTCGAGTTGACAAACCATATTTTAGAAAATCAAACCAATGTGATAAAATTAACCCCTCTAATATATTAATCCCTTAACTAGACATGACCTAGCTTAATAAATCTATACTTCCAACCCAAAACATTTCGTAAAATATATATGTAAATAACCATTTTATATATACAACAAATTAGGGCTTGAATGGTAGAAACACTACATTTACAATTGCAATTGACGGTGTTTCTATCAGTGATTGGCGGTGTTTTTTTCATTTTGTCTTAATGGTAAAATCGTTGTATTTTGTAGCGATTGTGATTAGAAGCGGATGACAGAAAAATATTGTGAAGAATTTTTTAAAAGTTTGTTGTTTAGTGTATGCTTTTTAATTATAATTTTCAAATATTTGAAATCAATTTAAACATAAAAAATTATTAAAATATTTACATATACAATATATATACATATATGTATTGTATACGTAAATTTGAGAGAAAGAGAGACAGAAGGTTTTTTAGTCATTTTAATTAAATTTGAAGGTTATTTCTCTAATTTTAACCAAACGCAGTGGTAATGCAACATTATTCCAACTTTTTAAATTTCGCATTTCGTGGCGAGTACAGATGACTGCGATTCCACCAGTCGATTTTAATCTTGCCAGCAGTTGCCAGATAACGCAATCGCCGCGTTTGCGAGCGGCTGCGACTCCACCAGTCATCATCTTAGTCAAATTTAAATATTATTTAGTGACACCTCTGTTACTTTTATAGCGGCACGTATGCAACGAAGATTGAGCCCGTCACAGTGGTATTATCTCAAACACAGAGTCCATATAACTGAATTGTTTCAGCAAGATGATAACTTAGTTTGAACAAGTCAACATATATAGTGTACCTCTCTCTTTTTAAAACTATTTACACATTTTTACCATAACTACAAACAAGTAACCTTAATAAATAGTTATTGTATTTGTGCAAATTATATTATAGGATATCACAACATCAGTGACCAGAACTACACTTGCACCAACTGCAATGCAATGATGTGGTATGACGAACGAGTAAAAAAAGATACAACGACAATATGTATGACATTTGTGTTTTGTTACTCACAAAGTAAAATTACTCTCCCAAACATGTCGGTACCCCCAAATTACTTACAAAATTTATTAACAAAACGTGGAACACGAAACAATCACTTCAAAAAAACATATTCGCGCATGCAATATGGTATTTACATTCACATCAATGGGCAAAAAAATTGACACTTTCATAAATAAAAATCATGGCCCTTACATATCCAAAATACATGGCCAAAATTACCATAGAATCAGAAGCCTTCTACCTGAAGAATGTGATACAGCTAAATTTGTGCAACTTTATATTCATGATACAAATATGAAACAAAAAATTGGCTCTCAGCTCTGAGGCAAATTGATTTGTCTTTCAATATTTTGACTATTTTGTTATAATTCATAATTAATACATAATATTCTCTACATAAAGTGGTTCCGGTGGCAATACACATCTATTACAACCATTGAAAATAGATATAATCTACGGTCTTAAACTAATATTTGACAAGCAAAACCCTTATGTTAAAGTTTTTAGATCAGCTCGCGATTGGCTTCTACAAAACAATCCAATTGATCTAAAATTACGTCTTATAGCAGACAAAAGTCGAACTAAAAACCTACAACGTCCTCGAAAGCTTTGAGGTAGCGGCTTTACTAGTTGGTGATTTTGACGAATTACTTGGAACTAGATACATTGTTCTAGAAAAACAAAACAATATTTTCTTACGCATTAGAGAACTCCACCTAGCATATCTACCATTACAATATCCTTTGATATTTTCTCATGGCAAAGAGAGATACCATACAGATATAGAACTAATTCCTACTACTTTTTCAGCAACAAAACTACGCACGAGAGTCAGTATTAGAGAGTACATGGCTTATCGATTACAAAACCGCCTGAATCATCAATACTATTACGGTCTGGAAGATTGTTTCAGCAGTTCGTGGTCCATGGTTTTTGTATGGTAGAGTCCAAACGGATCTCATACATATGAAAAAAGCAAAGTACTCTTCGTCTAGAAGATTATGAAACGATATAATCAAATATTAGATCTGGAAACAACGATGCACATAAGATCTATAATACAATTCTATTGTCATCTTCTTTTACAGGAGGTTCAAGATACATGAAACAAAACTACCTAGATGCAATAACATTTTTCAAAAGTTGAGCTATCCCCACTTATTTATTACATTTACTTACAATCCAAAGTGGTCAGGAATACGGAGAACCTTAAGCAACTAAGACCTGTTGCCTAAAGATCGTCCAGTTATTTTATCAAGAATGTTTAAGTTAAAACTTGATAGTCTCATCGTAGACTTAAGAAAGAACCCAACTTTTGGATGTGTATCAGCATGTATGCTAAGTCATTTACTTGATACGTGCTCAAACGATCCATTTGTATATTTAAATCTTATTGAAATGATTTTTTTTTTTTTGCATTTGTTTACATAGTTAATTTCCAGAAGAGAGGGCTACCACACGTAAATATCTTACTTTTTCTAAACAGATCATCCAAAATACCAACAATTGCAAATATCGATTTCATTATTTGTGTTGAAGTACCAAATCAACATGCAACCCCAACACTTTATTTACCAGTTCACGAAACAATGATCCATGGCCCATGCGGTCTAATAAACAAATTAGCTCCCTACATGGAAAGAGTTAAATACGAAAAAAAAAGATTCCTAAAAGCTTACAATGAATCAATATTTATAGAAAATGAAGGATATCTCGTATATAGTAGAACTAACAACGACAGATTTAATAACCAGAGATGGAATACAATTGGACAACCGCGACATTGTACCTTATTATTGATATTGATGTTGAAATATCGAGCTTATATAAACGTTGAATGGTGTAACCAGACAAAAATAATACAATATTTGTTCAAATATATTAACAAAGGTCAAAATTGAATAACAACATCACTAACCATGCCTTCGTTAATAACAACAGAACAACATGTTGATGAAATTATAAATTACTTTAATTGTAGGTATGTATCTAGTTCTGAAGCATGATGGAGAATATTCAAATTTGATATATATTCTAGAAGTATACCAGTTGAACGTTTAAGCTTCCATCTACCAGAAAAACAATGTGTTGTTTCTAAAGAAGAAGATTTGTTAATAAATGTTGCATCGAAACAAAAAGTTATATGCACAATGTTTACCAAATGGTTCAAATGCAATTTAATCTACAGTGAAGCATAAGAACTCACATACTCAGATTTTTCCACAAAATTCGTTTGGAATATAAGGAAAAATTAGGACAGGACTCCCTGACAATGAGGATTTGCATATGGTCATTTGCATTATACCACACCTAATGTCGATAATATCTATTACATGAGAATGCTACTAAACAAAATTAAAGGTCCAACCTCTTTCCAACATCTTCGAACGGTCAATGGAAAGGTTCATTCCACATTCAAAGAAGCATGGCGAGCATTAGGCCTACTTGATGATGGTAAATAGTACATTGGTCCAATTGAAGAAGCTAGTAATTGGGCAGCTTCGTCATACCTTCGAGCTTTGTTTGTTCTTTTCTTAACAATGGAATGTTTAACATCCTCGTACAATGTTTGGTGAATCGTGTGAAAGCATCTAACGGATGGCATTCTTTACATACGTAAATTTTTTTTAACATTACTAGGTAATCACAATTACACTCAAACATTATTCACAAGAATACATGTTGAATTATATGACACACAATCTCTATTTTGACAGATTTAACGATGTCAAATAAAGAAATAGAAAACTATACACTTAACACTACTAGAATATTTAAATTTAGGGATGGAATTTTCGGACGGATTTGATCTGTTCCTAAGCTTCGGGCAGAAATTTCGGCCCGTCCCTAAATTCTTCCAGTCCTTATTTCCGAATGGATTAAGGACTACCATCAATCCGTCCCTAAATTCCGGACAGATCAGGGACTAATTTTAATTTTTTATTTTTTATTTTATTCGTTTTTATTATTTATTAATTTTTTGAAAAAATTTCCAAACGAATTAAAAAATTCGTCCGAAAATTAGGACGAATTTTCATACAAGTCATGAATTTTTTTACGAAAAAATATTGTTTTACATAGTTTTTTTAGAAAATTAATTTTTAAAAAATAAATAATTTAAAAATAAATAATATGTTTCACAAAATATTTCCAGACGGACGACAATATCCATCCGGAATTTTTGTTACAAACAATAAAAAATAAAAAATATATAGACATCGTCCTAATCTGTCTGGAATTAGGGATAAATTTGTTTAATCCGTCCCACATTAGGGATGAAATTAGGGATTGATTTTTTTAGTCCGTCCGGAGTTAGGGGCTGATTTTTTTAAGTCGACTAGAATTGTGCAATCTAAGATTATAAATTCACTCGGAATAGAATAACAAGAATAAAGACGAGAATGAAAAAGAGAAGGAAGTGATCATCTCGTTTTTTACACGATTCTCGCATGATTTTAGAGATGTTTATTGGTGGTGGAAATCAGAGGTTTTAATTTCTTAGACCACTCTACCACAAGTATACGGTACGTGTAGTACCAGGGTCAAACTCTGGGACTCAGTGCAGCGTTAGAATTAAAAAATCACGAGAAGAAGATCGATCAATAGGTGATTATCGGACTAGAAAGCAAAGATAATAAGAAATGACAAGACTAGACTCAACAAGATAGAGTACCACGAGTGTCGGGAATGTCGGGACATGCAATGGATGTTTCTATAGAACATGAAATTGGTTATATCAATTGATGAGGAACTAAATTCTAAGTCGACTACCTATAAAATCAATGTCACTCATCTCTCGATGCAGCGCCGGAACATCTAGATGCATGAAGAACTAGTGGGGAGTTCTACCTCAACTACCGAAAATGACTCTCTCGATGCCTAAATCCTCTACCTAGGAAATCAACATGACTCATCTCTTGATGTAGTACGGAACATCAAGATGCATGAAGAACTATAGGGAACTCTAACCTTCGGTTTCGGAAACGATGGGAACTCGACCATCTATTAACAAAGTGACTCTCTCGATGCCTAAATCCACTATATAGGATATACACGTACTCACCTCTCGATGCAGTAAACCGATCCTAAATGCATGACGGACAATGGGAGCTCTATCGTTCCTAAATAGATTAACGATCACCAGATTCTCATTAATCTAATTTATTCGAAGGCTAATCCCGAGACTCAAGTCTGACTCTCTCGATGCCTAGACGAATCTCTGATCTCATTCAACGTGTCTAATCTCCCTCGAACGGATCTAGTCTCATTCAAACATGAAATCAACAAAGTAAGAACGCATTACGCACACTACAACCTATCGAATCATATGATTGAACAAAATTGAAATCAAGCATTAGAAAACCAAACAATCCATTACAATGACATCCCTAACCCGTGATAAGAGAACTACTCAGAATAGGGAAACAAACACAAACAACGTAAATGTTCATCTTCCCTATTTCTCCAAGCGTGGCTTCGGACAAATAATTCTGGTTCCCCGAAATCTCCTTCTTCAACCGTGCTATCTCCTCTCTCTCTCTCTCCCGGTGTCTGGTGTAGTCTCCTTTCTTTTGATTATAAGACTCATGCTCGTTCGAATTCTGGTGTCCGTGTATGTCGCATTGGTTGTTGGCATGCAAGCCCGACCGTGCTAACACAGCAGCCCGACCGTACAACAGCTCTCCTTGAGTGCCCGACCGAGCATGGAGCAAGTCCCGGCCATGTATAAGCTATGGCCGTGATTCTGGATAAAAGGCCCGACCGTGCAAGTGTTGAAGCTCAATCGTGCACATGGTGTTCTCCTTTAGCCCGGTCGTGCACAAGATGATACCCGGTTGTGCTTCTTCCATTGCTTCATTCTCCACCGGACCGTGCACAAGTCTAAGCCCAGACATGCTTGTTGCATGTATCCTCAGCTCGGTCGTGCAGGTGATGGTGCTCGGCCGTGCACAAGTTGATGGTTCAACCCGGTCGTTCACAAGGTGATGCCCGGCCGTGCAGCTTTGTTGATTCCTCCCCGGTCGTGCATTGAATGAATCTCGGTCGTGCTTGTGGATTCATCACACATTTTCATCTTGGTCGTGCTCATATTCACACCTTGGTCACTTTGTCACATTTTCGGGTGGATTTGATGTAATCACTCGTATCTGCTTCACATGTCTTTGTTTCCTACACAAGACACGAAATGATAGAAGAGGTCCTCAAATATCCTCAATAAGTCATTAAAGTCCAAGATTCATAATCAAAACTAAACCTAGGAATGATGAAAATACTATGACGGGAAACATGTTATCATTTATGATGATAGTTGCAATGTTTACGTGTGATTTTGTATCCGTTTTACTTATTTTCGTGTGTTCATGTTCTTATAGGTTTTAATGTGTATTTGGTTCGTTTCGGAGCTAAAGAACATTCATGGGACAAAGTATGAGCATCGAGGATCACAACGAAGCAAAAAGGACGAGAAACAGACAAGGAATGGCCAAGATGTTAACTTGGTCGTGCATAGGCACGCATGGCCGAGCATATGCTGCAGCACGACCAAGCTTTCAAGACAAACACGTAGCCCCGCCGAGCACACAACTCAGCACGACCAGACTTGCAACAAAGAAGACAGCACGACCGAGCTAAGCAAGAGCATGACCGAGCATGCCTTTGTAGGACACAGCCCGGCCGAGCATGAGCAAGAGCACGACTAAACACTCCTTCAAAAACCATGAGCATGACCGGGCATGACATGGAGCACGGTCGAGCACTCAATGCAGCAAATACCCCCGAGAGCTTTGCATGGCTCAGATGTGATTGAGAACCCACCCTCTAAAGAGTACGTAAACGCTATTACCTTTTTCAGCGAGGATGTGATTGAGAACCCACCCTCTAAAGAGCAAGAGAAAGTTGCTAGAAAGTTAGTGGATAAAGCTAAGGGCTTTGTCGCGATCATAGAAGGAGTTTAACCATATTTAGAAAAGTCGTATGCTGCTCCACCGGCGTACGTACCTACTATATCGTTTCCTCAAAGGTTGGTAAGTAGAAAGAATCAAGAGAGAGCAGGCAGATTTCTACAAGGCCTCAAGAAGCTTGACATCAACATCCCATTTGTGGAAGCCCTCTTAAATATGCCTAATCGTGCCAAATTCCTCAAGGATGTTCATTGGAGAGAGAGGCGTACCGAAGAGAGTGAAACCGTAGCACTCAGCGAGGAATGCAGCGCCATTCTCCAAAACAATCTGCCCCGTAAAGTTTAACAACCCCAGAAGCTTCTCCATTCCATGCACCATAGGAAACATCGATATTGACAAAGCCTTGTGCGATTTAGGAGCAAGCGTGAGCCTCATGCTACATTCAGTCTTCAAGCGGATAAACTTCAGAGATCTCAAACCTACCAAGATGTCTCTACGACTCGTGGATCGTCCTGTAAGATATCCGATGGAAATTGTTGAAAATATTCCCACCAAGGTAGGTAATCTTTGCATTCCCGCTGATTTTGTTGTACTTAACATAGAAGAAGATGCTAGGGTACCTATTATTCTTGGTAAACCTTTCTTAGCTACTGTAGGTGCCATGATTGACGTACAACAAGGGAAGCTCTCATTACGTGTTGGAAATGAGAAGATAGAGTTCAACTGGTCCAACTCCATGAAGGGACCCTCTTTCAAGGATTCTTGCTTTAGAGTTGATTTGTTGGATGACACGCTCGATTAGGTAAGTATCTCTGACCCTCTTGAGAGATGCTTGAAGAAGGTTTGCAGGAACGTAAGACTCACGGATGAAGAAGCCAAGATCTACACAAAATTCATGAGTGCCACTGAGGCACTACAAGACACCTCATATGAGGAGACGCCGCGCGAAATGCTTACTGATTTTGCAGTAGAGAAGGCTTCTAGACTTGAGCTCGAACCTCTTCCTTCTTCTCTTTGGTATGAGACGCGAAAGCCACCACTCGCCTAAAGAAGTGCAGGAGAGTAAGCCCTTCATTATAAATGCACGGAATGTCTACGGAGAACAGCCAGGAACCCTCCATCGAAACTCAAAGAAGGTTGAAATCGAGTTTGAAAGAGGTAATAGAAAAAGAGACCATAAAACTTTTTGATGCAGATATCATTTATCCAACCTCGGGCAGCGAATGGGTGAGCCCGTGCATGGTGTGCCAAAGAAAGGAGCAACGACGATAGTGCACAATGAGAACGACGACCGCGCTAAAGGATGGCATGACACAAAGATCTTCCCTCATGACTTTCAGCTAGGTTACTTAGTTCTACTTTTTAACTCTTTTCTTAAGCATTTCCCGGGAAAACTATGGTCCTGTTGGTATAGTCTTTTTTAGGTACGAGAGGTATTCATTCATGGGACGCGACAACGACGACAGAGGAGGAATCGACGACTGAGGTGGAGGAGGCGACAATGACGGCAACAGAGGAGGAGGCGACAATGACGGCAACAGAGGAGGAGGCAACGACAGTGGTGACAATATGGAGGAGGCAACGACGATGGTGGAGGAGGAGGAGGTGATGATGGCGACGACTGAGGAGGATTTTTTATTTTTTTTATTTTTTTTAATTTTTTATCTTTTTCCATTTTCGGAAAACTTTTCCTGACGATATTATCTGTTCATATTGTTTTAAAATTTTTTTCCAAAAAAATTAGGGACGTTTCAGGACGGCTAAATCCTTCAGGAATTTCGGATAAATTTCGAACATATATTAATTAGTGACGTTCATTTATGGACCGACAAAATCCATCCAAAAAATGACTAAAAATTGTTTTTCACATGAATAAGGAATAGATTTTGTTGTCCGGAAATACAATTCTTCTTGTAGTGTTACTTAAATTGAGAATTTGCTTACTAAGAACAAAAAATCTCTGAAGCACTACTCTTCAATACCTTACCCAATAGAAAATGAAATCGCTCCTAACATCTACAGATTAATGTATGAAGATCTAGCATACGATGTATCATTGATAAGAAAATGAATATGAAACGTTGTTGTCAGAACTTACAATTGAACAATCACAAATTTACAAACAAATTATTGACGTGGTGTACGAAGATACATGAGCAACATTCATTGTGTATGGGCACAAGGCACTTTAAAAACCTTTATTTGGAAATATTTGTCAGCAATTATTTGATCTCACGGTCTTATACTCTTAAATGTTGCATCAAACATAATTGCATCTTTACTTTTAGAAGGTGGTACAACATGTTATTCACGATTCTCAATCCTAATCGATGTATTAAAGGAATCAATGTGTTGTATCAAAATCAAGACAGAATTAGCTAAACTAATATAACATACAAAATTGATCATGTGGGATGAAGCATCTATGGTACATAAATACTGTTACGAAGTGTTTGAAAAATTATTGAAAGATATCATGAGCTCTGCGAATTCTATGTTGCGAGCAAAACCATTTGAAGGTAAGATAATTGTTTTTAGAGGTGATTTTTGCCAAATACTACCTATTATGCCCAATAGGAAAGTAATAGTCAAAGCATGAATCAATAGTTCATATATTTGGAGATATTGTCGTGTGTTTAAACTTAAAACAAACATGTGATTAACACTAAACAGTAACACAAAGACCTTTGTAGCTACAAATGAATTTTTCAAATGAGTGCTAAACCTAGGAGATGGGAAACTTGCAGAGCCAAACGAGGGGCATTGTTTCATAGACTTTCTTAATGATTTATTAGTAATGGAAGGCGTGTGCCCCATTGATGCAATAACAAAACATGTGTATGATGACTTTTTGTGCCGCCACACTGACAATAGGTATTTTCAAGAAAGAGCAATTTTATGCTCTAAGAACGATATTGTCGATGGCATAAACAATAATTTGCTCACGAAGATTCCAGATTACATTACTAAATATTTGAGTTCTAACACTCTATGCCCTTCCAATAATAATGACGAATACACAGATGAAACGTGTAACCCATAATTTATTGACGCGATCAAAATACTAGGAATACCAAACCATAGTTTATAACTCAAAATAGGTATGCCCATTATGTTATTGATAAACATTGTCAAATGCTTGGTCTTTACAATGAAACACGACTTCAAATTACACAATTAGGAAAATATATTATTTAAGGAAGAATCATGACATAAACCTATCCAAAAAATAAAGTATTTATACTATGATTACCACAAATATCAAACAACATGCAATTGTCATTTCAGTTTAAACGAAAACAATTTTCTATTGTTGTTTTCTTTGCCATGAAAATTAATAAAAGCCAAGAACAAAGTCTAGATAATGTTGGTTTATATCTACCTCGACCAGGATTCAACCATGGTCGGTTGTATATTGTTGTACCAAGAGTAAAAATTAGAGACGGACTAAGAATACTTATTCTCGATGAAAACAAGAAATATAGCAACAAAATCGTTAATGTTGTTTACAACGAAATATTTTGCAACGTATAAATTGTAGATAATTATGTTTCTGTTCTTTTGTAATATAATTTATTAATTCGTCACTAAACATATAACATGTTATCGTATAGTAAGTTTTCTATTAATATATTCAGTAATATTGACGAAGTGCAGGAACAATGTAGTATTATGTATAAGAAAGATGATATGAAGATAAAATAAAATAAATGCAAGACTTGTGAGTATTTAATAATAAAATAAAGAATGTTGTAAAAATAAAATCAAAGAAATAGTATCAAGTGTTATTGGTAGGGCTGCACAAATAACCAATATCTGCGAATATCCGTCGGATATACGAATATCCGGCGGATATCAATATCTGTATCCGAACTTAAATTTTTTTTAATATAAAAAACAACAAAAGGAAAATTTTGATTAAAAAAACCAATAATCATCAAATATAATATAAAATTGAAATTCAAAACACACAAATATACAAACATATATAATATAAATAAAACAGAACACCAAATCTTCACATTCATCTCCGCATCAATTATTTAAATTTAGTTTCGTCGGTGATTGTACTAATATCACCAATTCACCTAAAACAATTAAACAAGTTGTTAGATTATCATATTAATACATTAAAATAAAATTCATATAAAAGTTATATATTTAGTGAGTTTTATTTTTTTCGATATCTTGCAATATCTCAATAATATTATCTAACTCATTTGGATTAGAACTCAATCTTTAGTGCAAATTAAAAGTTCAACAATATTAGTTATTTTAATATATTTGACATTTTAATCTTTAATCATAAATATATTTATTTATTGTATATTTATCTATATATTTATATAATGGGTGTTAAAATAAGATTAATAATATTTTTATTTACAATTTGATCATTAAAATCAATTTTAGTATGTACATCTATATATTAAATAAATAGTCTATTTAATACTTACAAATACAAATAATTCGGATAATTGAATCTATTATTTATATTTATATTTATCGAATATTTGATTTCTAATATTTATATTTATATTTCAATCAATATATATTCAAATTTTCGATTTAAATACCAATATTTTGAATATTTTATTTAACCCTGTTAGTTATATTAGGGTCATTTTGGTCGGTTTTAGAAAATATTGTTTGATTTATTCGGGGATTTTTTATTATTTATTTAAAATAGAAAAAGCTGAAACCTTTTCTCTTGTATTAACCCCACAAAAAAAACCCTAATTTTCTTATTTCTTTTCCTTTTCTTCTTCCTTCCTCCAAAATTTTCCCTCCCATTTTCATCACCTTCGAGCTTGGCTCCGACGATATCAGATCAGTCGGAATTGGATTCCGAGAATGGGCAAATACATGAAGAAATCGAAAATAACTGGGGACGTCGGTGTTATGGAGGTATCCCAGCCAACCTCATTGGGTGCCCGTACAAGGGCCGCTAAAACCCTAGCCTTGCAGAGGCTCAACTCCTCTGCTTCGGCTTCCGCTTCCTCGGCCGCAGTCTCCTCGCCGGCGGCCGATCCAGATGGCTCTTCCGCTCCAGCTGGATCCTCGTGCTATCTCCAGCTCCGTAGCCGCCGTCTCGAAAAACCGCCATTACTAACCGAACCTAAGAAACAACCGCAGCAGAGACACCAGAGGTCTGAAGTCGGAGGATTCAAGGATTCCGGCTCGAGATCTCGTATGGGTTTAGCGAAATCGGGCACATCAGTTTCGGGCTCAGTTTCTGTTGGTTGGAGTTGCGACGGAGATGGATGTTTAGGCAATTACGGTGGCGTTGCAGGTTACGAAGGTAACTCTGCGAGCAATGGTTTCTTGGAGACAGGGGGAGGAAAGGAAGCTAGTGAAGGAACTTGTTTTGGAGAGAACATCCTGGATTTTGTAACCAGTGAAAGGTTCGAGATTTTGCTCCCTAGTTCTTTTCTTATCTGTCGCATAATCGATGCTTGCAATTTTTTTATTTGGTTTGTTCTCTGTTTCCAGAAATACTATGTTCCTTCTGCTTTTACCCCATGTATGATCTTGATCACTTGGATGAGATTTCAGATGCTTGCAACCAGGATTTGTATTAGGTTATGTTTAAGACTAGTTTCAGACGATCATGCTGCTTTATTCTTCAATTTATTGTCCTTAGGACCATCATGGTTTGTGTAGTTTTACTCGCTTCTACAACTGAAGTCTGTTGGTTCAAATAGACATGCAGTCTTGTTGTGTACACATAATAGTTTCATTTACCGCAGCGATAATCAATGCTCGTGTTAAGATATAAAAGGCTCTTTAACTTTATCTGATTTAGTGTGTTTGTTGAGATTTCGGTTTCTTCTGATGTACTGAGGCTGTAGTTATTGTTCGACTTTATTGGAGTCTCCTTTTGAAGAGAGCTATTTCAGAGTCATTGGTCTCTGCTACATGTGTACCTCTATGCAAAGGCTATTAGTTTTCTTTTTATTTAATTGTTGTAACAAACCAAATTTATTTACCTGAGGCTACCTTCCTTTACCCTCAGCAATAGTGTAATTAAATATCCTATCTTTGTGTAAATTATTCTTGTTTCCATTATTAGTAAAATGTGGTCTGTGGTGAGAAGAAGTCGCTGGGAGTTGTTGTCTTGGGACATTCATTCTGAGAGCGTAGATGTTTTTATCGTCTTTGTGCGTTAAGATTTATGGAAGAGATGTATCAAAAAGCTCAAGTGCCTTTGGGTCAGATAGATGTTCACATGAGAAGTGACAAAGGAAAGTGTTGTCATATCCTGTTCATGGGGCCTATTAATTTGGTTGAGGGAAATACTTGTTTTGGTTTCTCTGTTTTCAGGCAAGTGACCTAGTAGTGACAATGGATTTTGTTTTCTTTTCTTTGTTCTTTATTACAAAACATGTTCCATGGCCATGGGACCAAACTCAAGCCTGTCTGCTTCCAGGGGTGAGCAGTAATTACAGTCTTAGCTTTGGTTTTTTGCTTTGACAATTTTTTTTTTAATGCAAGTAGAGGTTGTTTTAGTCTTGATTTTATTCTCTTTGAGTAATTTGTGGCGATAATATAACTATGCCCTCGATTTGCATATATAGTGCTTGCGACTAATCTATGGATTATCTGTAGGAGCACGCGAGAGAGCACACCATTTGACATTGAAGAGAATCTGAACACCATTGTAACCCCGAGTTCTAGCACGAGGCAGAGGGACACTGAAGCTACAAAATACAGACTCGACAGAGATAATACGCAGAGAATTGTGCCGACCACTTGTGAATTGGAAGACTTTTTTGTCTTTGCAGAGCAACAACAACAGAGACTATTCATGGAGAAGTAATCATCCTTATGTTTTAAGGTTTTGTTTTGTAATATTCTGCATTTATCATCATCTAAATTGTGTTATCATTCCCATTTCTTTGTAAGGTACAACTTTGACGTTGCGAAGGATGTGCCGCTACCTGGACGCTATGGATGGTTACAAGTGGTTCCATGAAACTATAAAGAATCCGTGAATGGGTACAAGTGGTTTCATGAAGCTATAAAGAATCCGTGATGTAAAAGATGAACTGAAGAAGCTCCTTCCAAGAGACTGCGATTTTAGCCTCTGGTGCGTTTACAGACTAACCAAAGCGTCTCAATCCTTGGGTGGCGTCTCAAATGTAATAACATGTGGTGAGAAAGATTATGCTGGCCAAGTAGCTTTAGTGATCTTAAAACCTCACAGTCATTGTACTATTTCCCTCCTAGGGTTTTATATATTAATCGAATAAATTATTTCTTTTTGATATATATAAACACCGATTATGCGAAATGGGTTTCGAAGTCAAAGTTAATCTATTCTTGTCAATCGGTTTTGATTCTGTATTTGTATTAGAATCTGGATAATTTGAAATGAGTTTATTATTACATTTCATAATGAAATTTGGCTTGAGATAAAACAATAAAAGAGATTGTTTTGAAGGGTCAAATTGATTATAAATTGAAAATTGATAAAATTTTATTATATGTAAGGACGATGAAAATGAATGATGAAGATGATGGTGATGTTACCTAAAAATCCATACGGTTCACGTGTCCTTTTCTAGGTGCGTCTTTCAAGTTGCATTTAACTTTTTATTTTGTAGTCAACTTTGTCGTCCTTGATCTTGTACCTTTTGTATTTTAGTTATTTAATGTTTTTCTAAACAAAAACTTAAAATATGTTTCATTTAGATTAGATTTTTTTCAAACTTATTAATATCTAATATATAGATATTTATTAATAAATATCTAGATTTTCAAAACTTAAAAAGGTTAGTCTAATAATATAGTATTACATATCAATAAATATCTAGCTTTTTTCCATTTAGTTATAATGTCATTATTTTAAAATTTAGTAAAACTTTTTTTATCACTAGATTTGGAATTATGATTAAAATAAATTAAATATTCATTGGTATAATAATATTAAATTTATAGACTAAATAACAATAATATTATTATATAAGTGATGAGGTATATTTTAAACAATAAGATTCATGTCCTATTTATTTATTTTGAGAAACAGATATGTGTGTGTTTCTGTGGGGCACGACGACATAGTAGTACGTGAACGCCTCAATCTCTGCTCAGTTAATTGTCACGTGTACTGTTGTTTCCAATACACACAGATATATATATATACATGTATATATGTACACACACGTCCGTGTATATTCATTCACACAATAAATTAATTTGAACTATAAATGTATCAAACATTGAATAAAAAATAGTTCAAAGTATTTTGACTTTTAATTGATAAGTACTATGATTTGAATTACTTTGTCCAATTCTTTGTATATAATTTTATAGAAATAAATATATCTTTAATAATATATATATAAAACACAAAATCAAATGAATAATAAAAAAAAGTTAGATATCATATTTATAACCATTAGATTTTTTTCTGGATGTCTTAGCAATTTATTTGTCATTGGATCAATTTTTTTACTATAGGTTGTTTTTAACCTTTAGATGAATTTTATTTTTTTATATGAACCGTCATTTTTTAGTTTTTTCTCTCCTCATACCCAAGACATTTTTTTATGCATTTCTCTCACTTCTTTCAGTATGCAGTAGAGGTGGTGGGGAGGTGAGGCGAGGCGAGACGAAACGGCAAGGGATGCCAGACGAGGTGGGTAGGGGAAGGGAGGCGAGGCGGGTAGGGGAGAGAGGTGACAGGCGGAGGGGAGGCGAGACGAGACGGGTGGACTGTTTGTTACTGTTATGAGGGAATGTGCGAAGAGGAAAGGAAGAGAGAAGAAGAAGAAGGAAGATGAGGAGGAAGAAGAAGAAAAAAGAGATGGTTGAGAGAGAGGGAGAGAGAAAGAATAAAAAAAATAATATTTTAGAATTAGAGTTGTAAGGTAGTAAGGGTATTATAGTTATATATATGATTTTATTATTATTATTATTATTATTATTATTATTATTATTTATTAAAATTAAACAAAATATATAGAGATCGTTAATTTTTTAAAAAAATTTAAAAACAAAAATTATTTTAGAAAAATGTAAAAAAAGAAATTATTAAAAATTTTAAACAGAGTAATTGAAATCAAATAAATTATTGTTTCATTTAAAATTTTTGCATGCAATTTTGAGTGCACTAATTTTAATTACATTTAATTTTATTATTTATATTTATTTGGGCACTTGAAAAACATTTATATCAAATATTTAATATATGTTGTAAAAAATGTCCAAATATTTAACATATTATTTCTATTGTTTCATAATTGATAAAAAATTATATCAAATATTTATTAGTATATTTGTTTTTGGATATTTAATTTTAATTTAGAAATATTGATCAAATTCTTAATTTATATGATGGTATATGTTAACAAATTATTCAATTTAAAAAATATTATTGAGACTAAAATAATTAGAGATGATAAGTATATATTCCAAAATTATATTTAATATTAATGAATATTATATTATTTATTCGATTCAAATGTAAACAATTTTTCATTATATCATATTTTCAATGATAATAAAGATAATATAAAAACAAAGTCTAATCAAAATTGATATATACTAAATTTATCACGTGTTTACTCATTATGAATTATATGTTTTTGTATTTAAAAATAAAGAATATAAATTGATTGAAAATATTGATACTTCCATAAATAAATACTCGAATATTAAAGAATATTAAAGAATTAATGATTTATATAAAGAAATATTTATATAATTTAAATTAAATTTTGTATATACAAAAATTATTATTTAACAATATAAAATTTTTATATATACAAAAAATTTAAATATTATCAAAACTCATATATATAAATACTCTCCACAAACACGGATATCTATTTTGATTTATCCATCCAACAATATTCACATAACAATATTATTATTATTATTATCATTTAACTTCTAATGAATATAGACACATACACGTGTATGTGTATACATGAAGAGGAGAGAGGAGAGAGGAGAGGAGAAACACGTAGGGTTAAAGTTTCATTACGAGTTCACTGATTCTCTGTCGATCTTCAACACTCAGATTCGATGAAGTCAATATATATATATATTATATATATTATATATATATATATATAAAGTGCATTGTATATAGCAAGTTTTAAGTAAACCTTGTAAGGATTTTTTGGGGCCATATAAGTATAATTCAAATGTATGGTGCCATTATATTATTAGCCAAAACTAAAGTGATCTTGTATATAATTTATGGCTAAAGGGTATAATTGTTATGAATTAAAAGTGTAGAAACCAATTTGTAGTTTCTAATTTGTTGAGGGGCTAAATTAGAAATAATTAAAGTTGTATTTCTATAAATACATGGATTGTGGTTCCCAATGAATATATAGACAAAGATAAAAAAAATATTTTTTGTTTCATAAGAGAAGAAACAAAAGTCTCTCAATTGTCGATCAATTGTTCGTTGGAAGATTCAATCCGAAATTCTTCGGTATCTCGATGGATCAAGGTACGCTTCCGCAATTTTATATACTTTCTAATTCTTCAATTGGTATCAGGGCATATAGAATTAGAAAGAAATTATGATTTTATATACTTTCTAATTCTTCAATTGGTATCAGAGCATGTAGAATTAGAAAGAAATCATGATTTTTTTTTGTTTTTGGATTGAACGTATTATTGTTTATTCGAATGAACATATATACTTATATAACAAATAAAATAATTATAGATCAATTTTTTTTATTTGTTATTTGATTAAGATTATGCAATTTGATTTTTATATTTGATTTTCGTGATTTGAATGTTTTAAGTTGTAGAAGTAACTTAAAATATATATATATATATATAATAAATTGGGATGAATGGAATATGTAACTTAAAAAAAAAATAGATGGATAAATGAATTGTGATGACACTGGACGGATTCGAACCAGGGTTGCAATTTCACAGGAGCGTCTGGCCACTAGGCCACACGCAGTATTCATCTTCCCTCGTTCACGAGTTTATTTTGTTTTTATATATATACATACATATTATGTATGTATCTCTATCTCCCAAACCAAACGACCAATTTTGTGTATATATCCCCCGATATCTCTATTTTGGTTTTGCGCGACCCAAATATCTTCGGTTTTTTGGTAGGTGACATTTAGATTCGGCGTTGGTCGAATAATAAAGTCACCGAATTTGGGTTTCCGTTTACGGTGGCCATTGGGTTCGACCACCATTTAATTTCCGATCGGTTCGTGTCACTGTTGTTTGGGTACCAGACGGTGGAATAATCGTCTGCGGAATGACGACACGGCATTGATTTGGTAATTTTTTTGGGTTGCCGATCGAATGCGATTGAACCGAAGAAAAAAAAAATGGCGGTCGATGGAGGTTTAGACGAAACGGTACCAGAAAAGGTTTGTTTGTTTCATCGGTGTCTTTTCGTCCATGGTGGCGTTTTGAAACGGTACTCGAAGAGGCCACGTCGTTTTGCTGGTAGCGTTTCGTTCGTGTCGGTTCGACGGAATATAAAAAAAAGGGCCTCTGTTCGTTTGGGAAGGAGGAGATACATACACATGTATGTATCTATGAATTATATATATATATATTAAATAATAATAAAAAAATAATAAAAAATAAATAAAAAAAGGGAGCTTTGAAGAATTCGAACCCGTTACATGTGAAGAAAGCGACTATAAGGAAGCCCTTGACCATTAGGCCAAGCGCAATTTTCATTACAATTAACGCATGCTCCTGTTATTATCATATAGTTATAATGCGTTATCGTATTCCCATGCTTAAGTTTCAATCAATATTTACGTCCATCATAATTTCAATATTGTACGTATTCAATATGTTATATGTTCAATTGAAGCAATATGACACCAAAGTGTCATCTGTTGTGAATATTTCACATAAAAAAATATATTGAATGTTATATATGTGAAAATTCATGCGAATATTAATCGACCCAAAGGTAGATTCATATTTGGTAGAATTTCATATATATTTGTGATGGTAAATATATGATAATAATATGGTCTTACATGTAATAATAAATATGTCCAAAGATAGGTTTATTATTCATGTATAATTATCATTGTTTGATCATCACATCAAGAATACCACTAGCTGTTGATATTACTGTCCAAAGACTTGATATTGATGTTGCACTTGGTATCTTGATTTGTATTTGTACAATGTTTGATTATAATAATTGATTGATTTAATTGATCATGTTATCATATATTCTCTTTTCAGTTAATCTTGCTTCGGTATCTACCAACATAGGTATGATTCCAGTCCTTAATGGTTCCAATTTTAAGGAATGGAAAGATAAGGTCAAGATAGTTCTGGGGTGCATGGATTTGGACCTTGCATTAAGGATTGAGCCACCTATTTCCCTTTCAGATTCAAGTTCTTCTGAAGAGAAGAAAACTTATGAAAAATGGGAACGCTCAAACCGCGTTGGTCTTCAGATCATTATGAGCACCATTCCAGAAACTTTTAGAGGCAGTGAAGAGGTCAATCTCAAAGATTTCCTTAATGAGCTTGAAAAGCGTTTTGTACAAAGCGATAAGGCTGAGATAAGTACGTTATTGTACCGCTTTAGCACCATGAGGTATAATGGTAAAGGAAACATAAGGGAATACATTTTGGAGATGGCCAATATTGTTTCAAAGCTCAAGACTCTTAAGATCATCTTCTCGGAAGATGTTCTTGTGCATTTTGTCTTGAACTCTCTCCCTCTACAGTTTAACCAATTCAAAATTAGTTATAACTGTCAAAAGGAGTCATGGTCTCTTAATGAGCTCATCTCTTATTGTGTACAAGAGGAAGAGAGGATGAAACAACAAAAGACAGAAAGTGCTCATATGCTTCATACCTCTAAAGGAAAGGGCAAAAGAAAGAACTTTGAAAGTTCTAAGAATAAAGCTGCAAAGGGTCCAGAGAAAAAGAAGCAGAAAACAATTGTTTCTTCTGCAAGAAATCTGGACATATCAAGAAGGATTGTACCGCTTATCACGCTTGGCGTGTGAAAAAGGGTATGTTCCTTAATTTGGTCTGTTCTGAAGTGAATTTAGCTTCAGTGTCAAGAAACATTTGGTGGTTAGATTCTGGGGCTACTACTAACATCAGTGTTTCTATGCAGGGTTGCCTGAGCTTCCGAAAGCCAAGTGATGCTGAAAGATGCATTTATGTGGGAAATGGAAAATCGGTGGAAGTGGAGGCAGTTGCACATTTTAGATTATTAATGCGTACTGGTTACTATTTGGATTTAAAAGACACTTTTATTGTATCGTCTTTTAGACGAAATTTGATTTTTGTTTCCTATTTGGAAAAATTTGGTTATTCTTGTTCATTTGGAAACAATCAATTTACTTTGTCATTAAATTCAAATATTGTTGGAACCGGTTCACTTTCGGGTTATGATAATCTTTATATGCTTGACACTGTTGAAACATACCATACAAGTTTGAATTCCGAATCGCATGGTATAAAGCGTAAACTTAATGACGCCACTTCAGGGATGCTTTGGCACAAACGTCTTGGTCACATCTCTAGAAATAGAGTTGAACGACTAGTGTCGGATGGAATCCTAGATACCATTGACCTCACAGATTACGATGTTTGTGTTGAATGCATTAAAGGTAAACAGACGAAGAGAAAGAGAATTGGTGCATATAGAGCTACGGAAGTCCTAGAATTGATACATACAGATATTTGCGGGCCATTTCCAACTCCATCGTGGAATGGTCAGGAATATTTTATATCATTCATAGACGATTACTCTAGATATGCATACCTATATCTCATTCATGAAAAATCTCAATCTTTGGATGTGTTCAAAGCTTTTAAAGCTGAAGTTGAGAATCAACTCAACAAAAGAATTAAATCTATCAGATCTGATCGTGGTGGTGAATACTATGGTCGATATGATGGTTCAGGTGAACAACGTCCAGGACCTTTTGCTAAGTTCCTAGAAGAGTGTGGAATTGTCCCACAGTACACCATGCCGGGGTCACCTAGCATGAATGGTGTAGCTGAAAGACGAAATCAAACACTTAAGGATATGGTAAGGAGTATGATTAGCCATTCAACCTTACCAGAATCACTTTGGGGCGAGGCACTAAAGACTGCAGCTTACATTCTTAATCGAGTTCCAACGAAGGCAACTGCGAAAACACCTTATGAGCTTTGGACTGGTAGAAAACCAAGTTTGAAGCATTTTCATGTATGGGGATGTCCAGCTGAGGCAAGGCCTTACAAGCCACATGAAAAGAAACTAGAACCCCGAACAGTTAGCAGTTACTTTATTGGTTACTCTGAGCGATCGAGAGGTTACAAATTTTATGATCCCAAATTAAGGTCAATTTTTGAGACGGGAACTGCTACGTTCTTTGAGGATATTGAGTTTGGTGGGAGAAATAAAGTTAGGAACATTGTCTTTGAGGAAGAGTTGGTTTCAGTTCCTGAACCTATTCATATAACGGTTTCAGATGAAACAAGTTTGGATCCTCAATCTGACATTGTTCAAGAAGATCAAACTCAACAACCTCACGAACCTGAGCAACAAGATCAATTGCCTTTAAGGCGATCTACTAGAGAGAGAAGGAGCGCTATTTCGGATGATTATATAGTGTTTCTTCAAGAACATGAGGAAAATAATAGTATGGTGGATGATGATCCAATCAATGTCCATCAAGCTATTAGTAGTTCTAACTCGAAAAAGTGGATTGAGGGAATGAATGAAGAGTATAAATCTATGCAAGACAATAAAGTTTGGGAATTAGTCCCTTTACCAGAAGGTAAGAAGCCCATTGGTTGCAAATGGATATTTAAAACCAAGCGGGATTCTAAAGGTAATGTGGATAAGTATAAACCTCGTCTTGTAGGTAAAGGATATACTCAAAAGGAAGGGGTTGACTATAAAGAGACTTTTTCTCCAGTTTCATCAAAAGACTCTTTTAGAACAATCATGGCTCTTGTTGCACATTATGATTTAGAGCTTCATCAAATGGATGTCAAGACAACGTTTCTCAATGGAGACATTGAAGAAACGATTTACATGAAACAACCAGAAAACTTCGTATCAGGAGATCCGGACAAAATGGTTTGTAAATTGACAAAATCTATATATGGGCTCAAACAAGCATCTCGTCAGTGGTACCACAAATTTCATCAAGTGATTATCTCATTTGGCTTTGAAGTGAATCTTGTTGATGATTGTGTATATCACAAGTTCAGTGGGAGCAAATTCATTTTTCTGGTTTTGTATGTAGATGAGATATTACTTGTCACTAATGATATAGGCATATTGCACGAAACCAAGAGATTTCTTTCAGAAAATTTTGAAATGAAAGATCTTGGTGACGCCTCCTTTGTTTTAGGAATTCAAATCCATCAGGATCGTACCCATGGTATTCTGGGTTTATCACAAAGGAGCTATATCGATAAAATACTCAAAAGATTTGGCATGCAAGATAGTAAACCAGGAAATACTCCGGTCGCTAAAGGGGATAAGTTTAGTATCAATCAGTGTCCTAAAAATAATCTTGAAATTCAGGAGATGCAGAAGGTTCCTTATGCATCAGCAGTTGGGAGCCTAATGTATGCTCAAGTGTGTACACGTCCGGATATTGCGTACATTGTTGGTGTGTTAGGTAGATACCTAAGCAATCCAGGCATGCAACATTGGAAAGCAGCCAAAAGAGTCATGCGATATTTGAAGAGAACAAAAGATTACATGCTCACTTATCAGAGATCGGATCATTTGGAGGTCATTGGGTATTCTGACTCTGATTTTGCTGGATCTCAAGAAAGTATGAGATCTACTTCGGGCTACATCTATTTGTTGGCTGGTGGAGCTATTTCTTGGCGAAGTGCCAAACAAACACTTATAGCATCATCAACCATGGCTGCAGAATTCATAGCTTGTTTTGAGGCATCAAACCAAGGAATTTGGCTGAGAAACTTTGTCACATGACTACAAATTGTAAATGGTATAGAACGACCATTGAAGATATATTGTGACAATAAATCGGTCGTCTTGTATTCTAACAACAACAGGAGCTCAACAAAATCGAAATATATCGATATTAAGTTCCTAGTTGTAAAAGAAAGGGTTCAGAGTGGACAAATTTCCATAGAGCACATTGGGACGAATTCCATGATAGCGGATCCTCTTACTAAGGGTATTCCACCCAAGGTCTTTCATGAGCATACTGCTCGAATGGGTGTTCCAACATTTGAGGATTCTATCGTTTAGTGGGAATTTGATATCTATTTTGTATTTGTGTTCTATTATATATATACATTTTCTGATCAGAAATAAAGTAATCTTCAGTTTATTGCACTCTGTAAAATAAAGTTATTCGGTGATCTCGCTTAAGTAGGACCAGTTGAAAATCGACATGTGTAGATCACATTCATGTGATTTTCATGCTACACGTTCATAACAAGATTTATATCATTTAGTCATATCGGATTTAGTGACCATGGAAGGTTTAATTACGAAAGGTGTAGTGAAAGCCTCCATGATTCTAAATTGGTTGTCGTTAATGGACGAAATATTTTCATGCTACACGTTCATAACAAGATTTATGTCATTTAGTCATATCGGATTTAGTGACCATTGAAGGTTTAATTACGAAAAGTGTAGTGAAAGCCTCCATGATTCTAAATTCGTTGTGGTTAATGGACGAAATTGTTTATACTCGAAGGTTGTGATGGTAACATTCGAGCTCGTACAATACATACATTTCTTCGAATACACATATGGCCCGGTGGGAGATTGTAAGGATTTTTTGGGGCCATATATGTATAATTCAAATGTATGGTGCCATTATATTATTAGCCAAAACTAAAGTGATCTTGTATATAATTTATGGCTAAAGGTATAATTGTTATGAATTAAAAGTGTAGAAACCAATTTGTAGTTTCTAATTTGTCGAGGGACTAAATTAGAAATAATTAAAGTTGTATTTCTATAAATACATGGGTTGTGGTCCCCAATGAACATATAGACAAAGATAAAAAAAAAATATTTTTTGTTTCATAAGAGAAGAAACAAAAGTCTCTCAATTGTCGATCAATTGTTCGTTGGAAGATTCAATCCGAAGTTCTTCGAATCTCGATGGATCAAGGTACGCTTCCGCAATTTTATATACTTTCTAATTCTTCAAACCTTGGCCTCGAGCGGACACCCAATGTGTAGACGTGACATTTTATAGTTCGTGTTTATAATTTATAGATAGTGTTTAGGCAGATATATATATACTAGATTATAATCTCATAAGATATATTAGAAAATATATCAATATTTAGATCATAATATATATTATGGAATGCAATTAACACGATAATATTGAGCATAACAATTTATTTCAAAACATCCTATTACTTGCCAATATTCTTCATATGAATATGGTAGACATCGATGAAACAACTTTTCAATGATTGTTTTTCCAATTTTTTTTCTATCTAATCGATTTCAAAAGCTTGATCATTACCATTTTAATTATCATCTTAACATCAAAGAAACGCATCACTAAACATTAAAGTGGATTTGGAATCCGCGCAATGCATATCTTGATTTTTATATAAATATATTATTTTTCTATTAACAAATATTTAAATGTAAAAGATTTTATTTCAATATATATATTATGTGAGATGACAAATTGAACATAGATACAAAAATTAGTAATGTGAACAATTAAAAAACAAATAAACTTTTTAATACTTATTAATATAATAGTACTAAATCTTTAGATTACATGACATGATATTGAGATAGTAAATTTTATATTAATTATAAAAAATTTGAAAAAAATATAACATTACATTTTATGTCTTCCACTAAAAATTTAATGTAATATAAATATAAAGATAATGTAAACAATTGATATTTATTTTTTAGTGGGAGAAGAAAATAATGAGATAGTGGAAGATATAAATAATTAATATTATCAAATAATTAGATAACCTTAATATAAAGATTAAAAAATAATATAAAAATATTTTTTATATAAAGACAAATTTGATAATATCGTATAAAAATTAAAATGTTAATTAATAAAAAAATATTTTTTATATAAAGACAAATTTAATGATATGGATGTTTAGTCATTAAATTATTTAATAATACAAATTATTTATATTTTTGCATTAAAAAATATTAATTGTGATATAAATATAAAATTAATATAAAGACTTAAAATTTATTTTTATATTAAAAATATATAAATAATTAATATTATCAAATAATTAGGTATCCTTAATACAAAATTAAAATATAATTAATATAAAAATATTTTTATATAAAAGACAAATTTGATGATATAAATATTTAGGTGAGTAAATTATCTAATAATATAAATTATTTATGTTTTTTCCAATTAAAAAATTATTAATTGTGTTATAAATATAAAATTAATATAATACAAATATAAGAGTCGAATTCAGGTGAAATCGGATCGGTTAATTCCATTACACGATTTATAAAACGGAAGAGAGAATCGACTGAAATTGACAAAGCTGAGAAGGGAATCAGATGAATTTTATAGAAGGGGAAATGGCTGAGCTTCTAAAGGATGATGATGATGATGATAATAATAATGATAATGATAATAATAATAATAATAATAATAATAATAATAATAATAATAAGCTAAATTCCTAATATATCTTTCTATACCCTATTTTCTTTTTTCCCTCTTTCCATCCATCCGCCGCTACCCTATCCTATGTCAAGCTTCTTCTGTTTTATTTTTTCACCTTCTTCTTCACACCTTCACTCTTTCTATTTTTCTTCTTTCGCATGCGCGTCAACCCTTTATTCCATTTGTTCTCCTTGTATTTCACCGCCTTCTTCCCTAAACTACATCTCATATATATATATATATATGTTGTATGTTTCCAGGTTCTTTCGAGATGGATACCGGCTGAATCACAGAGACCAATGATTGGCGAAGCACCGGTGTTCTATCCGACAATCACTACAAGAAATTCAAGGATTAAGGACTGAAGAATCAGTCCCTAATCCGTCCGGAAAGGCATTTAGGGACTGATTAGGGACTGGCACGCGCCGTCCGCAAACGAGCATCGGTAATCAGTTCCAGTCCGCAAACCGTTCGCAATTTCGGACGTAAAATGTAGTCCGAAAACCGTCGCAAATTTCCGGACGTCGATGCCCGTCGGGAACAATTTTTTAAAAAAAAACATAGTTCACGACGGGCATCGACGTCCGGAAAATTTGCGGACGGCCTACCTCCGTCGGGAGCTATTTTTTTTAAATTAAAACGTGAAATTTCCGGACGACATTTTGCCGTTCGGAAATTTTTTAATTTAAAAAAAAAATTAAAACGTAAAATTTAAAAAAAAACTGAAATTAAAAAAAAATACATTTATACAATAATATTTAAATTATTCGTTTACAAATTAGTAGGTGGTAATTGAGAATCATTATCATCGGCATCGTTGTCTACGGCCGTATCCCAATTGATAGAAGGCATGTGTGCCTTCATCATTCTCAGCCACTGCTCACGTTCTCTTCTATTTTGCTCTACTTCTCTTTGCAGAGCGCT
>CM071873.1:14441945-14458165 GCA_036759665.1 Gynandropsis gynandra
AAGTCACATAATTCTTCCGTCGATTCTTGTGATTCTGAATTTGATTCAAATTCTTCATCTTCTTCGTTTCCTTCTATCGTTTCATCTTCAATTTCATCGACTTCACCATGTGCCAATGCTTCAATTGTAACTTCATCAATTGCAACAATCTCGGTGGTTTGTTGTTGCATGGCCAATTGTTGTTCTTCTGTGTTGTCGATAAATTTACCCCTTGGAAGTATCTTCATTGCGAAACGCCAACCTGAAGATCGTCTAATATGTGGATAGGAAACATAACAAACTTGACCGGCTTGTGATGCAAGAGTAAAAGGCTCGTATTTTGCATATCTTCTTGTAGAATTAATTTCTACGACACCTAATTTGTTTATTCTTGTTCCGCGACCGTTTATTGGATCGAACCAATCACATCGGAATAACATCACTCTTAAACCGACGTAACCTACAAAAAATAGCAAACATAAGTCAACATATTAATTTGAAATACGTGGTATCGAAAGGAAATTTTTTGGATTATTAATACCTGGATATTCCAATTGCAAAATGTCTTTTAAAATCCCATAAAAATCTGGTTCGTCGGTCGATTCACAATAGCTTTCACCTTTCACACATACACCATAGTTCATAGTTGACTTCAATTTCCCGTGCTCGTATGTATGAAAGTTGTAACCACGTGTAAAATACATTGGCCAACTCGTAACTTTTAGAGTTGGTCCTTTAACAAGATCGCGTAGCCATAACGGGTGATTGCCAATCTCAATCTGCATTAAATGAAACAATCATCGATATAAATGTCTTATCCATGTGGGAAAATATGTTCCTTTAACAATAATATATATTTATCATTTACTTACATATTGTCTTATCCATGTGGAGAAATCTCTTTCTTTAAGTTCTTGGAGTTGAGATTCATCAATATTCATATATGTATTCTTCAATACATCATCGAACGTCCTGAAAAATGTGAGAAATATATGTTAATATTACAAATAAAATACGCATACGTAATTGAATCATATATTTATAAGATATTACCTTTCAAAAGGCCGTAGATATTCACAGTTGAGTAAAACATACGTATGTGCGATGTGTAGATCTCATTGTGATAGCCATATCTCTTTCGCCTTACCAGCTGTTCGACCCAGCTACAAAAAGCGGCTTCGTGTGGTAGATGAACTGTCAGATGCTCCATAACATCGAATAATGATGGTGGAAAAATCTTCTCCAAATTGCATAGTACTGTAACTATGTTACTTTTAAGTCTACGAACCACATCTACGCTTAAGTTTCTCGCACATAAATCTCGAAAAAATATGCCAGTACCTGAAAATTCAAGTATATTAATTAGTTTATTTTACAATTAATATTTCTAAAAATTATTAATCACTAATTATACTATATAAAATAATCATGTTACCTCCAATTGCTTCGTGTGCATGCTTGTCCATCAATTCAGAAAAACATATGGGAAGTAGTCGTTGCATGAATACATGACAATCGTGACTTTTCATCCCTGATAACTTTCCTCCATGAATATCGACGCACCTTCCGATGTTAGATGCATAACCATCAGGAAATTTCACGTCTTCCTTCAACCAATTCAACAATTTATATTTTTCCTCATTAGACAATCTGAATATCGGAACTGGAGCTTTACCATCTCCACTTATATGTAACTCCTTCCGTGAACAATACTCTGTGAGATCCTTCCGTGATTTAATGTTATCCTTCGTTTTTCCTGTGACATTCATTACTGTATTGATGATATTATCGAAAAAATTTTTCTCTATGTGCATGACATCAAGATTGTGACGAAGCTTCGAATTTTTTCAATACGGAAGATCCCAAAATATGCTCTTCTTGTACCAATTATGGGTAATTCCATAACCATCAATTCTCGGATGATTGTTTCCTCCACAATCTATACTCCTAGGAATACCCAAAGCGAGAAGTCGTTCATACAATATCTCTTCGCCGGTCAAAATTGGAGGAGGAGATTTCCGCACAACTATATTCCTTCTGAAATTCCTCTTGTTGCGTCGTAATGTATCATCAGGAGGAAGAAACCGGCGATGACAATCAAACCAACTCGTCATTCGTCCATACTTCAACTGAAAAGTATCTGTTTCCTCCATGCAATATGGACAAGCCAATCGACCATGCGTTGTCCACCCAGATAGTATACCATAAGCTGGAAAATCACTTATTGTCCACATTAGAGCACCTCGTAATATAAAATTTTGCCGTCTCGAAACATCGTACGCTGGAACTCCTTTCCATAATTCATTCAATTCTTCAATATACCACGAAAGCTTTCCACCATCGTTCCTTTATTTTGGGATCGGTTCGCGTCCAGTTATAAGATAGACGATCATAATCAGCTTTCATTATCTTTGTGATATGACGATTAAGCTGTTTACGCCCAAACCTAAAAATAAAAATAAATTAAAACTTGATAATTAATTAGTTACAAAATTAATTTAAAGTTAGTTTGTACCAATTTTCATCGGATTTTGCATCCGGATCTATACGAGGAAGTTTGCGTCTTGTAAAGTATATCAGGATATACCTTGTTAAAATGTTTCCACGCCTCACCATCTGAGGGATGACACATTTCTCCGTCAGGACTTGAATGCTCGGCATGCCATCTCATGTCGCTTGCAGTCTTCTCCGATTGATACAATCTTTTTATCTTGTTTGTAATTGGTAAATACCACATACGATGAAACAAAATCTATTTCTTGTCAAATAAAATCGATCTTTTCCACAAAATCGACAATTGATCAAGTCCGAAGTATCTTTCCAGAAAATCATACAGTTATCTTGGCAAACATCAATCTTTTGATACGTCAATAAACCCAATGATCTCATCATCTTCTTTGTTTCATAATATGACTCGACTACATTATTATCTTCGGGCAAATAATCTCTAACTAATTGCGATATAGAATCCATGCAATTCTGAGAAAGATTATTTTCTGTCTTCAAATTCATTAACCGTGCAGATAAAGACAACCGTGATAAACCACTTCTACAACCATCGTACAGTGGATGCCTAGCATTTTCTAACATTTCAAAAAATGTTTTTGCTTCTTCATTCGGATCTTCTTCAATATTTTCATATTCGTTTCTTCCAACGAACGCATTTTGCACCATTTCTACATAAAGGTTTTCTACATCTTGAAAAGTCTGAGACACTTCATGATTTACGATACCCCTACTAAAATGTTCCACAACACCCCTCGGTCGTGGTGCAAAATTCTCTCCATGAGATAACCAAATAAAATAATTTGGAGTAAACCCTCTTAAATAGAGATGATTCCAAACGGTTTTCTCATTAACGAATTTTTCATTTTTGCATTTTATACAGGGACAAACCAACTTACCGTTTTCTCTATAAACTTGTTGATTTGTCGCCACCGTCATAAACTGTGTAAGGCCTTCTAGAAACTCCTTCGATACACTTTGAGTTTCCGGATCAATTATTCTATATATCCACTGTCTCGAAACGAAAATATTCGATCTCGACGACGATGCCATTACAATTAGAAACGATAACAAGATATAAAGAGAAATATATGAGATTTGTGTGTGAGAAACGGGTAGAAGAGAAGGGATTAAATAGAAAAGTTTAAGACCGATTCGGGACGAATTGCGGACTGGATGGGACTGTTTTCTTAATCCGTCTTTAATTAGTCCCTAATCCGTCCCTAAATTTAGGGACGAATACGTCAGTCCGCAAATTCAGTCCCGAAATCCGAATTTTCTTGTAATGAATAGAGGTAAGTTTCAGACACAATTGTTAAGGTTTGATGATTTCATTTCTTGATTTTGTCTTAATGGTTATTCGTTTCGTCGTATTTTGGTCATCAGGAGTTTGCAGATACACTTGCTTACATAGAAAAGATACGCCCATTTGCAGAATCATTCCGTATATGTCGAATCATTCCGCCATCAACATGGACTCCATCCTGTCGGCTTAAAGAGAAAAGTATATGGGAGCAAACGAAATTTCCAACCCGGATTCAGAATTTCGACTTGCTTCAGAACCTAGAGCCATTGAAGAAGAAACCCAAAAGTAAAAAACGGAAACGAAGAAGAAGGCTACTATTTTTTTTAAATCGACGACTATAATTAGTTTAGAGTAGCAGGAAAAAAAATTTTACTATCTAATGGTTGAAAAAGTGACAGCAAATCCAACATTTGATTTCCACCAATAAAAACGTTACACGTATTGCCTAGCATTATTCACAGGAACTTCTCTTTTATTAGTATTATTAAGATTTTATATTTAATATAATTATAATCTAAATATTTAATTTGAAACATTTATAGTTTTTTAATTTTATAAAAAGATATATGTAAATAAATAAATATTAGTATGTATAAAAAATATTTATAAATATTAAATTTATAATACCAAATTCACGGTGACTAATATCATAAAAATTATTAAAATTGGGCATCGAACGAGAATGATGTTAGATGAAGGCGAGGGTATAGGCGAGACGAAAACGAAGATGATATACGAGAA
The DNA here is from genome assembly GCA_036759665.1 of Gynandropsis gynandra. Taxonomy (NCBI): domain Eukaryota; kingdom Viridiplantae; phylum Streptophyta; class Magnoliopsida; order Brassicales; family Cleomaceae; genus Gynandropsis; species Gynandropsis gynandra. Next base: position 14,446,477 of record CM071873.1, read on the forward strand.
ATAACAGATGATAGATGATAGACGATGATAGATAATAACGTGAGGATGAAAGAGATGACGAAGACGAATCAGACAAAAATAATAGATGAGAACGATACAATAGATAGAAGAAGATGAATACGATAATAAAGGAGAAGATGGATAAAGATAACGCGAACATGAGAATCGATATTAATTTTGTTTTAATATATAGAAATTAGTCGGACACTAGAAAGCGTCCAACGCCTAGTCATCGCTTAGATGACCGTCTAGACTCTTTTTAAAACATTGTTATGTAGAGATTTTAAATGTTTTCATTGTTTTCGAAATCGTGGTAAACGTGGAAGGAATGAGGAACAAGGTTTGCTAAAGGGCACTGACTTGCAGGCTATTAAAATCTGTCCTTTTTGCTACGTGACATTGTTGGTCATTCAATGTCTTTCTTACTCTCTACCTAAACTTTGTATATATATATATATGTTGTTGTTTGATTCTCTAATTTAATCCTAAAATTAATTTAAAATTTATGATTATATGTGATAACGTCTATTTTGTTCTAGTATTTTCATCTATTTTTATAGTTAGTTTCATCATTCATTTGATTTTACCAAGCATTAAGCATCATGATCATCCTGTTTTCAGTCATTTTGGAGCTAAAGGACGTGCCAATATAAAGTACAAATATCGAGGATCATCACGAAACAAACGGGACGAGAATCGACAAAGAAAAGCCACTACCCGTGCGGGTACTTCCCTAGCCCGAGCGGGCAAATGTTATGGCCATTTTGTCCAGCAAATTTTGCATGAGTCGGGAAAGAAAAACCACGCTCGGGGCCTCAGCCTGAGCGGGCAGCAAGCCATGCCCGAGCGGGCAGCAAGCCAACCCGAGCGGGATGCCTATTCTTGCATCGCGAGCGGGTCACTTACCCAGCCCGCTCGGGTCGCGTCCGTCACTTGCAACTCCAAATAAATTAATTTGACTTAAGACAAGTGGAAGTTCATGGGGGGACTTATACAATAAGAAAAACACCTTTAGATAAGAGGAATAAGTCATATTTCGCGGGAGAAAGTAAGGAAAACGTAGCCAACTTAATCAAGATTTGGAAAACTCAAGAAAAGGAAACAAAGAGAGGTGGCGGCTGTAACGAAGGAAGGAGAGCTTCAGAGGGAAAGAATTAGAAAAAAAGGAAGAGAGAAAATAGAGCACACACACAGAGAGAGAAGGGGAGCAGCACGCACACACAAGGGCGAAGGACGGAGCAAGGAAGTCGGAGCGTGGAGGAGCTATTGAAGACATCAACAATAGAATAGGGAGGGATATCATTCTTTATCCATGTCGAATGTAGTTATCTTTTATGTTTCTTTTGCTGAGTTCATGTCCGAGTAGATCCATAGTAGATCCATAGCCATGGGTTAGAGAGCTTTGCCGATATGTAATGAAGTTTTGTTCTTAATGCTTGGTTATAATATTTGTTCGTTTGGGATTAATTGTTGTTTCGTAATGCTTTTGTTCTTGTTGGCCACTTGAATGAATGTTTATAAAAATCTAATTGCATTGGGAGATGAGTTGGATTTCAGAACGTAGCCATGATGTGAAGTCTCAATTGATTTAGAACCTTGGCCGGTCGGTTGATTGAACTTAGGAATTAGGATACCGATCTTAATGCATCTAGTAGGTGAGATTACACAATTGGGAGATTGGTAGTACGCATGCTAGATAGTGGGTTTAGACATCGGGAGAGTCATTTCCTAAAAAAGAACTTGAATTTCCCGAATACGTAACGATATCTCTAACCATGATCTTGTTAGAACTTCGTTGCATCATCGTGCATCTCTCGAAACCTGTGGTGTTTAGATCATTGAGTTTAACCCGATAGTTAGTTAGTTAGTTTATCTTTATTCGCATTCCCATCACTTATTGATTTCACACGTCTTATTCATTAGTTTACTAGCTTTAGAGTTGCATCGATTCCTCGTGTTCGACCCTGGTACTATTCGACCCGTATTCGTGCGGAAGCGTTAGTCTAGGTAATTATTACTTGAGATTAACCACATCAAGTTTTTGGCACCGTTGCCAGAGAATTGATTACGACTTTAGAGTTAGGATACTTTTGAACTAGGATATAGTCCTTTCCGGAGTCTTTATTTGTTTTTCGTATTTTTTCTTTTTTTTCTTTCTTATTGAGTCAATTTTTTTACCTCTCGGAGCTTAATCGAATTTTGTGTTCTTTATTTTGCGAGGTAACATGAACAACATCGAGTCTTTGTATGCCGATATAGCTGGAGTAAAAGATCAACTTTCCGAAATTCGTCATATGCTGTCTAACTCATACCACCCACATTACTCGGAGCAATCATGGGAACAAGAAGTTTGGGGGTATGAAGAAGAGATCTATGAGAGTTACAATAAGCCTTTCGGGAATACATACAATCACGGATGGAGCGATCACACAAATTTCCCGTATAGGAACACCGATGGTATGCTGAATGCATAACAATCATTTGGGAACTTTCAGCCATGGACGCAGCCCCAAACTCAGAACTATCAGTCATATGTGCCTCAGCCACAACAAAACCAATCCGAAGCAGCCTCGGACTTTGCTGCCATGTTCAGCCGCCTCCTTGAAGTATTTGAGAATCAAAACAACTTGTTGATGGGAGTGAAAGCGGAACAAGAAAGCGCCAATGAGCAGATGGATGACTTCCCTAGACAATTGGACACGCAACCTGCAAAAGGGGCATCACAACCACAAGAGGTTGTATCGGGAAGTTTAGAAACAGATCCTCGTGAGCATGTCAACGAAATTTGTCTAAGGGATTGTAAGATGGTGGATCAGCCTATTTCAATGTCTGAAAGGGGTGAAGCATCTATCACATTAGCGGAAACGGCTGTTAACGAGCTTAAGGAGAAGCTCGAGGAGGAAGAGGAGCCAAAGTACGTAAAGCCAGATCCGAGGCCACCTCCATTGCCATTTCCACAACGTCAACGCATGAAGACGGTAGATCAGCCAAATCCCTCGATATTTGAAAAAGGAAAAGAATCTAACACGACAACGGATAAAGCTACGGAAATTGTTAAGCATGAGAAGAAACCCGAGATGGAAGTAGAGTTCAGCTTAATCGACACACTTGAGCAGCTGTGCGCTATCGATTTTGTGTTCCCCGACGACATCTTTGAGAATTTAGTCGAGGAAGTTTATGAGGAATTTCGGAATATGGATTCCCTAGATATGAATTGCATAGCAGCTGGAGAAGGATTATACAACGCACCAAACGAGCTGCTTGACAACAAAAAGAAGAAGGAATCCCCCGATCAGGACTTCCGCACAACCCGAGCTAAATGCGGTGCAAATCAGTGCATAAACGACTCCGAGATGCCGAGAAGCTACACCAAATATCCAGCACACAATTGGAGCACTGACAAGGCACCCAAAGTGAAGATGAAACCTTCACCACAAAGGCTCACGCACCAAAAATTTCTGGAGACGCTGAAGGAAACAAGCGATGACCGCCTAACCGGTTTCATGGAGTACACAACCAGACTTATGAACAGCTCGACCATAATTTTTGGACAGCACAATATAGCCCCCAACTTAAAGAACACCATGACCAATCTTAGGGAAGACATGGCTGATCGTGCAAGGAACTCAACTGATCCGCGTGCTACGCCCTATCGAGCACACTATGCACGCGAGACGTTACGCACACGACGACGTCGAGGACGTCCACCTGATGAGTAACATCGTGGTCAGGCTCGTGACCTTAAACAAGCACTTCTCAGGAGGCAACCCGAGCCCCATATCCTTTAATTATTTCGTTTTAGTTTTTTTAGAATTCGACTCTTATTCTTTTCACAAGCATGCTCCTTACCAACAACCCCGATGTATCGTACTGTCTCCTTTGGATTGTGTGACTTTTGTTACAGGTTTCCACTTCGAAATCATCCATAACATAAGGAAATACGCGTACGCCCAGCTGCATCAACTCGGGACAGCAAGCACGCATCAGGTGCACACGTTCCTATTTATAGTATTTTCCCCGAGTTTTTGCGTGTTAGTCCTTCTCTTAGGTATTGAAGACCGGGACGGTGTTCCGTTCAAGTCTGGGGGGGTATTCGTTGAATGTCATGATTGTGATTAGGATTTAGAGGTTGAGTTCTTCGTTTTGTTTTTTTTAGGATTAGATGGACGGACATCTAGTACAAAAAATTTCGAACTTTAGTCACCTTGTGCAACCTTGTCGAATCGGGAACAAAAGTCTAGGTTTGCTGAAACATACCTTTAGATATCGATTTGTTAGTGGTCGTGCATGAATACATAGCCTATAGTTGTATTCCTTCCCTTAGGCTTCAATCCCAAGCACTTATATCTCTGAGCGTACCTTTCATTCCTTGTTTTGTTTCGATCATTATATTTGCACGCACTTACACTCTGCTGTCAATAGACTAAGTTATTTAACTTTTTCAGCCCTACATTGACATGAGTGCATCAATATTGATGGTTCGGGTCTATGTGGTGGGTCGAGGCGGTTTTTCTACATCCTAAGGGTTAGAGTCGATGCGTATTCACACTAGTTAATCAAAAAGAAAAAAAGAAAAGAAAAAATCAGCAAAAATTCAACCTCTTCACTCCACTAAGGTTATGAGACCTTATGAGTGTGCCAATTGGCAATCTAGGTCTAAGTAGAAGGCTGTCCTCTTCAACTCCGACGTCCTATAAACTGAGTGCGAATTTTAAAAAAAAAAAAAGTGTGGAAACCGAAAAAAAGAGAAGAGAAAAAGAGAACCAAAAAAGAAAAAAAATAGTTGTCTTAAGAATGGTATCGAACTGTTTGCGCATTAAAATAGGTATGGAGATTGCTTGGATGTTGTCTAAGGGTTAGTGAAATGAACTCAGGACATGTGTAGGATTGCACGGTTCGTGGCTTTCGGTAGATAGGGGTCTAAATTTGGTGCGCTTAGATCTATGTTTGTGTGACGCGTTGTTGTGTAGGGTGGCTGACTTTTCGAGTTGATTGTGCTAGTTTCCGGTTGTTGTCTAACTCCTCTCCTGCTTATTTCTAGTCTTGCTCGAGGACGAGCAAAGGTTCAAGTCTGGGGGAGTTTGATAACGTCTATTTGGTTCTAGTATTTTCATCTATTTTCATAGTTAGTTTCATCATTCTTTTGATTTTACCAAGCATTAAGCATCATGATCATCCCGTTTTCAGTCATTTTGGAGCTAAAGGACGTGCCAAGATAAAGTACAAACATCGAAGATCATCACGGGACAAACAGGACGAGAATTGGCAAGGAAAAGCCACTACCCGTGCGGGTACTTCCCTAGCCCGAGCGGGCAAATGTTATGGCGATTTTGTCCAGCAAATTTTGCACGAGTCGGGCAAGAAAAACCACGCTCGGGGCCTCAGCCCGAGCGGGCAGCATCTCAGCCCGAGCGGGCTGCCTATTCTTGCATCGCGACCCCGCGCAACCTTCCGCGCCGCACTCGAGCGGGTCACTTACCCAGCCCGCTCGGGTCGCATCCGTCACTTGCAACTCCAAATAAGTTAATTTGACTTAAAACACGTGGGAGTTCGTGGGAGACTTATACAATAAGGAAAACACCTTTAGAGAAGAGGAATAAGTCATATTTCGGGGGAGAAAGTAAGGAAAACGTAGCCAACTTAATCACGATTTAGAAAACTCAAGAAAAGGAAACAAAGAGAGGTGGCGGCTGTAACGAAGGAAGGAGAGCTTCAGAGGGACAAAATTAGACAAAAAGGGAGAGAGAAAATAGAGCACACAGAGAGAGAGAGAAGAGAGCAGCACGCACACACAAGGGCGAAGGACGGAGCAAGGAAGCCGGAGCGTGGAGGAGCTATTGAAGACATCGGTAATAGAATAGGGAGGGATCTCATTCTTTATCCATGTCGAATATAGTTATCTTTTATGTTTCTTTTGCCGAGTTCATGTCCGAGTAGGTCCATAGCCATGGGTTAGAGAGCTTTGCCGATATGTAATGAAGTTTTGTTCTTTACGCAAAATGGAAACAATGCCCGCTGGAGCAAGATGGAAACACCAGCCGCTGGCCTTCAAAAAAATGGAAACTCACGGCCTACACAAAATGGAAACATGTCTAGAAGAAGAATGAAAATGGCCGCTGCCCACACAAAAAGGAAACAATGGCCGCTTCCTACAAGAAAAGGGAATAACCACAACAAGCAAAATGGAAACAAGACCACTAGAGTAAAATGGAAACGGATGACTAGTCGAAAAAGGAACAAAAGAGAAAAGGAAGCAAGCTAAAGAAAAGGAAAAGAGGAAGAAGAGGAAATAGGACGAAGGGGCAAAGGAGAAGTAGTTAAATTTCGGACAGAACAAGACAACACACAACACACACAACACCTGCACGGAGTGAGAGAGAGAAAGTAGAACACCGAGGGGCAAGAGACGCGACGAAAAACTTGGAACGCGGAGGAACTATTGGAGACGACGATATTAGAATAGGGAGGGATCTCGTTCTATATCTATGTTTAAAATATTTTTCATTCGTGTTTTCTGTTTGGAACCCATGTTCGAGTAGTTCCATAGCCACGAGTTAGAGTTTTTCCGATATGTAATGAAGTTGTATGCTTAATGCTTGGTTATAATATTTGATCATTTTTGGACTGCTTGGCTGTTCTTAATGCTTTTATTCTTGTTGGCCGATTGAATGAATGATTATAAAAGTATGATTGCATTGGGAGATGAATTAGATTTTGGAACATAGTCATGATTTGAAGTCTCAATAGATTTAAAACCTTGGTCGGTTGGTTAATTGAACTTAGGAAATAGGATAGTGATCCTAATGCATCTAGTAGGTGAGATTACATAGTTGGGAGACTGGTAGTACGAATGCTAGATAATGGGTTTAGGCATCGAGAGAGTCGTTCCCTAGGAAAGAGCTTGAATTCCCCGAATACGTAGTGATATCTATAACCATGATCTTGTTAGCACTTCATTGCATCATTGTGCATCTCTCGAAACCTGTGGTGTTTAGTTCATTGAGTTTAATCCGTTAGTTAATTAGTTAGTTTATCTTTATTTGCATTCAGTTCACTTACTGATCTTAAATATCCTAATCATTAGTCAAATAGCTTTATTGTTGCATCGATTCTCAGTGTTCGATCCTGGTACTACACGATCCGTATTCTTGCGGAAACATTAGTCTAGTTATTTATTACTGTAGAATTTGTAAAATAAACATGAATCAGCGGAAGCAAGATTGAAAGATTAAGAGCGAGCAAAAGATCGAGAGAATTAGAGAGAATAATAATAACTATCCTCTTATGCATTTCATAAGAACTAAAGGTACATATTTATACAAGTAGAAAGGGTGAAAAACAAGGAAATTACAAGTACAAATGCAAGGCGCAAGTTTAGATGTAGCATGCATGAGCTGGAGCGGTTAACAAGGCATAGGAGACCGCATAGGTCATAAATAGGCTTGACCAGGTCATAGGTCGCGGGACGCAGGACGCTGGACACGGCTTGGGATGCGGAGAAGGGAACAACATGACTTTTGTTCTTCAAATGGGGGTGAAGGATCCAACAATGATCCTTTGTATGACATTTCCTTTTGCAATGCTCACAAGAGAACTGCTTTTTGAAAGGCTTGATAGTAATGGCTTGCCCATAGGTGCTTTTGCAGACATTAGCATCCTCGGTCATTACTTTAAAAGAGACGGTTTCCCCATTCCTCTCTTTTATTCATCCCATAAACTTTTTTAAACAAGGGAAACTCGTTCTGGCGAAGTATGTGATGAATAAGGTCGTTGTATTTTTTGTCGAGGGAGAATAAAAGACAAAAAATCTGGTCTTGGTTCACTCTCTGAGCAATTTCCATAGGATTCGCAGTATGAGGCCTTAGAGAATCGAGTTCAGACCATAACTCTTTAAAATCACCCAAAGTCTGTATAAAAGGCTTTCCCTCTTGCTTTATATTATTAAGGCCTTTCTTTACTTCATACACACGGCTAAGATTGGATTTATTGCCAAAAACTTGTTTCAGCTCGTCCCAAAGCTCCTTAGGAGACTCTATGTGCCCATATGTACAAAGTATATGAGATTCGAGGGAATTTTGTAAACCAAGGCAGTGAGTTTATTTTGTTCCCAATTTTCTGATCCGACACTTGAATCTATCGGTTTCACATCCGATCCTATCACAAAACCCCAAATACCTCACATGCGAAGATTAGCCTAGCAATCTTCGTCCAAATGGAATAATTGTTTCCATTGAACGAGATTGAGATGCTTTTGGTCGAGTCCATGACAAGAGATCTGAGAAAATAAAGGGAAACAAAAACAAAGAGAGATTAAAAAAATTTGACCGAAAACAACTTTTGAAAGAGAATAGATTTCAAAAGAAACAAAATCGATCGAAACATTTTCAGAGATTCGATCACCGCTCTGATACCATGTAGAATTTGTAAAACAAAGATTAATCAGTGGAAGCAAGATAGAAAGATTAAGAGCGAGCGAAAGATCGAGAGAATTAGAGAGATTTAAAATAACTATTCTCTTATTCATTTCATAAGAACTAAAGGTACATATTTATACAAGTAGAAAGGGTGAAAAACAAGGAAAATACAAGTACAAATGAAAGGCACAAGTTTAGATGTAACATGCATGAGCTGGAGCGGTCAACAAGGCATAGGAGACTGCGTAGGTCATAAATAGGCTTGACCAGGTCGCAAGTCAAGGGACGCAAGATGCGGGACGCGGCTCCGGATGCGGAGAAGGGAGAAGGATGCGGCTTGGGATGCGGAGAAAGGAGCGGGACGTGGCTCGAGACACGGAGAAGAGAGCAGGACACGGCTCCGGATGCGGCTCGAGACGCAGAAAAGGGAGCGGGATGCGGGTCATGAAGAGCGGGATGCAGATGTTCATCTTAACAATTACTTGAGATTAACCACATCATCTTTGTTTTTATTTTCAGGTTTTTCAAAATGATGCACTTTATACCCTGCCCAAACACCAATGATGCAACCAGTATTGTGGATCGTTTTCTTCAGAGAGATGTACATATCCATGACCTACCTAAGACCATTGGATCGGATCAGTACAATAAAGTTTTAAGTTATTTGCGCCTCACACTTTGTGAAAGCTATAGACAAAGCTCATGTTATCCACCATGGGCATCCACAGATTGGCATAAGATAAAGGTGGTCAACCGTATGCTAGAAGCAATGATAAGACCATTCATTGGATGGAACCTAATGTAGTGGCTTGAATACCTATAACACATCGTTTTTTCTTAAAATCGAACAAAACAATCTACCATAAAGTACTCGTCATTTAATGTCATCCATGGGTTTAATGCCATAACTCCCTTGGATCTCTTGGCCCTACAAAACAAAGAGGTCCCCAACTTGGATGGTGATAAGAAAGCCAAGCTGATCAAGAGGCTACAGGAAAACGTTTGGGAAAAAGTAAGGCAGAGAATAGAAAAATGTGCTAGTTACCCAACCAAGGGGAGAAAAAAGATAGTGTTCGAAGAAAGAATTGGGTGTGGCTACACATGAGATAAGAAAGGTTCCCCGACAAATGGAGTTCAAAACTAGCACCAAGATGAGACATCTGATCACATTTATTTTACTTTATGATTTGTCATTTTTGGTTCATTTTATGACCTTGTAGGTAATAAGGACTATGGAGCACACATAGGAGAAACATGGAAATTTTTGGCGCGAGAACGAGCATTCGAATAGATCGAGTGAAAACACTCGACCCAAGCTCTCTATGTGCACGATCGAGTGTACTAAATTTCATTCTAAAAATGTTCCTGAGAAGTTTTTTAGGTAGAGCAATCATTCACTCGGTCATTGTGGAACCTGAAACTACATCCAATGGATTCGCTAAGCTCGAGCGATTGCCTACTCAACCGAGCATCCATACATCGAGGGATATCCTTTTGTTCGCTTGACCCGAACAAAGGGTTACTTGTTCGTCCATCGAGAGGTGTTTTTTGGTCTAGAGGATGCGCTCGACCCGAGTAGTCTTGTACTCGACCAAGCAACCCATTTGAATAAGTCAAAATAATTCCTATTTATACGAGATAAGTGTAGAACAACCAACTGTTCGACTCGAGCTACGACCTGCTCGACCGATGGGTGTGTCGAATCCATTTAAAAATGCTTTTTTGTTAAAATGAGAACTTTTTCTAAGAAAAAATGGGAGAGAGAATGTATTTTGACAAGGAAAGGACCCCAAATCTACCAAAAGTAGAAACACTTTAAGATCGTATCCGAAGATTGAAGAAGCAATTTAGATCACTTCCAAAGATAGATGACAAGTACAAGCGACTTGAAGGCAAGATCATGGCTGCAACAGATCAAGATAGATCGATTGAGCATTCCTAACTCTTTCTGTTTCCCGTTTTAATTTGTAATTTAGTTTGATGATGTAGATCTATAGGTTTGATCCACATTGTAGATTAGAGTATTGTGTATGTGCATCTTACGATTTTTTGTACATTTTTTACCTCTCAGAGCCTAACCGATTCTTGTATTTTTATTGCGTGAGGTACTTTATTGCATTAGAGCGAAGAAAAACAAATGGCAAAACGTCGCAACCTAAACACGCCACCAATGCAAGCTGCATTAACCCATGAATCATACACGGCTCCTAGACACATGCAACTCTTGTCTTGCATCGTTAGGAAGGATGCTTGCGTCGAATTACAACCAGCAATTGTCCAAATGATTAGCAACACAGTTTCAAACGGAGACCCGCTGAGGATCCAAATCAGAATCTTACGGATTTCAAGATGCTTTGCCAAACTACTAGAGCGGGAGAAGAAGTTTCAAATGAAGACGTCAGGCTCTCTGCCTTCCCGTTCTTGGTGAAAGATAAGGCACAAGACTGGTTGTATTCCCAACCGGCAAATTCTATAGATCATGGAAACAACTAGAGAGAAATTCATGACGCAGTTCTTCCCTCATAGTAAAGCGTAGCTCGCTAAAAATCAGATTAACACGTTCATGCAAGGAGCAACTGAGATTTTACGCGAAGTGTGGGAACGATTTAAAGGCTATCAACACCTTTGCCCACATCACAACATGGATCAAAGTTACATCATACATAATTTTCTGCAAGGACTTATGTATAACACGAGGTTATTGATCATAGTCGCTGCTAGAGGTTCCTTAAGGAACCTCACGTTTCCACAAATCGAGGATTTGATTGATTAGATGGTCGAAAAAGGAAGTAATGCTGCTCAAGAATACATCCGCAACACTCCAGCAAAGGTAACCTATCTGCATGAGATGGACGCCTTATATGCTGATGACGTGTGGAAACGCGAGTTATAATTAACCTAGTCCACTTCACCGCAAGTATACGGATCTTGTAGTACCAGGGTCGATCTCAGGGACTAAACAGCTAAACTAAGAACGAGACTAAACTAAGACGAGAGATGATAAGATGGGATATGGTCCCAATTTTCCTAAAACTATCCTAATGGTGACAACGAAACTAGGGTAAGGTCAAAACTAGATATGATGAATACTACGGGTGTACGGGATACCAGGTATTGCATAGATGAACGACTAAGGATCATAGATCTATAACCTACTCTTGACTACGAGAAATTCATGCTCTACGGTGAGGAGTGATTCTTCCGAGCCTAAACCTCCTAACCATGGATACATGCAACCCTACCTTCCAGCAGCGATTAACATATACCATGGCAGC
>CM071873.1:14467183-14496313 GCA_036759665.1 Gynandropsis gynandra
ATTAACTGCCCGAGCGGGTATTCAGATTTCGCCCGATCGGGTGGTGATCACCCGATCCTCTTTGCTCGTATGCCCGGGTCGTGTCAGATGCATGGATAAACCCCGTAGGTTCTACCCGAGCGGGTGAAGGAATAGTGCCCGATCGGGCACCGTTGCATCCTTGAAAGCTCTCTTCTCCGCTCGTGGCTCGGGCGTTCCTTTGGGTTCTGGAGCTCTGAGTAGATGTGTCCTCAAATCATGTGGTTTTTGCAAGGAATCCTTCATATTGAGCTCATTTAGGCCTTGTCACCTAAAACCTGAAAACCGAGAAAACGGGGATGTAAAACTCGAAACCGTATCGGAATAGTAAGATTCGATGTAAGAAATATGCGAAAATGATCTAAAAACCTATCCTAATAATGATACACTTTCAGTGTTATCAGCTGACATAGATGAAGTGAAAGATCAAGTTGCGGGAATTTATGATATGATGTTGGAAGTCCATCATTTGTAATGCTTAGAGCAGTCAGAAGGACAAGGAGTTCAGGGGTACGAAGAGGTGAATTAGATCAGTCACAATCAGCCTTTGGGGAACACGTATAATCCCGGATGGAGAAATCACCCCATCCTTTCTTATAAGAATTTCGACGGTGCGTTCAACGCGCAACAACTATCGGGATTGCAGCCACAGTTACAACAACGAAATCAGAACTTCCAACTAGGGGTGGTCAATTCGGGTTTCGATCCAGGTTCCCGGGGTTTCGATCCGGGTTTGGGTTCCTCAGGTTTACGAAAACTGGACCCGAATTGAACCCAAATGTTTTTCGGTCTGGGGTCTTTGGATTTTTGTTCAGATTTTGGTTATTCGGGTTCTGAAGCAGTGAACCCAAATTAACCCAAATTAAATTTGGGTATTGATAACATGTAATCCATCATAGTATTTTCATGATTCCTAGGTTTAGTTTTGATTAGATTTCATGGACTTTACCGAGTTATTGAGTATATTCGAGGATTTCATCTACCATTTCGTGTTTTGTGTAAGAAACGAAAACATGAAGCAAACACGAGTGATTACGGAAAATCCACCCCGAAAACATGATTAAGTGATAAGATAAAATATGTGCACGACCATGGAATCAAAGGAAACACCGATCATAGGCCTCGACAGAAGTTTCAGCCCGACCGGGTCTGAATGTTTACCCGCTCGTGCTGTGTGAGAAACACGAACCCGGGCACACTCTAATCTTAGCCCGCTCGGGCTGAAGTTCCACAGAAGATCCAAAAAAATTCATACGACTCAGGACGGAAGAGAACACGATCAGGTAGGTCAATCACATCGACCCCGCTCAGGCGGATACCTTAACCCGCTCGGGTTAATTGATACCCGATCGGGTAGAACATGAGCCCGCGCGGGTCGCCTTGCTCGCAACAACCTGTTTTAAGTTTTTGAATGGGAAAATAAAGAAGAAAGAAGGGATCTAGGGCAAGGGGACGATGCACAGACCGGAAAAGAGACCTAAATACACAGGAGAAATAGAAGAGAAGACGGTTGAAGACTTTGGCCACCCAAAGGATTCATCCGAAGCCACCGCTCGGGATGATAGGGAAGATAAATATTTACTTCGTTTGTGTTTGTTTCCCTATGTATTCTGAGTAGATCTATTATCATGGGTTAGGGATGCCATTGTAATTGATAGTTTGATTCGTTAATGCTTGATTTCGGTTTTGTTCAATCGTATGGTTCGATAGGTGATAGATATGTGCATAATGCCTTCAGACGTTGTTGATTTCATGCTTGAATAAGACTAGATCTATTCGAATGAGATTATGTTGCTTGCCTTCCCGTTTTCAGTTAGGGAGCATGCACTCGAGTGGCTCTACACGCTACCTCCAGATTCTATTCCTACGTGGAGCCAGCTCGAAGAAGGCTTCATGATGCGATTTTTCTCACCCCACAAGACACAACTATGGAGGAATAAGATTAATTCGTTTACACAAGAGGATAAAGGGAGTCTTCTAGAGGCGTGGCTGCGATTTAAAGGATATCAACGCGAATGCCCACACCACGGGATGGATAAAAGATACCTCATTGCCAATTTCATTGAGGGTCTTCGTGATGAAGTTCGTGATTGGTTGAACGATGCTTGTGGAGGTTCTCTACATGAACTTCCGTTCACCGCCATTGAGGCCAAGATTGAGAAGATGGCCGAAGGAAGAAACATTATGTCGCACCAAGCGTCTCCCGATTCTCACGGATTCCAGAATGTTGAAGATGCAAATTATGTTGCCAACAATAAATATTCCAACACCTACAATCCGGGCTAGAAGAATCATCCGAATCTGTCCTACAAAACGCCGGTAATGTTTTGAATCCGTTGCAGGGAAGCGACCAGCCAAAGCCGTTTCAGAGCCAGCCACAACACCATAATTTTCAGCCTAGAACGCAAGGGTATCAATGGTATCAACCGAGAAGAGCACCAGCGCCACTTCCGCAACAAGAAGAGGGGAACACCGAGATCATGTCTATGCTCGCTCAGCTTTTACAAGGACAAAAAGATCAAAATGCTGAGCTGAATAGTGTAAGACGAGATCAAGAAGATGCGAAGAGGCTAATGGCGGAAATGCAGGTGCATCAGAAAATCCTACACACCTAAGTGGCACAACTTACAGAAAGCGCTCCTAATCGACATGGAATTCTACCGGCAAAGCCTGAGCCGAATCCCCGTGAGCATTGCAATGCCGTCATGTTGAGAAGCGGGACAAAACTTGCGGACATCACACCCTAAAATTTCGGGAGAGGAGAATGCTCAAAGAGTTCAACGATGAAGCCTTGCGACCAAGAGCATCACAAGGAAGCACAAGTTGAGGATGAAGAAGAACCGTATGTGGCACCGCCACCAAGACGCCCTCCACTTCCATTTCCCTCACGCCAAATGAAACAAGCTGATAATTCACAATTTTCCACGTTTGCAGCAAGGTTGAAGAAGATGGATATTTCTATGCCCTCCCACGAGGCAATCATGCAAATCCCTTCCTACTCTAAGTTCCTCAAGGATATACTCACCAAGAAGCGTAGAGTGGAAGAGGAGACAGTGATGATCACCGCTGCGACACATGTCGTTATCCAACATGGGCTACCACAGAAATTACCCGACCCAGGTACCTTTGTCATCCCCTGTAAGCTCGGAACCATTACCATCCACAATGCCTTTTGTGATTTAGGGGCTAGTGTCAGCATCATGCCGTTGTCGTTGTACGAGAAACTTGATTTGGGAGAGATCCAATCTATGAAGATGGTATTACAGATGGCTAACCGTTCGGTGAAACACCCCATAGGCATTGTGGAGGATGTACCTCTTAAGGTAGGCGACTACTAAGTCCCCTTTGATTTCGTGGTTTTGGATATGAAGGAAGATGAAAGAATACCGATCATTTTGGGAAGACCATTCCTCAATACTGCCAATGCCATCATCGATGTTAGGGCGGGTAAATTAACGATGAAGATAGGGGAAGATATTGTAGCATTCGGGCTGCACAAGAACCTCAAGGAACCATTTGTAGCAGAGCCTGTGTTCTCGGTGGATGTGTTGGACAAATTTGCAAATGAAATGCTCGAAGAGTTTATTAACGTTGATGTTTGAGTGACCCATTGGATCCCACGACTAGAGGTATCGATCAAGATGATGACCACATGCACAGATAAGCTTCGAGAGCTTCGGAAGAAATGCAAGGCAAAGGGATACACTAACGGCCAACACACACCAGCAAGCAAAGCACGACCAAGCATAGGCTGAACCCCAACCGTGCAACATTCTCGGCCAAAACCAGCAATGTACGCCCAACCGTTCAAAATGACATGCTCGACAAAACGCTGATCTTGAACAGCAACATGATCGGGGAAGAGAAGAGCATGGGATAGCTGGCTGATCTTGCAAAGCGGATGACTAATCCGAGTGGCATACCGGAGCGAAGGACACGATGCAGAAGGCGTAGCACACGAAGGCGAGGATGTCCACCTCGATGATGATGAGGAGAGCATTTGGTCAAGCTTGCGACTTTAAACAAGTGCTTATCGGGAGGCAACCCGACTTTCACACTTTATTTTTCTTTCATTTCATTTTTTACGGACCTATTCTTATTCTTTTCGCATTCATGTAATCGGTTAATTGTCACATTGTTTTCTTCTTTGGATTTTGTGATTCTTTTTCATAGGTTTTTCCAACGTCCATATCATCCTTAAGGAGGAGAAGCGTACAACGTCTAGACGCATCACCAACTTAGGAATGCAAGATACACAAGGTGCACACGTTCTAACCCTTATTTTCCCGTAGATAGGTATGCGAGATTCTCTTAGGTCTTGAACACCGAGACGATGTTTCATGCAAGTCTGGGGAAGTACTCGTCGAGAATCATGCATGTGATTAGGATTAGATGTTGAGTTTTTTTTTTATTTCGTTGTTATTTTTAGGAATAATCAGATGGACACCTAGTACAAATTTTCAAGCTTTAGTCATTATTTTGCGACTTTGTCGAATCGTGAACAATAGTCTAGGTTTGCTAAGAAGTCTTTTGGATACCGATTAGTCAAGTAGTTATGCTTGAAACCATGTTCTATAGTTGCATTTCACCTCCTAGGCTTCAATACCAAGTATCAATATCTCTGTGTATATCGTTTATTCCTTGCTTTGTTTGATATATTTTATCGTTCATTGATCATTAGATTCCACACGCTAATACTCTGCTGTCACCTTGGATAAGTTTCTAACTATTTCAGGTTTACATTAACATGAGTACATCGATATCGATGGCTCGGGACTAAGTGGTGGGTTGAGGCGCTATTCTATGTCCTAAGGGTTAGAGTTGATGCGTAATCTTTTGGAATATAAAAAAAAGTTCTTCAATGATGCAACTCTTCACTTTGCTAAGGTTACAAGACCTTATGATTGTGCCATAGGCAGCCTGGGTCTAAGTAGAAAGCCATCCTTTTTGACTTCGATGTCCTAGAAACCAAGCGCGGATCTATAAAAAAAATGAGAAAAAAAGAGAATAAGAACGAGAATACGAGTCTAATGATATCTCAAGCTTAAGGGAATTGGTATGGAGATTGCTTGGGCGTTGTCTAGGGATATGAAATAGACTTAGGTTATTGGTAGGATTGCATGGCTCGTGACTTTCAGTTGATAGAAGTCTGAATTAGGTACGCTTAGGCTTACATTCATGTGACGCGTTGTTTTGCATGATGGCTAATCCTTCGAAGTATTTGTGCAAGTGTCCATTGTTGTTTAACTCTTCTCGTACCCGACTCTAGATTTGCTCGAGGACGAGCAAAGAGTAAGTCTGGGGGAGTTTGATAACATGTAATCCGTCATAGTATTTTCATGATTCCTAGGTTTAGTTTTGATTAGATCTCTTGGACTTTACCGAGTTATTGAGTATATTCGAGGATTTCATCTACCATTTCGTATTTTGTGTAGGAAATGAAGACATGAAGCAAACACGAGTGATTACGGAAAATCCACCCCGAAAACATGATTAAGTGATAAGATACAATATGTGCACGGCCATGGAACCAAAGGAAAAACCGATCATAGGCCTCGACAGAAGTTTCAGCTCGACCCGGGCTGAATGTGTACCTGCTCGTGCTGTGTGAGAAACATGAACCCGGGCGCGCTCTAGTCTTAGCCCGCTCGGGCTGAAGTTCCGCAGAAGTTCCAGAAAAATTCACACGACTCGGGCCGGAAGAAAACCTGATGGGTAGGTCAATCACATCGACCCCGCTCGGGCAGATACCTTAACCCGCTCGAGTTGATTGATACCCGATCGGGTAGAACATGACCCCGCGCGGGCCACCTTTCTCAAAACAACCTGTTTTGAGTTTTTGAATGGGAAAATAAAGAAGAAAGAAGGGATCTAGGGCAAGGGGACGACGCACAAACCAGAAAATAGACCTAAATACACAAGAGAAAGAGGAGAGAAGACGGTTGAAGACTTTGGCCACCCAAAGGGTTCATCCAAAGCCACCGCTCGGGATGATAGGGAAGATGAACATTTACTTCGTTTGTGTTTGTTTCCCTATGTATTCTGAGTAGATCTGTTATCATGGGTTAGGGATGCCATTGTAATGGATAATTGGATTCGTTAATGCTTGATTTCGGTTTTGTTCAATCGTATGGTTCGATAGGTTATAAGATATGTGCGTAATGCCTTCATACGTTGTTGATTTCATGCTTGAATAAGACTAGATATATTCAAATGAGATTATGTTGCTTGCCTTCCCATTTTCAGTTAGGGATCATGCACTCGAGTGGCTCTACACGCTACCTCCAGATTCTTTTCATACGTGGAGCCAGCTCGAAGAAAGCTTCATGATGCGATTTTTCTCACCCCACAAGACGCAGCTATGGAAGAATAAGATTAATTAGTTTACACAAGAGGATAAAGATAGTCTTCCAGAGGTGTGGCTGCGTGATGTGCGTTATATCAAGTTATAAAACCTAGACTAACGCTTCCGCAAGAATACGGATCGTGTAGTAACTAGGGTCGAACACAAGGAATTGATGCGACTTATGAGCTATTAGACTAATGAATAAGACGTGATGGATCTTAATAGTAGTGGAATGCAAACTAACCTAAATGCAAACTAAACCTAAGATAGGTAGGAATGACTCTAAGACTAATCACCATAGGTATCGAGAGTTGCATGACAATGTAACGGAGTTCTAACGAGATAATTGGTCTAAGGTACTATCATGAATTCAGGGAATTCAAGCTCTCCTATAGGAACTGACTGGCGTAGACTTGTCCACTATCTAGCATGCATATACCAATGTATCCATTGCGCATCTTACATGCATAGACGCATTACGTCCGCTATCCTAATCCCTAGATTCAACCGATTGACCTGGCGTAGATTCTAAACCGGCTAAACCCTAAATCATGGCTAAGTTCCGAAGTCTAATGCCCTGGCGTTGGTTTATTAGGCTCCTAACATCATTCAATCAAGTGGCGTACAAGTAAAGAAAGCATTAAGATCAACCATGAAATCTGAAAACATGATAAGATACCAATTTCATTCATTCAAGTGGCGTACAAGTAATGAAAGCATTAAGTTCCACCATTCATTAAGCGTAAGACTTCGTTACAACATGGCAATAGTCTCTAACCCATGGCAATGGATCTACTAAGACATGAATACAACAAAGGAAACACAATAGAATTCTACGTTCGACATAGATAGAGAATGAGATGACTCCCTATTCATAAACCGATGTCTTCGGTAGATTCTCCTTGCTCCCGATCCGTAGATCCGTCTTTTCTTCCTTCTTTCTCTTGCTCTAATGTCTCTCTCGTACCCGCTCGTGCAAGCCCTTTGCCCGACCGTGTTGCACACATTTGAGCCCGAGCGGGCACCATGCCCGACCGTGTAGATCTTCAGCCCGAGTCGTGCAAACCTACGGGGTTTTCTTGACATGAATGAGCCCGAGCGGGCATACCAAATGCACCCGAGCGGGCACACCTCCCTGGTCGTGTACCTTGTGTGCCCGAGTCGTGCAAAGCTACGGGGGTAATTGGCAGCAAATAGCCCGATCGTGCACTCCAATGCCACCCGAGCGAGCACTCTTGAAATGTTGTTTCGCTCCCTTTGCTCGGTGTTTGAGTGTTCACTTTCAGTCCATGGCCTTGCACAAGTCGAACCTTGTTACTCAACTTCGTTTTCGGGGTTAGATTGCCATATTCACTCGTGTTTCTTCTCATGTCTTCGTTTCCTATGCAAAACACGAAATGTAGGTAAAGTCTTCGAATATACTCAATAAATGAATGAAATCTCAATAATCTACTCTAAACTAGACCTAAGAATGATATAAAAACTACAACGGATTACGTGTTATCACTGCGATTTAAAGGATATCAACGCGAATGCCCATACTATGGGATGAATAAAAGATACCTCATTGCCAGTTTCATTGAGGGTCTTCGTGATGAAGTTCGTGATTGGTTGAACGCTGCTTGTGGAGGTTCAACATGACCTCCCGTTCACTGCTATTGAGGCCAAGATTGAGAAGATGGCCGAGGGAAGTAACATTATGTCGGGAGAATTTAATCGCCGCAATCTAGCCAAGGGAGCGGACAGAGAGGTGCTTGCATTGTAAGCTGAGCTTGCCGAGTTGAACTTAAAATTGGTAAACATCCACCAAGTGTCTCCCGATTCTCACAGATTCAAGGATGTTGCAGATGCGAATTACGTTGCCAACAATCCATATTCCAACACCTACAATCCGGGCTGGAAGAATCATCCGAATCCGTCCTACAAGAACGCCGATAATGTTTTGAATCCGATGCAAGGAAGCTATCAGCCAAAGCCGTTTCAGAGCCAGCCACAACACCATAATTTTCAGCCTAGAACGCAAGGGTATCAAGGGTATCAGCCGAGTTGAGCACCAACGCCACTTCCGCAACAAGAAGAGGGAACACCGAGATCATGTCTATGCTCGCTCAGATTTTACAAGGACAAAAAGATCAAAATACTGAGCTGAATAGTGTAAGACGAGATCAAGAAGATGCGAAGAGGCTAATGGCGGAAATGCAGGCGCATTTGAAAATCCTAGACACCCAAGTGGCATAACTTGCAGAAAGCGCTCCTAACCGACAAGGAATTCTATCGGCAAAGCCTGAGTCGAAACCCCATGAGCATTGCAATGCTGTCATGTTGAGAAGCAGGACAAAACTTGCGGACGTCACACCC
This sequence comes from Gynandropsis gynandra, assembly GCA_036759665.1. Taxonomy (NCBI): domain Eukaryota; kingdom Viridiplantae; phylum Streptophyta; class Magnoliopsida; order Brassicales; family Cleomaceae; genus Gynandropsis; species Gynandropsis gynandra. The sequence goes on from CM071873.1 coordinate 14,475,906, forward strand.
CAAAATTTCGAGAGAGGAGAATGCTTAAAGAGTTCAACGATGAAGCCTAGCGACCAAGAGCATCACAAGGAAGCACAAGTTGAGGATGAAGAAGAACCGTATGTGGCACCGCCACCAAGACGCCCTCCACTTCCATTTCCCTCACGCCAAATAAGACGAGGTGATAATTCACAATTTTCCAAGTTCGTAGCAAGGTTGAAGAAGATAAAGATTTCTATGCCCTTCCACGAGGCAATCATGCAAATCCCTTGCTACTCTAAGTTCCTCAAGGATATACTCACCAAGAAGCGTAGAGTGGAAGAGGAGACATTGATGATCACCGTTGCGACACATGCTGTTATTCAACATGGGGTACCACAGAAATTACCTGACCCAGGTACCTTTATCATCTCCTGCAAGCTCGGAACCGTTACCATCCACAATGCCCTTTGTGATTTAGGGGCTAGTGTTAGCATCATGCCGCTGTCGTTGTACGAGAAACTTGATTTGGGAGAGATCCAATCTACGAAGATGGTATTAAAGATGGCTGACCGTTCGATGAAACACCCGATAGGCATTATGGAGAATGTACCTCTTAAGGTAGGCGACTACTACGTCCCCGTTGATTTTGGTGGTTTTGGATATGAAGGATGATGAAAGAATACCGATAATTTTGGGAAGACCATTCCTCAATACTGCCAATGCCATCATCAACGTTAGGGTGGGTATATTAACGATGAAGATAGGGGAAGATACTGTAGCATTCGGGCTGCAAGAGAACCTCAAGGAACCATTTGTTGAGGCGCTATGCTACGTCCTAAGGGTTAGAGTTGATGCGTAATCTTTTGGAATATAAAAAAAAGTTCTTCAATAACGCTCCGCTAAGGTTACAAGACCTTATGAGTGTGCCATAGTCAGCCTGGGTTTAAGTAGAAAGCCATCCTCTTCGACTTCGACGTCCTAGAAACCAAGCGCGGATCTATAAAAAAATGAGAAAAAAGGAGAATAAAAACGAGAATACGAGTGTAATGATATCTCAAGCTTAAGGGAATTGGTATGGAGATTGCTTGGACGTTGTCTAGGGGTATGAAATAGACTTATGTTTTTGGTAGGATTGCATGGCTCGTGACTTTCGGTTGATAGAAGTCTGAACTAGGTACGCTTAGGCTTACGTTCATGTGATACGTTGTTTTGCATGATGGCTAATCCTTCGAAGTATTTGTGCTAGTGTCCATTCTTGTTTAACTCTTCTTGTACTCGACTCTAGATTTGCACGACGACGAGCAAAGAGTAATTCTGGGGGAGTTTGATAACATGTAATCCGACATAGTATTTTCATGATTTCTAGGTTTAGTTTTGATTAGATTTCTTGGACTTTACCGAGTAATTGAGTATATTCGAGGATTTCATCTACCATTTCGTGTTTTGTGTAGGAAACGAAGACATGAACCAAACACGAGTGATTACGGCAAATCCACCCCGAAAACATGATTAAGTAATAAGATACAATATGTGCACGGCTCTGGAACAAAAGGAAACACCGAACATAGGCCTCGACATAAGTTTCAGCCCGACCTGGGCTGAATGTTTACCCGCTTGCCTGTGTGAGAAACACGAACCCGGCGCGCTCTAAACTTAGCCCGCTCGGGCTGAAGTTCCACAGAAGTTCCAGAAAATGTCACACGACTCAAGCCAAAGAGAACCCGATCGGGTAGGTCAATCACACCGACCCCGCTCGAGCGGATACCTTAACCCGCTCGGGTTGATTGATACCCGATCGGGTAGAACATGAGCCCGCACGGGCCGCCTTTCTCACAACAACCTATTTTTATTTTTTGAACGGGCAAATAAAGAAAAAAGAAGGGATCTAGGGCAAGGGGACGACGCACTGACCGAAAAAGAGACCTAAATACACATGAGAAAGAGGTGAGAAGACGGTTGAAGACTTTGGCCACCCAAAGGATGCATCTGAAGCCACCGCTCGGGATGATAGGGAAGATGAAGATTTACTTCGTTTGTGTTTGTTTCCCTATGTATTCTGAGTAGATCTGTTATCATGGGTTAGGGATGCCATTGTAATGGATAGTTTGATTCGTTAATGCTTGATTTCGGTTTTGTTCAATTGTATGGTTCGATAGGTTATAGATATGTGTGTAATGCCTTCATACGTTGTTGATTCCATGCCTGAATAAGACTAGATCTATTCGAACGAGATTAGGCACATTTGAGGGAGACTAGAGATTCGTCTAGGCATCGAGAGAGTCAGACTTAAGTATCGGGAATCAACCTTCGAATGAATTAGATTAATGAGAATTTGACCGATCGATTAATCTATTTAGGAATGGTAATAATCGAGGTAGAACCCCCATTGTTCGTCATGCATCTAGGTTGTAGATTTACTGCATCAAAAGGTGAGTACGTATATATCTTAGATAGAAGATTTAGGCTCAGAAGACTCATTTCCGTTTATAGAGGGTTAGTTCCCATCCGACATTAGAGGTCGAATTCCCTATTCTTCTTCATGCATCTAGACGTTCCGCGCTACATCGGAAGATGAGTGATGTTGATTTCCTAGGTAGATGATTTAGGTTTGGAAGAGTCATTTCCAACATTAGAGGTCAAATTCCCTATAATTCTTCATGTATCTCGATGTTCCACGCTACATCAGAAGATGAGTGACGTTGATTTCCCAGGTGGAGGATTAGATTTTAGTTCCTTATCGATTGATATAAACCGATTTCATGTTCCATAGATACATCCATTGCATGTTCCGGTATTCCCGAAACCCGTGATACTCCATCTTGCCGAGTCTAGCTTCGTTATCTTTCTTTATCTTTATTTTCTAGTTCGATATCCATCTATTGATCGATCTTCTTCTCGTGATATCTTAATTCTAACACTGCACTAGTCCCCAGAGTTCGACCCTTGCACTACACGAACCGTATACTTGCGGTAGAATGGTCTTGGAAATATAAAACCTCTGATTCCAACCATCAGGTATCCATGGGTTTTTTGGGTTTTTAAGGTTATTCAGGTTATTTGGGTTATTCAAATTCGGGTTATTCGGGGTTTGGATGGGTTCTTCGAGTTCTAAAAAAAAACAAAGTTAACCTACAAAAGAGTTAAACAAATACAAAAAGGAGGCTTGGGCGGTGCAGAAGAGAATGGAGGCTCAGGCGGCAAAGAAAGGATATGATAGAATGGAGCAAAAATCTCGTTGGGCGGTGTAGAGGGAGAAGAGAACGGAGGCTCGTGCAGTATGGGAGAGAGAAGAAGAGGATGGAATGGAGGCGGGAATCTCGTCGGGCGGTGGGATAAGGGAGAAGAGAATGGAGAGGCTCGGGCAACGGGATGGGGGAGAAGTGATGGGATGAGGGAGAAGAGAATGGAGAGTCTATAGCGGAAGAAACAAAAAACACAAAACAAAATAAAACCCTATTTTAATTTGGGTTGTTCGAGTTCCTCGGATTTAACCCAAACGCGGATCGGACTGACCCGAACCCGAATAGGTTCTAAGATTTGGACCCATATGGGTTTCTAGGGTAACCCGTTTACATAACAATCCTGGTTTTTCGGGTAGATCTGGGTCGGTCTGATCCGGGTAACCCCGATTCACCACCCCTACTTCCAGCCAGGAATGTAGCCTCAAAATCAGGGGTATCAGCCACGTGCACCACAGTTGACCCAACTCGAAGTAGCCCTCGACATTACATCTACGCTCGCCCGCCTCCTCCTAGAGGAACAAAATCAAAGCAACTTATTCATGGGAGAGAAAGCGGACCAATTCAACACAAAAAGCAGCATGTCTAGAAGGAGGTCTACCGGGGAGACCCGAAGCATATCCCCGTAAGGACGTTAGTGCCATTTATCTAAGGAGTGGTAAGACGGTGGGTCAGCCTGCTCTTTCGATGTTTGAAAGGGGTGAAGCATCTACCACAGTAGCGAAATAGGTTGTCAACAAGCTTAAGGAGAAGCCCAAGGAGGAAGAGGAGCCAAAATACGTAAAACCAGCCCTGAGGCCGCCTCCTTTGCCGTTTCCACAACGTCAACGCAAGAAAACGGTAGATCAGCCCACTTCTTCAACGTTTGAAAAAGGTGAAACCTCTAGTAGAACAGTGAAAAAGGGCGGTAACGTTGAAGAGCACAAGAAGAAACCCGAGGAGGAAGAGGAACCGAAATACGTAAAACCCGATCCAAAACCGCCTCATTTGTCGTTTTCCCAACATCAACACAAAAAGAATGAGGATGCTCAATTTGCTAAGTTTGCTGAGATTTTGAAGAAGATGCACATTACTATTCCATTCCACTAAGAGTTGAAGAAGAGGCCTTCATACACTAAGTTCTTGAAAGAGGTGCTTGCGAACAAATGAGACGTGGAGATGGAAACCATAATGGTAACATACTCAATGCTGCAAGTAAACCTACCAAAGAAGATGTCTGATCCAGGTATATTCGTGATCCCTTGCAAAATAGGCGATTATGAAATTGACCACGCACTAATCGATGTCGGAGCAAGCGCAAGCGTGCTACCATTGTCGTTATACGAGAAATTGGATCTTAGGGGCATGATGGATCTTCAACCTACATGAATGGCGCTTACCATGGCTGATCGAAGTGTGAGAATCCCCAAGGGTTTGCTAGAAGATGTACCATTACAAGTCGGGAAGTTCTTCGTTCATGTTGATTTCGTCGTCTTTAACATGGAGGAAAATGAGAAAATTGATGTGGTTAATCTCAAGTAAAACTTTACCTAGACTAACGCTTCCGCAAGAATGCGGATCGTATAGTACCAGCGTCGAACACGAGGAATCGATGCAACTCTAACGCTAGTAAACTAATGAATAAGACGTGTAAAATCAATAAGTGATGTGAATGAAAATAGAGATAAACTAACTAATTCGAGAGATGCACGATAATGCAATGAAGTACTAACAAAGATCATGGTTATGAATATTATCACGTATTCGGGGAATTCAAGCTCTTTCCTAGGAAATGACTCTTTCGATGCCTAATCCCACTATCTAGCATGCATACTACCAATCTTCCAATTGCCTAATCTCACACGATAAATGCATTGAGTCCACTATCCTAATTACTATGTCCAATTAACCGACGAGTCACGGTTCTAAATCAATTGAAACCTCATATCATGGCTACGTTCCAAAGTTCAATGCATCTTCCAATGCAACCAAACTTTAATGATCATTCATTCAAGTGGCATCCAAGAACGAAAGCATTAAGAACAACCAATCAATCCGAAAAATGGTCAAATACCAAAATCATTCATTCAAGTGGCATTCAAAAACAAAAGCATGAAGAATCACCAAGCATTAAGAATAATACTTCGTTACATATCGGAAAATCTCTCTAACCTATGGTTATCGACCTACTCTGACATGAACTTAGAATACAAAATGCAAAGGATAACCATATCCAACATGGATAAAGAACAAGATTCCTCCCTATTCTATTACTGACGTCTTCAATAGCTCCTCCACAGTCCGGCTTCGTCGCTCCGTCCTTCGCCCTCGTTTGCGTTCTGTTCTCTCTCTTTACTCTCGCTCTCTACTCTCTCTCTGTGTCTCTATATCGGCTTCCTCGTTCTTTCCCGGTCTAAATCTCCATTGAATCTCCTTTTTCCTCTTCTTTTTTCTTTCCCTTTCTTCTTTTTCCTATTTTGCCGAGTCTTTCCATTCTTTCCCGTGAGTTTTCCTGTTATTTCCTGTCAACCGAACCATTCCTTTTCTTCATGGCGGCACGCAGGTTTAATGTGCCCGACTGGGCACAAGAGTAAGTTCGGTCGGACTCTTCAGCTGGTCCAAGCTCGGTTGCGCTTCATGCATGCCCGGGCCGTGCAACATCTTCAGGGATGCATTGTGTTTGGAGAGCTCAATCGGGCTTAGAGGGCTGCACGATTAGGCTTGTGGTGTTGCTTGAGTAGATCGTTCAGGCTGTAATTGTTGCACAGTCGGGCTGGTCCCCTCTTAATGAGCACGCTCAGGCTTGTGGTTCAGCACGGTCGGGCTTAGAGTCCTCTTCAGCAGCACGACGGGCTGGAATGGCTGCACGGTCGGGCTGTTCACCTCCCTTGTGTGCCCGGTCATCCTAGTGAATGTGGTGGAGGGCAATTGCTCGTTTTCGCTCGTGTTCGTGTTCGATGCAATCTTTTCTTGCAAATATATGAAAAAGGGATGAAAGAGGACTAAGTGATGCTTAATGCTTGGTGAACTAACTACGAAAATTAACTAAAATACTATGACAAAATAGATGTTATCAAACTCCCGCAGATTTGAACCTTTGCTCGTCCTCAAGCAAGACTAGAACTAAACAAGAGAGGAGTTCCGGAAACTAGCACAATCAACTCGAAGAGTCAGCCACCCTACGCAACAACACGTCACTCGAACATAGATCTAAGCACACCGAATTTAGATCCCTATCTACCGAAAGCCACTAACCATGTAATTCTACACATATCCTGAGTTCATTCCACTAACCCCTAGACAACATCCAACCCATATGACATTCGAAGAATACCTCCAGACTTGAACGGAACACCGCCCCAGTGTTCAAAACTTAAGAGAAGGACTAACATGCAAAACCTCTAGGAAAAATAAGATAGATAGGAACGTGTGCACCTGATGCGTGCTTGCTGTCCCGAGTTGATGCAGCTGGGCATATGTGTCTTTCCTTATGCTGTGGATGATTTCGAAGTGGAAAACCTATAACAAAAGTCAGACAATCAAAGGAGACATTACGATACATCGGGGTTGCTGGTAAGGAGCATGCTTGTGAAAAGAATAAGAGTCGAATTCTAAAAAAAGTAAAACGAAATAACTAAAAGGATATAGGGCTCGGGTTGTCTCCCGACAAGCGCTAGTTTAAGGTCATGAGCATGACCAAAACGTGCTACTCATTAGGTGGACATTCTCGAGGTCGTCGTGTACGTAGCATCTCGCGTGCATAGTGTGCTCGATAGGGTGTAGCACGCGAATAAGTTAGATTCCTTGCATGATCAGTCATGTCCTCCCTAAGCTCAGTCGTATTGTTTCCTATGTTGGGGGCTAGATCGTGCTGTCCAAAGATTTTGGCCGAGCTGCCCGTAAGTCCAGTTGCACAGTGCATGAAACCAGTTAGGCGTTCGTCTCTCGTTTCTTTCAACATCTCCAGAATTTGTTGATGCGTGAGCCCTTGTGGTGAAGGCTTCATCTTGACCTCGGGTTCCTTATCGATGCTCCAATTTTGTGCTAGACGTTTGGCGTGGCTGTTAGGCATCTCGGGAGTGGTTGAACTTGTGCTACATGCTGCTTGATACGCGCTGGGATCTACCTTGGACGCGCGGAGCCTTGCACACTGATTTAGGACGTTTTCTTGACCTGGATTGATGTCCACTCAAGCTGTTTTATGTGTTTGTGAGTTGAGAACCCTGCTTGATAAGGATCGTCCGAAATTTCACCTTTTGCTTGGGGTACGAACTGATGTGCTCAATCGCACAGAAATCTGCTCGTACTAGCTCTGTGTTTGGAATCTCCTTCGTCTTTCTACGTCCAGAAGCTTAGTATATTATGTTGCATCGTTTGGGTCTTTAGACAGTTTTTTTTCAGCTGCTAAAAGAGCCAACTCAAGGGAATCCATATTCCTGAACTCGTCAAAGACTTCTTCGGCTAGCCTCTCTAGTCGATGTGGAATACCGAATCCACCATACAAGGCCGTTTGAGTGTGTCGTTTAGATTGAACTCCACTTCTTCATCTCCGAATTTAAGTGTGAGTCTACCTTGAGCACAATTTAAGATTGTCTTTGCCGTATTGAGAAACGGCCTACCGAGAATAATTGAGATTTTCTTGTCCTCCTCCATATACAAGACGACGAAATCGGCCGGGACGAAGAATTTCCCAACTTGTAAAGGCACGTCTTCTAGCATGCCCTCGGGTATTCTAACACTTCGATCAGCAATGGTGAGCTCCATTTGTGTAGGTTTAAGATCCAACCTGTCCTTAAGATCCAATTTTTTGTATAACGGCAATGGTAGTACGCTCACGCTTGCTCCGACATCAATTAGTGCATGGCTAATTTCATAAGCACCTATTTTACAAGGGATCACGAATATACCTGGATCGGGCATCTTTTTGGGTAGGTTTGGCTGCAGCATCGAGTTAGTCACCATTACGATTTCCATATCTACGTCTCATTTGTTCGCAAGCACCTCCTTCAAGAACTTAGCGTATGAAGGCATCTTCTTCCACGCTTCGTGGAATGGAATGGAGATGTGCATATTCTTTAACATCTCAGAAAACTTAGCAAATTGAGCATCCTCGTTCTTTTTGCATTGACGTTGAGGAAACTGTAGAGGAGGCGGTCTTGGATCGGGTTTTATGTATTTCGGCTCCTCCTCTTCGGGTTTCTTTTTGTGCTCTTCAATATTACTGCCCTTTTCCACTACTGTACAGGACGGTTCACCTTTGTCAAATGTCGAAGGATTGGCCTGTTCCATCAGTATCTTACGTTGACGTTGTGGGAATGGCAAAGGAAGCGGTCTTGGTTCGGGTTTCATGTATTTTAGCTCTTCTTCCTCCTCGGTTTTCTTTTTTTTTTTGCTTTTCATCGTTGCTGCCCTTTTCCACTGCTATACTAGTTGCTTCACCCCTTTCAAACATCAAAGGAGCGGGCTGATCCACCATCTTACCACTCCGTAGATATATGGCGTTGACGTGCTCACAAGGATTTTCTTCCGGTCTCCCGGGTAGAACCCATTGTGGTCGTGATGCCCCTAGTGCAAGTTGTGCAACTTGCGTCTCCAATTGTCTAAGGTGAGTTTGGAAGCCATCCATCTGCTTCTTGGCGCTCTCTTGTTCCACTTTCACTCCCATCAACAAGTTGTTTTGATTTTCTTGGAATTGTAGGAGACGAGTGAACATGGCATTGAAGTCGGGAGCTGCTTCGGGTTGGTTTAGTTGTGGCTGAGGCGCATATGACTGATAGTTTTGAGTTTGGGGCTGCATTATTGGCTGAAAATTTTGATTTCGTTGCAGCACTTGCGGTTGAAAATTCCCCGATTGTTGTTGCGTATTAAAGGCACCATCGGAGTTCTTGCAGGAGAGGTTAGGGTGATTCCTCCATCCAAGATTATATGTGTTTCCGAAAGGTTGGTTGTAGCTTACATAATTCACTTCCTCGTACGCTTGAACCCTTTGTTCCTCTAATTGCTCCAAATAATGAGGACGACACGACTCAGAAAGGAGATTGTAGATCCCTGCGATTTGGTCTTTCATCTCGGCTAAACCGGCGTGTCAAGAATGCGTCTCGTTCAAGTTAGCCACCATTGCTGGAACATTGCGATTATAATCTCCAGCGGCATTGCTGCCTTCATCAACCATGCGATTGATTAGGTCCTTGATCTGTGGAAACATGAGGTTGCTCAGAGAACCTCCAGCTGTGGCTATGATCAGAATTCTCGTGTTGTCCATGAGTCCTTAGAGAAAGTTGTGTATAAGATAGCTCTAATCCATGCCGTGATGTGGTCAAAGGCGTTGGTAACCTTCACGCTTCATATAAACTCTCATGAACTTTTCTTCTAGTTGTCCCAACGATTGTATAGAATTCGCCGGTTGAGAATACAACCAGTCTTGTGCTTTATCCTTCACTGAGAATGGGAAGGCAGCGAGCATGACGTCTTCATCGAGATTCTTCTCCGATTCTGATTGTTTGGCAAAGCATCTTAAAACAAGTAACATGTTGATTTGGATCCTCGGTGGGTCTCCCTCTGAATGCTAAGTTACCGAGCATCTGAATGAATGCTGGATGTAATTCGACGCGGGCATCCCTTCTAACGATGCAAGACAAGAGTTGCATATCTCTAGGAGCCATGTAGGTTCCATAGGTTAACACGGCTGGAATTTGTGGCGTGTTTAGGATGCGACGTTCTGCCATTTGTTAGGTCTTGTGCGACAAAGTACCTCACACAATAGAAACACACGAAACGGTTAGGCTCTGAGAGGTAAAAAGATTTGACTCAAGAAAAAGAAAAAAATAAAATAAAACAAAAATACGAAAAACGAATAAGACTCTGGAAAAGACTATGTCCCAATTCAAAAGTATCCTTACTCTAAAGTTGTAATCAATTCCCCGGTAACGGTGCCAAAAACTTGATGTGGTTAACATCAAGTAAAAATTTACCTAGACTAACGCTTCCGCAAGAATACGGTTTGTATAGTACCAAGGTCAAACACGAGGAATCGATGCAACTCTAAAGCTAGTAAACTAATGAATAAGACGTGTAAATTCAATGAATGATGGGAATGCGAATAAAGATAGACTAACTAATTAACTAACTATCGGGTTAAACTCAATGAACTAAACACCACAGATTTCGAGAGATGCACGATGATGCAACGAAGTTCTAACAAAATCATGGTCTTAGAAATTATCACGTATTGGGGGAATTCAAGCTCTTTCCTAGGGAATGACTATTCCGATGCCTAAACCCACTATATAACGTGCGTACTACCAATCTTCCAATTGCATAATCTCATACGATAAATGTTTTAAGTCCGCTATCCTAATTCCTAAGTCCAATTAACTGACCAGTCACAGTTCTAAATCAGTTGAAACCTCATATCATGGCTACATTCCAAAGTTCAATTCATCTTCCAATGCAACCAAACTTTTATGATCATTCATTCAAGTGGAATTCAAGAACGAAAGCATTAAGAACAACCAATCAATCCGAAAAATGATCAAATGCCAAAATCATTCATTCAAGTGGCACTAAAAAACGAAAGCATTAAGAATCACCAAGCATTAAGAACAATACTTCTTTACATATCGGAAAAGCTCTCTAATCTATGGCTATGAACCTACTCGGACATGAACTTAGAATACGAAACGCAAAGGATAACCATATTCAACATGTATAAAGAACGAGATTCCTCCCTTTTCTTTACCGACGCCTTCAATAGCTCCTCCGTAGTCCGGCTTCGTCGCTCTGTCCTTCGCCCTCGTTTGCGTACTGCTCTCACTCTCTCTCTCTCTACTCTCTGTGCATCTCTGTGTCGTCTTCCTCGTTCTCTCCTAGTCTAAATCTCCATTGAATCTCCTTCTCTCCTCTTCTTATTTGTTTCCTTTTCTTCTTTTTCCTCTTTTGTCGAGTCTTTCCATTCTTTCTCGTGAGTTTTCATGTTATTTCCCGTCGACCGAACCTTTCCTTTTCTTCATGGCGGTGCACAGGTTTAATGTGCCCGACTGGGGACAAGAATGAGCTCGGTCGGGCTCTTTAGGTTGTCCAAGCTCGGTCGGGCTTCATTCTGTTTGGAGAGCCCGATCGGGCTCAGAGGGCTGCACGGTTGGACTTGAGGTGCTACTTGAGTAGATCGGTCGGGCTGTAATGGTTGCACGATCGGGCTGGTGCCCTCTTGATGAGCCCGCTTGGGCTTGTGGTTCTGCACGGTTGGGCATAGAGTCCTCTTCAGCAGCACGAACGGGCTGGAATGGCTGCACGGTCGGGCTATTCACTTCCTTGTGTGCCCAGTTGTGCTAGTGAATGTGGTGTAGGGCAATTGCTCGTATTCGCTTGTGTTCGTGTTTGATGCAATATTTTCATGCAAATTCACGAAAAAGCGATGAAAGAAGACTAAGTGATGCTTAATGCTTGGTGAACTAACTACAAAAATGAACTAAAATACTATGACAAAATAGACGTTCTAAAAAATCCCAATCATCCTCGGAAGATTGTTTCTTAACACCGCAAAAACAATCATACATCATGTAGAAGACTGACTAACACTGCAGTTTGGCGACGAAGAAGTGGAGTTCAATCTGAACGACACACTCAAGCAGCCTTGTATGGTGGATTTGGTATTCTACATCGACGTCTTAGAGAAACTAGCTGAGGAAGTTCTTGAAGAGTTCGAAAATATGGATTCCCTTGAGATAGCTCTCTTAGAAGATGTAAAAGAGGTATATAATGACCCAAATAACATAACATACTATACAAAGCTAATGGACGAAGTAAAGGAGGAAGAAGTCACGAATGGAAAACTGAACGAGACGTGGGAAGAATTCCGTGCGGCCCTTGCGCAGAAGATCGCGTCCCAAACATAAAGGGACGAAATTCAAGCTGATGGAGGAGAATCAGACATTTACTCCAAGAGCAGTGTTCAGATCATACACACATGAGTATCGCTCAAGTGGACTTGAATTTTAACCAAGAAAACGCTGCAGAATAGTCCTTGAACTTCAACGCGACCCGAGTAGATTCTAGTGCGATCCGAGTTGTGTGCAGTGCGAATCTGTACAAAAAACTCCCGAGACACCACAAAACCACACCAAACGCCCAACACCCAATTGGAGCATCGATAAGGCATCGGAGGTGAAGATGAAGCCTTCACCCTAAGGGCTAATGCACCATCAAATTCTCGAAACTTTGAAAGGAACGAGAGATGAACGCCTAACCAGTTTCAAGAGTGCACAACCAGACTTAAGGACAGAATGACCTAACTATTTAAGTTCACGACCGGACCCCCAACTTAGGGAACAAGAAGACCGAACTTAGGGAGGATATGACTGATTATGCTAGGAACCCAACCGATATGTGTGCTATACTTCAATGGGCGTCCTATGCACGCGATACATTACGTACACGACGACGACGTCCACCTACTGCGTGAAGCATCTTGGTCAGGATCGTGACCTTAAAAAACCGCTTCTCGGGAGGTAACCTGAGCCCACTGACTGGCTCGTCTTGAACGTGGAAGCCGTGAGGATCTCGATGATTGCCTCTTTGAGCTTCATAGCTTTAGCTCAGGTCATGGGACCAGTTGGTAAGCTCAAGCCCTCCTCCTCCCTAGCCCTAGCTCGGGTCACAGGACCAACGTCCTTCCGCCGGGTCGCGTCTGCCTTTTGTTTAGCTCGAGACATCTCTTCCAAGGCACGGGTCGCCTCTTCCTTCACGCAGGTCGCATCTCGGTTCGCACAGGTTGTGTCTCGGGTTGTGCAGGTCGCGTCCCAGGTCGTGCAGGTTGCGTCTTCTTCAGCACTGTAGGTCATGTCCTCCTCTTCATTACAGGTTACGTCCTCGACGTCGTTGGGGATCATATCATGCCCCTACTATAAATCAATATATCATCAAAGTAGACTACTACGAATCTACCTATATATTCTCGAAGAACATGGTTCATTAAGTGCATGAAGGTACTAGGTGCATTTGACAATCCAAAAGGCATAACTAACCACTCATACAATCCATGCTTAGTTCTAAACGCCTTTTTCCATTCGTCACTTTCCTTCATCCTAATTTGATGATATCCACTTTTAAGATCAATTTTTGAAAATATCCTACTTCCATGCAATTCATCTAACATGTCATCTAGCCTAGGAATAAGATGTCGATACTTCACCGTAATGTTGTTGATTGCGCGACAATCAACACACATGCGTCGGCTGCCATCTTTCTTTGGCACGAGAAGAACATGTACGGCGCACGGACTCATGCTTTCTTGGATGTGTCCCTTGGCCATGAGTTCCTCCATTTCCCTCTGCAGATCCTTGCTTTCCACGGGATTTGTCCGGTAGGCTGGCCTATTTGGTAACGGGGGAACAAAATCGATTTGATGTTCGATACCGCGTATTAGGGACAATCCGGTGGGGTTCTCTTCGGGAAAGACGTCTCCATAATCTTGCAATAAGATAGAAATTTCACTCGGCAGCACCGGTGCAAGGTTAGCTAAGCTCGAGAGAGCTTCCTTATACACAAATAATAATACAGACTGGTTCGAGTGAAGATATTTCTTGATCTCGCCCGATCTTGCGTAAAATTTTGATGACTTAAGCTCGCTGCGCCTTGCTTCTTCAAGTGCATTTGATCTTGCAGCACTTCCTTGGGCGTCAATGGAACAAGGACGGTCTTCCTGCCATTATACTCAAAGTAATGCTTGTTAGTGAAACCGTCGTGTTTTACCTTGCGATCTAATTGCCACGGTCTACCGAGTAGAATATGGCTCGCCTCCATGGGTAGCACATCGCAAAAAATTTCATCTTCGTATTTCCCTATGGCAATAGGCACGGTCACTTGGCTGGTCACTTTCATCTCGCCATTTTCATTCATCCATTGAAGCTTATATGGAATCGGGTGTTTTTGGACCTTTAATCCAAGCTTTTTGACTATAATAGCGCTTGCAATGTTCGTGCAACTTCCTCCGTCGATGATTATGCTACAAACCTTTCCGTGAACAAAGCAGCGGGTGTGGAATAATTTTCTCGTTGTTCTTGTTTGTCGCCCTTAGGCTGCACGCTCAAAGAACGTCATGCCACCAGCAGCTCTGCTTTAGCCGGTTCCTCCTCATGCGCCTCGTTCAAATTTTCAACCGCTTCATCCTTAGATTCGAACTTGCCGTCGTCACGAATGATCATGACTCTCTTGTTCGTGCACTCACTCGTGTAGTGTCCTCTCCCGTGACACTTGAAACACTACATGTCCCGAGCTCTTGAAGTCGTGGCCTCGGCCTTCCCTTTGTCCCGCGGCGCTGCTGGACCTATCTTCGTCGCGTCTCGGTTCACTGGAATGGCTTTGGGCGCGTCTCGGCTTGATGGAAACGTGCTGTCCTTCCTTGGATAGCTCGATTTTTCATCTCGTTGAAGGCCATATATTCCAGCCCCATAGCCCGAACGTGAACTCCTTCGCCGCTGGAGTTGTTGCTCGATGAGGATCGCCTTGTGGAGCATCTCCTCAACCTCCACGTAGTGTTGCATCTCTAGATGGTCTTGGATTTCCAGATTTAGTCCAAAGAATTGAGACATCAACGCCTCTTTATCCTCTCAGATGTCAGCCCTCAACATCAGCAACTCCATCTCTTGATAATATTCCTCCACGGATCGTTTCCTTGGATAAGCTTCCTTAACCGCCGATGCACTTCTCGGTGGTGATGACTCGGCACGAACCTCTTGCGCATAATGGCCTTCATTTCCAGCCATGTCGCTATTGGTTCTTCACCATTTCTTTGCCTAGAAATCATGAGTTGATCCCACCAACTCAAGGCGTAGTCATAGAAGTCCGTGGCCACAACCCTAACCTTCTTGGCCTCGGGTTAGTGTTGACAATCGGACACGAGTTCAACCTTCTCCTCCCACTCTAAGTAGGCGTCTGGGTCATCTTTACCATGGAACGATGGAATTTTCAGTTTGAGACCAGCGAGGACGTCCCTCGCATCGTCTCATCGTTCCCTCGGCTCACACCGCCTTTGGTGACTACTTCGAGACGAGGATGAAATGCCTCGTTCGTAGTAGTTGTTGTCCTCTTCATGTTGGTTCCTTTCTCGTTGCTGGAACGCATGAGTGCCTCTTGGTCAGGTCGGATGTTCGGGTCGAACTTCTTGCCGAAACTTGATAACATGTAATCCGTCGTAGTATTTACATGATTCTTAGGTTTAGTTTTGATTCGAAGACTTCATCTACATTTCGTGTTTTGTATAGGAAATGAAGACATGAAGCGAAATACGAGTGATTACGGAAATTCAACCCCGAAAACGTGATTGAATGACAAGGTACAACATGTGCAAGGCCACGGATTCAAAGCGAACACTCAAACACCGAGTGAAAGGAACGGAAACAGCAAAATAAGTGTTGCACGCTCGGGCATGGAGAGGACCCGCTCAGGTTGGACTTGGGGAATTGAGGCTGAAAATCCCTGAGACTTAGCACGACTCGGGCATGACTTGAACATGGTCAGGTGACCATGCCCGCTAGGGCTGCAAAAGAGGACCCGCTCGGGCTCTAATTGGCACTAAAAATCACCGTGACCAAGCCCGACTCGGGCTGGTAAAGCACATGCACGGGCAAGTGAGCCCGCTCGGGCTGGAATTTGTGCACGACCGGGTTGGCCATCTGCACGACCGGGCTGCTCTTGTGCCCGCGTGGGCCGCTAAATCCGGAACTAACTCTTTTGAAGGTTTGAACGGGCAATTAATGAGAAAAGAAGCCTTCTAAGGCTAGGATACGAACGAGACATTGATGGGACATTCAGAGACATTGAGAAAGGACGAGAAGGACGGAACGAAGTATCGGGAGCATGGAGGAACTATTGAAGACATCAGTATATGAATAGGGAGAGATCTCATTCTCTATCAATGTCGAATTTAGTTATCTTTTGCGTTTCTTTTGCTGTGCTCATGCCTGAGTAGATCTATAGCCATGGGTTAGAGAGTTTTGCCAATATGTAACGAAGTCTTGTTCTTAATGCGTGGTGGTTCTTAACGCTTTTGTTCTTGAACGCCACTTGAATAAATTAATTCGGTATTTGATCGTTTTCAGATTGATTGATTATTTTTAATGCTTTCATTCCTGTACGCCACTCGAATGGATGATTATAGAAGTCTAATGAATCTATGCCAGGGGATTAGACTTTGGAATCTAACTATGATTTAGGATTTAATCGGTTTAGAATCTACGCCAGGTCGATCGATGGAACCTAAGGATTAGGATAACGGTCTTAATGCGTCTAGTAGGTGAGATACGCAATCGGGAGATTGGTATACGCATGCTAGATAGTGGACAAGTCTACGCCAGTCAGTTCCTATATTAGAGCTTGAATTCCATGAACTCGTGATAATATCTAATACCAATGATCTTGTTAGAACTTTGTTGCATCATTGTGCAACTCTCGATACCTATGGTGCTTAGTTATTGAGTTTATCCCATCACATAGTTTAGTTTAGTCGCAATTTCGCATTCCCTTAACTTATTGATTTCACACGTCTTATCCATTAGTCTAATAACTTTAGAGTTGCATCAATTCTTTGTGTTCGACCCTGGTAATATACGATCCGTATTCTTGCGGAAGCGTTAGTCTAGGTATATTATTACTTGAGATTAACCGACATCAAGTTTTTGGCGCAGGTGCCGGGGAATTGATTACGGATTTAGAGTTAGGATACTTTTAGATTAAGACATAGTCCTTTCCGGAGTCTTATTATTTTCTTTTCGTATTTTTGTTTTCTTCGTTTAGAGTTAAATTCATTTACTTCTCGGAACTCACACGACTTTTGTGTTTTGTTTCATTATCTCGTGCAGTTCACTCGTGCATGAGAAATACCGGAAGTGCGGATCTAGTTTTTGACCCAGATATCGATAAAACGCTCAGAAAGTTAAGGAGACAAACGAAAGCTAGTGCAAACCAATCGGTCGATAACACTCAAGTGCACTTAGACTTCCAAACCAAGACAGTAATCGAACCACCGAGTGTAGACAAGAGTGAAGAAGAGCTAATGGTAGAATGTCGAGATTTGAACGTGCCAAACGTGCCACAAGTGCAACTGGCAATGACCTATGGATCATACACGGTTTTTAAGCATACGCAACTCTTGTCATGCATTACTAGGAGAGACGCTCGTGTGGAATTACAGCCGGCATTCATCGAAATGCTCGGTAATGCGGCGTTCAGAGGGAGACCCGCCGAGGATCCGAACCAGCATCTTACTGACTTTAAGATGCTATGCAGAAAAATCAGAACCGGAGACGGAATCTCGGATGAGGACGTCATGCTCGCTGCCTTCCCATTCTTAGTGAAAGATAAGGCGCAAGAATGGTTGTATTCTCAACCGGCGAATTCTATTGGATCATGGGGACGGCTAGAGGAAGTTCATGACGCGATTCTTCCCTCAGAGTAAAGCTCAGCTTGCCAAGAATCAGATCAACACGTTTGGTCAAGGGGCAGCTGAGAGTTTATACGAAGCATGGGAGCGATTTAAAGGCTATCAACGCCTTTGCCCACATCACGGCATGGATCAGGGTTATCTCATACATAACTTTCTGCAAGGACTCATGGATAACACGAGGATTCGAATGTCTTTGAGCAGTCGGAAGATCAAGGCATTCAAAGGTACGAGTAGGTGAGTTATTTGAGCAACAATCAGCCTCTAGGTAATACTTACAACCTCGGGTGGAGAAATCACCCCAACCTTTCGTAAAAGAGCTACGACGGTGCATTCAATGCACAACGTTCATCGGGGAACTTCCAACCGTGAATGATGCAATGCAATCAAAACTTTCTACCAAGGACACACCCCCAAACTCAGAACCATCAGCCACGTGCATCACAATCACAGCCAAACCAATCCGATGCAGCCCCCGATTTCAATGCCATGTTCACTCGTCTAACTCGATGTCGGAAATACAACAAAGTCAGAGTAATTTGGTGAGGAATCAAGAGAACACCCAGAAGCAGCTAGAGAGTTTTCAAACTCATCTTAGACAATTGGAGACGCAAGTCGCACAACTTGCACAAGGGGCAGCACGACCGTAAGGAGTTCTACCGGCGTGACCGGAAGCAAATCCTCGTGAGCAATTCAACGCCATTCACTTAAGGAGCGGTAAGTCAGTGGATCAGCCTACTCTTTCAACGTTTGAAAATGGAGAATCATCTGGGGCAGTAGCGAGAGAGAGCAGCCGCGTCAAAGAGCACAAAGAGGACGAAGAGGAGCCTAAATACGTCAAACCCGAATCGAGGCCTCCTCCTTTTCCATTCCCTCAACGTCAACACAAAAAGAATGATGATGCTCCATTTGCAAAGTTTGCTGAGATGTTGAAGAAGATGCACATCACGATTCCATTCCACGAAGCGTTGAAGAAGATGCCTTCATACGCCAAGTTCCTGAAAGACGTACTTACGAACAAGCGAGATGTGGAAACGAAAACCGTCATGGTGACTAACTCGATGCTGCAGCCAAACCTACCCAAAAAGATGCCCGATCCAGGTATATTCGTGATCCCTTGTAAAATTGAAGATTATGAAATTAACCATGCACTAATCGATTTGAGAGCAAGCGTAAATGTGCTACCATTGTCATTGTACGAAAAATTGGATCTTAAGGGTAGGATGGATCTTCGACCTACACGAATGGCGCTCACAATGGCTGATCGAAGCGTAAGAATACCCGAGGGCATGCTGGAAGACGTGCCTTTGCGAGTGGGAAAGTTCTTTGTCCAGGTTGACTTTGTCGTATTGGATATGGAGGAGGACAAGAAAATCCCAATCATTCTCGGTAGGCCGAATCTTAATACGGCTAAGACCATCATACATTGTGCGGAAGGTAGACTCACGTTGAAGTTTGGAGATGAAGAAGTAGAGTTCAATTTGAACGACACACTTAGACAGCCTTGTTTCGTAGACTCGGTATTCTACATAGACATCTTGAAGAGACTAGCCGAGGAAGTTATTGATCATCTCGTTTTCATACGTATTTCTTGCACGATTTTAGAGATGTTTATGATATATATGTGTTGCTTTACGTATGATTCTGTATCTGTTTTACTTGTTTTCGTGTTTTCATGTTCTTACAGGTTTTTATGCGTATTCGGTTCATTTCGGAGCTGACGTGTGGAAACACGAGTTATAAATTATCCTAGACCACTTCACCGCAAGTATACGGATCGTGTAGTACCAGGGTCGATCTCTGGGGACTAAGGCAGCCAAAAACTAAGAATAAAACTAAACTAAGACGAATAAAGATAGAAGGGGATGTGATCCTAAATACCTAAAAGTAACCTAAGTGGTGACAACAATACTAGGTTAGGGATGAACTCGGATATGACAAACACTACGGGTGTCCGGGATACCGGGAATCGTATGGATGAAACAACTAAGGATCATAGATCTATCAACTTATCTTGACAACGGGAAATTCATGCCCTAAGGTGAGGAGTGATTCTTCCGAGCCTAAACCTCCTAACCATGAGTACGTGCAACCCTACCTTCCAGCAGTGATTAACCCGTACCATGGCAGCTTTACGACCGCAATCATTATTCCTAAGACGACTAACCGACCGGTCAGATTCTCATTAGCCAAACTTAATCTACAACTTAACAGTTGGGACTCTACTCACTCATGGAGAAAACAAAAGACGAAGATAACATAACCCTATACATGATAGACTCTAGGAAATTCGATGCCTCGACCTTCCCTATCGTGTTACCGGTGCAAGGATTGATGCTTCTCTTCTTCTCCAATGTCTCCCGAGCCTTTCCAGATGTTTTCCCAGCCTTTCCTTGCCCTGTACGTTGCCCCCTTGCTCTAGATCTGTTCTATTCCTTAAATTCGGTCGTTTGAATGCAAGATCTAAGTTGTTGCGAAATACACGGCCCGCTCGGGCACCACTATTGCCCGGTCGTGCAGTGGCGCGCCCGGTCGTGTTCTTTCATAATGCCTGATCGGGCATCAGTACCGCATCGCGTGGTTGAGCGGCCCGAGTCGTGCAAACTCTCGGGGAATTTGGGATGAATTAACGCCCGAGCGGGTATACGTCTTGCGCCTGATCGGGTAATGCTACCCGATCTCGTTGCCTTCGTGCTCGGGTCATGCAAGGTATGCGGATAAAACCCCGTAGGTTGATAACACGCAATCCGTTATAGTTTTTATATCATTCTTAGGTCTCGTTTAGAGTAGAT
>CM071873.1:14526654-14538382 GCA_036759665.1 Gynandropsis gynandra
TCTGCACCACCCGCCTCAAGTAGCCTAATTCAGTGTGGTTGACACCACCCTGTGCTCCCTTTCCTAGAATAGAGGAAACTAGGAAGTACCTGAGGGCGGGATGGCGTATGTGACTCGCCTTCGATCTCGTCGAGTATTCGCCATATGCAATCTGAGACCAAAACTCTGCTTGACGGTTCTGGTTGATCTCTGGTAGCTTCGCGTATACGCTATGCGGAACGTCAAGTATCGTCGCGAATTGCCGTGCGGTGAGACGGTAGCTCTGCCCCAGCAGGCGGAACTCCATGAAGGTTTTCTCCCAATCTCCGGACTCAGCGAAGAAGGCGGTGAAAGTTGCAAAGAACTCCGCTGTGGAGTTTGCGGTAGGTGTACTCTTTCGCTGTCCGTAACCTCGTCCATCCCAATGTGTGGAAGATGAGATCGATGTGCTCTCTGATGCCGAGTGCGCTCATCGCCTCGGACGATAAAAAGCGGGACGGGAAGATCTGCGACTGTAGTTCGGCAAACCTCGACTTGTGGCGGGGCAGGAAGGACGTCGTCCTGTAGTTATATTGCTGATGAGAGGCGGTGATCGGCATGTACGGCGTCAGCTCCGTAATCATGTCCGACCTCACTGGCCATCCGTGCTCTGGGTCGTGTGCGTCTGATCGACGTTTCTTTGAGCTCTGGGAAAATCTAGAGGCCATCTGCAAAACAATCGGAAGATAAAAATCAATACGAAACATGGTTTACAGAGTGCCCGATCGGGTATCTGTGCGTTGCCCGATCGGGTAAAAGGTGTCAGAAAAACCCCGTGAGAAGTGCCCGACTCGGGCGAAAATGTCGCCCGATCGGGTGAATGTCTACGCTGCCCGATCGGGTGCTAGCCTAGCCCGATCGGGTGGGATCGTGATTCGCGATCTGCAGTTCGCGAATTGCGACTAATCCGACTAAAATCACTCTAAATCTTCCTAATCAGACCTAGATCTAACCCATACCAGTCCTAATCTCAAGAAAGTTTACGATTTTACCTGAATTTCGCGATTAGAATGAGGGAATTTCAGATTTTTGGGAGAGAGGGAGGAAGGTTTTCTCGAGTAACCGAGCTCCAAACTTTGGCGGTGGAACGGCGGCAACACCCAGGCGGCTCCGGCGACTAGAGTCTAATAATCCTCATCAAAAGAAGTAGAGCATCGTCTATACAAAGTATGACCATTTAAATAAAGAGAATAAACGATAAACTAGCCTAACAACCTCGTCTAAACCTCCCACAAGCAACATTAGGATTCCCAAAGAATTACGACCTATTGTTTTGCAGCCGATTAATAAGCTCTAAAGCTTAGGAGAAACCTAGCTCAAACATGAAAAATCTCACGGAAAAGGCCAACTTCTTAAGTATCCTAGGTTCAGAGTTCATCTCAAAATGTGGCACCGGACAAGTGCTTGGGACGAATCTGACTCACGAAAGTGAGCTTGGCTTGGGACGAATCTGACTCACGAAAGTAAAAACAAACTAAAAACTACGAAATCAAAGAGAAAATAAAAGAAAATGAAACGAAGTCACCTGACAAACGTGAGCTGCTACCCCAGACTTGATTTGAACGGTGTCCTCGACGTGAAGCTTCGATGGAGGGTAAGAGAAGTGAAGTCACGTTTGTGGTGGTATTTTTTATTCTTGTTTGTTTTTTTTGTTTTGTTTTTTTTTGTTTTTTAATTAACTGAGTCTTAAACAAAACAACCAAGAAAAATAGAAAACAAACAGCTGGGTTGCCTCCTAGAAAGCACTTATTTAACGTCTATGCCTTGAGAGAGGGTAGATATCATATTAGGATCGTCTGCCTTAGATAATTTGATTGGGATTGCATAATTAAATAGGTTGATTGTTGGTTTCGGTAGTCTTGTGGTGAAACCGGATTCCTAAAACGTTTGTCTCACTGTTAAGAACTCGTTAGTTTATTGTTTTTAGTATTTCATCCTAAAATCAATATTTTGTTCGTTTGCAAGTTTGATTCGTAGTTTAGGTTTGGGTTGCGTTGCGTAGTCCTTGTGGGATCGACACCTAAAGTACTATACACGTGTTGTACACTTGTGGGTGGTTTAGGTTAATATTTGTTTAACTTTGAATACACATCAAGTTTTTGACGCCGTTGCTGGGGACCATTGTCAACACGTCTTAGATTCGAGCCTAGATTCATTCTTGTTTTGTTTTTCTTTTTACTTTTCTTTTGTTTGTTTCTTTCTACCTAATTCTGTTCGTTTGTCCTTTTTTGGTTTATGACCAAATCTCAAGTCGCTTCCAGTCTATTCCAAATCAACCCCGAGATCGTGCGCACTTGCAGACAATTGAGAAAGGGCAAAGAAGAAGGTAACACAGAGCCGTTAAATCAACAGAATGTGGATAATCAGAACGGCCACGAACAACCTCAATTACCTATCAGTAATTTGGGGAATATGCAGCAACAACAACTCGCACCTCAACCGCGAGAACCACATGCTCCTCCACCACATCGCCTCAGAGATTACGTGGTGCCAAACATGAACAACATGCAAACAGCCATACGTATGCCTGCTGTTGTTAGAGAACAGTTCAAAATTAAGTCGGAGATGATCAACATGCTTTATCAGAAGCAATTCATGGATGGAAATCACGAGGACCCCCATCAGCACCTCAGAGACTTCTTAGAGCTTTTCGGTACATTCAAAATATACGGAGTCTCGAAGGATGCGATCTTACTGCGTCTCTTCCCCTTCTCAATTGGGGGAAGAGCGAAAACTTGGCTGCAATCGCTTCCCGCTGGTTCAATCACGACTTGGGACCAACTCTGCACATTGTTCCTCTCCTCTGAGCAAGACGATTCAGATGAGGGGAGAAATCACAACGTTTAGATGCAGAGATGGAGAAACGTTGTTTGAAGCGTGGGGCAGATTTAAAGATCTTCTACAGATGTCTCCACATCATGGTCTCGAGCAGCGGTACGTTATCCAAACCTTTTACAACCGAATTTCAGATGAACACCGAACGACGTTGGATAATGTTGCTAGAGGATCATTTATGGGTCTGAGCGTCGAGGAGGGATACGAGCTGATCGATAACCTCGCCATGAACCACACCATGTTGTCAACACCAAGAGGTATGCCTAACAGAACTCGAGGTTTATATGGGTCAAATTAGAGTAGAGCAACGGGCAATGCAGCAAACGCTATGTACTGTGTGAATTGTGGAGATACAGAACACGTGGCTTATCAATGCATGCTGCAAGAGGACGTGGAATACATGAACTATGCCCAGAAGCAAGGAAACACACAATTCGGGAATACCTACAACCCGAATCGGAGGAACCACCTGAATCTTTCGTATCGAACGACTCAACCGGTAAAGTATTCGGGATTTCAGCAAGGACAGCAAACGTACCAGCAAGATAACCAGCAATTTCAGCATGCTCAGCAAGTTCCGCAAGCTCCTCTACCTCTTCAAGCCCCTTCGTCGAATCTTGAGACGGTAATGCTCAAATTTATCAAGGAGCAAAGACAGCAACATTCAACTCAAGCCAAATTCAATGCGGATGTGGGGACAGCGATTAGCGAGCTCAAAACTCACATGGATTCATTGAGCAAGCATATGAAGAGATTAGAGAACTCCGTAGCACAGCAAGCTGCCTCATCCTCTCGGAATCCTGGATAGCTTCCCGGTAAACCCGAATTAAACCCGAGAGAATACGTTAATGCTATTTCCGTGTGCAGCACTAAAAGAGGCAAAGGTATGATTGCGATTATGGAAGGAGTTGAACCAGATTTAGACAAACCATATGTTGCTCCACCGGCGTACAAACCTCCTATACTGTTTCCTCAACGGTTGGTGAGTAGCAAGAACGAAGAGAGAGTGGGAGCCCTCCAAAAGATGCCTAATCGCGCCAAACTCATCAAAGAGGTACTTTCCAAAGAGAGGCATATTGAAGAGAACGAGACGGTAGCACTCACCGAGGAATGCAGCGCTATCCTTCAAAATAATCTACTCCCGAAGTTGAAGGACCCCGGAAGCTTCTCCATTCCATGTGCAATAGGTAATATTGACAATGACAATGCTTTGTGTGATTTAGGAGCAAGCGTGAGCATCATGCCACACTCGGTCTTCAAGCGGATGAACTTCGGGAATCTCAAATCTACAAAGATGTGTCTACGCCTCGTGGATCATTCGGTAAGATATCCGGTGGGAATTATTGAAATGTTCCCACCACAGTAGGTAAGCTTTGTATACCCACTGACTTTGTTGTACTTGATATTGAGGAAGATGCTAGGATACCTATTATTCTTGGTAGACCGTTTCTAGCTACTGCAGTTGCCAAGATAGACGTACAACAAGGAAAGCTTTCTTTGCGTCTCGGAGATGAGACGATAGAGTTGAACTTGTCCAACCCCATGAACGGACCCTCATTCAAGGAGTCTTGCATTACAGTCGATTCGCTGGACGAGTTAGCAAAAGACACGCATGATTAAGTAAGTGTTTCTGATCCTCTTGTACGATACTTAACACGAGTTTGCGAAGATGCAGGATTTATGAACGAAGGAGCCAAGCTGTATACAAAATTTATGAGTGCTATTGCAGCACTAAGAGACGCCCCATGTAAGGAGTTACCACACAAAAACGCACGCTGATTTCGCAGTGGAGAAGACGCCCGATTTTGAGCCCGAGCCTCCTCTGTCTTCTTTTCGTTATGAGTACGTTGAATGCGATAAAACATATCCTACTGTTATGAATGCTAACTTGAGTGTAGATGAGATGAGGAAACAACCCACTCACGTAAAGAAACGTAGGAAAGTCAGCTATTCAATATGTACGCACGGAAGTTATACGGAAGACAGCCACGAACCTTCCACCGAAACTCAAAGGAGGCTGCACCCGCACTTGAAAGAGGTAATGAAAAAGATATTATAAAACTTTTTTATGCAAATATCAGTTATCCAACCTCGGCCAGCGAACAAGTGAGTTCCATGCATGATGTGCCAAGGAAAGAAGCAGTGACTAATGGATGGCACGACAAAAAGATCCTACCTCATGACTTCTAACTTGGGAATTTAGTTCTACTTTTCAATTCTCGTCCTAAGCTTTTCTCGGGCAACCTACGGTCTCGTTGGTCCGGTCCTTTTCAGGTACGAGAGGTATTCGGAGATGGAGAAGTGGAACTATGGAGCGATTCGAGTGGAACATTCGAAGCTAATAGACAACGACTAAAACTCTACCAAGCCGCTCAACCGATCGAAAGTGGAAATTCCATTTCCCTTTTCGATCCACCCATCGCGCACACATGAGGAATAGAGACATCAAAGCTTAAAGACGTTAAATAAACGCTTTCTGGGAGGCAACCCAGCTGTTTGTTTCCATTTTTCTTAGTTGTTTAGTTTAAGACTTGTAAAAAACAAAAAAAAACAAAAACACAAAAACAAAAAACCACCAAAAACTTGACTTCACTTCTCTTACCCTCCATTGAAGCTTCACGTCGAGGACACCGTTCAAATCAAGTATGGGGGAGCAGGTCACGTTTGTCAGGTGACTTCGTTTCATTTTCTTTTATTTTCTCATTGATTTCGTAGTTTTTAGTTTGTTTTTGCTTTCGTGAGTCAAAGTCGCCCCAAGCACTTGTCCGGTGCCACATTTTGAGATGACCCCTAAACCTCAAGCACTTGTCCGGTGCCACATTTTGAGATGAACCCTAAACCTAGGATACTTAAGAAGTTGGCATTTTCCGTGAGATTTTTCTTGTTTGAGCTAGGTTTTTCTTAAGCTTTAGAGCTTATTAGTCGGCTGAAAAAAATAGGTCGTAATTCTTTGGGAATCCTAGTGTTGCTTGTGGGAGGTTTAGACGAGGTTGTTAGGCTAGTTTATCGTTTATTCTCTCTATCCAGATGGTCATACTTCGTATAGATGATGGTTTACTTCTTTTGATGAGGATTATTAGATCGTATGAAATCGAGTTTGTTTTACAGAATAAAGAGCACACACTAACACTCCGTTGTCGATAGAAATAATGCCTAAAAGCATGATCTAAAATCGATATGAGTGCATTGACCTTGATACTCTTTCGATAGTTTGGGTCTAAGTGGTGGGTTGGCGATCATCTTTCTACGTCCTAAGGGCACGGCACAATAAAAGCGCCGCCTATTCCGCTGCACTCTTGAATGAGATGCATGAGTATACCGTAATCGGTAGTCTGGGTCTAAGTAGAGGCTAGATCCCTTCAAATACGATATCCTAGAAGCCTTGTGTGTCTGCATAATGTAAAAAAAAAGAAAAGAAAAAAAAGATATAAAAAAAGAAAGAAGAAAAAAAAGAGAATAAAGAAAGAGAGAAGCTCGGAAAAGAAACAAGTATACTCAATTGTTCTTCGTTTAGCATTTGTCTGAAGTCTCGTTTGGTGGAGTGGGTTACGGTGGCTTGTTTAGTTTGCCTTCAATTTACTTTCTCGTAGGTAGCCTTGGTGAACTTAGGATGAAGACTGAAAACATTCAAGTCTGAGGGATTTTGATCATCTCGTTTTAATACATATTTCTCGCATGATTTAAGAGATGTTTATGATATAAATACGATGTTTACGTATGATTTTGTATCCGTTTTACTCGTTTTTTTGTGTTTTCGTGTCGTTATGGGTTGTAATGCAAATTCGGTTCATTTTGGAGCTAAAGGACGTATACGACACAAAGTACTAACATTGAGTATCATCACGGAACTAGCGGGATGAGAATCGGCGAGGAATAACACAGCTCGCATGGGGCATTCTTCAGCCCGCGCAGGGTGCGTTGTCAAGCAAACTCAGCACAGCTCGGTCTGTGCATCAGCCCGAGCGGGCTCAACATCAGCAAGGAAGCCCGAGCGGGGCACACCTCAGCCCGTGCGGGGCACACCTCAGCCCGTACGAGGCACACCTCAGCCCGCACGGAGCACGCACACCAGCCCGCACGGGTCGCGTCCATCACCTACAAAAACAAGCAAAGGAAACTTTTCTAAACACGAAAAGAAACTTGTTAGTTACATATACAAAGAGGAAAACGATGTTAGAGAAGAGGAATAAGAGATATTTTGTTGGAGAAAAGAATGGAAACGTTGCCCAACTTAATCAAGAATGGAAAATATACGAAAAAGGAAAAACGGTGGCTACTGCGAAGAAGAGAAAAGAAGTGAATGGCCAAAAGGAAAAACGAGGAGAAAAGGAAAGAAAAGAAGAAGGAAATGGAAGGATAGGAGCTAGGAGTCGAGTGATTCAGTTAGGAGTTGGAGAATTCATACGTGAGAGAGGGTAGATATCATATTAGGATCGTCTGTCTTAGATAACTTGATCGGGATTACATGATTAGATAGGCTGATTGTTGATTTCGGTAGTCTTGTGGTGAAACCGGATTCCTAGAACGTTTGTCTCACTGTTAAGAACTCGTTATTTTATTGTTTTTAGTTATCTCAATCTTAAAACCAAAATTCGTTCATTTGCAAGTTTGATTCGGAGTTTGAGTTTAGGTTGTGTTGCATAGTCCCTGTGGGATCGACACCTAGAGTACTACACACGTGTCGTGCACTTGCGGGTAGTTTAGGTTAAAACGACTACTCCCTCATGTGTTCAAAAGCAAACAACATAATCGAAATAGAAAGTCTAATGATCATCTCGTTTTCATACGTATTTCTTGCACGATTTTAGGGATGTTTATGATATATATGTGTTGCTTTACGTATGATTCCGTATCCGTTTTACTTGTTTTCGTGTTTTCATGTTCTTACAGGTTTTTACGCATATTTGGTTCATTTCGGAGCGAAAGGGCATGCACGGAGCTAAGGACCAACTTCGAGGATCATCACGGGACAAACAGGACGAGATTTAGCAAAAGGAGCCACCACCCAATCGGGCACAACTCATACACGATCGGGCAAAGGCTACGACAAAATTTGGTGCGCATTCACGCACGACTCCGGCAAGGAAACGCCCAAGCAGTTGCCTCACACCCGACCGGGCGCACACCATTCCCGATCGGGCATCCCATGAGGATCGCGATCCGCGCGACCTGACCTAGCCGTACCCGAGCGGGTACATTGAGTGCCCGAGCGGGTCGCGACCCGAGTTACAAGTTTAGTTAAGTTAAATTAACTTAAAATAAAAGGAAGCTCGTGGGGGATTAAGGCAACATCTAGACCGACTTTAAGAGACATAAAAGGAGGCCAGAGGACGTCATTGGAGACAACTTTGGATTCAGTTCGTGATTGAGGAGATTCTTGCGAGGAGGCAAGTGAGGAGCATTGGAGATCAAGCCCGACACTTCGGTTTCGTTTGGTTTTCATGTTCCTTAGACTTCCTATTTCGTTTATGTTTGTTTACAGACGCATGAGCGAGTAGTTTGTTTGTTCTAGGAGAAGGGATTAGCCCTTGGCTATCCCGGAACCATCTTTGATTTATTTTGAATGCATCCTCCCGTTTTAGTTTATCTATTCTTTATCTGAGTGCTTGAATTTACTTGTGTTTGCGATGGCCACGTAGATGCATGTGTTATGGATTAGGAGAAGGACTGAAAGGAGAATTCTAGTCCTAGAAGATCAGGTTTAGAACAATCGAGGTTAGGCCACGAAAGTAGGGTAGCAACGGTTGAGGGTAAAACGGATGAATCATAGTTCTTACGGGTTTAGTTCAATGTGTCAGCCATGAAAGTAGGGGGCAACTTGTCTAGATCACCTGTCTATGCCTCGAGAGAGGGTAGATATCATCTTAGGATCGTCTGCCTTAGATAGCTTAAACTGGGATTGCATGATAGATAGATTGATCATTGGTTTCGGTAGTCTTGTGGTGAAACTGGATTCCTAGAACGTTTGTCTTATCGTTAGAAACCAAGTCGTTTATTTACTTTCAGTGTTTCATTCTTCAACCATATTCGTTCTTTAGTAAGTTTGATTCATAGTTCGAGCTTAGATAGTGTTGCGTAGTCTATGTGGGATCGACACCTAAAATACTACACACGTGCACTTGCGGGTAGTTTAGGTTATTTTATGTAACTTTGAGAACGCATCATCTAAATAACATAAAAACCAAACGAAACCGAAGTCCTGAATCGATCTCCAATGCCCCTTGAATGTCTCCTCCGTAAGAACTCACGAACAGCTCCTCTCTATTCTCTCTCTGCAACTCTCTCTCCCTAACGTGTTTGTTCTTCCTCAAAACCTGAAGTGAACAAATCCCTAGCGCTCCTCCTTGTATTTCCTCTTTTCTTTCTTTCCTTTTCTCCTCTTTTTCATACAAGGTCTCCAAGAGACCACATGCTTCATGATCGTAGCAGCGGGTGGTGGTACCCTCAGCAACCTCACTTTCCAACAACTCGAGAATTTGATCGAGAGCATGGCAAGGGAAGGAGGCAAGAAGGTCGGAGACTACAACCGTGATTACTCATCCAAAGCAGCAGTAAATGACTTAGGCATCGCGAACCCAGACATAAATGATTTGAAGTATCAAGTTGGGGAGATATACATGATGATGGTAGGCCTTAATGTCGATCGACAAGATGCATCCGTAGGTCAAGGAATCAAAGAAGTAAATTACGTCAACAATCGGGCCTACCAGCACAACTACATCAAGAGCCATCCCAACCTCTCTTATGGAAATACGAGTAATGTATCAAACCCGCAGGATTTTCAACCGCAGATGATGGCAAGAAACCAAAACCAAGGTTTCCAGCCGAGAGGGAATAACCAGGACTATGGCTATCAGCCTCGCGCACAGCCTTTAGGTAACTCCGAAATTCTCTCTATGCTCCAATTGATGAATCAAGAATAGAAAAATGCGCTTGGAGGAATTAGGGCTGAACAGGATGACATGGGGAAGAGAATGGATGGTTTCCAGACACACTTAAAGCTCCTGGAAACGCAAGTGACACAGCTAGCCCAAGGGTCTAGCTAACAGCCCGGACAGCTCCCCGGGAAACCCGAGACGAACCCCTGGGAGCAGATCAACGCCATCCATTTAAGGAATGGCAATACGGTGGAACAACTCATGCCACCCGTGGTTGTGAGAGAAAAGCCTCTAATCATTGCAAAAGAGCAACCCATCACTCAAGGCGTGGAAGAGAAGAAGACCGAAGAGGAAGAAGAGAGGGAGTTGCCTTACGTAGCACCCCTCGAGGGCACCACCCTTACCCTTTCCGCAGCACCAAAGGAAGCAGAACGACGATGTTTAGTTCACCAAATTCGTGGAACTCCTAAGGAAGCTGCAAGCCACCATCCTGTTCTACGATGCACTCATGAAGATGTCGTCCTACGCAAAATTCCTCAAGGACATAATAACAAGGAAGAGGACCGTAGACAATGAGGTAGTGATGGTCACGAACTCGCTTGTACAACCACCCACCTTGGCTAAGAAGATGCCCGATCCAGGTAATTTTGTCATCCCTTGTAAGAACTACAATTATGAGATTGAACATGCACTAATCGACATCGGAGCGAATGTGAGCTTGCTACCATTATCTCTTGTTGAAAAGCTTAATTGAGTAGGAGATCTTCAGCCCACGCGCATTTAATCAACTTAGCTGATCAATCTGTACGAAATCCTGAGGGCATATTGATGAATATCGCAGTACAAGTTGGAAAGTTCTGGTTCCTCGTGGACTTTGTAGTTGTCGATATGGAGATAAACCCGAAGATCCCCATCATTTTGGGAAGATCATTCCTCAACACGGCGAACATGGTTATATACTATGCCGAGGGCAAACTAGTCATGAAGTTCGGAGATGAATCTATAGAGTTCAAGCTTGATGAAACACTCAAGAAGCCGTACATGACTAAACCATGATGCACATCGACACGGTGGATGAACTAGTAGAGGAAATCAAACATGAGTATCGAACCATCCACCCCATGGAGATAGCACTATCATCATGCAGCGGAAGCATATTTCAGTCACCCCAAGACGTGGATAAATGCATACAACTCATGGAGGAGTTGATCACACTTGATTCTGGCATGGACCCAATTCGGTCGAACACAGAGCCCGACCGGGTTGAACGACTACAGGAGAATCCGCATGGGAAAAATCACGACCCGAATCGGGTACCACTCTCGGCGATAAATGGCACAATTTGTAACCCGAGCGGGGCAGTTCATGAGCCCGCTCGGGGCAGACCTCATGGATAAGAACCCGCACGGGCGTTATCACGACCCGACTCGGGCAGGTCTAACGGGGTAAATGACACAATTCTTAACCCGAGCGGGGCAGCTGATGAGCCCGATCGGGCTACGCTTCTTCTACCTTGCGCTACATATCCTACACCTTGCATTGCCCACTTCCGCACAGATCCTGACTAGAGTGCCGAGAAAGCACCCAAGGTTGACTTCAAACCCCTTCCGCAGGGGCTCAGGTACGAGTTCCTTGGTCTCGATTCTACATACCCCGTGATTATCAATGACACACTTGATAGGCCACAAGTCGAAAAACTCCTCTGCGCACTCAAGAGATACCGAGCCGCCATCAGTTATACACTGGAGGACATCAGGGGTATTGATCCCCAGCTCTGCACACACCGCATCCATTTGGAAGATGAGTCAAAGTCATCTATAGAATGTCAATGCCGACTCAATCCCAACATGGCGGAGGTAGTAAAGAAAGAAGTGTTGAAGCTTCTAGATGATGGTATCATATACCCCATCTCTGATAGCACTTGAGTTAGTCCGGTACAAGTGGTACCAAAAAATGGAGGCATCACCATCGTCCCAAACCAAAACAACGAGCTTATT
>CM071873.1:14559806-14595383 GCA_036759665.1 Gynandropsis gynandra
TTGGTTTTAGAAGATTGTTACTATGTTTTGAAATTTGTTTCGAACATAATTTCCATTTCTATGTTAGATAGATGTGGTTATAAAACAATCTTCAATAATAAAATTTGCTCTATTTTTCATAATGATGAATTATGTGCAAATGGTTGTTTACGTCAAGGTATCTATGTTTTACCCAATGCAAAAGTTAATATGATTAACATGCATATTTCTGGTTTGAAGAGAAAGAAAGATAATCAAGAAAATGGGATTTTGTCTCAGTGGGATTATGTAAGGCAAAATGGGATTTTGTCTCAGTGGACTTCTCCCGGAACACCACAACATAATGGTGTATCCGAACGGAGAAATCGAACCTTATTAGATATGGTGAGATCCATGATGGGGTTCACTGATCTTCCAATGAACTTATGGGGCTATGCTTTAGAAACAGCTGCCTATCTGCTAAACAAAGTTCCCACTAAAGCAGTCTCTAAAACTCCATATGAGATATGGAAGGGACGGAAACCGAACCTCAAACACATCAAAGTTTGGGGTTGTCCGGCTTTCGTTAAGAGACTTCAGCCAGACAAGCTTGATGCTAGGTCTGACAGATGTAGGTTCATAGGTTATCCCAAGGAAACTATGGGATATTATTTCTACCACCTGTCTGAACACAAAGTGTTTGTGGCCAGAACGGCAACCTTTCCTGAAAGGGAATTCTTTGATGAAGGAATTCATGGTGGGGAAGTAGTTCTTGACGAGATTCAAGACCCCGATGAGCCAACACAAGCTCATGGACATGAGATGTCAAATGAGTGTTCTTGGCTGAGTGATATAGTGTTAGGCTCCGGCGCTTCATCTTCAAATGTTGAAGTGACAGTGCCCGTTCAGGAACAAGTTCAGGAACCTGTTCAGGAACCTGTTCAGGAACAAGCCCAACAAGATATCCCAGCGCAGGTTGAACCTGCTACACAGGCTTCCTTGAGAAGGTCAACACGTTCTCGACGTGCACCTGACAGACTTAATCTGATGGTGCAAGAGGATGTGGTCGGTCATATAGATGACGACCCTTTGACTTTCCAAGAGGCTATACAAGGCCCTGATTCTGAGAAATGGTGGAAAGCCATGGAATCCGAGATGGAATCTATGAAGATCAACAAAGTATGGACTTTGGTTGATTCTTCACAGGCTTCCAGACCGATAGGTTGTAAATGGGTTTACAAAAGGAAGATTGGAGCGGACGGGCAGGTAGAGACCTATAAAGCTCGTCTAGTTGCCAAGGGGTATAGTCAACGAGAAGGGATTGACTATGAAGAAACGTTCTCCCCTGTAGCAATGCTCAAATCTATTCGGATTCTGCTTGCGATAGCGGCATTCCATGACTATGAGATTTGGCAGATGGACGTGAAAACAGCTTTCCTTAACGGAGAGCTCCAGGAAGAAGTCTTCATGACTCAACCTGAGGGTTTCACGTCGCCAACTCAAAGTCATATGGTATGCAAGCTTCAGAGGTCCATTTATGGACTCAAGCAAGCTTCTCGAACCTGGAACATTCGCTTTAACAAGGCAGTTGAAGAGTTCAACTTTGTTAGATGCGAAGAAGAGCCTTGTGTGTACAAGAAGTTTAGTGGGAGCGCGGTTGTCTTCCTTGTGCTTTATGTGGATGACATATTGCTCATAGGGAATGACATTCCGGCGTTGCAAGAGCCGAAGTTCTGGTTATCCGAACAATTCTCCATGAAAGATCTGGGAGAAGCAACCTATATTCTGGGAATAAAGATCTATAGAGATAGATCAAGGAGGTTGCTTGGACTATCGCAGTCCCAGTACATTGATACCATCATGAAGAGGTATAACATGGAAAATTCCAAGAGAGGCTATCTACCGATAGGCACTGGAATTACTCTCTCCAAAGAGGATTGTCCTCAGACACAAGAAGAGAGAGAACGCATGAGTAGGATCCCATATGCTAGCGCAGTGGGAGCCATCATGTATTCCATGACATGTACGAGGCCTGATGTAGCCTTCGCGCTAAGTGTAGCGAGTCGGTATCAGGCAGATCCTGGTGAGGAACATTGGAAATTGGTGAAAACCATTCTCAAGTACTTGAGAAGGACTAGAGACCAATTCCTCGTTTATGGAGATTCTAACTTAGAGTTAGAAGGGTTCACGGATGCCAGCTTTATGTCTGATAAAGATGATAGCAGATCGACATCGGGGTATGTCTTTTGTCTCAATGGGGGTGCAGTGTGTTGGAAAAGTTCCAAACAAGCTACTGTAGCTGATTCGGTTACTGAAGCGGAATACATAGTAGCTTTCGAAGCTGCTAAGGAAGCGGTCTGGATGAGAAAGTTCATAACTGAACTTGGTGTGGTACCTTCAATAAAGGAACCAGTTCCTTTATTATGTGATAATACCGGGGCAATAGCCCAGGCGAAGGAACCAAGATCTCATAAAAGATCAAAGCATGTTCTGCGGAAGTTCCATCTGATAAGGGAAATCGTTGAGCGTGGGGACGTTCAAATCCAGAAGGTAGAAGGAAAAGAGAATGCAGCAGATCCGCTCACAAAGGCGCTTGGTTCAAATGAGTTTGACAAGCACAAGTTGAAGATTGGATTGAGAGACATGGCTTGCTGGAATTAGTTCTAGGAATAGTACAACTGTTGTAACTATTTAAGAGCTATTTTATGTCTTGTATTTTGAACACTTATAAATAAATGAAATGGCATTATTTTATCATTTTGATGATATTTGTAAATATATATGTGTATATGTTTTCATAGCTAGTATGATAGAGTCCATGATTAAGTTTAGAAACTTGTCATCATGATAGAGATCATGATAAAGAGAGTCAAGTTTTGGTAAAAACTTAATCTAAATCGTTCTTGATCATAGGATAACTAATTGGACGTTAGTAATCCGGATAGATCAACATGGATGTGATGGTTTCTATTTGATAGAAATTAGTAGATCTCTTTTACTAAATCACATGTATGGATGATGCACATAGAGATGTGATCATTGAACAGACCCAAAGGGAGAATTCCTAATGGTTACATTACCATTGAACTGTCAATAGGAATTTTTCTAGAAGGATTGGAATATTATAATTTCCTTAGACCTGAGATCAACATAGTAACTGACAAGTTATCTACCATTCTTTGATACTGGACACCTTATGCCTTGGGATGTAAGTTGAAAGGATATTGGGAATGATTAGATGCTTGTGCAGTTAGTGATTGATCAAGATGGAATCCGTCAACTCTAGGTAAAGAGTTTGAGCTCTATGTTGTCAGCAACATAATGACTGAAAAGACCTTGGCCAGGGCATTTGAATGAGAGAAGAAAGGAGTTTCTTGCGATCATTCACCAGTCAGTTATGTTAGGCATGAAACATA
Source organism: Gynandropsis gynandra (assembly GCA_036759665.1). Lineage (NCBI taxonomy): Eukaryota > Viridiplantae > Streptophyta > Magnoliopsida > Brassicales > Cleomaceae > Gynandropsis > Gynandropsis gynandra. Next base: position 14,563,181 of record CM071873.1, read on the forward strand.
GTTGATAATCTATTAGGACTTGACAGTTAGACCATGTCCTAGGATTATCCGGAGCTGTAAAGACGGAGGGAAATAATAATATTATCCTTCTACCATGGTTCTACAGAGTAAGGATGTTACTTCACACTATCTGGTCGTTGAGGAGTGTTGCTAGACGCCAACCTCGATTAGTTAATTAGTGAGACTAATTGACTACCAGCTTAGTGATGAACCTACGAGGTCACACGCATACGAGTGTCTCGGTATCTGCTTATGATTGTTAGACAATCAGTGTGGGATACAGTTATATTCATCCGCTAGCACCGAAGAATATAATTGTATTTGTTTTTTCTTTTGGATTAGTACATAAGATGTACGGGCAGATATGTGTATGGAGATACATGTATTTTGACTATTTGAAATATTACGTAAAGGCAAGTGGGAGATTGAAAGTCCTATGCCAATTATGTAATATTTGAATAGTTATGGGTTTAAGTTGTAATTATTAAAGAGTTAATAATTATAAATAAACGCTTTACGAGGTTTCGTCATACACACTATTCTAAGACGAAAACCCTAGCCGTCAGAAAAGAAAAACCCGAAGAACGAAAAACAGTTTTTCGTTCTTCCGAATCCCGCATCTAAGCAATCCCGATCTCGGCGTGGATACGCGTAGAGGACTTGTGCTATCAAGGCTCACATTCGATCATCGATTTCAACGCAACAGGTATAACAGAAACTGTTTCTAAATTTGTTTATCGTTGAGATCTGTAAAAACTAATCCGAACATGACTAGATCTATATTCGGGTTGATTAAAACACATTTCCGCATAATCAAATCAACCCTACAATCATCACATCCATCGTAATTCTCCTGATCAGAAAGTAAAGCTTCATCTTCGTGTTCAACACAAAGAATACTTAGAATATCCTGAAAAACAAAAAATAACCATTATTACCCTCTGTGACCCTTGTTTCCCTTGTGACCCTTGTGTAATTGTTACCTTAGAATCTCCAATCTGCCTTATCACATCTACATACACCGGGATAAAACTGGATCTAACCATCTTCTTGCACATTCTTGGGCATGATCAAGGCGCATCCACAACTTCAACTACCATCCCTTTCTGCCCAAACTAAGGATGGCCTCAACATACCATCCCTTTCCGCCCAAACTAAGGATGGTTTCGAATGGAAGTAACTGAAACATTAAAACAAAATGATAAGAATGCAAAAAGTACGAAAACATTCAAGTTATTCGAATAATATATACAACTTACCATTAGTGGAATCATGAAATCGCCACAATACCATTTTGGTTTCGGTGATTCCCCGCTAACGTACTTGCGACAAGTATCCACAATCTTCTCGAATGTGTAACGACCCCATGGAAAGCCTTCACAAATTCCAAGTCATCAACCATGTCAATGAGATCATGGTTGATAGAGTTTTCTGTTGAAGGCTTATGAGCCATAACTTGCTCCAACAACATCAAAGTTGCCAACCTCTTCCGGTCGTTGGAATTCTTCGCCTTCACAAGCTTTTCACTAACTTGTTCGGGGGTCACCTTTCCACGACCGAAATTCTTCAGCCTGAATGTGACACCCCTTATGGACTCCCATCCTTTGGGATATGGTCCGCATTTCAATTCAAAAATTAGTGCGTGCTCCACTATAGAGTACCGGATGGGAATGTCGTTTATTACGAACCACAACTCTGTCTTGTCCCGTATAATCACGGAGTGATTTAGTAGGATAGACATTTGAACCTTCGTCAATGTGGAGTCACATTGTAAATGGAATAAATGCCTAAATTGTGACTCCTTCTCGAAGTAATGCAACTCGTGTTCATCTAAGATTCCTCTCAGCGTCCTTATTGTCTCGTGAGGATAATAGTTGGTGGTGATCTTTGGCATTCTGTCCATGTGCTTGAATTCATACACAAACTTCGGCTTTGGCGCTTCTTGCAAAATGACCAATTATGAATAAATTATACTTCTACCGACTTAAGCGACCCATGCGACTCAACCGACCCGTGCGATCCATGCGACTCAAACGACCCTCAGACACTCTGCGACACTCAACCAACTCACTGAGACTCAACCGACCCACGTGGCATAATATCAAGCGACCCACGCCCCTCAAACGACCATTGCGACCCATCCCACTCACTGAGACAACCGACTCATTGTGTCGAAGATGATCATGCAACTCCTGCGACCCTTTCGACTCAACCGACTGAGTGAGTCGAAGATGGTCATGCAACTCCTGCGACCCTTGCGACTCAACCGACTCACTGACACTCACCCATTTCAAATCAATAAACCATTTTGTGACTCGAAAGCTTGCAAAACCCTAGAAATCGATCTACTTACACTTATTGACGCCATTGAAGATTGACTCGTGCTCTCTTCTTCACTGCTGTTGTTGATTCTAGCCACTTTCTTTCTTGCCAACTTCAAATCGATCCCTCTCAAGTTCGACATCACTTATTCTTTCTTGCTATAACCTTTGAAACAGGTTTCACGTCGAAAAATTGTTCGGCTTTCTTGCTTTTGACATTTTTTCACATCGAAAAACTGTAAAACGTGGGTTTTTTCACGTTCGAACATTAAGGGCAAATTTGTCTTTTCTTTAGTTTGTTTTTGATTTAATAATTATTTTAAGGAAATGTATTTTTGAAGCGGTTTAGCCCTATCAGGGTATATCTGATATTCCGCCCACGAGATATCCACATTTTATATATTTTCATTGATCAGAAATAATATTTCATAAAAAATTATTGAATCATTTATAGTTATGATACTTAATTATTGTTTAAAAATAAAAACCTTTAATGTTTTATAGGGACAAAACAATATTCACTATTAATCAAAATTAAATCGGTTTTAATATTAAAAGGCTGGATTAACAACATAATATATAAAGCAGAAACACAATATAACAACATTAAAACAGACGTTTATTATAAGAAAACAAAAAAAAATATGCAAGATTAAATATACATGCTATAAACATAGGAAAAAAAGGGGAAAACTGATTGTAAATAGTAAATAGGGTCGATAAATATTGGGCCATCTAAAAGCCTCTAATAAGCCCACATAAAGGTTCTGACAAACCCTATTTTGAACATTTTCCTCAAATATATACTCTTTCGCTTCAATCTGTGCCGGAGGAGAAGGATTAGTCGCCGCCAACAGGTCGAGGAGAAATGGTGTCTGGTTCAGGGATATGCGCTAAGCGCGTGGTGGTCGACGCCCGTCACCACATGCTGGGACGCTTAGCTTCAATCGTGGCCAAGGAGCTGCTCAATGGCCAGAAGGTTGTGGTCGTCCGGTGCGAGGAGATCTGTCTCTCAGGCGGACTGGTCCGGCAGAAGATGAAGTACATGCGTTTCCTCCGCAAACGCATGAACACAAAGCCCTCGCACGGCCCGATCCACTTCCGTGCTCCATCCAAGATCTTCTGGCGAACTGTTCGTGGGTTCGTACATCGATCTTTTCCTCTTCTCGCGTTCTGGTCGTGTTACTGTGACATGTACTTTGTTCATGGGCTTCGGCATGGGTTTAGTTTTTTAGCATCATTCAATGGTCGTTCATAGCAATATGTAGAATTTTTGGCTATTTGGTAGTGTGAATTTAATGGGTTTCACTATTTCTGTGAGATTCAAGATCCCAATCATTTCTATTTCGGAGGACTTGAATATTATATTTCCTAGTTTAGCTGTCATATGTTAGTGCCGCGGTTGTGATGTATGCTTATTGCTTGCTTGATGAGGATTATTCAGTTTTTTCAAGCTTCGAATACATGCTTGGAGGTCTTACAATGGGTGGACGTTTTCATTAATTTATTTAATTGCTTGAGGAGTTCTGTCAAATTAGAAATTTTTGATGGCTTTATGTTCAGTAAACAATCTATGATGTGAAGTTTTATGGAATGGATCCTAACTGGAATTTAATTAGTACTTGTTGGATTGCAGCATGATTCCTCACAAGACCAAGCGTGGAGCTGCTGCGCTTGCCCGCTTGAAGGTGTTTGAAGGTGTCCCTCCTCCGTATGACAAGATGAAGAGGATGGTCATCCCAGATGCTCTCAAGTTCGAGCTTTTCTTCTACATCTCATTTGTTTTTATAGCTGTTAATTGTTAATGCTTAATGCCTATTTTCTTTTATGTTTTTGCAAATTAGAGTCTTGAGGCTTCAAGCTGGCCACAAATACTGCTTGTTGGGTCACCTTTCATCTGAGGTTGGGTGGAATCACTATGACACCATCAAGGTTAGCTTAAGCTTTTTTACTGTGTTCTGTTTTTGTGTATTTAATCTCTAGAGTTGGTATAGAACTCATCAAATCTTGTTTTGGATTCCCGCTTTGTTGGGATGCGTTTTGGTAAGAAGTGAAACTTTCTGCATCCTCGCATATAGTTATGTTTTGGAATATGGTTTTTGTGCTTATCTATGGACTCATATATACAATACTCTTCATAGGTCCATAAGGTTATTCTATACATAGCTTTTGATGTGGTTTTTTTTCAAGAATTATATATCTCATAACTGTTGTAAGGGTACAAATTAGTTCCAGCTCGACATTCTTATGGCATTACAGTTGGAGTGATATTGGACCACTGTTAAAGCAGTGATAGAAAGGAAGAAAGAAAGATTGTAATAAATAATTGGGTTGTGATAAAATGAGCAGGAATTGGAGAAGAAGAGAAAGGAGAGGTCTCAAGTTGTCTATGAGAGGAAGAAGCAACTCAACAAGCTCAGGGTTAAGGCTGAGAAGACAGCCGAGGAGAAGCTCGGTGCTCAGCTTGATGTTCTTGCACCTGTTAAGTATTGAAGCTGTTTCTTTTTTCTTTTTGGGATAGGTGTGGTTTTGCATGTTTCTTGGAATTTTGCATCGACTTGAATGGTTAATTACATTTCTACCCCTTTGTAGACCTAATTCAAAGCTTATGTGGAAGGTTATTCGGGAAAAATCAAAATATTCATACACCCGCATCGTATACCAAACCATTGATGATGAGCTTTAGGACCTTTTATGTAATGAAGGTATTGGTGAATGTTATATATTTGTACATATAAATTTAATTTTTATTCACTTTATTTCTAATACGATTATTTATTAATATGGTCATTACACTATAATTCTTATATTTATCAACAATTTAAACACAATATATCAATTTGTGTAAGGTTGGTCATAATATTGGAAGTATTTGTATTTGAATCGAAAATTTGAATATCTGTTAGCACAAATATAAATACAAATATTAAAAATTAGATTTTCGACAAATATAAATACATATATAAATTCAAATATTAAAAAGTAGAATATTGTAAGGTTCACAAGACTTTATCAGACAACTCTATCAGACAAGATTTCACTGATATGATTCATTACTTAGAATTTTGTGAAGGCTTTCCATGGGACCGTTACACATTCGAGACGATTGTGAATATTTGTGGCAAACACGTTAGCAGAGAATCACCAAAGGCAAAATGATATTGTGACGGTTTCATGATCCCACTAATGGTAAGTTGTATATATTATTCCTGAATAACTTAAATGTTTTTTGTACTTTTTGCATTCTTATCATTTTGTTTTAATGTTTCAGTTACTTCCATTCAAAACTATCCTTAGTTTGGGCGGAAAGGATGGTATGTTGATGTTATGGATGCGGATCCATCATGCCGAAGAATGTGCAAGAAAATGGTTAAATTCAGTTTTAACCGGATGTATGTAGATGTGATAAGGCAGATAGGAGATTCTAAGGTAACAATTATACAAGGGTCATAGAGGGTCATAATGGTTATGTTTTGTTTTTCAGGATATTCAAAGTATTCTTCGTACTGAACACGAAGAGGAAGCTTTAATTTTTTATCTGGAGGATTACGAGGGATGTCACGATCCCAATGTTCAGATATAGATGGAACATCTTCATAGAAATCCGAAGGTTATTTGTTGGGAGGACATCTGTAAGCAAGAACTGCTGACGCGAAAAGAAGCTCTTAGTGATCAAAAGAATGGAAAGAAAAGGGAACTCAAAGGAAGAATAGCGCGAGTGAAAAAATAATAGAGGTTGAAGATGACGAAGACGAAGGAATGGTAGGTGTTGTTGAAGCTGATGAAGAAAGAGAAGGTGATGTTGAAGGTGATGCTGAAGCTGAAGCTAAAAGAGAAGGTGAGGATAAAGCTGAAGGAGAAGGTAATGATGAAGGTCCAGCTGAAGGAGAAGAAGTTGCAGTCCCTCTGGAATTGGAGCAAAAATTAATAGAGGAAATAAAGAAGTCGAAGAAAAGAATCAACAACGCCGTAAGAGATCTTCTAAGGGATGCCGAGATTCATTTGCCTAATCCAAAATCAAAGGCGGTAAATTCCAAAGGTGTTGAAAAGGCAAAATCAAAATCTAACGAGAAAGATGCGACCACCGCAAACCAATCTTCCGACACTGTTAGAGATGATGTTTTTGAATTCCTTCGACATCCGTATCTAGTGTCAAGAAAAGAGCCAAGCGAAAAGCCGATTGAGTTAGAGCTTGAAAATGACTCTGGAGATGGCTCGGAAGAGGCTTTGACAAACATTTCGAGATTAGTTGAAAATCTCACATCTGCTGCCACCATTTCTCTAATTGAATACATTTTCAGAGAGGTTACTATAGTTGTTGCTCCTGATGAAGTTCCACAAAGTAAGTAATATTTAGTGAAAAAATTCATTTTAGTAAATTTCCATCGAGAGTCGATATGGGTCGCAAGAGTCGCATATGTCACAAGAGACGCATAAGTCGTACGGTCGTATAAGTCGCAGGGTCGCATTAGTCGCTGGAGTCGCATGTGTCGCATGGATTGCATGGGTAAAAGGGTCGCAGGGGTAAAAGGGTCGAACGGATAAAAGGGTCGCAAGGGACAAAGGGTCGCGACCTTTGTACCTCTGCGACCCTTTTACCCATGCGACCCTTGTCTCTCTACGACCCTTGTACCTCTGCGACCCTTGTCCCTCTCCGACCTTTGTCCCTTTGCAAATAATATGAATAAACTTTAAAAAATAACAATGTACCAAGTTACATTTTCCATTTCTAAAAAAATAAAATTATTTACAAATAATATAAATAACTTTAAAAAAATAACAATGTACCAAGTTTCATCTTCCATAGTAAAAAATAAAAATTATTTATCAAGTTACTTACAAATGACCCTTGGACCTTGCGAACCTTCTCCCCCTCCGACCCTTGGACCTCTACGATCCTTGGACCCTTGCAACCATTTGTCCCTCTGACCCTTGGACCTCTGTGATCCTTTGTCCCTTGCAACCCTTGTCCCTCTACGACCCTTGTTCTTCTGCGACCCTTGTCCCTCTGCGACCCTTGGACCCCTGCGACCCTTGGACCCCTGCGACCCTTGTCCCTATGCGACCCTTGGACCCCTGCGACCCTTGTCCCTCTACGACCCGTGGATCTCTACGACTCTTGTTACAATAATAGTAAATCCACAAAAACATCGATACTAACAATAATACCTTCTATTGAATAATAGTTAAAAACCAACCGAATACAAACATGACATTCAAGGTCAAAGGAACGTTGTTGTTCAAATGAGGTTCAAAGCAATAAAAATAAAACGGAATTCAAACTATGTTGTTGGTAGGCCCTGGTTGAGGGAAAACCGAAGACAAGGTATATTTGCTTCGGAGACCAGTTCGACTCTGAGAAAACAACCCACATTCAGTCCATAATCGTGAACAAACTTTCTCCAACCCCTATTGATACTAGCGCCACCACGTGCCACGGGCCTTAGATATGCCCCCACACTAGTTCGTAATCGATTATCAGATGTATCTTACATCGTCTACCGCAAAGAACTCTCGACCTCGCAAACCCTATCGGAAGTGTCTGCTATAACCAAATAAATTTACAACGATGCCAAACTAATGCATCTGATGCCAGATTTGATGAATCAAATAAATCGATTTGAGGTCACTCACCAATGCATCTACGACCAGATTTGAACGCGTGATTGGTACCGTGAAAATCCTCTGAGCAGAAGAAGATGACCCTTCTTCTGCAGATGATGATGACATATATGATGCATATTGTAGATTACACATATAATCTCCAAAACCGGTGACGTGAAAAACCATGTCACCATTGTGGCGGAAAACTACGAAAATCATGGTCCTTGGAGAAATCTTTCCATCCATCAGTGCATCTTAAGCCATCCAACTTGACTTCCCATGTTTTGTTAGGCATATCGATTTAAGCATTGTTGTGTTATTGTCCCTCGTTTTCTCGTAAATACACTCATCGAAGAATTTCTTTGGAATGTCCTGTAACAAAAATCGAAAAAAGTCAAATCTATACATTCTCTTCATTAACATATTCGAAAAAGGATGGGTGGAAGATGATGAGAGTTAGAGAGAGAGTGTGTTGTTATTTGAAAAAAGGAAACGACTGGAATTCAAAAAAACATGATCATGACATCGAATCGACGTCAGATGGAATTCGAAAAGACATGACTGCAGGGGTACAAGGGACAGAGAAGTACAAGGGTCACAGAAGGATACAAGGGTCGCAAGGGTACAAGGGTCACAAGGGTCCGAGGGTCGCAGAGGTACAAGGGTCGTAGAGGGGTACAAGGGTCGCAGGGGTCCGAGGGTCGCAGAGGTACAAGCCCGATTGTGCATGAGTTTAAGCTTGGTCGTGCAGGTTCTCCTTTGTGTTGCATGATCGTGCAACGTAGGAGCCCGGGTCGTGCTGCATGTTCGGGGAGGATTGCTGTTTCATGAGCTCGGTCGGACTGGGGTCGCTGCACGGTCGTTCATGTGTGTTGTTTGCTGAGCCCGATCGTGATATTGGGGTGAGTTCGGTCGAGCACGTGTGTTAGTTACTGAGCCCGGTCGGGATGGTAGTGTTGCACGGTCGTGCAGGTTGTTGTATTCCATGCCCGATCGTGCTATACAATGTGTTCGGTCGTGCATGTTCACATCTTGCCCGTTCCTTTTTGTTTCTCGCCCCGTTTGCTTCGTTACGATCCTCAATCCTAGTACTTTGTCCCGTGTATGTTCTTTAGCTTCGAAATGAACCATTTGCATTAAAACCTATAAGAACACGAAAACACGAAAACGAGTAAAACATATACAAAATCATACATAAACATAGCATCAATATTGTAAACATCTCTAAAATTATGCAAAAAAAAAAAAAGTATGAAAACGAAACGATCAAGACAACGCTAAAAAATCTCTCTGATGAAATGAGGCAAATGTGGCATTTTCACAAAAAATGATGGAAGATGATGAGAGTTAGAGAGAGAGAGAGTGTTGTTATTTGAAAAAAGGAAACAACTACAATTCGAGAAAACATGACCTTGACATCGAATCCTCGTTAGATGGAATTCGAAAAGACATGATCACAATTATTTTTACATAATTTGGTGAAAAGTTCGGCGGGACGTTTGATGAAAATGATAAAATGTCAAAAACCAATCAATATTGAGGGTGGCATGGGTCGCATGGGTTGCATATATGGATCAATAGAATGGGTCGCATAAATTGAGGGTCGCATGGGTCTCATATATTGAGGGTTGCATGAGTCACATACAACGTCAAACTAATTAATGCCAATTGAGGGTCGCATGTGTCGCATATATTGATCAATAGATGCGAACTCAACGAATTTACGGGTTTATAATGATAAAATGACAAAACAATTCAAAACAATACATTTACAATGTCAAACTAATTAATGCTAAGTGAGGGTCGCATGGGTCGCTTGGTTGCATATATTGATCAGTATATGCAAACTCGACGAATTTACGGGTTTATAATGATAAAATGGCAAAATCCAATCAAAACAATACATTTACAACGTCAATCAATGGTTAAAATAGATTATGACCCATGTGTCCTTGGTTGAATTGTGTATAACCAATGTCTGTGTTACAAAAGTGATAGTAGTGTTTTAAGAACTTGTCGGATGAGTTTGAGAAAAATTCAAAAAATACATTTAACATTTTGTTCAAATGTCGATATTATTTATATTATTGTCGATATTGATTCTAAAGTAGACATATACAACTCAAATATATTGATAATGGACTATTGATAATGGTATTGGTCGCTTGGTCGCATATATGGATTAATAGATGCAAACTCGACGAATTTACGGGTTTATAGTGATAAAATGTCAAAAACCAATCAAAACAATACATTTATAAAGTCAAACTAATTAATTCCGATTGAGGGTAGCATGGATCTCAATGGTCACATTCTATTTCCACCTATCAGATAGATCATTTGCCGAGAGTTTTCTCCTGCCATGTACACGTCTACTAGTCTTCTGCTTTTTTCTTGTTTGGTATTGTGATAACGTCTGTTTTGTTATAGTATTTTAGTTCATTTTCGTAGTTAGCTTACTGAGCATTAAGCATCACTTAGTCCTCTTTCATCGGGATACAAACACGAATAAATGAAGCAAAACTAAGGAAACCCACTCTCCTATCAGCTATGCACGGCCATCATCCAAAGAATCATAAGCAGGAGAAGGGAAATGGAAGCAATTGTCGCTTACAAAAATGGAAACAATGGCCGCTTACAAAAATAGAAACAATGGCCACTTACAAAAATGGAAATAGTTGGCCTTTCGAACAAAATAGAAATGTGCTGGCTGCCTACGCAAAATAGAAGCATGGCTGGAGATGAGGAATGAAAATAAGCATGGAAACTCACGATTGGAACAAAAATGGAAACTTTCGGTGGCTGGAACAGAAATGGAAACTTACGGTTGCTGGAACAAAGTTAAGAAGAGCACGGTTGGAACATGAAAAGGAAACATGGTTTACATAAAATAGAAGCAAGTTGCTGGAACAAAATGTAAACTTCCAACCGCCTACACAAAAATGGAAAGATTGCCACCTACACGAGAATTAGAAACTGCAACCATCAGAGATAGAAAATGGAAATGGCTGCTGGAAAAATTAATGGTAATACAAAAACAAGAAAGAAGACAACCAAGCAAAGAGGAAAAGGAGAAAAAAAGAAAAGGGAACCGTTGCTGCACAAGAGGAAAAGGAAACACAAGCTGCTGAAGAAAATGGAAACTAGCCAAACAGGAAAGGAGGATGAAAAGGAATGGGCTGAAGAGCTTAGATTCGGCCAAAGAGGAAAAGAAGGAAAAAAGGTAAGAAAGGAGAGAGGAAAGAAGACGCAGGGGGTCAAGAGGGCAGAAGGAATTCGGACAAACAGACACCACACACACACACACACACACCACACAACACACACGAGAGAACATGAGAGAGAACACGCCAGAAGGCTGGAGACGCGGCGACGAACTAGAAACACGAAAGAGCTGTTGAAGACATTGGTAATAGAATAGGGAGGGATCTGATTCTTTATCAATGTTGAATATAGATTTCTTTTGTATTTTGTTTTCTATGTCCATGTCCGAGAAGTTTAATAGCTACGTGTTAGAGAGCTTTGCCGATATGTAATGAAGTCTTATGCTTAATGCTTGGTTATAATATTTGATTGTTTTCGGATTGATTTGCTGTTCTTAATGCTTTTATTCTTGTTGGCCACTTGAATTAATTATTATAAAAGTCTGATTGTATTGGGAGATGAATTAGATTTTGGAACGTAGCCATGATATGAAGTCTCAATTGATTTAGAACCTTGTCAGGTGGATTAAGTGGATTTAGGAATTAGGATAGCGGTCCTAATGCATCTAGTAGGTGAGATTACACAATTGGGAGATGGTAGTACGCATGCTAGACAGTGGGTTTAGGCATCAGGAGAGTCATTCCCTAGGAAAGAGCTCGAATTCCCCGAATGCGTAATTATATCTATAACAATGATCTTGTTAGCACTTCATTGCATTATCGTGCATCTCTCGAAACCCGTAGTGTTTAGTTTATTGAGTTCATCGAGTTAATTAGTTAGTTTAGATTTATTCGCACTCAAAACACTTATTGATTTTTATTGTCCTATTCATTAGTTTACTATATTTAGAGTTGCATCAATTCCTTGTGTTCGACCCTGGTACTATATGATCCGTATTCTTGTAGAAGTGTTAGTCTAAGTATTTTATTATTTGAAATTAACCACATCAAGTTTTTGGTGCCGTTGCCGGGGAATTGATTACGGATTTAGAGTTGGGATACTTTTAAATTAGGATATAGTCCTTTCCGGAGTCTTTATTTGTTTTTCGTTTTTTTTGCTTTTGTTCTCTCTCTTTTTGAGTCAATTTTTTTAACCTCTCGGAGCTTAATCGAATTTTATGTTCTTTATTTTGCGAGGTAACATGAATGAGGTACATCCTTTGTATGCCGGTATAGCTGAAGTAAAAGATCAAATTTTTGGAATTTATCATATGCTGTCTAACTCACGCCATCCGCATTAGTCGGAGCAATCATGGGAACAAGAAGTTTGGGGGTATGAAGAAGTGAACTACGAGAGTTACAATCAGCCTTTCGGGAACACATACAACCCTGAATGGAGAGATCACCCAAACTTCTCGTATAGGAACCCCGACGGTGTGTTGAATGTGCAACATCTATTTAGAAATTTTCAGCCGAAAGCGATGCAATGAAACCAGAAATTTCAGCCATGGACACACCCCCAAACTAAGAATTATCAATCACATGCGCCCCCATGTCCACAACAAGAAGCTAACGCCGATATTATGTCCATGCTCGCTCAAATCTTACAAAGAGAGAAAGATCAATACACCAAACTTAGAGAGATGAGAGCAGATTATGGAGATTTAAAGAAGGAGGTTATAGAACTTGAAACGCACCTAATGATCTTAGACAATCAAATTGCACAACTTGCTGCGAATTCCTCCAAACCGCAAAGAATTCTACCGGGAAGATCAGAAACTAATCCTCGTGAGCATGTCAATGAAATTTACCTAAGGAATAGTAAGACGATGGATCACCCCGATTCGATGTCTGAAAGGAGTGAAGCATCTATCACAGTAGCAGAAACGACTGTCAACAATCTTAAGGAGAAGCTCGAGGAGGAAGAGGAGCCAAAATATGTAATACCAGCCCCGAGGCCACTTCCTTTGTCGTTTCCACAACGTCAACACATGAAAATGGTAGATCAACCCAATCCTTCAACATTTGAAAAGGATGAAACGTCTACTAAAAAAATGGAAGAGCATAAAACGAAACCCGAGGAGAAAGAGGAGTCAAAGTACGTAAAACCAGATCCGAGGCCACCTCCATTGCCATTCCCACAACGTCAACGCATGAAAACGGTGGATCAGCCAACTCCCTCGATGTTTGAAAAGGGGGAAGAATCTAACACAGCAACAGATAAGGCTATAGACATTGATGAGCATAAGAAGAAACCCGAGGAGGAAGTAGAGTTCAACTTAAACGACATACTTGAGCAGTCGTGCATTATTCGTATTCCACGACTACGTCTTGGAGAAATTAGCCGAGGAAGTTCTTGAAGAAGTTTGGAGCATGGATTCTCTAGAAATGACTCTCCTAGCAGCTAGAGAAGGATTATATAAGGACCCAAATGAGCTGATGAACAACCTAAGGAAAAAGGAACCCCCGACCGAGACTTCCATGCAAATCGAGCTAAATGCGACACAAATCAATACAAAAACAATCCCGAGACGCCGAGAAGCTATGCCAAATGCCCAGCACATAATTGGAGCATCGAAAAGGCATCCAAGGTGAAGATGAAGCCTTCACCACAAGGGCTCACGCATCAACAAATTCTGGAGATGTTGAAGGAAACGAGAGACTAACGCCTAACCGGTTTCATGGAGTGCATAACCGGACTTATGGATAGCTCAACAAAATTCTTTGGACAGCACGATCTAGCCCCCATCATAGGGAACAACACGATCGAGCTAAGGGATGCCATGACCGATCGTGCAAGGAATCCAACTGATCTGCGTGCAACACCCTATTGAGCACATTATGCATGCGAGATGCTACATACACGACGACGTCGAGGACGTCCACCTAATGATTTGCACCTTTTGGTCAGGCTCGTGACCTTAAATAAGCGCTTCTCGGGAGGCGACCTGAGCCCTGTATCCTTTTTGTAATTTCGTTTTAGTTTTTTTAGAATTCGACTTTTATTCCTTTCACAAGCATGCACCTTACCAACAACCCCAATGTATCGTATTGTATCCTTCGGATTGTGTGACTTTTGTTACATGTTTTCAACTTCGGAATCATGCACAACATAAAGGGAGAGACACATATACCCAGCTGCATCAACTCGGGACAGCAAGCACGCATCAGGTGCACATGTTCCTAGCTATTCTAATTTTCCCCGAGTTTTTGCATGCTAGCCCTTCTCTTAGGTTTTGAACACTGGGACGGTATTCCGTTCAAGTCTAGGGGAGCACTCTTCGAGTGTCATGACTGTGATTAGGATTTAGATGTTGAGTTCTTCGTTTTATTTTAGATTTTACGTTAGATTAGAGAGACGAATATCTAATACAAATAATTTTGAACTTTAGTCACCTCTATGCAACTTTGTCGAATCGGGAACAAAAGTCTGGGTTTGCTGAAACATACCTTTAGATATCATTTAGTTAGTGGTCATCATGAATCCATAGCCTATAGTTGTATTCCACCCCCTAGGTTTCAATTCCAAGCACTTATATCTCCGATCATACCGTTTATTTTTTGTTTTGTTTCAATCATTATATTTCCACGCACTTACACTCTGCTGTCAATAGAATAAGTTCTTTAACTATTTCAGCCCTACATTGACATGAGTGCATCGGTATTGATGGTTCGGATCTAAGTGGTGGGCCGAGGGTATTTTTTTTATGTCCTAAGGGTTAGAGTCGATGTGTAATTATAATAGTTAATCAAAAGAAAAAAAATTCAATGACACAACCTCTTCATTCTACTAAGGTTACAAGATCTTATGAGTGTGTGATTCGGCAACCTGGGTCTAAGTAGAAGGCTGTCCTCTTCAACTCTGACGTCCTAGAAATCGAGTGCGAATTTTCAAAGAAAAAAATGTGCGTAAACCGAAAAGAAGAAAAAGAAAACCAAAAAAGAAAAATAAATTTTTTTAAGAATGGTATTGAACTGTTTGCGCATTAGAATAGGTATGGAGATCGTTTGGATGTTGTCTAGGGGTTAGTGAAATGAAATTAGAATATGTGTAGGATTGCACTGTTAGTAGCTTTTGGTAGATAGGGGTCTAAATTTGGTGCGCTTAGATCTATGTTCGTGTGACGCGTTGTTGCGTAGGGTGGCTGACTTTTCGAGTTGATTGTGCTAGTTTCCGGTTGTTGTCTAATTTCTCTCATGCTTAGTTCTAGTCTTGCTCGAGGACGAGCAAAGGTTCAAGTCTGGGGGAGTTTGATAACGTCTATTTTGTTATAGTATTATAGTTCATTTTCGTAGTTAGCTTACCGAGCATTAAGCATCACTTAGTCCTCTTTCATCGGTTTCTCGTGTTATTGCAGGAAATGAAATATCGGGATACAAACACGAGTAAATGAAGAAAAACTAAGAAAACCCACTCTCCTATCAACTATGCATGATCAGCATCCAAAGAATCATAAACAGGAGAAGAGAAATGGAAGCAACTGGCGCTTACAAAAATGGAAATTGTTGGCCTTTCGAACAAAATGGAAATGTGCTGGCTGCCTACACAAAATGGAAGCATGGATGGAGATGAGGAATGGAAATAAGTAGCCGCAGCCTACAAGAAATAGAAACCAGCCATTGGTAATAGAATAGGGAGAACAAGAGAGAGAGCAACATATTGGAAGGCTGGAGACGGGGCGACGAACTTGAAACACAAAGGAGATGTTGAAGACATCGGTAATAGAATAGGGAGGGATCTCATTCTTTATCTATGTTGAATATAAATTTATTTTGTGTTTTGGTTTCTATGTCCATGTCCGAGTAGTTTAGTAGATACGGGTTAGAGAGCTTTGCCAATATGTAATGAAGTCTTGTGCTTAATGCTTGGTTATAATATTTGATTATTTTCGGATTGATTGGCTGTTCTTAATGCTTTTATTCTTGTTGGCCACTTGAATGCATGATTATAAAAGTCTGATAGCATTGGGAGATGAATTAGATTTTGGAACGTAGCCATGATATGAAGTCTCAATTGATTTAGAACATTGGCCGGTCGATTAATTGGACTTAGGAATTAGGATAGCGGTCTTAATGCATCTATTAGGTGAGATTACGAAATTGGGAGATTGGTAGTACGCATGCTATGTTAAGAAGAAAGGCCGCATCTTTCTCTTTCTCGCGTCCCGAGCCGCGTCCCGAGCCATGCCTCGTTCTTCTCAGCGTCCTGAGCTGCGTCCCGCGTCCTGCATCCGCGTCTCGAGCTCGAGCCGTGTCTTGCTATTCTCCACGTCCCGATCCGTGTCCCGCTCTTCTTCGCATCTCGAGCCACGTCCAAAGCCGCGTCTCGTTCTTCCCCGTGTCTCGGGCCGAGTCTCGCGTCCTGCATCGCGTCTCAAGCCGCGTCCCGCACCATGCATCCCGCGACCTACGACTTGGTCAAGCCTATTTATGACCTCAGCGGTCTCCTATGCCTTGTTGACCGCTCCAGCTCATGCAAGTTACATCTAAACTTGTGCCTTGCATCTGAACTTGTATTTTTCTTGTTTTACACCCTTTATACTTGTATAAAGACGTACCTTTAGTTCTAATGAAATAAATAAGAGAATACTTATTTTTATTCTCTCTAATTCTCTCGATCTTTCGCTCGCTCTTTGTCTTCTTTCTTGTTTCTGCTGATTCATCTTTTTTCTACAATTTCTACATGGTATTAGAGCGGTGATCAAGTCACGAAATTTTTTTATCGATTTTGTTTCTTTTGAAATCTATTCTCTTTTAAAAGTTGTTTTTCGGTATTTTTTTAATCTCTCTTTTTTATTTTGTTTCCCTTTGTTTACTCGGATTTCTCGTCATGGACTTGACCAAAAGCATATCAATCTCGTTCAATGGAAACAATTATTCTATTTTGACGAAGATTGCTAAGGCCAATCTTGGCATGCGAGGTCTTTGGGGTTTCGTGACAAAATCGGATGTGAAACCAGTAGATTCAAGTACCGGATCAGAAAAATGGGAACAAAATAAACTCACTGCCTTGGTTATTTTACAAAATTTCCTCGAATCTCATATACTTCATGAAGTTGAAGGAATGATTCTAAATCAGATAGTGCTACGGAGAAGCACTAGAATAAGGCGACCAATCTCAAAATGGATTCACAATCCTATTCAATGGTGTGGCAACCAAACACCCTATTTCAATGGCATGGCAAACGAGTGATCATCTCATTTTTATACGTATTTCTCGCATAATTTCAGAGATTTTTATGAAATAGATACGATGATTACGTATGATTTGTATCCGTTTTACTCGTTTTCGTGTTTTCGTGTCCTTATAGGTTGTAATGAAAATTCGGTTCAGCTAAAGGACATACACGAGACAAAGTACTAACATCGAGGATCATCATGGAATAAACGGGACGAGAATCGGCGAGGAATAACACAGCCCACGCGGGGCATTCACCTAGCCCGCATGGGGCTTGACCCCCAGCAACTTCAGCACGAGTCGGGGAGGACCTCAGCACACACGGGTCTTCATGACAAGCTTCAGCCCGCGCGGGGCCTTTGGTTCAGCATTTGGTCCAGCAGAATGAGATCGGGTCGGGCAAGCATTCAACATGCGAGGATGCATCCTCTCCAAATGAGCCCGAGTGGGGCACTCACTTAGCCCGCGCGGTGGCCTTGTTTCCAGTGAACACAACAGCTCTAGCCCGTGCGAGGCACACACTCCAGCCCGCGTGGGTCGCGTCTGTCACCTGCAAAAACAAGAAAAGGAAACTTGTCTAAACACGAAAAGGAACTTGTTAGTTACATATAAAAAGAGGAAAACAACATTAGAGAAGAGGAATAAGAGATATTTTGATGGGGAAAAGAATGGAGACGTTGTCCAACTGAATCAAGAATGGAAAACACACGAAAAGGTAAAAACGGTGGCTGCTGCGAAAAAGAGGAAAGGAGTGAACGACCAAAAAGGAAAAACCAGGAGAAAAGGAAAGAAAAGAAGAAGGAAAGGGAAGGAGAGGAGCTAGGGGTGGAGGGATTCAATTAGTTTTTCAGAATTCATACGTTAGAGAGAGTAGAGAGAGAATGGGAGAAGAAGAACACTCTTGCGGAGGAGACATTCAAGGGGCGTTGAAGATCAAATCAAGAGTTCGGTTTCATTTGGTTTTTATGTTCTTTAGACTTTCTACTTCGATTTTGTTTTCTTTCGAACGTATGAGCGAGTAGTCGTTTTGTTCTAGGAGAAGGGATTAGCCCATGGCTATCCCGGAACCACTTTGATTCATCTTTGAACTCAATTTCCCATTTTCGTTTATCTATTCTTTGTTTGAGTGCATGAATGACTTGTATTTACGAAGGCCAAGTAAATGAATGTGTTAGAGATTAGGAGACAGACCGAAAGGAAAATTCTAGTCCTAGAAGATCAGGTTTAGAACAACCGAGGTTAGACCACGAAAGTAGGGTAGCAACGGTTGAGGGTAAAACGGATGAATCACAGAACTTATGGGTTTAGCTTAAGGTGCCAGCCAAGAAAGTAGGGGATAACTTGACAAGATCATGTGTCTATGCCTTGAGAGAGGGTAGATATAATATTAGGATCGTCTGCCTTAGATAACTTAATTGGGATTGCATGATTAGATAGGTTGATTGTTCGTTTCGGTAGTCTTGTGGTGAAACCGGATTCCTAAACCATTTGTCTCACTGTTAAGAACTCGTTAGTTTAGTTGTTTTTAGTATTTCATTCTCAAAACCCATATTTCGGTCGTTTGCAAGTTTGATTCATAGTTTGCGTTTAGGTTGTGTTGCATAGTCCCTGTGGGATCGACACCTAAAGTACTACACATGTGCTGTGCACTTTCGGGTAGTTTAGGTTAATATTTGTTTAACTTTGAATCGCATCAATTTTTTGGCGCCGTTGCGGGGGACTATTGTCAACACGACTTATATAAATGTGTCTTATATTGACCCAGTGCAACCGTGCTAGTACATCAATAAAAGACTCGTTTTGATAAAGGGAGAATGAAATCTATACATATTAATCACAAAAGAAACAAGAAAAACAAAAGAGAAACACAAAAAACTCACTATACATACTTGGTTATTCTGTAGAACGTGCTTAATTGCAACCTTCTTTGTTGACAACAAACAATTTCAACCTATTGGAAGCGAATCTGATGCCGATTCCAAGCTACTCTCGCCGAATCTATAGTGGTGTGGGTGAACAGTAATTTTCACGCCACAGGAGAGATAGAGAGAAATCGAGGTGCTCTAGAGGAGAGAGAAAAGTTGTCGACTAATTAAAGGACAATGGTAATATAATATCATCAATATTTTAAGGGTAGATTTGGAGTTGATTTTTTTTTCAGGGGAGGGTATTTTTGAAGCACTTTTGCGTTATGCGGGTATTTTTGAAGTCCCCCCAGTTAAATAATGTTATAGAGACATTGCAAGATATCGAAAAAAACCAAATTTACTAAATATATACCTTTTATGTGAGTTTTATTTTAATGTATTAATTTGATAGTTTAACAATTTGTATCATTGTTTTAGGTGAATTGGCGATATGAGTGAAGTCATCGACGAAACTAAATTTAAATAACTGCTGTGAAGATGAATGTGAAGATTCAGTGTTTTGTTTTATATATATTATATATCTTTTGTGTTTTGTGTGATTATAATTTTAGTTTTAGATTATATTTGATGATTATTGGTTTTTTATTACATTTTTTATGTTTTTCTACATTTAAAAAATTTAAGTTTGGATCCGACGAATATTCGTAGTTACAAAATATCCGAGTTTACAAATACAAATATAAATAGTAAGTCCAAATATTCATCGAATACAAATAAAATTAGTCGGTTATTCACAAATATTTGTTATTTGTCCAACCCTAAATTTGTGTATTGACTTGCAAATTAATGTCATGACATCATCGATTTTTGTTTTCAATCGATGATGTGGATGTCCCGATGGCTATGGAATCGACAATCATGTCATTAAAAAAATTAGAAAATAATTTGACTTATTTATTTCATGTTTGATTGATAAAGAAACGAAAAAAGTAAATTTTTAATTGCTTTAATAATTGGTCAAGGGTTCGAAGTCAATCGAAGGAAACAAAATCAAAGCTAAATTCAAAACGACAAAAGGTTTCTTGGTTGTCATCGGTGAATGGTTTCTCGGTCGTCAGTGACAAGGTTTTTTTTTGTCGGTGGCGTGATCATCTCCTTTTAATACGTATTTCTCGCATGATTTTAGAGATGTTTATGACGATAGATGCGATGTTTACGTGTGATTTTGTATCCGTTTTACTCGTTTTCGTGTTTTCATGTTCTTACAGGTTATAATGCATATTTGGTTCGTTTTGGAGCTAAAGAACGTACACGAGACAAAGTATTAGACTTGAGGATCATAACGGAACAAATAGGACAAGAAACAACACAGGTCGGAGATGACTTCAGCCCGCACGGACCTTGAAGCACCATCACAGCCCACGCAGGGCACCTAACGTAGCCCGCGCGGGGCACTTTCCTTAGCCCCCGTGGGATCATTAATCCAGCACGTCTAGCAGCTTCAGCACATGTTGAGCAGGCCTTCAGCCCGTGCGGGTGCAGTTTTAGCAAGGGAGCCCGCGCAGGGCACACACTCCAGCCTACACGGGTCGCGTCCGTCACCTGCAGAAACATGAAAAGGAAACTCAACCAAAGAGGAAACGAAAGTGGTTAGTTGCTTACACAAAAGGAAACATTGTTAGAGAAGATGAATGAGAGTTATATGGCTGAAAATAGAAAGGAAACGTGCCCATTTACTCAAGAATAAAAACTAATGCAAAGAAGAATGGAAAACTCACAAAACAGCAACTTGCAACAAAGAGGAAACAAGAGGAAAGGAAGTGAGCGACCAAAGAGGAAAAGGAGGAGAAAAGGAAAGAAAGAAAGAGGAAAGACAAAGAGGAGAGCTAGGGTTCGTTCACTTAAGTTTAGAGAGGAAAAACACAGCCATTGGCGGGAGAGAGTTGCAGAGAAAGAGAGAGAGAGAGTTGCAGAGAGAGAGAGTAGAGAGTAGAGAGGAGAGTTGTTCATGAGTTCCTGGAGAGGAGACATTCAAAGGGCATTGGAGATCAATTCAGGACTTCGCCTTCGTTTGGTTTTTATGTTCTTTAGACTTTGTACTTGGATTATGTTGTTTGCTTTTGAATGCATGAGCAAGTAGTCGTTTTGTTCTAGGAGAAGGGATTAGCCCATGGCTATTTCGGAACCACTTTGATTTATCTTTGAATGCAATTTCTCGATTTTGTTTATCCATTCTTTATATGAGTGCTTGATTTACTTGTGTTTACGAAAGCCAAGTAGATGCATGTTTTAGGAACTTAGGAGAAGGACCGAAAGGAGAATTCTAATTCCGGATAATCAAGTTTAGAACAACCGAGGTTAGGCCACGTAAGTAGGGTAGCAACGGTTGAGGGTAAAATGGATGAATCACAGAACTTATGGGTTTAGCTTAAGGTGTCAGCCATGAAAGTAGGGGATAACTTGACTAGATCACGTGTCTATGCCTTGAGAGAGGATATATATCATAATAGGATCTTCTGTCTTAGATAACTTAATTAGGATTGCATGATTAGTTAGGTTGATTGTTGGTTTCGGTAGTCTTGTGGTGAAACTGGATTTCTAGAACGTTTGTCTCACTGTTAAGAACTCGTTAGTTTATTTGTTTTTAGTATTTCATTCATAAAACCAATATTTCGTTCGTTAGCAAGTTTGATTCGTAGTTTGAGTTTAGGTTGTATTGCATAGTCCATGTGGGATCGAAACCTAGAGTACTACACACGGGCCATGCACTTGCGGGTAGTTAAGGTTAATATTTGTTTAACTTTGAATCGCATCAAGTTTTTGGTGTCATTGCCGGGGACTATTTTCAACACGTCTTAGATTCGAGCCCAGAATCATTCTTGCTTTGTTTTTCTTTTTGTTTTCTTTTCTTTTGTTTCTTTCTACCTAATTTCGTTTATTTGTCCTTTGTTGGTTTATGACTAGATCTCAAGGTGCTTTGAGTCTATTCCAAATCGACCCCGAGATGGATCGAACTTACAAACAACTAAGAAAGGGCAAGGAAGAAGGTGTTGTCAGATCAACGAGATATGGATAATCAGAATGGCCACACACAACCTCAATTACCTATCAGTAATTTGAGGCATATGCAGCAACAACAACTTGCACCTCAACCGCGAGAACCATAGGCTCCTCCACCATGTGGCCTTAGAGATTACGTGGTGGCGAATATGAACAATGTGCAAACAGCCATACGGATGCATGCTGTTGCTAGAGAATAATTTGAAATTAAGCCGGCGATGATCAACGTGGTTTATCAGAAGATATTCATGGGGGATACAAATGTCATTTCTTATCAATACGCCGCTTGCGTTGTGTTTGTCTCTCGGATTTTCATTTTGCTTCATATTTCCTATATGCGTTTATCTCTCGTGTTGCACCCCTTTTCCGTTTTTTTGTTTTTACGTGATTAGACGACTACAACAATGAATTGTACGATGGGATTTGAAATACAATAAATTTGCATATGAAGCTCAGAATTACATGATTTTTTCACATCTCATTCATCTTTCCAAGATAAACGGCGCTCTGGGTTGCTGAAGGCATCCCGCCTCCGTTTGCGAGCGCAAAATCCTTTATTTAGGTCGATACATTGGATTTTTGGAGCCATGAGATGCCCTTTTCAAGTTTCTTAGGATACGAATCTGATTTCCTGTAATACGTCGCTTGTGTTGCGTTTGTCTCTCGGATATTCCTTTTGCTTCATATTTCCTAATTGCTTTGTCTCTCGTGTTTCACCCCTTTTCCGCTTTTGTTTTTGTTTTTCACGTGATTAGACGATGACAACAATGAATTGTACGACGGGCTTTGAAATACCATAACTTTGCCTATGAAGCTCCGAATTACGTGATATGTTCACATCTCATTCATCTTTTCGAGATAAACGACACCAGGGGTTTTTGAGGGCAGCCTGACCCTATTTTCCAGCTCAAAATTGTTTATTTATGTCGATACATTGGACTTTTAGAGCCGGGAGATGCCCTTATGGAGTTAGTCTTTCGGAAATTCCTTTTGCTTCCTATTTTTTATTTGTGTTTGTCTCTCGTGTTGCACCCCTTTTCCGCTTTTTGTTCTTGTTTCGCCATGATTAGACGGTTACAATATTGATATGTACGACGGGCTTTGAAATACAATAACTTTGCGTATGAAGCACCGAATTGCATGATTTTTTAACATCTCATTTATCTTTTCGAGATAAACGATGCCATGGCTTTTTGAAGGTAGCCCGTCCCCATTTTTGAGCTCAAAATCCTTTCATTAGGTCGATATGTTGGATTTTAGAGCCGGTAGATGCCTTTTTCGAGTTTCTTAGGATACGAATTTGATTTCTTGTCAATACGCTGCTTGCGCTGCGTTTGTATCTCGGATATTTGTTTTCCTTCCTATTTCCTATTTTTGTTTGTCTCTCGTGTTGCATTCATTTTCCGCTTTTTGTTTTTATTTCGCCGTGATTAGACGGTTACAACATTGATATGTACAACAGGCTTTGAGATACAATAACTTTGCATACGAAGCACCGAATTACGTGTTTTTTCACATCTCATTAATCTTTTCGAGATAAAAGATGCCACGGGTTTTTGGAGGCAGCTCGACCCCGTTTTTGAGCTCAAAATTTTTTATTTACGTCGATCCGTTGGATGTTTAGAGCTGGGAGATGCCCTTTTCGAGTTTCTTAGGATAGGAATGTCATTTCTTGTCAGTACTTTTGCTTCCTATTTCCTATTTGCGTTTGTCTCTCGTGTTGCACCCCTTTTTCGATTTTTCTTTTTGTTTTCACGTGATTAGACGATTACAATAATGAATTGTACGACGGGTTTTGAAATACAATAACTTTGCGTATGAAGCTCCAAATTACATGATTTTTTCACATCTCATTCATATTTTCAAGATAAACGACGCCCCGGGTTGCTTATCAAGAGGAGTACTCAACTCACAAACACATAAGCATAGCTCGAGTGGACATCAATTTAGGTAAAGAAAACGTCCTAGATAAGTGCGCAATCCTCCGCGAGGCAGATTCCAACGCATATCAAGCAGCATGCAATGCAAGTTCAACAACTCCTGAGATGCCTAACAGCCACGCCAAATGTCCAGCACCTAATTGGGGCATCGATAGGGCACCCAAGGTGATGATGAAGCATTCACTACAAGGACTCACACATGAACAAATTCCAGATACGTTGAAGGAAACAAGAGACGAACGTAAATTCTTTGGGATACACGATCTAGCCTCCAACATAGGGAACAAGATGACCGAGCTTAGGGGGGACGTGACCAATTGTGTAAGGAATCCAATTGATCTGCGTGCTACTCCCTATCGAGCACACTATGCACGCGAGACGCTATGTACACGACGATGTCAGGGACATCCACCTAATGAGTAGCACGTTTTGGTCAGGCTCGTGAGCTTAAACAATCACTTCTCGGAAGGCAACCCGAGCCCTATATCCTTTTAGTTATTTCGTTTTAAGTTTTTTAGAATTCGACTCTCATTTCTTTTGACACGCATGCTCCTTACCAACAACCCCGATGTATCGTTTTGTCTCCTTCGGATTGTGTGACTTTTGTTACAGGTTTTCCACTTCGACGTCATCCACAACACAAAGATAGACGCGTATGCCCAGCTGCATCAACTCGGGACAGCAAGCACACATCAGGTGCACACGTTCCTATCGATCTTATTTTCCCTGAGTTTTTGCATGCTTGTCATTTTCTTAGGTTTTGAACACCGGGACGGTGTTCCGTTCAAGTCTGGGGGTACTCTTTGAATGTCATGACTGTGATTAGGATTAAGATGTTGAATTCTTTGATTTATTTTTACTTTTACGTTAGTTTGATTAGGATTAGACGGGCGGATATCTAGTACGAAAAATTTTGAACTTTAGTCACCTCTATGCAACTTTGTCGAATCGGGAACAAAAGTCTAGGTTTGCTGACACATACCTTTAGATATCGATTAGTTAGTGGTCGTGCATGAATCCATAGCCTATATTTGTATTCATCCCCTTTGGCTTCAATCCCAAGCACTTATATCTTCGAGCATACTGTTCATTCTTTTTGTGTTTCGATCATTATATTTCTACGCACTTACACTCCGCTGTCAATAGAATAAGTTCTTTAACTATTTCAGCCCTACATTGACATGAGTGCATCAATATTGATTGTTCTGGTCTAATTAGTGGGTCGAGGCGGTTATTCTATGTCCTAAGGGTTAGAGTCGATGTGTGTTCACAATAGTTTAATCAAAAGAAAAAATCAGCAATGACGCAACCTCTTCACTCCGCTAAGGTTACAAGACCTTATAAGTCTGCCAATCGGCAACCTGGGTCTAAGTAGAAGGCTTTCCTCTTCAACTCCAACATCCTAGAAACCAAGTGCAAATTTTCAAAGAAAAGAATGTGTGGAAGCTGAAAAGAAGAAAAAGAGAACCGAAAAAGAAAAATAATTGTCTTAAGAATGGTATCAAACTGTTTGTGCATTAGAATAGGTATGGAGATTGTTTGGATATTGTCTAGGGGTTAGTGAAATGAACTTAGGATATGTGTAGGATTGCAGGTTTAGTGGCTTTTGGTAGATAGGGGTCTAAACTCGATGTGCTTAGATCTATGTTCATGTGACGCATTGTTGTGTAGGGTGGCTAGCTTTTCGCATTGATTGTGCTAGTTTCTGGCTATTGTCTAACCCCTCTCATGCTTAGTTCTAGTCTTGCTTGAGGACAAGAAAAGGTTCAAGTCTGTGGGAGTTTGATAACGTCTATTTTTTATAGTATTTTAGTTCATTTTCATAGTTAGTTCACCAAGCATTAAGCATCACTAAGTCCTCTTTCATCCTTTTCTCGTGTATTTGCAGGAAAAGAATACATCAAACCCGAACTTGAGCAAACACGAGCAATTGCCCTACACCACCTTAACCAGCACGACCGGGCACACAAGGGAGGTGAAGTGTCCGACCGTGAAGCATATAAAGTCGACCAGGCTCCTGAAAATGGCACTAGCTCGACCGTGTAGCACCCTTAGCCCGAGCGGGCTCATCAAATTGGTAACAGCCCGACCATGCATCCCTCTTAGCCCAATCGGGCTCTCCAAACAGAACATATACCCGTAGGTGCAGCATGACCCAGGCGCATGTGAAGCCCGACCGAGCTATGGTTAGATGAAGAGCCCGACCGAGCTAATTCTTTTGCCCGGTCGGGCATGTTGTACCTACACGCGCCAAACAAGAAAAGGAAAGTCCTGACCGATGGAAAAACAATAGGAAAATTACGAGAAAGAATGGAAATACTCAACCAAAGAGGAAAGAAGAGAAAAGGAAAGAGAAGAGAAGAGGAAAGAGAAGAGAGATGGGCAAGGAGAAGAGCTTGATTGATACGAAAACAGAGAAGAGGCTGAGCAAAGCAGAGAGAGAGAGTAGGGAGAGAGCAATACACCGACATGCTGGAGACGGGACGACAAACTCGGCATGCGGAGGAGCTTTTGATGACTACGGTATTGGGATAGGGAGGAATCTCGTTCTATATCTATGTTTGCAATAGTTTTCTTTCGTGCTTTGTTTTCGGAATCCATGTCCGAGGAGTTTAGTAGCTACGAGTTAGAGTTTTGCTGATATGTAATGGATGCTCATGCTTAATGCTTGGTTATAATATTTAATCGTATTCCGATTGATTGGCTGTTCTTAACGCTTTTGTTCTTATTGATCGTTTGAATGAATGATCATAAAAGTTTGGTTTCATCGGAAGATGGATTAAACTTCGGAACATAGCCATGATATGAGGTCTCAATTGATTTAGAACCTTGACCGGTTGGTTAATTGAACTTAGGAATCAGGATACCGGAACATAGCCATGAACGACCTATTGTTTTTCAGCCAACTAATAAGCTCTAACGCTTAGGGAAAACCTAGCTCAAACGTGCAAGATCTCACGGAAAAGGCCAACTTCTTAAGCATCCTAAGTTCAGGGTTCATCTCAAAACGTGGCACCGGACAAATGCCTGTGACGACTCTAACTCAAGAAAGCAAAAACAACCTAAAAATTACGAAATCAAAGAGAAAATGAATGAAAATGAAATGAAATCACCTGACAAACGTGAGCTTCTCCCCCATACTTGAATTGAACGGTGTCCTCGACGTGAAGCCCCGATGGAGGGTAAGGGAAGTGAAGCCACGTTTGTGGTGGTATTTTTTTGTGTTTTTCTATGTTTTTTAACGAATAACCGAGTCTCAAACTAAAAATTAAGAAAAATAAAAAAACGAACAGCTGGGTTGCCTCCCAGAAAACGCTTATTTAATGTCTTTAAGCTTTGATGTCTCCATTCCTCATGTGTGCGCGACGGGTGGATCGGAAAGGGGAATGGAGTTTCCACTTTCGATTGGTTGAGCGGCTTGGTAGAGCTCTACCCGCTGTCCATTAGATTTGAATGTCCCACTTGAATCGCTCCATAGTTCCACTTCTCCATGTGTGAAGACTTCTCGTACCTGAAAAGGACCTGACCGACGTGGCCGTAGGTTGCCCAAGAAAGAATTAGGATGAGAATTGAAAAGTAGATCGAAATCACCTGATTGGAAGTCATGAGGTAGGTCTTCTTATTGTGCCATCCCTTAGTCATTGCAGCTTTCTTTGGCACGTCATGCACGGGATTCACTCGTTCGCTGCCCAGGTTGGATTAATGATACCTGCATTGAAAAGTTTTATGACATATTTTTCCATTACCTCGTGCAAGTGCGGGTGCAGCCTCCTTTGAGTTTCGGGTGAAGGTTCCTGGCTATCTTCCGTATAATTTCCATGCATACACGTTAAAGAGCTGACTCTCCTACGTTTCTTTACGCGAGTGGGTTGTTTTCTCATCTCATCTGCACTCAAGTTAGCATCCACAACAGCAAAATATATTTTATCGCATTGAACGTGCTCATACCAAAAAGAAGACGGTGGAGGCTCGGGCTCAAGTTTGGACGTCTTCTCCATTGCGAAACCAGCATGCACCATGTGTGGTATCTCCTCATGTGGGGTGTCTCCTAGTGCTGCAATAGCACTCATGAATTTAGTGAACATCTCAGATCCTTCGTCCATAAATCATGCATTATCGCAAACTCGTGTGAAATACCATACAGGAGAATCGGGCATACTCACTTGATCAAGCGTGTCTTTTGATAACTCGTCCAGCGAATCAACTCTAAGGCAAGACTCCTTGGATAAGGGTCCGTTCATGGGGCTGGACAGGTTGACTTCGATCGTCTCATCTCCGACACGTAAGGACAGCTTTCCTTGTTGTACGTCTATCAAGGCACCTGCAGTAGCTAAGAACGGTCTACCAAGAATAATAGGTACCCTAGCATCTTCCTTTATCTAAAGTTCAACAAAATCAATACAAAGCCAAAGCTTACCTACCATGGTGGGAACGTTTTCAACAATTCCCACCGGATATCTTACCGAACGATCTGCGAGGCGTAGAGACATCTTTGTGGGTTTGAGATTCCCGAAGTCCATCCGCTTGAAAACTGAGTGTGGCATGATACTCACGCTTGCTCCTAAATCACACAAAGCATTTTCAATATCGAGATTACCTATTGTGCATGGAATGGAGAAGCTTCCGGGGTCCTTCAACTTCGGTGGCAGCTTGTTTTGAATGACAGTGCTGCATTCCTCAGTGAGTGCTACCGTGTCATTCTCTTCGATATGCTTCTCTTTTGAAAGGACCTCTTTGATGAGTTTGGAGTGATTAGGCATCTTCTGGAGGGCCTCCACGAATGGGATGTTGATGTCAAGATTCTTGAGACCCTCTACAACTCTGCCCACTCGTTCTTCATTCTTACTGCTTACCAATCGTTGAGGAAACGGTATAGGAGGTTTATATGCCGGTGGAGTAACGTATGGTTTGTCTAAATCCGGTTCAACTCCTTCCATAATCGCAGTCTGACCTTTTCATCTTTTCATGGACATACCAGCAGCTTGCCATTGCTCTTTGGAGGGCGAATTCTCAACCACATCACCGCTAACATTCACATACTCTCTCGGGTTCAATTTGGGTTTACCTGGAAGCTGTCCGGGATTCTGAGAGGATGAGGCAGCTTGCTGTGCTACAGAGTTCTCTAAACTCTTAACATGATTGCTCAAAGACTCCATCTGAGTTTTGAGCTCATTGATCGCTGTCCCCACATCCACATTGAATTTGGTTTGAGTTGAATGTTGCTGCCTTTGTTCCTTGATAAATTCGATCAGTACCGCCTCAAGGTTGGACGGAGGTGCTTGAGGAGCTTGCGGAACCTGTTGAGCTTGCTGGAATTGCTGATTGTTTTGCTGAAAAGTTTGCTGCCTTTGCTGAAACCACGAATACTTTACCGGTTGAGTCGTTTGATACGAAAGGTTCGGGTGATTCCTCTAATTCGGGTTGTAGGTATTCCCGAATTGAGTGTTTCCTTGCTGCTGGGCATAATTCATCTGTTCGAAATCCTCATGTACCGTGCATTGATACGCTACATGCTCCGTATCTCCACATTTCACACAGTACATGGCGTTTGCTGTGTTGCCCGTCGCTCTGCTCTGATTCAGCTCGTATAGGTGACGAGTGCTGTTAGGCATACCTCTCGGTGTTGACCACATGGTGTGGTTCATGGCAAGGTTATCGATCAGCTCGTATGCCTCCTCGATGCTCAGATCCATAAATGATTCTCTGGCAGCGTTATCCAACGTCGTTCGGTGTTCATCAGAAATTTTGTTGAAAAAGGTTTGGATAACGTACCACTGCTCAAGACCATGGTGTGGACACAGCTATAGAAGATCCTTAAATCTGCCCCACACCTCAAACAAAGTTTCTCCATCTCTGCATCTGAACATTGTGATTTCGCTCCTCATCTGAATCATCTTGCTCGGAGGAAAGAAGCGTGATAAGAACAATGTGCAGAGCTGATCCCAAGTCGTGATAGATCCAGCGGGAAGCGATTGCAGCCATGTTTTTGCTCGTCCCCCAATTGAGAAGGGGAAGAGACGAAGTAAGATCGCATCCTCTGAGACTCCGTGTATCTTGAACGTACCAGAAAGCTCAAGGAAGTCTCTGAGGTGCTGATGGGGATCCTCGTGATTTCCACCCATGGATTGCTTCTGATAAAGCATGTCAATCATCGCCAGCTTAATCTCAAACTGTTCCCTAGCAACAACAGGCATCCTTATGGCTGTTTGCACGTTGTTCATGTTCAGCACCACGTAATCCTTGAGACGACGTGGTGGAGGAGCCTATGGTTCTCGCGGTTGAGGCGCGAGTGGCTGTTGCTGCAATTGCCCCAAATTACCGAGAGGTAATTGTGGCTGTCCATGGCCGTTCTGATTATCCATATCTCGTTGATTTGACAGCTCTGTGTTACCTTTTTCCTTGCCCTTTCTCAGTTGTCTGCAAGTTCGCTCGATCTCTGGGTCGATTTGGAGTAGATTTGAAGCTCTTTGAGACATAGTTATAAACCAACAAAGGACAAACAAGTGGAATTAGGTAGAAAAAAACGAAAGAAAAGAAAACAAAAACAAAAACAAGACAAGAAAGACTCTAGGCTCGAATTTAAGACGTGTTGACAATAGTCCCCGGCAACGACGCCAAAAACTTGATGTGTTATCAAAGTTAAATAAATAACCTAAACTACCCGCAAGTGTGTAGTACTTTAGGTGTCGATCCCACAGGGACTACGCAACACAAATCCTATCAGGCAGACGATCCTAATATGATATCTACCCTCTCTCGAGGCATAGACACATGATGTAGTCAAGTTATACCCTACTTTCGTGGCTGACACCTTGAACTAAACCCATAAGACATGTGATTCATCCGTTTTCCCTCAACCGGCTGCTACCCTACTTTCGTGGCCTAACCTCGGTTGTTCTAAACCTGATCTTCTGGGACTAGAATACTCCTTTTGGTCCTTCGCCTAATCCCTAACACATGCATCTACGTGGCCATCGCAAACACAAGTAAATTAAGCACTCAGATAAAGAATAGATAAACGAAATCGGGAAGATGCATTCAAAGATAAATCAAAAGTTATTCCGGGATAGCCATGGGCTAATCCCTTCTCCTAGAACAAACAAACTACTCGCTCATGCGTCCGTAAACAATCATAAACGAAATAGAAGGTCTAAGGAACATGAAAACCAAACGAAACCGAAGTGTGGGGTTGATCTCCAATGCTCCTTGTAAGTCTCCTTCGGAAGAACCTCCTCCTTCTCTCTACTCTCTCTCCTCGCTCAAGAACCGAAAACTGAGTGAATCAGCTCGAACTCTCACTCCTCTCCTCTTCTTTCCTTCCTCTTTTCTTTCCTTTTCTCCCATTCTTTTCTTCTGGCCGTTCAGTTCTTCCTTATGTTGCAGCATCCACCGATTGTTGTCTTTTCATGAGTTTCCATTCTTGAATAAGTTGGGTGACGTTTCCATTAGTTCATCCAGCGAAATATCACTTATTCCTCTTCTCTAAAGTCGTTTTCCTTATTGTATAAGTCCCCAACAAACTCCCATTTTATTTTCAGTCAAATTAACTTATTTGGAGTTGCAGGTGACGTACGCAACCAGCGTGGGCAGGGTAAGTGACCCGCTCGGGTATGGCGCGGAAGGTCGTGCGGGATCGCGATGTGAAAAGAGGCTGCCTGATCGGGATCAAGGGCTGCCGGCTTGGGCTCAAGGGCTGCCTGCTCGGGCTCAAGTGCTGCCCGCTAGGGCTCAAGTACTGCCCGCTCGGGTTGAGGCCCCGAGCGTGGTATATCTCGCCCGACTCGTGCTCAATTCGCTGGACAAAATCACTTTAACAAATGCCCGCTTGGGCTAGGAAGTTACCCGCGCGGGTAGTGGCTATTCCTTGCCGATTCTCGTCCCGTTTGTCCCGTGATGATCCTCGATGTTGGTACTTTGTCTCGTGCACGTCCTTTAGCTCTGAAATGAACCGAATACGCATAAAATTCCGTAAGAACATGAAAACATGAAAACAAGTAAAACGGATACGGAATCATACGTAAAGCATCGCATATATATCATAAACATCTCTAAAATCGTGCAAGAAATACGTTTGAAAACGAGATGATCA
>CM071873.1:14600709-14621029 GCA_036759665.1 Gynandropsis gynandra
AGTATTTCCTGCATCCAAAAATTGCGTGGGAGGCCAAAGATACGAATCCACAGTGGTACAGTGGCTACATCTCTTCGGTTGAACGCAAACTTGTCGGGAATGTTCTTCAATATCATAGGTTTATCGTTGATAAAATAGGGGCCTCCCTTTAGCACTTTGTCCTTGTCATCCTCCGAGTCAAACTGAAAGAAGTACCAGCCCTCCTCAACTCGATATTTAGTTTGGACTCCCCAAGATCTCATCATAGCGTTTATGAGAAAGTGACTGGGAGGATATCCAACGTATTGGCCTAATAATGCCCAGCCCCACACCTCCTGCTTCGTTAATCCCTCGCTAATCTTGATTGAAGCTTGGTTAGAGCTCGGTTTGGTAAAACTTAGTCGTCCTCCAACTCCGGAGTTCATGAATATTCTCTTAGAGCCCGCTGCCCATGCATTTGGACGTGACACATAGGATGGATGTTTACTTCCCACCGTTGTGTCATTCCTTCGTAGAGCTGATTGTGCCTTAGATACATCTGCAGCAAGTGATTCTACCCCTGCCTCTGTCCTCCCATCGACACCACTTCTACTCACCCCTTTCCTTTTCGCTCCGCTCCTAGGTAGCGGAGGAAAATTCGTTTGGATATCTAGTTCATCGTCCGAAAGGACATCCCCATTCAAAACAGCCACTTCCTCTTGATCTTGTGCATTGGCCATAGGAGCGGTAAGTGTGGCGCCAGCAACATCCTTTCCCGTAGCCACATGTGCTGTCACCGAGTTGCAAACGCCTTCAATCCCCTCCACGCTACCGTTTGCAGCCAAACCAGAAATACCTTGGCCATCCTCCTTTCCTTGAGTGTTTGCCATGTTTGAATCGCCTATTACTGCTGTTGAGGATGCTGATGTTCCTCTTCTTCGTCCCATGACAGCCGACTACAACACCTTCCAGCCCTCAAACCGTGCACCGCTCAGACAGATTCCAGACCGTGACCGCAATAACCTGAACAGAACCGTGAACCCGCAGAACCTTGCCAGACTTGGAGCGCGACTATCAGCCTACTTCTAGCAGACGAACAACCTGCAGCCGCAAACCTATCCAGAACCCTAACCAGACTTTGCTTGAGCTCAACTGTCGGACCGCTCTAGCAACCCAGAACCTGCAGCAAGCTCGAACTCGAGCTCGAGAAACTCGGCCACAACCAAGAACCCTGAAACAATCTTGAATCCGCAAGAAACTCGAACTCTAGCAAGAAACTAGCGCCCAGTCGACTCAAACAAGAAACTACACCCAGAAACCTGCGGCCAGTCGACTCAAACAAGACCCTGCAACCAGTCGATTTGAACAAGAAACCAGTAGACTCGAGCCAGAAACCTGCACCCAGGAACCTGCAACCAAACGACTTCGAACAAGAACCCAGCACCCAGACCTTCAGCAGCCACGTTCTTGAACCAAAAAGGACCGTGCAGACCACCCTCCTCCTACTTACATTTGTCTCTTGTGTTGCACCCCTTTTCCGCTTTTTGTTTTTTTTGTTCACGTGATTAGATGGCTACAACAATGAATTGTATAACAGGCTTTGAAATACCATAACTTTGCGCACGAAGCTCCGTATTATATGATTTTTTCACATTTCACTCATCTTTTCAAGATAAACGATGCCCCAGGATGCTGAAGGCAGCCCGACACCATTTTCGAGCTCAAAATCCTTTATTTAGGTCGATACGTTAGGTTTTTAGGGCAAGAAGATGCCTTTTTCGAGTTTCTTAGGATACAAATGTCATTTCATGTCAATACGCCGCATGCGTTGCGTTTGTCTCTCGGATGTTCCTTTTGCTTCCTATTTCCTAATTGTGTTTGTCTCTCGTGTTGCACCCCTTTTCCGCTTTTTGTTTTTGTTTTCACTTGATTAGACGACTTGATGAGGGCATTACAACGAGCTACGACTCAAACGAAGGAGAGGCGCGGAGCAAGGATGAGCCGAGCATGGATCACAACGAGGACGAGCTTAGCATAGACGAGACAAGCACGGGAGCAGATGGAGAGCTAGGAGAAGACGGAGCACACATAGACATGCCGGTGGTCTACAACAAGCCACTCACGAGATCCCGAGCAAAGAGCCTGCGTACAAGAATCAACGCGTACGTAGCTCAAGTGCTCCTCAAATTGCGCCCTAGACTTAAGCTTTTCCTTCTTTTTTTTTTCTCTCTCGGTTATGCTAATAAAATCGAGGCTTATTGTTTCTGCAAAATACATCTTTGATCAATAAAAATTTCTGAGTATTTCTTTATCTCTGCGAGACTCGCAACCCTAGTTCGCGTTGTGCTCCGGGAGTCCAAACCGAACGTGTGACTGTATCGAAGGTCCCTTCCGCAGCATTCGTGGTGTCCTACTATCCACCCTTCCTCACCATCACTTTGAAGGACCGAACGAGCGCCCCCTTTGGCCTGTTCCCCTTCATCCACCCTCACCATCATCGAGTTTTGGCTAGAGAGAGCCCCCTAGGCCTTCTACCGACTCAACGCAGACCATACTTGCGGCTAAAGCCTCGGTGCTTGTATCACGACTACAATAATGAATTATAGGATGGGCTTTGAAATACCATAACTTTGCATACGAAGCTTCGAATTACATGATTTTTTCACATCTCATTCATCTTTTCGAGATAAAAGACGCCCCGGGATGCTGAAGGCAGACCAACCCTATTTTCCAGCTCAAAAGAATTTATTTAGGGTGAAATGTTGAATCATTAAAGACCGGGGATGCACTTTTCGAGTTTGTTAGGATATGAATGTCATTTCTTGTCAATACGCCGCTTGCTTTGCATTTGTCTCTCGGATATTCATTTTGCTTCCTAATTGCTAAATGTGTTAATCTCTCGTGTTGCACGCCTTTTCCGCTTTTCTTTTTTTTTTCACATCATTAGACGACTACTACAATGAATTCTACGTCGGGGTTTGAAATACCAAAACGTTGCGTACGAAGCTCCGAATTATATATTTTTTCACATCTCATTCATCTTTTCGAGATAAACGACGCCCAGGATGCTGAAGGCAGCCCGATCCCGTTTTCGAGCTCAAAATCCTTTATTTAGGTTGATATGTTGGATTTTTATAGCTGGTAGATGCACTTTTTGACTTTCTTAGGATACAACTATCTTTTCTTGTCAATACGCCACTTGTGTTGCATTTGTCTCTCGGATATTCATTTTGCTTCCTATTTTCTAATTGCGTTAATCTCTCGCGTTGCACCCCTTTTTCCACTTTTTGTTTGTGTTTTCAAGTGATTAGAAGACTTTAACAATGAATTGTACGACAATGTTTGAAATACCATAACTTTGCGTACGAAGCTCAAAAGTACATGATTTTTTCACATCTCATCATCTTTTCGAGATAAATGATGCCTCTGGCTGCTGAAGGGAGCCTGACCCCGTTTTGGAGCTCAAAATCTTTTATTTAGGTCAATACGTTGGATTTTTAGAGCCGAGATATGCACTTTTTGAGTTTCTTTGGATACGAAAGTGATTTCTTGTCAATACGTCGCTTGCGTTGCATTTGTATCTCCAATATTTATTTTGCTTCCTATTTCTTAATTGTGTTAATCTCTCGTGTTGCACCCCTTTTCCGCTTTTTGTTTTTGTTTTCATGTGATTAGACGACTACACAATTGAATTGTACTACAGGCTTTGAAATACTATAACTTTGCGTAGGATGCTCCGAATTCCATATTTTTTCACATCTCATTCATCTTTTCGAGATAAACGAGGGCCAGGGATGCTACAGGCAGCCCGACCCCATTTTAAGCTCAAAATCCTTTATTTAGGTCGATATGTTGGATTTTTATAGCCCGGAGATGCACTTTTCGAGTTTCTTAGGATACGAATGTCATTTCTTGTCAACATGCCGCTTGCGTTGAATTTGTCTCTCGGATATTCATTGTGCCTATTCCTAATTGCGTTAATCTCTCGTGTTGCACCCCTTTTCGGTTTTTGTTTTTGTTTTCACGTGATTAGATGAGTACAACATTGAATTGTACGACGGGCTTTGAAATACCATAACTTTGCATACGAAGCTCTGAATTACATATTGTTTCACATCTCATTCATCGTTTCGAGATAAACGACCCCCCCCCAGGATGCTGAAGGCAGCCCGATCCCATTTTTGAGATCAAAATCCTTTATTTAGGTCGTTATGTTTGATTTTTAGAGCCAGAAGATGCACTTTTCGAGTTTCTTAGGATAAGAATGTCATTTCATGTCAATACGCTGGTTGCATTGCATTTGCCTCTCGAATATTAATTTTGATTTCTATTTCCTAATTGTGTTAATCTCTCGTGTTGCACCCTTTTCCACTTTTTGTTTTTGTTTTCACGTGATTAGACGACTACAAAAATGAATCGTATAATGGGCTTTGAAATACCATAACTTTGCATACGAAACTCCAAATTACGAAGCTTTGAACTACATGATTTTTCACATCTCATTCATCTTTTCGAGATAAACGACGCCCCGGGATGCTGAAGGCAGCCTGACCCCATTTTTGAGATCAAAATCCTTTGTTTAGGTCGATATGTTGGATTTTTAGAAACGGGAGATGCACTTTTCGAGTTTCTTAGGATACAAATGTCTTTTCTTGTCAATACGCCGCTTGCGTTGCATTTGTCTCTCGGATATTCATTTTGCTTCCTATTTCCTAATTGCGTTAATCTCTCGCGTTGCACCACTTTTCCGCTTTTTGTTTGTGTTTTCACGTGATTAGACGACTTCAACAATGAATTGTACGACGAGGTTTAAAATACCATAACTTTGCGTATGAAGCTCCGAATTACATATTTTTTCACATCTCATTCATCTTTTCGAGATAAACGATGCCTCAGTCTACTGAAATGAGCCCAACCCCGTTTTGGAGCTCAAAATTTTTTTATTTAGGTCGATACATTGGATGTTTCGAGCCAGGAGATGCACTTTTCGAGTTTTTTAGGATACGAATGTCATTTCTTGTCAATACGACGATTGCGTTGCGTTTGTCTCTCTGATATTCATTTGGATTTTTATTTCCTAGTTGTGTTTGTGTTTCGTGTTGCACCCCATTTCTGATTTTTTTTGTTTTCACGTTATTAGACAACTACAACAATGAATTGTATGACAAGCTTTGAAATACCATAAATTTGTGACGAAGCTCTGAATTCAATGATTTTGTCCCATCTCATTATCATTTCGCGATAAATTACGCCCTGGTTGCTGAAGGAAGCATGACCCCATTTTCCAACTCAAAATCCTTTATTTAGTTCGATTCGTTGGATTTTTAGAGCCGGAATATGCCCTTTATTTTGTTTCTGAAGATACGAATGTCATTTCTTTTCAATACGCCGCTTGCATTGCGTTTGTCTCTCGGATATTCCTTTTGCTTCCTATTTCCTATTTGCGTTTGTCTCTCGTGTTGCACCCCTTTTCCGCTTTTTGTTTTTGTTTTCACGTAATTAGGCGACTAAACCAATGAATCGTATGACGGCCTTTGAAATACAATAATTTGCATACGAAGCTTCAAATTACATGATTTTATTACATCTCATTCATTATTTCGATATAAAAGACACCCGGGGTGCTGAAGGCAGCCCGACCACGTTTTCGAGCTCAAAATTCATTATTTAGGTCAATACGTTGAATTTTTAGAGAGTTGGGAGATGCCCTTTTTGAGTTTCTTAGGATACGAATGTCATTTCTTGTCAATACGTCGCTAGCGTTGTGTTTGTCTCTCGAATTTTCAATTGGCTTCATGTTTCCTATTTTTGTTTGTCTCTCGTGTTGCACTCCTTTTCCGCTTTTCGTTTTTGTTTTCACGTGATTAGACGACTACAACAATGAATTGTACGACGGGCTTTGAAATACAATAACTTTGCGTAGAAAGCTTAGAATTACATGATTATTTCACATCTCATTCAACTTTTCTAGATAAGCGCACCCCTGGGATGCTTTAGGCAGCGCAACCCCCTTTTCCAGCTCAAAGTCCTTTATTTAGGTCGATACATTTGATTTTTAGAGCCGGGAGATGCCCTTTTCGAGTTTCTTAGGATACAAATATCATTTCTTGTCAATACTCCGCTTGCGTCGCGTTTGTCTCTCAGATATTAGTTTTGCTTCCTATTTCCTATTTGCATTTGTCTCTTGTGTTGCACCCCTTTTCCGCTTTTTATTTTTGTTTTCACGTGATTACACGACTACAAAAATGAATTGTACGAGGACTTTGAAATACCATAACTTGGCGTACGAAGAACGAAATTATATGATTTTTTAACATCTCATTCATTGTTTCGAGATAACCGATGCCTTGGGTTGCTAAAGGTAGCCTGACCCTATTTTTTTAGCACAAAATCCTTTATTTAGGTCGATACGTTGGACTTTTAGTGCGGAGGATGCCCTATTCGAGTTTCTTAGGATACGAATGTAATTTCTTGTCAATACACCGCTTGTGTTGCGTTTGTCTCTCGGATATTCATTTTCTTTTCTATTTCCTATTTGCGTTTGTCTCTCATGTTGCAACCCTTTTCCGCTTTTCGTTTTTTGTTTTCACGTGATTAGATAATGATAACGCCAATTTTGTTCTAGTATTTTCATCTATTTTCATAGTTAGTTTCATCATTCATTTGATTTTACCAAGCATTAAGCATCATGATCATCATGTTTTCAGTCATTTTGGAGCTAAAGGACGTGCACGAGACAAAGTACAAACATCGAGGATCATCACGGGACAAACGGGACGAGAATCGGCAAGGAATAGCCACTACCCGCACGGGTAATTCCCTAGCCCGAGCGGGCATTTGTTACGGTAATTTTGTCTAGCAAATTGTGCATGAGTCGGGCAAGAAATACCACGCCCGGGGCCTCAGCCCGAGCGGGTAGCAGCTCAGCTCGAGCGAGCAGCACCTCAGGCCGAGCGGGCTGCCTCTTTTCCATCGTGTTCTTGCGCGATCATCCGCGCCGTACCCAAGCGGGTCACTTACCCTGCCCATGAGGCTCGCGTCCATCACCTGCAACTCCAAATAAGTTAATTTGACTTAAAACAAATGGGAGTTTGTTGGGGACTTATACAATAAGGGAAACGCCTTTAGAGAAGAGGAATAAGTGATATTTAACTGGAGAAAGTAATGGAAATGTTGCCAACTTAATCAAGTAATGGAAAACTCAAGAAAAGACAGAAACGAGGAGAGAAGAGGAGCACACATACACACACACAGAGAGAGAGAGAGAGAGAGAGAGAGAGAGAGAGAAGGAGAGCAGTACGCACACACAAGGGGGAAGGACGGAGCGAGGAAGCCGGAGCGTGGAGGAGCTATTGTAGACAACGGTAATAGAATAGGGAGGGATCTCATTCTTTATCCATGTCGAATATAGTTATCTTTTGTGTTTATTTTGCTAAGTTCATGTCCGAGTAGGTCCATAGCCATGGGTTAGAGAGCTTTGCTGATACGTAATGAAGTTTTGTTCTTAATGCTTGGTTATAATATTTGTTCGTTTTGGATTGATTGGTTATTCGTAATGTTTTTATCCTTATTGGTAGCTTGAATGAATGATTATAAAAATCTAATTTCATTGAGAGATGAATTGGATCTTGGTACTATACGATCCGTATTCTTGCAGAAGCGTTAGTCTAGGTAAATTATTACTTGAGATTAACCACATCAAGGTTTTGGCACCGTTGCCGGGGAATTGATTACGACTTTAGAGTTAGGATAGTTTTAGATTAGGACACAGTCCTTTCCGGAGTCTTATTTGTTTTTCATGTTTTTGATTTATGTTTTTTTTTCTTTTCTTGAGTCAAATCCTTTTACCACTCGGAGCCTAACCAATCCTTGTGTTTCTATTTTTTGAGGTACATTATCGTGCGAGATCGAAGAAGAACAAATAGCAGAACGTCGCCTTCTAAACGCGCCACAAATTCCAGCCGCATTAACCTGTGGAACATACATGGCTCCTAGGCATACACAACTCTTGTCTTGCATTGAAGACGGGATGCCCGCGTCAAGTTACAACCAGCATTCATTCAGATGCTCGGTAAATGCAACATTCAGAGGGAGACCCACCGAGGATCCAAATGAGCATCTTACTGATTTTAAGATGCTTTGCCAAACCATCAGAAACGGAGAAGGAATCTCAGATGAGGACGTCATGCTCGCTGCCTTCCCATTCTCAGTGAAGGATAAAGCACAAGACTGGTTGAATTCCCATTCGGCAAACTCAATAGGATCACGGGGGCAGCTAGAGGAAAAGTTCATGATGCGATTCTTCCCTCAGAGTAAAGCTCAGCTTGCCAAGAATCAAATCAACACGTTCGTTCAAGGGGCAGTTGAGAGTCTATACGAAGCGTGGGAACGTGTCAAAGGCTATCAACGTATTTGCCCACACCACGACATGGATCAGAGCTATCTTATACATAACTTTCTGCAAGGACTCATGGATAACACGAGGATTCTGATAATAGCCGCCGCTGGAGGTTCTTTGCGCAACCTCACTTTTCCACAATCGAAAACTTGATTGATCGTATGGCCGATGAGGATAGCAACACCGCTGGAGAATACAATCGCAACGCTCCAGCAAGGGTAGCCAACTTGAACAAGACGCATGCCTTATATGCCGAGATAGCTGAAGTAAAAGATCAAATCAGTGGAATCTACAGTATGATGTCCGAAGAGCATCGATCGAAATGCTTTGAGCAGGCGGAAGAGCAAGGAATTCAAGGGTACGAGGAGGTGAATTATGTGAGAAACAATCAGCCTCTAGGTAACACGTACAATCCCTGATGGAGAAATCACCGAAATTTCTCCTACAAGATTTCCGACGATGCATTGAACGCAAAACAACTATCGGGAAACTTTCAGCCACGAGTAATGCAAAGGAATCAGAATTTTCAGCCAAGGACGCAGCCCCAAAACCAGAATTACTAGCCGCGTGCACCTCCTCCTCCGCAGCAAGAAGCTAACGCCGATATTACGTCTATGCTAGCTCAACTCTTACAAGGACAAAAAGATCTATACAACGAGTCTAGAGGGATGAGAGCAGAACATGAAGATGTAAAGAAACAATTTGTGGAGATGAAGACGCACCTAAAGATCTTGGATACTGAAGTTGCACAACCCGCTGCGAACTCCTCTCAACCGCAAGGAGTTCTACCGGGAAGGCCGGAAGCAAATCCCCGTGGGCACGTCAATGCCATATATCTACGGAGTGGTAAGACGGTAGATCAGGCCACTCCTTTGATGTTTGAAAGGGATGAAGCACCTCGTACAATAGTGGAAAAGGGCAGAAACGATTAAAATCATAAGAAGAAAGCCGAGGAGGAAGAAGAGCCAAAATACGTGAATCCCGAACCAAGACCGCCTCCTTTGCCATTCCCACAACGTCAACGTAAGAGATTGATGGATCAGGCCAATCCCTCGACATTTGACATAAGTGAACCGTACGGTATAGTAATGGAAAAGGGCAGTAGCGTCGAAGAGCACAAAAAGAAGCCCGAGGAGGAGGAAGAGCCGAAATACGTAAAACCCGATCTAAGAGTGCCTCCTTTGCCGTTTCCCCAACGCCAAAGCAAAAAGAACGAGGGTTCTCAATTTGCTAAGTTTGCTGAGATGTAAAAGAAGATGCATATGACCATTCCATTCCACGAGGCGTTGAAGAAGATGCCTTCATACGCTAAGTTCTTGAAGGAGGTGCTTGCGAATAAACGAGATGTAGGGATGGAAACTGTCATGGTGATTAACTCGATGCTGCAGCCAAACCTACCCAAGAAGATGCCCGATCTAGGTATATTCGTGATCCCTTGTAAAATAGGTGCTTATGAAATTAGCCATTTACTAATTTATGTCGGAGCAAGCGTGAGTGTGCTACCATTGCTGTTATACGAAAAACTGGTTCTTAGGGACAGGTTGGATCTTAAACCTACACGAATGGCGCTCACCATGGCTGTTCGAAGTGTTAGGATACCTGAGGCATGCTGTAAGACGTGCCATTACAAGTTGGGAAGTTCTTCGTCCCGGTCGATTTCGTCGTCTTGGATATGGAGGAGGAGAAGAAAATCCCAATTATTCTCATTAGGCCGTTTCTTAATACGGAAAAGACGATCATACATAGTGCTGAAGGTAGACTCACACTTAAATTCGGAGATGAAGAAGTGGAATTCAATCTGAACGACACACTCAAGCAGCCTTGTATGGTGGATTCGGTATTCCACATCGACGTCCTAGAGAGACTAGCCGAAGAAGTCTTTGATGAGTTCGTGAATATGGAGTCCGTTGTGTTAGCTCTTTTAGCAGCTGAAAAAGAAGTGTATAAAGAACCGAACGATGCAACATATTGTACTAAGCTGATGCACAAAGAAAAGACGAAGGAGATTCCAAACACCAATCTAGACGCACTCCGAGCAGATTTCTGTGCGATCCGAGCACAACAGTTCGTAAGCAAAGGAAGAGGTGAAATTTCGGAAAATCCTTATCAAGACGATTGTAACAGCTCGATTGGACATCAATTTGAATCAAGAAAACATCCTAAATCAGTGCGCAAATCTTCGTGCATCCAAGGCAGATTCCAGCGCGCATCAAACAGCAGGTAGCGCGAGTTCAACCACTCCCGAGACGCCTAACAGCCACACCAAACGTCCAGCACCTAATTGGGACATTGATAAGGCACCCAAGGTGAAGATGAAGCCTTCACCACAAGGGCTCACGCACCAACAAATTCCGGAAACATTGAAGGGAACAAAAGACAAACGCCTAACCGGTTTCATGGAGTACGTAACCGGACTTATGGATAGCTCAACCAAATTCTTTGGACAGCACGATCTAGCCCCCAACATAGGTAACAACACGGCTGAGCCTAGGGAAGATAGGAATGATCGTGCAAGGAATCCAACTTATTGGCGTACTACACCCAATCGAGCACACTATGCATGCGAGACGCTACGCACACGACGACGTCGAGGACGCCCACCTAATGAGTAGCACGTTTTGGTCAGGCTCGTGACCTTAAACAAGTGCTTCTCGGGAGGCAACCCGAGCTCTATATCGTTTTAGTTATTTCGTTTCAATTTTTCTTAGAATTCGACTCTTATTCTTTTCACAAGCATGCTCCTTACCAACAACCCCGATGTATCATACTGTCTCCTTTGGATTGTGTGACTTTTGTTACAGTTTTCCCACTTTGAAATCATCCAAAACATAAAGAAAGACGCGTAAGCCCAGCTACATCAACTCGGGACAGCCAGCACACATCAGATGCACACGTTCCTATTTATAATTTTTTCCCGAGTTTTTGCGTGTTAGTCCTTCTCTTAGGTAGTGAACACCGGGACGATGTTCCTTTCAAGTCTGGGGGGGTATTCTCTGAATGTCATGATTGTGATTAGGATGTATATGTTGAGTTCTTCGTTATTTTTTTAGGATTAGACGGACGGATATCTAGTACGAAAAATGGTATCGAACTGTTTGTGGATTAGAATAGGTATGGAGATTGCTTGGACATGTGTAGGATTGCATGGTTCGTGTGACGCATTGGTTTTCCGTTCAAGTCTGGGGCGGGGGGTATTCTTCGAATGTCATGATAGTGATTAGGGTTTAGATTTTGATTTCTTCGTTTTGTTGTTTTTTTAGGATTAGACGGACGGATATCTAGTACGAAAAATGGTATCGAACTGTTTGTGGATTAGAATAGGTATGGAGATTGCTTGGACATGTGTAGGATTGCATGGTTCGTGTGACGCATTGTTGTGTAGGGTGGCTGACTTT
Source organism: Gynandropsis gynandra (assembly GCA_036759665.1). Lineage (NCBI taxonomy): Eukaryota > Viridiplantae > Streptophyta > Magnoliopsida > Brassicales > Cleomaceae > Gynandropsis > Gynandropsis gynandra. Next base: position 14,612,461 of record CM071873.1, read on the forward strand.
TCGAGTTGATTGTGCTAGTTTCCGGTTATTGTCTAACTCCTCTCCTACTTCGTTCTAGTCTTTCTCGATGACGAGCAAAGGTTCAAGTCTGGGGGAGTTTGATAACGTCAATTTTGTTCTAGTATTTTCTTCTATTTTCATAGTTAGTTTCATGATTCATTTGATTTTACCAAGCATTAAGCATCATGATCATCCCGTTACAGAGGATGAGGCAGCTTGCTGTGCTACAGAGTTCTCTAAACTCTTAACATGATTGCTCAAAAACTCCATCTGAGTTTTGAGCTCATTGATCGTTGTCCCCACATCCGCATTGAATTTGGTTTGAGTTGAATGTTGCTGCCTTTGCTCCTTGATAAATTCGATCAGTACCGCCTTAAGGTTGGACGGAGGTGCTTGAACTCAAAGACATGTGTAGGATTGCATGGTTCGTGTGACGCATTGTTGTGTAGGGTGGCTGACTTTTCGAGTTGATTGTGCTAGTTTCCGGTTATTGTCTAACTCCTCTCCTACTTCGTTCTAGTCTTTCTCGATGACGAGCAAAGGTTCAAGTCTGGGGGAGTTTGATAACGTCAATTTTGTTCTAGTATTTTCTTCTATTTTCATAGTTAGTTTCATGATTCATTTGATTTTACCAAGCATTAAGCATCATGATCATCCCGTTACAGAGGATGAGGCAGCTTGCTGTGCTACAGAGTTCTCTAAACTCTTAACATGATTGCTCAAAAACTCCATCTGAGTTTTGAGCTCATTGATCGTTGTCCCCACATCCGCATTGAATTTGGTTTGAGTTGAATGTTGCTGCCTTTGCTCCTTGATAAATTCGATCAGTACCGCCTCAAGGTTGGACGGAGGTGCTTGAACTCAAAGACATGTGTAGGATTGCATGGTTCGTGTGACACATTGTTGTGTAGGGTGGCTGACTTTTCGAGTTGATTGTGCTAGTTTCCGGTTATTGTCTAACTCCTCTCCTACTTCGTTCTAGTCTTTCTCGATGACGAGCAAAGGTTCAAGTCTGGGGGAGTTTGATAACGTCAATTTTGTTCTAGTATTTTCTTCTATTTTCATAGTTAGTTTCATGATTCATTTGATTTTACCAAGCATTAAGCATCATGATCATCCCGTTACAGAGGATGAGGCAGCTTGCTGTGCTACAGAGTTCTCTAAACTCTTAACATGATTGCTCAAAAACTCCATCTGAGTTTTGAGCTCATTGATCGTTGTCCCCACATCCGCATTGAATTTTGTTTGAGTTGAATGTTGCTGCCTTTGCTCCTTGATAATTTCGATCAGTACCGCCTCAAGGTTGGACGGAGGTGCTTGAGGAGCTTACGGAACCTGTTGAGCTTGCTGGAATTGCTGATTGTTTTGCTGAAAAGTTTGCTGCCTTTGCTGAAACCACGAATACTTTACCGGTTGAGTCGTTCGATACGAAAGGTTCGGGTGATTCGTCCAATTCGGGTTGTAGGTATTCCCGAATTGAGTGTTTCCTTGCTCCAAGGAATAATTCACCTGTTCAAAATCCTCATGTACCGTGCATTGATACGCTACATTCTCCGTATCTCCACAGTTCACACAGTACATGGCGTTTGCTGTGTTGCCCGTCGCTCTGCTCTGATTCGGCTGGTATAGGCGACGAGTGCTGTTAGGCATATCTCTCGGTGTTGACCACATGGTGGGGTTCATGGCAAGGTTATCGATCAGCTCGTATGCCTCCTCGATGCTCAGATCCATAAATGATTCTCTGGCAGCGTTATCCAACGTCGTTCGGTGTTCATCAGAAATTCCGTTGTAAAAGGTTTGGATAACGTACCACTGCTCAAGACCATGGTGTGGACACAACTGTAGAAGATCCTTAAATCTGCCCCACTCCTCAAACAAAGTTTCTCCATCTCTGCATCTAAACATTATGATTTCCCCCCTCATCTGAATCATCTTGCTCGGAGGAAAGAAGCGTGATAAGAACAATGTGCAGAGCTGATCCCAAGTCGTGATAGATCCAACGGGAAGCGATTGCAGCCATGTTTTTGCTCATCCCCCAATTGAGAAGGGGAAGAGACGAAGTAAGATCGCATCCTTTGAGACTCCGTGTATCTTGAATGTACCGGAAAGCTCAAGGAAGTCTCTGAGGTGCTGATGGGGATCCTTGTGATTTCCACCCATGGATTGCTTCTGATAAAGCATGTCAATCATCGCCAGCTTAATCTCAACTGTTCCCTAGCAACAGCAGGCATCCTTATGGCTGTTTGCACGTTGTTCATGTTCAGCACCACGTAATCCTTGAGACGATGTGGTGGAGGAGCCTGTGGTTCTCGCGGTTGAGGCGCGAGTGGCTGTTGCTGCAAGTGCCCCAAATTACCGAGAGGTAATTGTGGCTGTCCATGGCCGTTCTGATTATCCATATCTCGTTGATTTGACAGCTCTGTATTACCTTCTTCCTTGCCCTTTCTGAGTTGTCTGCAAGTTCGCTCGATCTTTGGGTCGATTTGGAGTAGATTTGAAGCTCTTTGAGACATAGTTATAAACCAACAAAGGACAAACAAATGGAATTAGGTAAAATGAAACAGAAGAAAAGAAAACAAAAACAAAAACAAGACAAGAAAGACTCTAGGCTCGAATTTAAGACGTGTTGACAATGGTCCCCGGCAACGGCGCCAAAAACTTGATGCGTTATCAAAGTTAAATAAATAACCTAAACTACCCGCAAGTGCACGACACGTGTGTAGTACTTTAGGTGTCGATCCCACCTATAAGGCAGACGATCCTAATATGATATCTACCCTCTCTCGAGGCATAGACACGTGATGTAGTCAAGTTATACTCTACTTTCGTGGCTGACACCTTGAACTAAACCCATAAGACATGTGATTCATCTGTTTTACCCTCAACCGCTGCTACCCTACTTTCGTTGCCTAACCTCGGTTGTTCTAAACCTGATCTTCTAGGACTAGAATTCTCCTTTTGGTCCTTCGCCTAATCCCTAACACATGCATCTACGTGGCCATCGCAAACACAAGTAAATTAAGCACTCAGATAAAGAATAGATAAACGAAAACGGGAAGATGCATTCCAAGATAAATAAAAAGTGGTTCAGGGATAGCCATGGACTAATCCCTTCTCCTAGAACAAACAAACTACTTGCTCATGCGTCCGTAAACAACCCTAACCGAAATAGAAGGCCTAAGGAACATGAAAACCAAATGAAACCGAAGTCTTGAGTTGATCTCCAATGCCCCTTGCACGTCTCCTCGCAAGAGTCTTCGCAAGAACCTCCTCCTTCTCTCTACTCTCTCTCCTCGATCAAGAACCGAAAACTGAGTGAATGAGCTCGACCTCTCACTCCTCTCCTCTTCTTTCCTTCCTTTTTTCTTTCCTTTTCTCCCTTTCTTTCCTTCTGGCCGTTCAGTTCTTCCTTATGTTGCAGCAGCCACCGATTGTTGTCTTTTCATTAGTTTCTATTTTTGAATAAGTTGGGTGACGTTTCCATTAGTTCCTCCCGCGAAATATCACTTATTCCTCTTCTCTAAAGTCGTTTTCCTTATTGTATAAGTCCCCAACAAACTCCCATTTTATTTTAAGTCAAATTAACTTATTTGGAGTTGCAGGTGACGTACGCAACCAGCGTGGGTAGGGTAAGTGACCCGCTCGGGTACGGCGCGGAAGGTCGTGCGGGATCGCAATGTGAAAAGAGGCTGCCTGATCGGGCTCAAGGGCTGCCCGCTCGGGCTCAAGTGCTGCCCGCTAGGGCTCAAGTGCTGCCCGCTCGGGCTGAGGCCCCGGGCGTGGTATTTCTCACCCAACTCGTGCTCAATTCGCTGGACAAAATCACTGTAACAAATGCCCGCTCGGGCTAGGGAGTTACCGCGCGGGTAGTGGCTATTCCTTGCCGATTCTCGTCCCGTTTGTCCCGTGATGATCCTCGATGTTGGTACTTTGTCTCGTGCACGTCCTTTAGCCCCGAAATGAACCGAATACGCATAAAACCCCGTAAGAACATGAAAACACGAAAACAAGTAAAACAGATACGGAATCATACATAAAGCATCGCATATATATCATAAACATCTCTAAAATCGTGCAAGAAATACGTTTGAAAACGAGATGATCACTGGGCTGCTGAAGGCAGCCCGACCCTATTTTTCTAGCTCAACGTCCTTTATTTAGGTCGATACATATGATTTTTAGAGTCGAGAGATGCCCTTTTCGAGTTTCTTAGGATACGAATGTCATTTCTTGTCAATACGCCGCTTGCGTTGCGTTTGTCTCTCGGATATTACTTTTGCTTTCTATTTCCTATTTGGGTTTGTCTCTCGGGTTGCACACATTTTCCGCTTTTGTTTTTGTTTTCACGTGATTAGACGACTACAACAATGAATTGTACGACGGGCTTTGAAATACCATAACTTTGCGTACGAAGCTCCGGATTACATATTTTTTCACATCTCATTCATCTTTTCAAGATAAACGACGCCCCATGATGCTGAAGGCAGCCCGAACCCGTTTTCGAGATCAAAATGCTTTATTTATGTCGATATGATGAATTTATAGAGCCTGGAGATGCCTTTTTGGAGTTTCTTAGGATACAAATGTCATTTATTGTTTTGGTTTTCACGCTATTAGACGACTACAAAAATGAATTGTATGACAAGCTTTGAAATACCATAAATTTGTGTACGAAGCTCTGAACTACATTTTTTTTCACATCTCATTATCTTTTAAAGATAAATTACGCCCCAGGATGCTGAAGGAAGCCTAACCCCATTTTCAAGCTCAAAATCCTTTATTTAGTTCGATACGTTGGAGTTTTAGAGCCAGGAGATGCACTTTTCGAGTTTCTTAAGATACGAATGTCATTTCTTGTCAATACGCCGCTTGCGTAGCGTTTGTCTCTTGGATATTCCTTTTGCGCTATTTCCTATTTTCGATTGTCTCTCGTGTTGCACGCCTTTTTCACTTTTTTTTTGTTTTCACGTGATTAGGCGACTAAACATTGAATCGTATGATGGCCTTTGAAATACCATAAATCTGATTACAAAGCTCAAAATCCTTTATTTAGGTCGATATGTTGGATTTTAGAGCCAAGAGATGCCCTTTTCGAGTTTCTTAAGATACGAATGTCATTTCTTGTCAATACGCCGTGTGCGTTGCATTTGTCTCTCGGATATTCATTTTTCTTCCTATTTCCTACTTACATTTGTCTCTCGTGTTGCACCCCTTTTCCGCTTTTTGTTTTTGTGTTCACATGATTAGATGGCTACAACAATGAATTGTATGACAGGCTTTGAAATACCATAACTTTTCGTACGGAGCTCTGTATTATATGATTTTTTCACATCTCATTTATCTTTTCAAGATAAACGATGCCCCAGGATGCTGAAGGCAGCCCGACACCATTTTCGAGCTCAAAATCCTTTATTTAGGTCGATATGTTAGATTTTTAGGGCATGAAGATGCCTTTTTCGAGTGTCTTAGGATACAAATGTCATTTCATGTCAATACGCCGCATGCGTTGCGTATGTCTCTCGGATGTTCCTTTTGCTTCCTATTTCCTAATTGCGTTTGTCTCTCGTGTTGCACCCCTTTTCCGCTTTTTGTTTTTGTTTTCACTTGATTAGATGACTACAACAATGAATTATAGGATGGACTTTGAAATACCATAACTTTGCATACCAAGCTTCGAATTACATGATTTTTTCACATCTCATTCATCTTTTCGAGATAAAAGACGCCCCGGGATGCTGAAGGCAGACCAACCCTATTTTCCAGCTCAGAAGCATTTGTTTAGGGTGATATGTTGAATCATTAAAGACGGGGGATGCACTTTTCGAGTTTCTTAGGATATGAATGTCATTTCTTGTCAATACGTCGCTTGCGTTGCATTTGTCTCTCGGATATTAATTTTGCTTCCTATTTCCTAAATGTGTTAATCTCTCGTGTTGCACCCCTGTTCCGCTTTTCTTTTTTTTTTCACATCATTAGACGACTACAACAATGAATTCTACGACGGGCTTTGAAATACCAAAACGTTGCGTACGAAGCTCCGAATTATATATTTTATCACATCTCATTCATCTTTTCGAGAAAAACGACGCCTAGGATGCTGAAGGCAGCCCGATCCCGTTTTCGAGCTCAAAATCCTTTATTTAGGTTGATATGTTGGATTTTTATAGCTGGTAGATGCACTTTTTGACTTTCTTAGGATACAACTATTTTTTCTTGTCAATACGCAGCTTGTGTTGCATTTGTCTCTCGGATATTCATTTTGCTTCCTATTTTCTAATTGCGTTAATCTCTCGCGTTGCACCCCTTTTCCGCTTCTTGTTTGTATTTTCGAGTGATTAGAAGAATTTAACAATGAATTGTACGAAAAGGTTTGAAATACCATAACTTTGCGTACGAAGCTCAAAATTACATTATTTTTTTACATCTCATCATCTTTTCGAGATAAATGATGCCTCTGGCTGCTGAAGGGAGCCCGACCCCGTTTTGGAGCTCAAAATCTTTTATTTAGGTCGATACGTTGGATTTTTAGAGCCGAGATATGCACTTTTTGAGTTTCTTTGGATACGAAAGTGATTTCTTGTCAATACGTCGCTTGCGTTGCATTTGTATCTCCGATATTTATTTTGCTTCCTATTTCTTAATTGTGTTAATCTCTCGTGTTGCACCCCTTTTCCACTTTTTGTTTTTGTTTTCACGTGATTAGACGACTACACAATTGAATTGTACTATAGGCTTTGAAATAATATAACTTTGCGTACTATGCTCCGAATGACATATTTGTTTCACATCTCATTCATCTTTTCGAGATAAACGAGGGCCAGAGATGCTACAGGCAGCCCGACCCCATTTTTAAGCTCAAAATCCTTTATTTAGGTCGATATGTTAGATTTTTAATGCCGGGAGATGCACTTTTCGAGTTTCTTAGGATACAAATGTCATTTCTTGTCAACATGCCGCTTGCGTTGAATTTGTCTCTCGGATATTCATTGTGCCTATTTCCTAATTGCGTTAATCTCTCGTGTTGCTCCCCTTTTTCGGTTTTTGTTTTTGTTTTCACGTGATTAGATGAGTACAACATTGAATTGTACGACGGGCTTTGAAATACCCTAACTTTGTGTACGAAGCTCTGAATTACATATTTTTTGACATTTCATTCATCGTTTCGAGATAAACGACCCCCCAGGATGCTGAAGGCAGCCCGATCCCATTTTTGAGATCAAAATCCTTTATTTTAGGTCGTTATGTTTGATTTTTAGAGCCGGAAGATGCACTTTTCGATCAAAATCGAGGATCATCACGGGACAAACGGGAGGAGAATCAGCAAGGAATAGCCACTACCCGCCCGGGTAATTCCCTAGTCCGAGCGGGCATTTGTTACGGCGATTTTGTCTAGCAAATTGTGCACAAGTCGGGCAAGAAATACCATGCTCGGGGCCTCAGCCCGAGCGGGCAGCAGCTCAGCTCGAGCGGGCAGCACCTCAGCCCGAGCGGGCTACCTCTTTTCCATCGCGTTCTTGCGCGATCATCCGTGCCGTACCCAAGCAGGTCACTTACCCTGCCCACGAGGGTCGCGTCCGTCACCTGCAACTCCAAATAAGTTAATTTAATTCAAAACAAATGGGAGTTTGTTGGGGACTTATACAATAAGGAAAATGCCTTTAGAGAAGAGGAATAAGTGATATTTCACTGGAGAAAGTAATGGAAACGTTGCCAACTTAATCAAGTAATGGAAAACTCAAGAAAAGACAGAAACGAGGAGAGAAGAGAGCCCGAGCGGGCACCATGCCTGATCGTGTAGATCATCAGCCCGAGTCGTGCAAACCTACGGTGATTTCTGACATGAATTAGCCCGAGCGGGCACTGCAAATCCACCCGAGCGGGCACTCCATTCTGGTCGTGTTTCTCAAGTGCCCGAGTCGTGCAAAGCTACGGGGTTGTTTGGTATCAATTAGCCCGATCGTGTACTCATTTGCCACCCGAGCGGGCACTATTGATTTGTTGTTTCCGTTCCTTTTGCTCGGTGTTTGAGTGCTCACTTCCAATCCATGGCCTTGCACAAGTCGAACCTTGTTACTCAACTACGTTTTCGGGGTTAGATTGCCATAATTACTCGTGTTTCTCCTCAAGTCTTCGTTTCCTATGCAAAACACGAAATGTAGATAAAGTCTTCGAATAAACTCGGTAAATGAATGAAATCTAAGCAATCTACTTAAAACTAGACCTAAGAATGATATAAAAACTACAACGGATTACGTGTTATCAAACTCCCCCAGACTTAACCTTTTGCTCGTCCTCGAGCAAAACCTAGAGTCGAGTACTAGAAGAGCTAAACAACAATGGATACTAACACAAATACATCAAAGGATTAGCCATCATGCGGAACAACGCGTCACATGAACACAAGCCTAAGCGTACCAAGTGCAGACTTCTATCAACCGAAAGTCTCGAACCATGCAATCCTACCAATGACCTAAGTCTAATCCATACTCCTAAACAACGTCCAAGCGATCTCCATACCAACTCTCTTAAGCTTGAGATATCATTAAGTTCAAATTCTCGTTCTTATTCT
>CM071873.1:14654161-14681377 GCA_036759665.1 Gynandropsis gynandra
AAACCCACACCCTGGAGCTCCAAGAACCCCGAGCTGACCTTGAAGCTCAACCTGCAAGAGACTCCCAGACCTTCGAACAGCCAAGGGTCTTCGAACAGCAAAACCCCCAGACCTTCGAAGTGGCAAGAATCTTGAAAAACCACCAAGAATCGTGCAACCCCCAAGAACCGAAACCTAAGCTTCAAGAATCTACTTCTAGGTCTGCCAAGTAGCACAGTCGTCACCAGCAACCTTAAAGAACCCAGAATCCGGCCAAGAATCAGTGGATTCCGGCGGATTTCTAAGCTCCAAGGAGCTCCCAAGGAGCCCTAGGAATGGTCGAAAACCAGCCCTAGTTTGCCTCCTTGCCGAACCTTGAAACTCCTCCTCAAGCTTGCTGTGGATTGTTGCTGGAAAAGAAATGAAGAAAAAACTCGCCGGAAAGTTCGCCGGAACCCTAGAAACGGCCGCCGGAAAACTCGCCGGAAATCACCCTAGGAATCACCCTATTTCCTATTTCCATTTGTCTCTCGTGTTGCACCCCTTCTCCGTTTTTTTTATTTTGTTTTCACGTGATTAGACGATTACAACAATGAATCGTTTGACGGTTTTTGAAATACCATAACTTTGCGTACGAAACTTCGAATTACATGATTTTTTCACATATCATTCATCTTTTCGAGATAAATGTTGCCACAGGTTGCTAAAGGCAGCTCGACTCCGTTTTCGAGCTCAAAATATTTTATTTAGATAGATATATTGGATTTTTAGAGCCGAGATATGCCCTTTTTGAGTTTCGTAGGTTACGAATGTCGTTTCTTGTCACTACGCCGTTTGCGTTGCGTTTGTCTCTCGGATATTCATTTTTCTGCCTATTTTCTCTATGTGTTTGTCTTTCATTTTGCACCCCTTTTCCGCTTTTTATTTTAATTTTTACGTGATTAGACGACTACAACAATGAATTGTACTACGGGCTTTGAAATACCATAACTTTGCGTATGAAGCTCTGAATTATATGATTTTTCCACATCTCATTCATATTTTTGAGATAAACGACGCCCATGGTTGCTGAAGGTAGCCTGACCCTGTTTTTGAGCTCAAAATATTTTATTTAGGTCAGTACGTTAGATTTTTGGAGACGCGAGAACCCTTTTTCGGCTTTATTAGGATACAAATGTCACTTCTTCTTAATACGCTGATTGTGTTGCTTTGTTTCTCGGATATCCATTTTGCTTCCTATTTCCTATTTGCGTTTGTCTCTTGTGTTGCACCCCCTTTTCCGCTTTTTATTTTTGTTTTACGTGATTAGAGGACTACAACAATGAATTGTACGATGGGCTTTGAAATACCATAACCTTGCATACAAAGCTCTGATTTTCATGAGTTTTTCACATCTTATTAATCTTTCTAAGATAAACGACGCCACGTGTTGCTAAATTCAGCCCGACCCCATTTTTGAGCTCAAAATCTATTACTTTGGTCGATGTGTTGGATTTTTATAGCCGGGAGATGCCCTTTCCAAGTTTCTTAGGTTACAAATATCACTTATCGTCAATACGCCGCTTGCGTGGCGTTTGTCTTTCGGATATTCCTTTTGGTTACTATTTCCTCTTTGCTTTTTCTCTCGTGTTGCACCCCTTTTCCGTTTTTGTTTTTGTTTTCACGTGATTACACGATTGCAACAATGAATTGTTTGTTTTTGTTTTGCGTATGAAGCTCCTAATTACATGATTTTTTCACATCTCATTCCTCGTTTCGAGATAAACGACACTACAGGTTTTTGAAGGCAGCCCGACCCTATTTTCGAGCTCAAGATCCTTTATTTAGGTCGATACATAGGATTTTTAGAACAGGGAGATGCCCTTTTTAGTTTCTTAGGATACAAATGTCATTTTTTATCAATACACCGCTTGCGTTGCGTTTGTCTCTTGAATAGTCCTTTTGCTTCCCTTTTTCCTATTGGTATTTGTCTCTCGTGTTGCACCCCTTTTCCGCTTTTTTATTTTTGCGGAAAGTAAATTCGTATTATGTGTGTCCCGAAATGGGAAAGGAAACAAGTACAAGGATCAGACCAAAGGCACAAATGGGATAACACGCAGGTCACCCAAACTATGTCGTGGCAAAAGAACCCAAGAGACGGATCTTGGTGTCGCAGCTATGAGAGCAGAGCAGAAAAATGCCCCGGGCCTCATTAAAACCTCAATACAGTAAAACCCAGTGGGAAAAACCAGTCAAAAAGGAAAAAGAGCACCCCTGTGACACAAGACAAAAACAAAAACAAACCAGAAACAAAAAATACAAAAGGAACAACAAAAGTAACAACATAGTCGGAACTACAAGGTGCCCACAGTAGCCGAGGGGAACCTATCATGAAGAATAAGAAAAACGTGGTCGATGATCAGTCTGGTCACAACCTCAGGCGGGATGCGGTTGTTGTCGAAGATGCGGGCATTCCTAGCGAGCCAGATGTGGTAGACCGAAGTCGCTAGGGAGTAGACTCGAGCCCTCGAAAGACAGTCATCCGGGCAGGCATGTCCCCGAAGCCACGTAAGAGCGCCATGAATCGTCGAGATGGAATGCGGGATGCGGAAGCGATCACACATTGGGTGCCAAATGGAGGTAACATAGTCGCATGTGAAAAATAGATGGTCGTGGGTCTCCATTGGCTGGTCACGCAGACTGCATCTGGGATCAATCTGTAGGTACTGAAGGCGGTTGAGAGTGGGCAGCTTACCTAGTGTTGCTAACCACAGAAGGAAGGAGTGCTTCGGTGTGCTATGTGCAGGCTGCACCACCTTCGACCAGCTCACCACCGCCCGCCTAGGCCGAAGGACTTCATACGCCTTGGAGACCTTGAATTCGCCCGCAACACACCAATCCTCCAACGTGTCTGTAATGCTTGCCTCCCTCCCCTCTATGTTATCGATCATTTCACAACATGTATAATAGCCTTCATGAGAGGAGAGTCCCGCCGATGAGCAGTCCACTCCAAGGGCCCCATCCGAGTCAAATAACGGTGATGCACCCACCACACCCATAAGTTGTCCCGCTGAGTCGTAATGTGCCACAAGTGCTTCAGCATGAAGCACTTGTTCCAAACGCAAAAATCCAAGAGGCCGAGGCCCCCTTCCCTCCTGGGAATACAGAGGTCCACCCACTTCACCCTGGGGTGCTTCCACAAAAATCCTCTGCAGATGGAAACAATACTATGAAAGACGCTCTGAGGAATGGGAACCATGGACAACCAGAAACCCGCACTCCCTTGAACACAAAACTAATGAGCTCCCTTCTACCAGTAAAGGAGAAAGTCTTCTTGGCCTAAACAGTGAGGTAGGCGCTTATCTTGTCGAGAAGCGGCTTGAAATGGATCTGCTTGAGACCGGACGAGCCAATCGGGATACCCAGGTACCGAAATGGAAAGACACCCTCCCTGAATCCAGAAGCACCGATCAAAGTCTTTCGCTCCTGATCTGAGACCAACGCCAAAAACATGGAAGACTTCACCACGTTCACGCATAGCCCCGACATGGTACTAAATCTCTCCAAGTAGCCTAGGAGCACACCCACCGAACCTTCGTTGCCGCGACAAAACATCACAATGTCATCAGCAAAAATGAGCTGTGATAAGCGGAGAGATGCGCAGTGTTGGTGAAAGAGAAAGTGTCCCTGTTTGTCTCCTTCTTGACAAGCCTCGAGAAAATCTCCATGCACATCACGAAGAGAAGGGGCGAGAGCGGGTCCCCTTGTCGAAGGCCACGCTTGCCAGGAAAAAAACCATGGAGCGTCTTGTTAATCTTGATGGAGTAAGTGGCCGAGGAGATGCATTCCATGACCCAATCGATAAAGGTGGGTGGGGCCCCGAGATGCATAAGCGCAAACCGGACAAACTCCCAAGAGACCGTGTCGTACGCCTTGGCCAGGTCCACATTGAGGAACTATCGACCCAAAAAGGCCTCTGTAGTAGTCCACAAACTCTACCACCACCTCTTCCGTAGAGTGTGTCCGGGTGCCATCCTTTTTGGAAACGGCCGCGATGTGGTTGCGCCTGTCATTCACCTTCATCAAAGCATGAAAGTATTTAGTACACTTATCGCTTTTAATAAGGTGAGTGGACTTAGAAAGCTGGCTCAGAAAACTCCCCTCCGCTTCGTTCAATCGCTTTGTCGTTGTCTTTGCCTCCTCCATCCTGCGCCTCATTTCCAGGGAGTTCGGATTCAGCCGGCACTCCTCAAGAGCCCGAGTTAGGCCAGCATTTGCCTCCATGGCCTGAGCAGAGATGTGGCTGAACTCTTGTTGGTTGAGGGACTTGAGAGGCGCCTTTAGTCCATGGAGCAGCCTCGATAAGTGAAACTGGTACGTGCCCCTTACTTCGGCCTCCCACCCCTCCTTGACTATCTCCACAATCTTGGGTGAGCTGTCAACATGTTGAAGAACTTGAAGTACTTCCTTCATGCGGCATGTAATCTGCACAGAGAAACAATCCCCGGCTTGTGGTCCGAAAGATGCCACACGTCGGGGAAATCAGTGTCACAAGCAAACGCAGAACCCGACCATGCGGGATTAACCAACACACGGTCAGTATGCTCCAAACCGACCCATTGGTCCAGGTAAGCAAACGCAGAACCCTTTTCCGCTTTTTGTTTTTGTTTTCTCCATGATATGTACGACGGGCTTTAAAATATAATAACTTTGCATACGAAGCGCCGAATAGCGTGATTTTTTAACATCTAATTCATCTTTTCGATTTAAACAATGCCACGGGTTTTTGAAGGCAGCCCGATCCTGTTTTCAAGCTCAAAATCCTTTATTTAGGTCGATACATTGGATTTTTAAAGCCGGGAGATGCCCTTTTGAGTTTTTTGGATACGAATGTCATTTCTTGTAAATATGCGGGTTGCGTTATGTTTGTCTCTTGGATATTACTTTTGATTCCTATTTCCTATTTTTGTTTGTCTCTCGTGTTACACCCCTCTTCCACTTTTTGTCTTTGTATTTACGTGATTAGATGACTACAACAATGAATTGTATGCAGGGCTTTGAAATACCATAACTTTGTGTACGAAGCTTTGAATTACATGATTTTTTCACATCTCATTAATCTTTTCGAGACAAATGATGCACTGGGTTGCTTAAGGCAACCCAACACCGTTTTCAAGCTCGAAATCCTTTATTTAGATCGATACGTTGGATTTTTAGAGCCGAGAGATGCCCTTTTCGAGTTTCTTTGGATACGAATGTCATTCTTGTCAATACGCCGCTTGCGTTGCGTGTGTCTCTCGGATATTCCTTTTGCTTCCTATTTCCTATTTGCGTTTGTCTCTCGTGTTGCACCCCTTTTACGCATTTTGTTTTAGTTTCATCGTGATTAGATGGTTCCAAAATTGATATGTACGACGAGCTTTGAAATACTTTAAATTTGCGTAGGAAGCACCAAATTACGTGATTTTTTCACATCTCATTCATCTTTTCAATATAAACGATGCCACGGGATTTCAAAGGCAGCATGACCACGTTTTTGAGGTCAAAATACTTTATTTAGGTCAAGACGTTCGGTTTTTAGAGCCGGGAGATGCCCTTTTCGAATTTCTTAGGATACGTATATCATTTCTTGTCAATACGCCGCTTGCGTTGTGTTTTTTTTCTCGGATATTCATTTTGTTTCCAATTTGCATTTTTCTCTCGTGCTGCGCCCCTTTTCCGCTTTTTGATTTTGTTTTCATGTGATTAGATGATTACAACAATGAATTGTACGACGGGCTTTGAAACACATAACTTTGCATATGAATCATCGAGTAACATGATTTTTTCACATATCATTCATCTTTTCGAGATAAACGACAAATCGAATTTTTGAAGGCAGCCCGACCCTGTTTCTGAGCTCAAAATCCATTATTTAGGTTGATACGTTGGATTTTTAGAGCCGCGAGATGCCCTTTTCGAGGTTTTTAAGATACAAATGTCATTTCTTGTCAATATGCCGCTTGCGTTGCGTTTGTCTCTCGTGTTGCACCCTTTTTCCGTTTTTTGTTTTTGATTCACGTGATTAGACGATTACAACATTGAATTGTGCGACGGGCTTTGAAATACCATAACTTTGCGTATGAAACTGCGAATTCAATATTTTTTCACATCTCATTAATTTTTTTTAAGATAAACGACACCCTTGAATGCTGAAGGCAACACGACCCCATTTTTGAGCTCAAAATCCTTTATTTAGGTCGATACATAGGATTTTTAGAGCCCGAAGATGCCCTTTTCGAGTTTCTTAGCAGACGAATGTAATTTATTGTCAATAGGCCACTTGCAATGCGTTTGTTACACGAATTTTAATTTTGCTTCCTATTTCCTATTTGCGTTTGTCTCTCGTGTTACATTATTAGAGGACTACAACAATTAATTGTACGACAGGCTTTGAAATACCATAACTTTGCATATAAAGCTCACAATTACATGATTTTTGCACATCTCATTCATCATTTCGAGATAAACGACGCCCCGGTTTTTTATGGCAGCCCGATCCCGTTTTCATGCTCAAAATCCCTTATTTTGGTCAATACGTTGGATTTTTAGAGCAGGAGGATGCCCTTTTCGAGTTTCTTAAGATCAAAATCCTTGTGTTGCGTTTCTCTCAGATATTAATTTTGCGTCCTATTTCCAATTTTCGTTAGTCTTTCCTGTTGCACCCCTTTTCCGCTTTTCGTTTTTTTTTCACGTGATCACACGACTACAACAACGAATTGTACGACGGGCTTTGAAATACCATAACTTTGCGTACAAAGCTCTGAATTACATGATTTTTTCACATCTCATTCAACTTTTTGAGATAAACGACGCCCAGGGATGCTAAAGGCAGCCCGACCCCGTTTTCCAGTTCAAAATACTTTATTTAGGTTGATACATTAGACTTTTAGAGCCGAGAGATACCCTTTTCGAGTTTCTTAGGATACGAATGTCCTTTTTTGTCAAAACCGTTTCTTGTGTTGCATTTGTCTCTCGGATAATTTTTTTGTTTCCTATTTCCTATTTGCGTTTGTCTCTCAGTTTACACCCCTTTTCCGCTTTTCATTTATGTTTTTAAGTGAGTAAACAACTACAACAATGAATTGTACGACGGGGTTTGAAATACAATAATTTTGCGTACAAAGCTCCGAATTACATGATGTTTTCACATCTCATTCATCTTTTTAAGATAATCGCGACTAACCGGTGCTGAAGGCAGCCCGACCCTGTTTTCGAGCTCAAAATCCTTTATTTAGGTCGTTACATTGGATTTTTAGAGCCGTGAGATACCCCTTTTCGAGTTTCTTAGGATACGAATGTCATTTCTTGTCAATACGCCGCTTGCGTTGCGTTCGTCTCTCAGATATTCCTTTTGCATCCTATTTCCTATTTGAGTTTATCTCTCGTGTTGCACCCCTTTTCCGCTTTTTGTTTTTGTTTTCACATGATTAGACGACTGCAACAATGAATTGTACAACGGGCTTTGAAATTCCATAACTTTGCGTACAAAGCTTCGAATTACATAATTTTTTTCACATTTTATTCCTCTTTTCCAGATAAACGATGCCCCGAGATGCTGAAAGCAGCCCGACCCCGTTTTTGAGCTCAAATTCCTTTGCTTTGGTTGATACGTTTGAGTTTTAGAGCCGAGAGATGCCCTTTTCGAGTTTCTTAGGATACCAATGTCATTTCTTGTCAATACACCGCTTGCGTTGCGTTTGTCTCTTGGATGTTCCTTTTTCTTCCTATTTCCTATTTGCGCTTGTCTCTCGTGTTGCACCCCTTTTCAACATTTTTGTTTTGTTTTCACGTGATTAGACGACTACATTAATGAATTGTACGACTCCGAATTACCATAACTTTGCGTACGAAGCTCCGAAATACATGATTGTTTTTCACATTCTATTCCTCATTTCGAGATAAATGATGCATCGGGATGCCAAAGGGAGCTTGACCTTTTTTCCGAGCTCAAAATCCTTTATTTAGGTCGATACGTTGGATTTTAAGAGCCGGGAGATACCCTTTCTGAGTTTCTTAGGATACAAATGTCATATTTGACAATACGCCACTTGCGGTGCGTTTGTCTCTCGGATATTCCTTTTGCTTCCTATTTCCTATTTGCGTTTGTGTCTCGTGTTTCACCCCTTTTCCGCTTTTTTGTTTTTATTCGAGTGATTAGACGACTACAACAATGAATTGTACGACAGGATTTGAAATACCATAACTTTGCGTATGCAGTTCCGAAATACATGATTTGTTTCACATTTTATTCCTCTTTTCGAGATAAATGATGCCCTGTGATGCTGAACGTAGCCTGACCCCGTTTACGAGCTCCAAATTCTTTATTTAGGTCGATACGTAGTATTTTTAGAGTCGGGAGATGCCCTTTTCGAGTTGCTTAGGATAAGAATGTCATTTCTTGTCAATACGCCGTTTGCTTTGTGTTTGTCGCTCGAATATTCGTTTTCCTTCCTATTTCCTATTTGAGTTTGTCTCTCGTGTTGCACCCCTTTTCTGTTTTTTTGTTTTTGTTTTCACGTGATTAGACGACTACAACAATGAATTGTAAGACGGGCTTCGAAATACCATAAATTTGCGTACGAAGCTCCAAATTACATCATCTGTTCACATTTTATTCATCTTTTCAAGATAAACGATGCCGTGGGATGCTGAAGGCAGCCTGACCCCGTTTTGAGCTCAAAATCGTTTATTTAAGTCGATACGTTGGATTTTTAGAGCCGAGAGATGCCCTTTCTAGGTTCTTAGGATACGAACATCATTTCTTATCAATAAACCGCTTGTGTTGCGTTTGTGTCTCGGATATTCCTTTTGCTCCCCATATTCGATTTGCGTTTGTCTCTCGTTTTGTGCCCCTTTTGCTCCCCATATTCGAAGCTTCGAATTACATAATTTCTTAAAATTTTATTACCCTTTTCAACATAAACGATGCCCCTGAAGACAGCCCGACCCCGTTTTCGAGCTCAAAATCCTTTATTTAAGTTGATACGTTGGATATTTAGAGCCGGGAGATGCCCTTTTCGAGTTTCTTAGGATACGAATATTATTTCTTGTCAATACGCCGCTTGCGTAGCGTATGTCTCTCGGATATTCCTTTTGCTTCGTATTTCCTATTTGTGTTTGTCTCTCGTGTTGCACCCCTTTGCCGCTTTTTTTTTTGTTTTCACGTGATTAGATGACTACAACAATGAATTGTATGACGGGCTTTGAAATACCATAATATTGAGTACGAAGCTCACAATTACATGCTTTTTTAAAATTTTATTCCTCTTTTCGAAATGAACGATGCCAAGGGTTTCTGAAGGCAGCCCAACCCCGTTTCGAACTCAAAATCCTTGATTTAGATGAACCGTTGAATTTTTAGAACCGGGAGATTACCTATTTCGAGTTTCTTAGGATACTAATGTCATTTCTTGTCAATACATCGCTTCCGTTGCGTTTGTCTCTCGGATATTCCTTTTGCTTTCTATTTCCTATTTGCGTTTATCTCTCGTGTTGCACCCCTTTTCAGCTCTATGTTTTTGTTTTCACGTGATTAGACGACTACAAAAATGAATTTTATGAGGGGCTTTGAAATACCATAACTTTGCGTACGAAGTTCCGAATTACATGATTTTTTCACATTTTATTACCCTTTCCGAGATAAATGATTCCCCAGGATGCTCAATGTAGCCCAACCCTGTTTTCGTGCTCAAAATACTTTATTTAGGTTGATACGTTAGATTTTTAGAGCCAGGAGATGCCCTTTTCAATTTTCTTAGAATACGAACGTCATTTCTTGTCAATAGACCACTTGCGTTGCATTTGTCTCTCGGATATTCCTTTTGCTTCTTATATTCTATTTGTGTTTGTCTCTCATTTGCACCCCTTTTTTGCTTTTTGTTTTTGTTTTCACATGATTAGACGACTACAAAAATGAATTGTATGACGGGCTTTGAAATACCATAACTTTACAACGAAGCCTCAAATTACATGATTTTTTTTACATTTTATTCCCCTTTACGAGATAACCAATGACCTAGGATGCTGAAGGCAGCCTGAACCCGTTTTCGAGCTCAAAAACCTATATTTAGGTCGATACGTTGGATTTTGAGAGTAGGGAGATACCCTTTTCGAGTTTCTTAGGATATGAATGTCATTTCTTGTCAATATGCCGCTTGCGTTGCATTTGTCTCTCGGAAATTCTTTTTGCTTCCTATTTAGTATTTGCATTTGCCTCTCATGGTGCACCCCTTTTCCGCTTTTTGTTTTTGTTTTCACGTGATTAGACGACTACAACAACCAATTGTACGACGGGCTTTGAAATACAATAACTTTGCGTACGAAGCTCCGAATTACATGAATTTTTTTTTACATTTTATTCCCCTTTTCAAGATAAACAATGCCCTAGGATGCTGAAGGCAGTCTGACCCCATTTTCGAGCTCAAAATCCTTTATTTAGGTCAGTACGTTTGATTTTTAGAGCCGGGAGACGCCCTTTTCTAGTTTCTTAGGATACGAATGCATTTCTTGGTAGTACACCGCTTGTGTTGCGTTTGTATTTCGGATATTCCTTTTGCTTCCTATATTCTATTGGCATTTGTCTCTTGTTTTGCAACCCTTTTCCGGTTTTTGTTTTTGTTTTCACGTGATTAGACGACTACAACAATAAATTGTACGACGAGCTTTAAAATACCATAACTTTGCGTACGAAGCTCCGAATTACATGAATTTTTACACATTTTATTGCTCTTTTTGAGATAAACGATGCTGCGGGTTGCTGAAGGCAGCCCAAACCCGTTTTTAAGCTCAGAATCCTTTATTTAGGTCGATACATTGGATTTTCAGAGCCGGGAGATGCCCTTTTCGAGTTTCTTAGGATACAAATGTCATTTCTTGTCAATACGCCGCTTGCATTGCGTTTGTCTCTCGGATATTCCTTTTGCTTCCTATTTCCTATTTGCGTTTGACTCTCGTGTTGCACCCCTTTTCGTCTCTTTGTTTTTGTTTTCACGTGATTAGACGACTACAATAATGAATTGTATGGCGGGCTTTGAAATTCCATAACTTTACGTACGAAGCTCCGAATTACATAATTTCTTAACATTTTATTACTGCTTTCGAGATAAACGATGCCCCGTGATGCTGATGACAGCCAAACCCCATTTTCGAGCTCAAAATCGTTTATTTAAGTCGGTACATTGGATTTTTAGAGCCGAGAGATGCCCTTTCTAGTTTCTTAGGATACGGACGTCATTTCGTATCAATACATCGCTTGTGTTGCGTTTGTTTCTCGGATATTCCTTTTGCTCCCCATATTCGATTTGCGTTTGTCTCTCGTTTTGTGCCCCTTTTCCGCTTTTTGTTTTTGTTTTCACGTGATTTGACGACTACAACAATGAATTGTATGGCAGGCTTTGAAATACCTTAACTTTACGTACGAAGCTCTGAATTACATAATTTCTTAAAATTTTATTACCCTTTTCAACATACACGATGCCCCTGAAGACAGCCCGACCCCGTTTTCGAGCTCAAAATCCTTTATTTAAGTTGATACGTTGGATATTTAGAGCCGGGAGATGCCCTTTTCGAGTTTCTTAGGATAGTTTCTTAGAATGTTATTTCTTGTCAATACGCCGCTTGCGTAGCGTATGTCTCTCGGATATTCCTTTTGCTTCGTATTTCCTATTTGTGTTTGTGTCTCGTGTTGCACCCCTTTGCCGCTTTTTTTTTGTTTTGACGTGATTAGATGACTACAACAATGAATTGTATGACAGGCTTTAAAATACCATAATATTGAGTACGAAGCTCAGAATTACATGTTTTTTTTTAAATTTTATTCCTCTTTTCGAGATGAACGATGACGGGGGTTGCTGAAGGAATCCCAACCCCGTTTCGAACTCAAAATCCTTGATTTAGGTGAACCGTTGAATTTTTAGAACCGGGAGGTTCCCTTTTTCGAGTTTCTTAGGATACTAATGTCATTTCTTGTCAATACGCCGCTTGCGTTGCGTTTGTCTCTCGGATATTCCTTTTGCTTCCTATTTCCTATTTGCGTTTGTCTCTCGTGTTGCACCCCTTTTCCGCTTTTTGTTTTTGTTTTCACGTCATTAGACGACTACAAAAATGAATTTTATGAGGGGCTTTGAAATACAATAACTTTGCATACGAAGTTCCGATTTACATGATTTTTTCACATTTTATTACCCTTTCCGAGATAAACGGTTCCCCGGGATGCTGAAGGTAGCCCAACCCTATTTTCGTGCTCAAAATCCTTTATTTAGGTCGATACGTTAGATTTTTAGAGCCTGGAGATGCCCTTTTCAAGTTTCTTAGAATACGATCGTCATTTTTTGTCAATAGACCACTTGCGTTGCGTTTGTCTCTCGGATATTCCTTTTGCTTCTTATATTCTATTTGTGTTTGTCTCTCATTTTGCACCCCTTTTTTGCTTTTTGTTTTTGTTTTCACGTGATTAGATGACTACAAATATGAATTGTATGACGGGCTTTGAAATACCATAACTTTACAACGAAGCCTCGAATTACATATTTTTTTTTACATTTTATTTCCCTTTTAGAGATAAACGATGCCCTAGGATGCTGAAGGCAGCCAGAACTCGTTTTCGAGCTCAAAATCCTATATTTAGGTCGATACGTTGGATTTTGAGAGTAGGGAGATGCCCTTTTCGAGTTTCTTAGTAATGAATGTGATTTCTTGCCAATACGCCGCTTGCGTTGCGTTTGTCTCTCGGAAATTCTTTTTGCTTCCTATTTCCTATTTTCATTTGCCTCTCGTGTTGCACCTCTTTTCCGCTTTTTGTTTTTGTTTTCACGTGATTAGACGACTACAACAACCAATTGTACGACGGGATTTGAAATACCATAACTTTGCGTACGAAGCTCCAAATTAAAATTATTTTTTTCTAAATTTTATTCCCCTTTTCGAGATAAACGATGCCCTAGGATGCTGAAGGCAGTCCGACCCCATTTTCGAGCTCAAAATCCTTTATTTAGGTCAGTACGTTTGATTTTTAGAGCCGAGAGACGCCTTTTTCTAGTTTCTTCGGATACGAATGCATTTCTTGTCAGTACGCCGCTTGTGTTGCGTTTGTCTTTCGGATATTCCTTTTGCTTCCTATATTCTATTTGCGTTTGTCTCTTTTTTTGCACCCCTTTGCCGCTTTTTGTTTTTGTTTTCATGTGATTAGACGACTACAACAACGAATTGTACGACGAGCTTTGAAATACCATAACTTTGCGTACGAAGCTCCGAATTACATGATTTTTTACACATTTTATTGCTCTTTTTGACATAAACGATGTTGTGGGTTGCTGAAGGCAGCCCGAACCCGTTTTTAAGGTCACAATCGTTTATTTAGTTCGATACGTTGGATTTTCAAAGCCGGCAGATGCCCTTTTCGAGTTTCTTAGGATACAAATGTCATTTCTTGTCAATACGCCGCTTGCATTGCGTTTGTCTCTCCGATATTCCTTTTGCTTCCTATTTCCTATTTGCGTTTGTCTCTCGTGTTGCACCCCTTTTCCGCTCTTTGTTTTTGTTTTCATGTGATTAGACGACTACAATAATGAATTGTACGGCAGGCTTTAAAATTCCATAACTTTACGTACGAAGCTCCGAATTACATAATTTCTTAACATTTTATTACTCTTTTCAAGATAAACGATGCCCCGTGATGCTGAAGACAGCCAGACCCCATTTTCGAGCTCAAAATCGTTTATTTAAGTCGATACGTTGGATTTTTAGAGCCGAGAGATGCCTTTTCTAGTTTCTTAGGATACGAACATCATTTCTTATCAATACACCGCTTGTGTTGCGTTTGTCTCTCGGATATTCCTTTTGCTTCCCATATTAGATTTGCATTTGTCTATCGTTTTGCGCCCCTTTTCTGCATTTTGTTTTTGTTTTCACATGATTTGACGACTACAACAATGAATTGTATGGCAGGCTTTGAAATACCATAACTTTGCGTACGAAGCTCCGAATTACATAATTTCTTAAAATTTTATTACCCTTTTCAAGATAAATGATGCCCCTGAAGACAACCCGACCTCGTTTTCGAGCACAAAATCCTTTATTTAAGTTGATACGTTGGATTTTTTGAGTCGGGAGATGCCCTTTTCGAGTTTCTTAGGATACGAATGTTAATTCTTGTCAATACGCCGCTTGCATGGCGTTTGTCTCTCGGATATTCCTTTTGCTTCGTATTTCCTATCTGTGTTTGTCTCTCGTGTTGCACTCCTTTGCCGCTTTTTTTTTTGTTTTCACGTGATTATATGACTACAACAATTAATTGTACGACGGGCTTTGAAATACCATAATATTGAGTACGAAGATCACAATTACATGCTTTTTTTAAATTTTATTCCTCTTCTCGAGATGAACGATGCTGGGGGTTGCTGAAGGCAGCCCAACCCCGTTTCGAACTCAAAATCCTTGATTTAGGTCAACCGTTGGATTTTTAGAACTGGGAGATTCCCTTTTCGAGTTTCTTAGGATATAAATGTCATTTCTTGTCAATACGTCGCTTGTGTTGCGTTTGTCTCTCGGATATTCCTTTTGCTTCCTATTTTCTATTTGCGTTTGTCTCTCGTGTTGCACCCCTTTTCCGTTTTTTTGTTTTCATATGATTATATGACTACAACGATGAACTGTACGACGAGGTTTGAAATACCATAACTTTGTGTACGAAGCTACGAATTACATGATTTTTTGCACATTTTATTCCTCTTTTCGAGATAAACGATGTCGAGGGATGCTGAAGGCAGTCTGACTGATCGTTTCATTTTCATATGTATTTCTTGCACGATTTTAGAGATGTTTACGATATAGATGCGATGCTTACGTATGATTTTGTATCCGTTTTACTCGTTTTTGGTTTTTCGTGTTCTTATAGGTTTTACTGCGTATTCGGTTCATTTTGGAGCTAAAAGATGTACACGAGACAAAGTACCAACATCTAGGATCATCACGGAACAAATGGGACGAGAGTCGGCGAGGAACAAGCTCAGCCTGCACGGGGCACACCCTTGCTCGCGTCTGGCAAGCAACCAGCACACAAGGGCTGAGTGTGTCCAGGAAAATGAGCACGGGTCTGGCAAGCTACTAGCACACACGGGCAAAACCAGTGACACTCAGCCCACGCGGGTCACTCCTTAGCCCGCGCAGGGAGGGCTTGTTTCCATCACGATCATAGCGTCGCGCCTGAGCGGGGCACAAACTCAGCCCGTGCGGGTCGCGTCCGGCACCTGCAACAACCAAAAAAGGATATTTATCTAAACACGAAAAGGAACTTGTTGATGACTTATAAAAAGGAAAAAGACTTTAGAGAAGAGGAATAAGAGATATTTTGCTGGAGAAAGGAATGGAAACGTTGCCCAACTTGATCAAGAATAGAAAACTCATGAAAAGGCAAAACGGTGGCTGCTGCAACAAAAGGAAAACAAGTGAACGGACAAAAGGAAAAAACAGGAGAAAAAGAAAGAAAGAAGAAGGAAAAGGAAGAAAAGGAGTTAGGGGTCGAACGAGCTTCAGTTAGAGAGTTAGTTTTCAGTTTTCAATCGAAGAGAGAGAGTGGAGAGAGAATCAAAGAAGAAGGAGGCTTTTGCAAAGGAGACATTCAAGGAGCATTGGAGATCAATTCAAGACTTCGGTTTCGTTTGGTTTTCATGTTCTTTAGACTCTCTACTTCAATTATGTTGTTTGCTTTTGAACGCGTGAGCGAGTAGTTTGTTTTGTTCTAGGAGAAGGGATTAGCCCATGGCTATCTTGGAACGACTTTGATTTATCTTTGAATGCAATTTCCGGTTTTTGTTTATTTATTCTTTGTCTGAGAGCTTGAATGACTTGTATTTACGAAGGCCAAGTAGATGCATGTGTTAGGGATTAGGAGAAGGACTGAAAAGAGAATTCTAGTCCTATAAGATCAGGTTTAGAACAACCGAGGTTAGACCACGAAATTAGGGTAGCATCGGTTGAGGGTGAAACAGATGAATCATAGTACTTATGGGTTTAGCTTAAGATGTCAGCCACGAAAGTAGTGGATAACTTGACTAGATCACGTGTGTATGCCTTGAGAGAGGGTAGATATCATATTAGGATCGTCTGCCTTAGATGACTTAATTGGGATTGCATGATTAGATAGGTTGATTGTTGGTTTCAATAGTCTTGTGGTGAAACCGGATTCCTAGAACGTTTGTCTCATTCTTAAGAACTCGTTTGTTTATTTATTTTTAGTATTTAATTCTCAAATCCCATATTCATTCCGTGCAAGTTTTTTTCATAGTTTGAGTTTAGGTTGTGTTGTGTAGTCCCTGCGGGATCGACACCTAAAGTACTACACACGTGCCATGCACTTGCGTGTAGTTTAGGTTAAATATTTGTTTAACTTTGATACGCATCAAGTTTTTCATTTTGATCGTTTCATTTTCACACTTATTTCTTCCACGATTTTAGAGTTGTTTACGATATAGATGCGATGCTTACGTATGATTTTGTATCCGTTTTACTTGTTTTCGTGTTTTCATGTTCTTACATATTTTAATGCGTATTCGGTTCATTTTGGAGCTAAAGGACTTACACGAGACAAAGTACCAACATCGAGGATCATCATGGAACAAACGGGACAAGAATCGGCGAGGAACAAGCTCAGCCCGCGCGGGGCACACCCTTGCCCGCGTGGGGCCTTTAGTATGGAAATTGGTCCAGCAAATTGAGCACGGGTTGGGCAAGCTACCAGCATGCACGAGCAAAACCAGGGACACTCAGCCCGCGGGGGTCACTCCTTAGCCCGTGTGGGGAGGGCTTGTTTCCATCACGATCATTGCACCGCGCCCGAGCGGGGCACACACTCAGCCCGCGCGGGTCGCGTCCATCACCTGCAACAACCATAAAAGGATATTTATCTAAACACGAAACGAAACTTGTTGGTGACTTATACAAAAAGGAAAACGACTTTAGAGAAGGGGAATAAGAGATATTTTGCAGGAGAAAGGAATGGAAACGTTTCCCAGCTTGATCAAGAATGGAAAACTCATGAAAAGGCAAAACGGTGGCTGCTGCAACAAAAGGAAAAGAAGTCAACGGCCAAAAGGAAAAACCAGGAGAAAAGGAAAGAAAAGAAGAAGGAAAAGGAAGAAGAGGAGCTAGAGGTCGAAGGAGCTTCAGTCGGGGAGAGTGACTTTTCAGTTTCGTCGAGGAGAGGGAATAGATACAAAATCGAAGAAGATGGAGACTTTTGCGAAGGAGACATACAAGGAGCATTGGAGATCATTTCAAGACTTCCGTTTCGTTTGGTTTTTGTTGTGCTTTAGACTTTATACTTCAATTATGTTGTTTGCTTTTGAACGCATGAGCGAGTAGTTTGTTTTGTTCTAGGAGAAGGGATTAGCCCATGGCTATCACGAAACCACCTTGATTTATCTTTGAATGCAATTTCCCTTTTTCGTTTATCTATTCTTTGTCTGAGAGCTTGAATGACTTGTATTTACGAAGGCCAAGTAGATGCATGTGTTAGGGATTAGGAGAAGGACCGAAAGGAGAATTCTAGTCCTACAAGATCAGGTTTAGATTAAGCGAAGTTAGGCCACAAACGTAGGTAGTAGCGGTTGAGAGTGAAACAGATTAATCCAAGAACTTATGGGTTTAGTTCAAGGTGTCAGCCAAGAAAGTAGGGGATAACTTGACTAGATCACGTGTCCATGCCTTGAGGGAGGGTAGATATCATATTAGGATCATCTGCCTTAGATGACTTAATTGGGATTGCATGATTAGATCATCTGCCTTAGATGACTTAATTGGGATTGCATGATTAGATAGGTTGATTGTTGGTTTCAGTAGTCTTGTGGTGAAACCGGATTCCTAGAATGTTTGTCTCATTGTTAAGAACTCGTTTGTTTATTTGTTTTTAGTATTTCATTCTCAAATCCCATATTCGTTTGTTGCAATTTGATTCAAAGTTTGAGTTTAGGTTGTGTTGCGTAGCCTCTGTGGGATCAACAGCTAATGTACTACACATGTGCCATGCACTTGCGGGTAGTTTAGGTTAAATATTTTTTGAAGTTTGATACGCATCAAGTTTTTCATTTTGATCGTTTCATTTTCATATGTATTTCTTGCATGATTTTAGAGATGTTTATGATATAGACGCGGTGCTTACGTATGATTTTGTATATGTTTTACTTGTTTTTGTGTTTTCGTGTTCTTACAGGTTTTAATGCGTATTCGGTTCATTTTGGAGCTGAAGGACGTACACGAGACAAAGTACCAACATCAAGGATCATCATAGAACAAACGGGACGAGAATCGGCGGGGAACAAGCTCAGCCCGTGCGGGGCACACCCTTGCCCGTGCGGGGCCTTTATTTCGGCAATTGGTCCACCAAATTGAGCACGGGTCGGGCAAGCTACCAGCACGCACGAGCAAAACCAGGGACACTCAGCCCGTGCGGGTCACTCATTAGCCCGCACGGGGTGAGCTTGTTTCCATCACGACCATTGCGCCACGCCCGAGCGGGGCACACACTCAGCCCGCGCGGGTCACGTCCATCACCTGCAACAATCAGAAAAGGATATTTATCTAAACACGAAAAGGAACTTGTTGGTGACTTATACAAAAAGGAAAACGACTTTATAAAAGAGGAATAAGAGATATTGTGCTGGAGAAAGGAATGGAAACGTTGCCTAACTTGATCAAGAATGGAAAACTGATGAAAAGACAAAATGTGGCTTCTGCAACAAAAGGAAAAGAAGTGAACGACCAAAAGGAAAAACCAGGATAAAAGGAAAGAAAAGAAGAAGTAAAAGGAAGAAGAGCATCTTAGGGTCGAAGGAGCTTCAGTCGGGGAGAGTGAGTTTTCAGTTTCATCGAGGAGAGAGAGTAGAGAGAGAATCGAAGAAGAAGGAGACTTTTGCGAAGGAGACATACAAGGAGCATTGAAGATAAATTCAAGACTTCGGTTTCGTTTGGTTTTCATGTTCTTTAGACTTTCTACTTCAATTATGTTGTTTGGTTTTGAACGCATGAGCGAGTAGTTTGTTTTGTTCTAGGAGAAGGGATTAGCCCATGGCTATCCCGAAGCCACCTTGATTTATCTTTGAATGCAATTTCCCGTTTTCATTTATCTATTCTTTGTCTGAGAGCTTGAATTACTTGTATTTACGAATGCCAAGTAGATGCATGTGTTAGGGATTAGGAGAAGGACCGAAAGGAGAATTCTAGTCCTAGAGGATCAGGTTTAGGAAAAGGGAGGTTAGGCCACGAAAGTAGGGTAGCAGCGATTGAGGGTGAAACGGATGAATCACAGAACTTATGGGTTTAGTTCAAGGTGTCAGCCACGAAATTAGGGGATAACTTGACTAGATCACGTGTCTATGCCTTGAGAGAGGGTATATATCATATTAGGATCGTCTGCCATAGATGACTTAATTGGGATTGCATGATTAGATAGGTTAATTGTTTGTTTCGGTAGTCTTGTGGTGAAACCGGATTCCTAGAACATTTGTCTCATTGTTAAGAACTCGTTTGTTTATTTGTTTTTAGTATTTCATTCTCAAATGCCATATTTGTTCGTTACAAGTTTGATTCATAGTTTGAGTTTAGGTTGTGTTGTGTAGTCCCTGTGGGATCGACACCTAAAGTACTACACACTTGCCGTGCACTTGCGAGTAGTTTAGGTTAAATATTTTTTTAACTTTGATACGCATCAAATTTTTGGCGCCGTTGCCGGGGACTATTGTCAACACGTATTAGATTCGAGCCTAGAGTCATACTTGTTTTGTTTTTGTTTTTGTTTTCTTTTGTTTTGTTTTTGTACCTAAATCGTTCTTTATTTGTTCTTCGCAGAGCCATCAGATCAACGAGAGATGGATAATCAGAACGGCCGTGGACAGCCTCAATTACCTATCGGTAATTTGGGGCATATACAGCAACAACAACTCGCACCTCAACCGCGAGAACCACAGGCTCCTCCACCACGTCGCCTTAGAGATTACGTGGTGCCGAACATGAACAACGTGCAAACAGTTATAATGATGTCTGTTGTTGCTAGAGAACATCTTGAGATTAAGCCGGCGATGATCAACATGCTTTATCAGAAGCAATTCATGGGTGGAAATCACGAGGATCCCCATCAGCACCTCAGAGACTTCCTAGAGCTTTCCAGTACATTCAAGATACACGGAGTCTCGGAGGGCACGATCTTACTGCGTCTCTTCCCCTTCGCATTTGGGGGACGAGCGAAAACATGGTTGCAATCGCTTCCCACTTGTTCAATCACGACTTGGGACCAGCTCTGCACATTGTTCTTATCACGCTTCTTTCCTCCGAGCAAGACGATTCAGATGAGATGGGTTAACGTTATTTGAAGCGTGGGGCAGATTTAAGGATCTTCTACAGATGTGCCCACACCATGGTCTCGAGCAGTGGTATGTTATCCAAACGTTTTGCAACGGAATTTCAGATAAACACCGAACGACGTTGGATATCGCTGCTAGATGATTTTTTATGGATATAAGTGTGGAGGAGGCATACGAGCTGATCGATAACCTTGCCACGAACCACACTATGTGGTCAACACCGAGAGGTATGCCTAACAGCACTCGTCGCCTATAGGAGCCGCATCAGGGCAGAGCAACGGGTAATGCAGCGAACGCCATGTACTGCGTGAATTGTGGAGATACATAACACATGGTGTATCAAAGCACATTGCAAGAAGAAGTGGAATGTGTGAATTATGCTCAGCAGCAAGGAAACACGCACTTCAGGAATACCTACAACCCGAATTGGAGGAATCACCCGAACTTGTCATACTGAAAGACTCAACCGATGAAGTATTCGGGATTTCAGCAACCACAACAGCCATACCAGCAAAATAACCAGCAATTTCAGCATGCTCAACAAGTTCCCCAAGCTCCTCAACCTCCTCAAGCCCCTTCGTTAAACCTTGAGGCGGTCATCCTCGAATTTATCAAAGATCAAAGGTATTAACAATCGACTCAAGCAAAATTCAATGCGGATGTGGGGAAAGCGATCAACGACCTCTAAACTCAGATGGAATCCTTGAGCAACCATGTGGAGAGTTTAGAGAACTCTGTAGCACAGCAAGCTGCCTCATCCTCTCGGAATCCCAGACACCTTCCCGGTAAACCCGAGTTAAACCCGAGAGAGTACGTGAACGCTATTTCTGTGTGCTGCAGTGATGTGATTAAGCATTCACCCTTGAAAGAGTGAGAGCAAGCTGCTGGTACATCCATGAGAAGTGGCAAAGGTACGATTGCGATAATGGAAGGAGTTGAACGAGATTTAGACAAACCATATGTTGCTCCACCGGTGTACAAACCTCCTATAGCGTTTCCTCAACGGTTGGTGAGCAACAAGAATGAAGAGAAAGTGGGCAGATTTGTAGAAGGTCTTAAGAAGCTTGACATTAACACCCCATTCATGGAAGCCCTCCAAAAAATGCCCAATCACGCAAAACTCATCAAAGAGGTTCTTTCCAAAGAGAGGCATATCGAAGAGAACGAAACAGTAGCACTCACCGAGGAATGCAATGCTATCCTCCGAAACACTCTGCCCCCAAAGTTGAAGGACCCCGGAAGCTTCTCCATTCCATGCAAAATAGGTAATCTTGACATTGACAATGCTTTGTGTGATTTAGGAGCAAGTGTGAGCATCATGCCACACTTGGTTTTCAAACGGATGGACTTCAGGAATCTCAAACCTACAAAGATGTATCTACGCCTCGCGGATCATTCGGTGAGATATCCGGTGGGAATTGTTGAAAACGTTCCCACCAAGGTAGGTAATCTCTTCATCCTCACTGATTATGTTGTACTTGAAATAAAGGAAGATGCTAGAATACCTATTATTCTTTGTAGACCGTTCTTAGCTACTGCAGGTGCGATGATAGACGTACAACAAGGAAAAATTTCTTTACGTGTCGGAGATGAGACAATAGAGTTCAACTTGTCCAGCTCCATGAACGGACCCTTATCCAAGGAGTCTTGCTTTACAGTTGATTCGCTGGACGAGTTAGCAAATAACATGCATGATCAAGTAAGTGTTTCTGATCCTCTTGTACGATATTCAACACGAGTTTGTGAAGATGCAGGATTTACGGACGAAGGAGCCAAGCTGTACACGAAATTCATGAGTGCTATTGCAGCACTAGGAGACACCCCACGTGAGGAGATATCACACGAAATGCACGCTGGTTTAGCAGTGGAAAAGACGTCCAAACTTGAGCCCGAGCCACCTCCGTCTTCTTTTCGGTATGAGTACGTTGAATCCGATAAAACATACCCTGTTGTTATGAATGCTAACTTGAGTGCAGATGAGATGAAAAACTCACCCACTCACGTAAATAAACGTAGGAGAGTCAGCTCTTCAATATGAATGCACGGAAATTTTACTGAAGATATCCATAAACCTTCCATCGAAACTCAAAGGAGGCTGCACCCGTAGTTGCAAGAGGTAATGGAAAAAGACGTCATAAAATTTTAGATGTAGATACCATTTATCCAACCTCGGGTAGCGAGCCAGTGAATCCTGTGCATGATGTGCCAAAGAAATATGCAGTGGCTGAGGGATGGCACGACAAAAAGACCCTACCTCACGACTTCCAACTAGGTGATTTAGTTCTACTTTCAATTCTCGTCCTAAGCTTTTCTCACGGTCTCGTTAGTCTGGTCCTTGTCAGGTACGGGAAGTCTTCAAACATGGAGAAGTGGAACTATGGAGCGATTCGAGCGGAACATTCAAAGCTAATGGACAGCGACTAAAGCTCTACCAAGCCGCTCAACCGATCGAAAGTGGAAACTCCATTTCCCCTTCCGATCCACCCATCGCGCACGCATGAGGAATGGAGACGTCAAAGCTCAAAGACGTTAAATTTTCTGGGAGGCAACCCAGATGTTTGTTTTCTATTTTTCTTAGTTCTTAGTTTAAGACTCGATTAATTTAAAAAAACACAAAAAATACCACCATAAACGTGACTTCACTTCCCTTACCCTCTATCGGAGCTTCACGTCGAGGACGCCATTCAATTCAAGTCTGGGGAAGCAACTCACGTTTTTCAGGTGACTTCGTTTTATTTTCTTTTATTTTCTCTTTGATTTTGTAGTTTTTAGTTTGTTTTTGCATTCGTGAGTCAGAGTCGTCCCAAGCACTTGTCCAGTGCCACGTTTTGAGATGAACCCTAAACCTAGGATACTTAAGAAGTTGACCTTTTCCGTGAGATTTTGCATGTTTGAGCTAGGTTTGTCCTTAGCGTTAGAGCTTATTAGTCGGCTGAAAAAGAATAGGTCGTAATTCTTTGGGAATCCCAGTGCTGCTTATGAGAGGTTTAGATGAGGTTGCTACGCTAGTTTATCGTTTATTCTCTCTATCCAGATGGTCATACTTCGTATAGACGATGCTTTACTTATTTTTTTATAAGAATTATTAAATCGTATGAACCTATGATGAAGACTGAAAATTTAATTAGGCCGAATTTGCTATCAACTTGCTAGTTGCTCGGTTAGGTTCACTTTAGCAATATTTCTAGGAGAAAGGGGAATTCTCGGATTTTGTATACCCCACGTGTTCCACGTTTACATTTGCTTAGGGACAAAAAAACATTTAAGTCTGGGGGATTTTGATCGTTTCATTTTTCATACGTATTTCTTGCACGATTTTAGAGATGTTTACGATATAGACGTGATGCTTACGTATGATTTTGTATCCGTTTTACTCGTTTTCCTGTTTTCGTGTTCATACAGGTTTTAATGCATATTCGGTTCATTTTGGAGCTAAAGGACGTACACGAGACAAAGTACAAACAACGAGGATCATCACGGAACAAACGGGACGAGAATCGCCGTGGAACAAGCTCAGCCCGTGTGGGCTAGGTGAATGCCTCGCTTGGGCTATGTTATTCCTCGTCGATTCTCGTCTCGTTTGTTCCGTGATGATCCTCGTTGTTTGTACTTTGTCCCGTGTACGTCTTTTAGCTCCAAAATGAACCGAATTTGCATTACAACCTGTAAGGACACGAAAACATGAAAACGAGTAACACGGATACAAAATCATATGTAATCATCGTATCTATATCATAAACATCCCTTAAATCATGCGAGAAATACGTAGAAAAACGAGATGATCATGCCTACGAAGCTCCGAATTACATGATTTTTTTTCACATTTTATTCCTCTTTTTTAGATAAACGATGCCGGGGGATGCTGATGGCAGCCCGACCCCGTTTTCAAGCTCAAAATCTTTTATTTAGGTCGATATATTGGATTTTTAGAGCCGGGAGAGACCCTTTTCGAATTTCTTAGGATACGAATGTCATTTCTTTTCAATACGCCGCTTGTGTTGCGTTTCTCTCTCGGATATTCCTTTTGCTTCCTATATTATGTTTGTGTTTGTCTCTCGTGTTGTGATGTGGTTAATCTCAAATAATAATTTACCTAGACTAACACTTCCGCAAGAATACGGATCGTATAGTACCAAGGTCGAACACGATGAATCGATGCAACTCTAAAGCTAGTAAACTAATGAATAGGACATGTAAAATCAATAACTGATTGGAATGAGAATAAAGATAAACTAACTAACTAACGGATTAAAGTCAATGAATTAAATAATACAGGTTTCGAGAGATGCACGATGATGCAACAAAGTTCTAACAAGATCATGGTTATATATATCATTACGTATTCGGGGAATTCAAGCTCTTTCCTAGGTAATGACTCTCCCGATGCCTAAACCCACTATCTAACATGTGTACTACCAATCTTCCAATTGTGTAATCTCATCTACTAGATGCATTAAGATCGCTATCCTAATTCCTAAGTTCAATCAACCGACCGACCAAGGTTCTAAATCAATTGAAACATCATATCATGGCTACGTTCCAAAAATCCAATTCATCTCCCAATGCAATTAGATTTTTATAAACATTCATTCAAGTGGCCAACAAGAACAAAAGCATTACAAACAACCAATCAATCCGAAACAAACAAATATTATAACCTTGAATTAAGAACAAAAATTCATTACATATTGGCAAAAACTCTCCAACCCATGGTTATGGACCTACTCGGACATGAACTGAGAAAACGAAACACGGAAAATAACTATATTCAACATGGATAAAGAATGAGATCCCTCCCTATTCTATTACCAACGTCTTCAACAGCTCCTCCACGCACCGGCTTCGTCGCCCCGTCCTTGCCCTTGTACGCATTATGCTCTCTTTCTTTCTCTTTATGTGTGTGCTTTATTTTCTCTCTAATTTTCTGTCCAAATTGGGCTGCTGAAACTCTCCCCTTTTAGCCCTCTTTCTCCTCTTTCCTTTCCTCTAATCTTTCCTCGATGGCCGCCCTCTTTCCTTCCTCTCTAGTGCCTGGAATTTCTTGTTTCTTACAGCAATAACAGTTTTCCTTTTCCGAGTTTTTCCATCTCTTGTTTTTCCATTCTTGTGTAATTGTCAATGTTTCCTCTTTATTTTCTAGCAATGTAGCTCCCCTTCATCTTCTCTAATCATATTTCCTTTTCTTGTTTTGCGAAGTTTCCTTTTCTGGTTATTGTAGGTGACGAACACGACCTGCATGGTCTGATGAGTGCCCCGCATGGGCTGGCTGGCAGGAGAGAGCCCGTGGGGGCTGGTGAGGAGCCCGACTCGGGCTGAAGTTGTTGGGGCAAGGAATTGTGGTCTTGCCCCGTGCGGGCTATGGTAGGCACTCTGCATGGGCTGTGTGAGAAAGGTGATCCGCTCAGGCTTGACATGAGCCCGGGGTGTGCTAAGATTGCTATTCCATGCAGCCCGCACGAGCTAAGTGTCCACCTTGTGCGGGTTGTCTCTCCTTTAACGTGAAACAGTCATGTTTTGCAACGTTCACTCATGTTTGTGTTCCGGTATCTCCATTCGCTGCAAAACACGAGGAAACGCTAAAAGAGGACTAAATGATGCTTTAATGCTTGGTAAAGTTAAAATGAATTATTAAACTAACTATAAAAAGAGAATAAAATACTATAACAAAATAGGCGTTATCATATTTCACCCCTTTTCCGCTTTTTGTTTTTGTTTTCACGTGATTAGACAACTACAACAATTAATTGTACGACGGGCTTTGAAATACCATAACTTTGCGTACGAAGCTCTGAATTACATGATTTTTTTTCACATTTTATTCCTCCTTTCGAGATGAACGATAATGAGGGATGCTTGATAACGTCTATTTTGTTATAGTATTTTAGTCTCGTTTTATATTTAGTTTCATCATTCATTTGAACTTTACCAAGCATTAAAGCATTATTTAGTCCTCTTTTAGCGTTCTCTCGTGTTATTGCAGGAAATGAAATATCGGGATACAAACACGAGTAAATGAAGCAAAACAAAGCAATACCACTCTCCTATCAGCTATGCACGGTCAGCATCCAAAGAATCATAAGCAAGAGAAGAAAAAAAGGAAGCAATGACCGCTTATAAAAAAAATGGAAACAATGGCCGCTTATAAAAATGGAAACTTTTGGTGGTTGGAGCAAAAATGGAAAATTTCGGTTCCTAGAACAAAAGTAAGAAGAGCACGGTTGGAACCTGAAAAGGAAACATGTTTTATATAAAATAGAAGCAAGTTGCTGGAACAAAATGTAAAACTTCCAACCTCCTACACAAAAATTGAAAGATTGCCACCTACCGAAGAAATGGAAACTAGCGAAAAAGGGAAATTAGCAAAACAAGAAAAGGAACGTGTTGGCTACTTAAACCAAATGAAAATATGGTTAGAGAAGAGG
The DNA here is from genome assembly GCA_036759665.1 of Gynandropsis gynandra. NCBI lineage: Eukaryota > Viridiplantae > Streptophyta > Magnoliopsida > Brassicales > Cleomaceae > Gynandropsis > Gynandropsis gynandra. Next base: position 14,680,935 of record CM071873.1, read on the forward strand.
AAAGGAGATACATGACTGGAAAATAAAGGGGAAACGTCGACAATTACACATAAATGGAAAACATGAAATGGAAAAACTCGGAAAAGGAAAACTGCAGTGGCTGTAAGAAAAAGGAAATTCCAGCCACTAGAGAGGAAGAAAAGAGGACGGCCAAAGAGGAAAGGAGAGGAAGCAAAGAGGACGGCCAAAGAGGAAAGATTAGAGAAAAGGCAAGAGTAGAAAGAGGGCTAAAAGGGGAGAGCTTCAGCAGCAAGAGACGTACAGAAAATTAGAGAGAAAACAGAGCACACGAAGAGAGAGTAGAGAGAGAGCAGAACGCGTACAAGGGCAAGGACGGGATGACGAAGCCGTGGAGGAGCTGTTGAAGATGTCGGTAATACAATAGGGAGGGATCTCATTCTTTATCCATGTTGAATATAGTTATCTTTTGTGTTTCGTTTTCT
>CM071873.1:14700269-14711688 GCA_036759665.1 Gynandropsis gynandra
GAGATAGGGGCAGCAAAGTTTATCTCTACGAGGCATCGTGCGTATGAGCCTCGGCGTCGTCCTTCTGTCACTGGATCGGTAAAGAGTGGATTCCCAATGTGAGAGGCCAGCCTACCTAGTATATCGTGCGTCCAAAAATTTCGTGGAAGGCCAAAGATACGAATCCATAGCGGTACCGTGGCTACATCTCTTCGGTTGAAAGCAAATTTGTTGGGAATGTTCTTCAATATCATCTGTTTACCGTTGATGAAATAGGGACCTAGCACTTGCACTTTGTCCTTATCATCCTCCGAGTCAAACTGAAAGAAATACCAGCCCTCCTCAACTCGATACTTAGTTCGGACGCCCCTCATCATTGCGGGAGGATATCCTACGTATTGGCCTAATAATGCCCAGCCCCACACCTCTTGCTTCGTTAATCCTTCGCTAATCTTGATTGAAGCTCGGTTCGAGCTTGGTTTAGTAAAGCTTAGTCGGCCTCCAACTCCGGTGTTCATGAATATTCGCTTAGAACCCGCTGCCCATGCATTTGGACGTGAAACATTGGATGGATTTTCACTTCTCACCGTTGTGTTACTCCTTCGTGGTGCGGATTGTAGCTTAGATACATCTTCAGCAAGTGGTTCTACCACTGCCTCAGTCCTCCCATCGACACCCCGTCTACCAGCCCCTTTCCTTTCCGCTCCGCTCCTAGGTAGCGGAGGAAAATTCGTTTGGAGATCTAGTTCATCGTCCGAAAGGACGTCCCCATTCAAAACAGCCACTTCCTCTTTATCTTGTTCATTGGCCATAGGAGTGGTTGGTGTAGTGCCAGCAGCGTCATTTTCCGTAGCCACACGTGCTGTCACCGAGTTGCACACGCCTTCAATCAACTCAACGCTTCCCTTTTCCGCCAAACCTGAATTTTCTTGGCCATCCTCCTTTCCTTGGGTTTTTGTCATATTTGAAGCGCCTATTGCTGTTGAGGATGCTAGTGTTCCTCTCCTCCGTCCCATGATAACTGACTGCAGCACCTTCCAGCCTCAAACTGTGTACTGCTCGGACAGATTCCAGACCGTGACCGCGACCGCAGGAACCCTGGACTTCGGTTATCAACTTCTGAAACCCTTAACCTCAAACTGATAAGCTTGAGCTTAACAGCAACCCAGAAACCTACAGCAAGCTTGAGCAACCCAGAAACCTGCAGCAACCCAGAAACCTGCAGCGACCCAGAAACCTGCAGCAAGCTCGAGCAACCCAGAACCCAGACCACTCGAGTAACCCAGAAACCTACAGCAAGCTTGTAACCAGAGTCTTGAAGCCAAAAGAAACTCGACCAAGAACCTACACCCTGAACCAATCTACTCGAACAAGGTCCTCGAACTCGAACTCGAGGAACTCGACCTCGAACAACCTCGAACAGGAACCCTGAACCAGTCTTGAGGCCACAAGAAACTCAAACTCGAACAAGAATCCAGAACCAGTCGACTCGAGCAAGAAACCTGCACCCTGGCGCCTCACGAAACTCGAATAGCCTTGAAGTTCCACCTGCACCCTTGAACAATCTCGAACAAGAACCCTGAGACCAGTCTTGGAGCCGCAAGAACTCGAGCTCGAACAAGAACCAAGAATCAGTCGACTCGAATATGAGACCTTCAAGAACTGATCCTAAGTCCGCCAAGAACCAAAACCACCAGCTTCGCCAGTATCAAGACCCAAAATCCGGCCAAGAATCAGTAGATTCCGGCGGATTCAAAGCTCCAAGGAGCTCCAAGGAGCCCTAGGGAGCCGAAACCAGCCCTTGCTTGAACTTTCCAAACCCTAGCTCTTCACAGTCGTGTCGTATGTTGCTGCTTGAAGGAAAACTCGCCGGAACCCTAGAAACGCCGCCGGAAAACTCGCAGGAACCCTAGAAACGGTCGCCGGAAAACTCGCCGGAAATCACCCTAGGAATCACCCTAGAGAGCATTTCCTATTTCCTATTTGCTTTTGTCTCTCGTGTTGCACCCCTTTTCCACTTTTTGTTTTCGTTTTCACGTCATTAGACGACTACAACAATGAATTGTACGACGAGCTTTAAAATACCATAACTTTCTGTACGAAGCTCCGAATTAAATGATTTTTTGACATTTTATTCCTATTTTCAAGATAAACGATGTCACAGGAAGCTGAAGGCAGCCCGACCCTTTTTTCGAGCTAAAAATCCTTTATTTAGGTCGATACATTGGATTTTTAGAGCCGGGAGATGCCCTTTCCGAGTTTCTTAGGATACGAATGTCATTTCTTGTCAATACGATGCTTACGTTGCGTTTGTCTCTCAGATATTCCTTTTGCGTCCTATTTCCTTTTTGCGTTTGTCTCTCGTGTTGCACCCCTTTTGTGCTTTTTGATTTTGTTTTCAAGTGATTAGACGACTGCAACAATGAATTTTAGGACGTGCTTTGAAATACTTAAACTGTGCGTACGAAGCTCCGAATTACATGATCTGTTTTGCATTTTCTTCCTCTTTTCGAGATAAATGATTCCGCGGGATGCAGTATGCAGCCCGACCCCATTTTTGAGCTCAAAATCTTTTATTTAGGTCGATACATTGGATTTTTAGACACGGGAGATGCCCATTTCGAGTTTCTTAGGATTAGAATGTCATTTCTTGTCATTACGCCGCTTGCATTGCGTTTGTCTCTTGGAAATTCCTTTTGTTTCCTATTTCCTATTTGCGTTTGTCTCTGGTGTTGCACCCATTTTCCGCTTTTTGTTTTTGTTTTCACATGATTAGACGACTACAACAATGAATTGTAAGACGAGCTTTGAAATACCATAACTTTGCGTAGGAAGCTCCGAATTACATGATTTTTTGCGCATTTTATTCCCTTTTTCGAGATAAATGATGCCGCGGGATGCGGAAGGCATCCCGACCTCGTTTTCAAGCTCAAAATTCTTTAATTTGATCAACATTGGATTTTTAGAGCCGGGAGATGCCCTATTCGAGTTTTTTAGGATATGAATGTCATTTCTTGTCAATATTCCGCTTGCGTTGCATTTGTCTCTCGAATATTGCTTTTGCTTCCTATTTTTCTATTTGCGTTTGTCTCTTGTGTTGCGCCCCTTTTCTGCTTTTTGTGTTTGTTTTCACGTGATTAGACGACTACAATAATGAATTGTACGACGAGCTTTGAAATACCATAACTTTGCATATGAAACTCCAAATTACATGATTTGTTTTACATTTTATTCCTCTTTTTGAGATGAATGATGCCATTGGATTCTAAAGGCAGCCCGACCGTGCTTTCGAGCTCAAAATCCTTAATTTAGGTTGATATGTTGCATTTTTAGAGCCGGGAGATGCCCTTTCGAGTTTCTTAGGATATGAATGTCATTTCTTGTTAATACGCTACTTGCGTTGCGTTTTCTCTCGGATATTCCTTTTGCTTCCTCTTTCCTTTTTGCGTTTGTCTCTCGTGTTGCACCCATTTTCCTCTTTTTGTTTTTGTTTTCACGTGATTAGACGACTATAACAATGAATTGTATGACGGGCTTTGAAATACCATAACTTTGCGTACGAAGCTCCGAATTACATGAGTTTTTTTCACATTTTTTTCTCTTTTCGAGAGAACTGATGCTGATGGATGCTGAAGGCAGCCAAACCCCATTTTCAAGCTCAAAATGATTTATTTAGGTCGATACGTTGGATTTTTAGAGCCGGGAGATGCCCTTTTTGAGTTTCTTAGGATATGAATGTCATTTCTTGTCAATACACCACTTGCGTTGCATTTGTCTCTCGGATATTCCTTTTGCTTCCCTTTTCCTTTTTGTGTTTGTCTCTCGAGTTGTACCCTTTTTCCGCTTTTTGTTTTTGTTTTCACGTGATTAGACGACTACAACAATGAATTGTATGACAGGCTTTGAAATATGATAACTTTGCGTACAAAGCTTCGAATTACATGATTTTTTTCATATTTTATTCCTCTTTTCGAGACCAACAATGCTGCGGGATTCTGAAGGCAACCCAACTCTGTTTTCGAGCTCAAAATCTTTTATTTAGGTCGATATGTTGGATTTTTAGACCCGGGAGATACCCTTTTTGAGATTCTTACGATACGAATGTCATTTCTTATCAATACGACGCTTGCGTTGCGTTTGTCTCTCACATATTCCTTTTTTGTCCCATTTCCTATTTGCGTTTTTCTCTCGTGTCGTATACAACGAGCTTTGAAATACTTAAACTTTGCGTATGATGCTCCGAACTACATGATTTTTTTCACATTTTATTCCTCTTTTCGAGATAAATGATGCCGCGGGATGTGAAAGGAAGCCCGACCCCGTTCTTGAGCTCAAGATCCTTTAATTAGGTCGATACGTTGGATTTTTAAAGCCGAGAGATGCCCTTTTCGAGTTTCTTAGGATATGAATGTCATTTCGTGTCATTACGCCGCTTGTGTTGCATTTGCCTCTCGGATATTCCTTTTGCTTCCCATTTCTTATTTGCGTTAGTCTCTCGTGTTGCACCACTTATCCACTTTGTGTGTTTGTTTTCACGTGATTAGATGACTACAACAATGAATTATACGCCGGGCTTTGAAATACCATAACTTTGCGTACAAAGCTTCGAAATACATGATGTTTTTCACATTTTATTCCTCTTTTCATGATAAACAATGCCGCAGGATTCTGAAGGCAGCCCAACCCCGTTTCCGAGCTCAAAATAATTTATTAAGTTGATACTTTTGGATTTTTAGAGCCGGGAGATGCCCTTTTCGAGTTTCTTAAGATACGAATGTCATTTCTTGCCAATACGCCGCTTGCATTGCGTTTGTCTCTCTAAATTCATTTTGCTTCCTATTTCCAATTTGTGTTTGTCTCTCGTGTTGCACCCCTTTTCCAATTTTTTTTCACGTGATTAGACGACTACAACAATGAATTATACGCCGGGCTTTGAAATACCATAACTTTGCGTACAAAGCTTCCAAATACATGATTTTTTTCACATTTTATTCCTCTTTTCGAGATATACGATGGAGCAGGATGCTGAAGGCAGCCCAACCCCGTTTTCAAGCCCAAAATTCTTTATTTAGGTCGATACATTGGATTTTTAGAGTCGGGAAAATCCCTTTTCAAGTTTCTTAGGATACGAATATCATTTCTTGTCAATACGCCGCTTGCGTTGCATTTGTCTCTCGGATATTCCTTTTACTTCATATTTTCTTTTTTGTGTTTGTCTCTCGTTTTGCACCCTTTTTGTACTTTTTGTTTTTGTTTTCACGTGATTAGACGACTACAACAATGAAATGTACGACGAGCTTTGAAATACTATAACTTTGCATAAGAAACTCCGAATTACAATATTTTGTTTTCACATTTTATTCCTCTTTTCGAGATAAACGATGCCGTAAGATACTGAAGGCAGCCCGACCCCGTTTCCGAGCTCAAAATCCTTTATTTAAGTCGATATTTTTGGATTTTTGAGCCGGGAGATGCCCTTTTAGAGTTTCTTAGGATACGAATATCATTTATTGCCAATACACCGCTTGCGTTACGTTTGTCTCTCGGATATTCCTTTTGCTTCCTATTTCCTATTTTCGTTTATCTCTCATGTTGCACCCCTTTTCCGCTTTTTCTTTTTGTTTTCACGTGATTAGACGACTACAACAATGAATTGTATGACGGGCTTTGAAATACCATAACTTTGCGTACGAATTTTCGAATTACATGACGTTTTTCACATTTTATTCCTCTTTTCGAGATAAACGATACCGCGGTATACTGAAGGCAACCCAACCCGTTTTCGTGCTCAAATTCCTTTATTTAGGTTTATGTATTGGATTTTTAGAACTGAGAGATGCCCTTTCCTAGTTTCTTAGGATACAAATGTCATTTCTTGTCAATATGCCACTTCCGTTGCGTTTGTCTCTCGGATATTCCTTTTGCTTCCTATTTCCTATTTGCGTTTGTCTCTCGGGTTGCACCCCTTTTCCAAATTTTTTTCATGTGATTAGACGACTACAGCAATGAATAATATGATGGACTTTGAAATATCATAACTTTGCGTACGAAGCTCCGAATTACATGATGTTTAACAAATTTTACTCCTCTTTTCGACATAAATGATATCGAGGGATGCTGAAGGCAGCGCGACCCCGTTTTTTAGCTTAAAATCCTTTATTTAGGTCGATACTTTTGGATTTTTAGAGCCGGGAGATGCAATTTTCGAGTTTCTTAGGATACGAATGTCATTCCTTGTCAATACGCCGGTTGCGTTGCGTTTTTTCTCAGATATTCCTTTTTCTTCCTATTTCCTATTTGTGTTTGTCTCTCGTGTTGCACCCCTTTTCCGCATTTCGTTTTGTTTTCCCGTGATTAGACGACTACAACAATGAATTGTACGACGGGCTTTGAAATACAATAACTTTGCGTACAAATCTCAGAATTACATGATATCATTCACATTTTATTCCTGTTTTCGAGATAAACGATGTTGTGGGATGCTGAAGGCAGCCCGTCCCCGTTTCCAAACTCAAAATCCTTTATTTAGGTCCATACGTTGGATTTTTAGAGTCGGGAGATGCTCTTTTCGAATTTCTTAGGATACGAATGTCATTTCTTGTCAATACGCCGCTTGTGTTGCATTTGTCTCTCGGATATTCCTTTTGCTTCATGTTTCCTATTTGTGTTTGTCTCTCGTGTTACACTCCTTTTCCGCTTTTTGTTTTTGTTTTCACGTGATTAGACGACTACAATAATGAATTGTATAACGGGTTTTGAAATACCATAACTTTGCGTACGAAGCTCCGAATTACATGCTTTTTTCACATTTTATTCATCTTTTGGAGATAAAATATGCCGCGGGACGCTGAAGGCAGCCTGACCCCATTTTCGAGCTCCAAATCTTTTATTTAGGTCGATACGTTGGATTTTTAGAGCCGGGAGATGCCCTTTTCGAGTTTCTTAGAATACGATTGTCATTTCTTGTCAAAACGCCGCTTGATGCGTATTTAATGTTAAAAAATAACCTAAACTACCCGCTAATGCACGACACGTATGTAGTACTCTAGGTGTCGATCCCACAGGGACTACGCAACACAAACTAAATTCAAACTATGAATCAAACTTGCAAACAATGAAGTATTGGTTTTAAGATTGAAATAACTAAAAACATTAAACTAACGAGTTCTTAACAGTGAGACAAACATTCTAGGAATCCGGTTTCACCACAAGACTACCGAAACCAACAATCAACCTCTTTAATCATGCAATTCCGATCAAGTTATCTAAGGCAGACGATCCTAATATGTTATCTACCCTCTCTCAAGGTATAGACACGTGATCTAGTCAAGTTATCCCCTACTTTTGTGGCTGACACCTTAAGCACAACCCATAAGTTCTATGATTCATCCGTTTAACCATCAACCGTTGTTACCCTACTTTCGTGGCCTAACCTCGGTTGTTCTAAACCTGATCTTCTAGGACTAAAATTATACTTTCAATCCTTTTCCTAATCCCTAACACATGCATCTACTTGGCCTTCGTAAATACAAGTCATTCTAGCACTCTGAAAAAAGAATAGATAAACAAAAACGGGAAATTGCATTCAAAGATAAATCAAAAGCGGTTCCGGAATAGCCAAGGGCTAATCCCTTCTCCTAGAACCAAATGACTACTCGCTCATACGTTCGAAAGAAAACATAATCGAAGTAGAAAGTCTAAAGAACATAAAAACCAAACGAATTCGAAGTCCTGATTTGATCTTCAACGCCCCTTGAATGTCTCCTCCGCAAGAATGTTATTCTTCTCCGATTGTCTCTCTACTCTCTCTCACGTATGAATTCTGAAAAACTAATTGAATCTACTCGACCCCTAGCTCCTCTCGTTCCCTTGCCTTCTTCTTTTCTTTCCTTTTCTCTTTGTTTTTCCTTTTTCGTAGCAGCCACCGTTTTTCCTTTTTTGTGTGTTTTCCATTCTTGCTTAAGTTGGGCAACGTTTCCATTCTTTTCTCCAACAAAATATCTCTTATTCCACTTCTCTAACATCGTTTTCTTCTTTGTATATGTAACTAACAAGTTCCTTTTCGTGTTTAGACAAGTTTCCTTTTCTGGTTTTTGCAGGTGACGGACGTGACCCGCGCGCGCTGGTGCGTGTGCCCCGCATGGGCTGAGGTGTGCCCCACGTGGGCTGAGGTGTGCCTCACGCAGGCTCCCTTGCTATTGCTGAATCCGCTCGGGCTGATGCACAAGCTGAGCTATGCTGTTTGTGCTGGAACATAGGCCCCGCTCGGGCTGAGGTGTGCCCCGCGCGGACTGAGGTGTGCCTCGCGCGGGCTGAGGTGTGCCCCGCGCGGGCTGAGGAATGTCGTGATGACTCGTACATGCTGAGGAGTGCCCCGACCGTGCTGAGTTTGTTGGATGTTGTAGCCCGCGCGGGCTAGGTGAATGCCCCGCATGGGCTGTGTTAGTCCTGGCCGATACTCATCCCTTTTGCTCCGTTATGATCCTCGATGTTAGTACTTTGTCCCGTGTACGTCCTTTTGCTAAAAAATGAATCGAATACGCACTAAAACCTGTATGAGCACAAGAAACAAAAAAAAGAGTAAAACGGATACAAAATCATACGTAAAAATCACATATATATCGTAAACATCTCTAAAATCGTGCAAGAAATATGTATGAAAATGAAACGATCAAAATCCCCTAGACTTGAATGTTTGCTTGTCCCTAAGCAAACGTAAACATGGATCACGTGGGGTATATAAAAAACGAGAATTCCCTTTTCTCTTTTTTTTAATGTTATGCAGACACACTAGGCTTCTAGGACGTTGGATTTGAAGGGATCCAGCCTCTACTTAGACCCAGACGATCAATTACAGTATACTCATGCATCTCGTTCAAGAGTGCAGCGGAGTAGGCGGCGTTTTTATTGTGTCGTGCCCTTAGGACGTAAAAAGATGACCACCAACCCCCACCACTTAGACATGAACAATCGAAAGAGTATCATGGTCGATGCACTCATATTGATTTTAGATCATGCTTTTAGGCATTATTTCTATTGACAGCGGAGTGTTAGTGTGCGCTGTTAATCTACAAAATAAACTTGATTTCATACTATCTAATAATCCTCATAAAAAAGAAGTAAAGCATCGTCTATGCGAAGTATGACCATCTGGATAGAGAGAATAAACGATAAACTAGCCTAGCAACCTCGTCTAAACCTCCCACAAGGAACACTAGGATTCCCATAGAATTACGATCTATTGTTTTTCAGCCGACTAATAAGCTCTAACGCTTAGGAAAAACCTGCTCAAACATAAGGAACACTAGGATTCCCATAGAATTACGATCTATTGTTTTTCAGCCGACTAATAAGCTCTAACGCTTAGGAAAAACCTAGCTCAAACATGCAAAATCTCACGGAAAAGGCCAACTTCTTAAGTTTCCTAGGTTCAGGGTTCATCTCAAAACGTGGCACCGGACAAGTGCCTAGGACGACTCTGACTCACGAAAGCAAAAACAAACTAAAAATTACGAAATTAAAGAGAAAATAAAAGAAAATGAAACGAAATCACTTGATAAACGTGAGCTCCTCCCCCATACTTGAATTGAACGACGTCCTCGACGTGAAGCTCCGATGGAGGGTAAGAGAATTGAAGTCATGTTTGTGGTGGTATGTTTTGTGTTTTTTGTTTTTAATTAACCAAGTCTTAAACAAAACAACCAAGAAAAATAGAAAACAAACAGCTGGATTGCCTCCTAGAAAGCGTTTATTTAACGTCTATAAGCTTTGACGTCTCCATTCCTCATGTGTGCATGACGGGTGGATCGGAAGGGGAAATGGAGTTTCCAGTTTCGATCGGTTGAGCGGCTTGGTAGAGCTTTAATCGCTGCCCATTAGCTCTAAACGTTCCGCTCGAATGGCTCCATAGTTCCACTTCTCCATGTGTGAAAACTTCTCATACCTGAAGAGGACCAGACCAACGAGACCGTAGGTTGCCCGAAAAAAGCTTAGGACGAGAATTGAAGAGTAGAACTAAATCACCTAGTTGGAAGTCATGAGGTAAGAGCTTTTTATCGTGCCATTCCTTAGTCACTGCTTCTTTCTTTGGCACATCATGCACGAGATTCACTCGTTCGCTGCCCGAGGTTGGATAAATGGTATCTGCATCGAAAAGTTTTTTGATGTCTTTTTCAATTACCTCTTGTAAGTGTGGCTGCAATCTCCTTTGAGTTTCGGGGGAAGGTTTGTGGCTGTCTTCCGTATAATTTCTGTGCATACATATTGAAGAGCAGACTTTTCTACGTTTCTTTACGCGTGTGGGTTGTTTTAGTTAGTATACTACTAACTCCGTTATCTTGAGTAAATGACTCTGAAAAAATAAAGAGTAGATGGGCAATGCAATTTGGTGGAGTTTTAAAACTCCAAAGGATTTTCGAAAATCCTTTGGAGTTTCTCTCTTCTTTTCCATCTTCGGTCGCCTCCCTTGCTTGGCGCCTCACCACCGATTCAAACCTTCGGCCGCCTCCATTGCTTGGCGCCCCCACCACCAATTCCAACCGACGGCAGCCTCCATTGCTTGGCGCCCCACCCCTCTAATTCAAACCTCCGCCACCTCTCCTTCACGTCGAACACATGGCTTCTGCCGCTGCTGCATCATCCGACAAGCCCTTCGGGGTTACCAACATCAAGTCCCACATCCCCATCATTCTCGACATGGAGGAAATGAACTACGATTCATGGCGCAACATCTTTGAGACCCACTGTCTCAATTTTAGCGTTTTGAGCCACGTTGACGGCTCCGCCCCAGCCATCGCTGCAACATCCGAGACCTGGACGCGTCTTGACGGCCTCGTCAAGCTCTGGATCTACGGAACCATTTCAAAACCTCTGCTGCAAGAAGTCCTTAAAACAAGATCGACGACCCAAGCCATATGGCTACGCCTAGAACGACTTTTTCGGGACAACAAAGAGGCTCGGACAATCCAACTCGACAGTGAGCTCCGCACCATCACTATCGGTGACAAATCTGTCCACGAATATTGCCAGCGGATACGAAAAATTGCAGATCTCCTCGCCAATCTCGATGCCCCGGTGTCAGAAAAGGCGCTGGTCATGCACGCACTCAATGGCCTAAATGAGAAGTTTGATAACATTGTCAATGTTATCCAACATCAGAAGCCGTTTCCCTCATTTGATGATGCACGATCTATGCTCTCGCTTGAGGAACAACGCGTCTCCCGTCATCGACGCCCAAATCCGATACACACGGACAACGGATCTGCTCCCACGGTCCTTCTAACGGACATTCCCAATCCTGCTCCTGCGCCCCAACCCTATCATCAACCACGAAGCATATCGCGTGGACGTGGTCATCGTGGAAACCGTGGGGGAGCACATCGCCATCACGGTAGCATTCCGTGGCAACAAGGGCAGGCTACATACCTGGTATTGTCATATA
>CM071873.1:14728907-14769807 GCA_036759665.1 Gynandropsis gynandra
CCTGGGACGTTTGTCTCATCGTTAGAACCCAAGTAGTTTAGTTAACTTCAGTATTTCATTCCTTATTCACATTCTTTCGTTAGCAAGTTTGATTCATAGTTCGGGTTTAGGTAGCGTTGCATAGTCTCTGTGGGATCGACACCTAAAATACTACACACGTGCCGTGCACTTGCGGGTAGATTAGGTTATATTTAACTCTGATACACATCAGTGCCCCTTCCCCAGGTGGGAAGTAAAATGACTGCAGCTCGTATGGGATGTGCGGACGGTATGGAATACCCCCAATGTGGTAGTCTTGTGGGATCGGCACATACGGCTCATGTTGTGCTGCATGCTGAGCTGATGGAATTTGCGGACGGACTCTGTGAGGTGGTACGTGTGCTGAATGGACTGCTCCTGAAACTGCTGCTGCTCTGCATATCTCGCAGCCTCAATATTGTGCCTCGCCACCTCCAGGTCGTACTCTACTCTGCCATATAAGACTGATATCTACTCTCCTCCACAACAAACCTGAGAACATCGGAGACACCTTCCATTGAAGGGAAGTCAGAGCGGTGATGATGGTACTCTGGGCGGGTACGAGAGTGAGTGGCGCGTCGGTTGCGTTGTCTAGACATCGAAGGTCCTGGTGCAGCGGCTGGAGCTGGATCTACCTCACCGAGTCTCGGGCCGATGTTTCCGTTGGCGGGGTCAATCCTGAAACGTATGCCCTCCTCGTCCAATCCTGGCATCTGAATCTCATGTAGGTCGACTTCCAATTTTCGACCGTGTTCGTCCTTGTAGCTCCATATAACTCTGTACCGCTCAATCGATATTGCCCTTCGGTTGTGCAAGTTCTGATGGTTCAGCTCTGGCTCCTCATTTATCTTGTCCTCTGTCAGGATGCTAAGGTTGATCCCGACTCTGCGTGCTATTATCGTGACACTCCCACCACACATAATCTTTGTGTCTGTGTTGCATTTCTCGGTGGCGATGTCGTGGAAGTGCCTCATAACTAGCGATGTCAAGTCGACGTCTAGTATGTCCCACTCGTCCACAGCGAAGCCTGTGTGTACTCACCATACGCTATGTGGGCCCAGAATTACGCTTGACGGCTCCTGTTGTGCTCGGGCATTTTGGTGAAGTTGCAGTGCGGGGCGTCAAGCACGATCGCAAACTGTCGCGTGCTAAGCCGGTAGTTCTGTCCCAGCAGACGGAACTCCATAAATGCTCTCTCCCGATCTCCTGACTAGGGGAAAAATGCCGTGTACGACGCGAAGACTTCCGCTGTAAGGTTGCAGTACGTGTACTCCTGCGTGTCCCGCAATCCCATCCATTCCAACGTGTTGAAGATGGTGTCGATATGCTCCTCGATGTGGAGGGCACTCATGGCTTCCGAAGATAGGAAGCGGGATGGGAATATCCGCGGTTGTAGCTCGGTGAACCTCGACTTCTGACCGGACAAAAAGGTTGTTGTCCGGTAGTTGTATTGCTGATGAGATGTCGTGATCGGCATATACGGCGTTAGTTTCGTGATGGCATCCGACTTTGCTGGCCATCCATGTTCTGGATCGTAGGCATCAGATCGGCGTTTCTTTGAGCTTTGGAATAGCTTCAGGGCCATCTACAAAACAATCAAAGAAGAAATCATTGTTTGCAGAATACCCGCGCGGGTAGGGTATGCTACCCGCTCGGGCTCAATTTCGTCAAAATACCCCGTAGGTATCGCCCGACTCAGGTGAAGTCACTGCCCGATCGGGTTGAACATCAGGCTGCCCGACCGGGTGCAAACCCTAACCCGATCAGGCTGGTTCTCGGAATCGCGACTCAGCAGTTCGATTTTGTGTTTCAATCCGCAATTTCACCCTAAATCTCTTCTAACCAGGCCTAAATCTAGTCCATATCAGTCCAAATCACAAAATATTTCATGAATATACCTGGAATTCGAGAGAAAATTTAGGGATTTCGAGGTTTTTCGCAAGAGAGGAGGAAGAGGGTATTTCGAGTAACCGAGGGTCGACCGGCGACGATGGTGAATGGCAGCGGCGTGTTGAGCGACTCCGGCGATGATGCGGCGTGAAGGGTTGCAATTGGGGTAGCACAGTCAGGTCGAATTTTTGGTTGTGAGAATGGCCGCTCCGGTTACTTGAAATTAAAAACTTACATGTGCAGGTCATACACGGTACCCGTGCGGGTCCCCTGAAGTCGCCCGATCGGGCGTCGGTCAATTTTGACCTAGCCCGCTCGGGTGGAGGATGTCTGCCCGACCGGGCATTGCTGGAAAACCGAAAAATTTACGAGGAAAATCATGCAGCAAAAACCAATAAGACCACTACAATTCCTAAATTCTAAAAAAATTGTCCAAGTCTTAAAAAAAGAGTTCGAAAATAGCAATAAAATGAAAATGACAAAAAAGGATACGGGGCTCGCGTTGCCTCCCGAGAAGCGCTTGTTTAAGGTCGCGAGCTTGACCAAAGCGTGCTACTCATTAGGTGGACGTCCTCGACGCCGTCATGTGCGTAGCGTCTCGCGTGCAATATGTGCTCGATAAGGTGCGGCACGCGGATCAGTTGAGTTCCTTTCACGATTGGTATTTTCATCCCTAAGATTGGTCATGATGCTCTCTAAGTTGGGTGCTAGATTGTGCTGTCCAAAAATTCTGGTCGAGCTGTTCATAAGCCCGGTTGTGTACTCCATGAAACCGGTTAGGCGTTTGTCGCTTGTTTCCTTCAGCGTCTCTAGAGATGTTTTGTGTGTGAGCCTCTGTTGTGAAGGCTTCATCTTTACCTTGGGTGTTTTTTCAATTTCCCAATTGTGTGCTGGACGTTTGGTGTAGCTTTTCGGCATCTCAGGGTCATTTATGTATTGACTTGCACCGCATTTAGCTCGGGTTGTGCGGAAGTCTCTATCGGGGGATTCCTCTTTCTTTTCGTTGATTAACATCTCATTTAATACCTTGTAATTTCCTTCCGCAGCTGCTATGAGATTCATATATAAGGAATCCATAGTCTGAAATTCCAAACTTCCTCGGCTAAATCCTCAAAGATGCCTTCGGGGAACACGAAATCGATAGCGCACGGTTGCTCAAGTGTGTCCATTAAGCTGAATTCTACTTCCGCCTCAGGTGTCTTCATGTGCTCATCAATGTCCGTAGCCTTATCCACTGTCGTGTTAGATTCATCTTCTTTTTTAGCTAACGAGGGATTTGGCTGATCTACCGTCTTACAATCCCTTAGGCAGATTTCGTTGACAAGCTCACAAGGATTTATTTCTGAACTTTCCGATAGAACCTCTTGTGGTTGCGACACCCATTGTGCAAGTTCTTAAGCTTGCGTGTCCAATTGTCTAAAGAAGTCGTCCATATGCTCATTGGCGCTTTCTTGTTCTGCTTCCACTCCCATAAGCAAGTTGTTTCGATTCTCAAATACTTCAAGGAGGTGGGTGAACATGGTGGCACAATCGGGGGCTGCTTTGGATTGGTTTGGGTGTGGCTGAGGCACATATGACTGATAGCTCTGAGTTTGGGGCTCCGTCCATGGCTGAAAGTTCCCAAACGATTGATGTGCATTCAGCATACCCTCGGTGTTCCTGTACGGGAAGTATGCGTGATCGCTCCATCCGTGGTTGTACGTATTCCCGAAAGGCTGATTGTAGCTATCGTAGATCTCTTCTTCATACCCCAAGCGTTTTGTTCCCATGATTGCTCAGAGTATTGCGATTGGTATAAGTCAGAGAGCCTACGATGAATTTCGGAAAGTTGATATTTCAATTCAGCTATATCGGCACCCAAAGAGTTGAAGTTGTTCATGTTACCTCGCAAAATAAAGAACACCAAATTTGATTAAGCTCCGAGAGGTACAGAAAAATTTGACTCCATAAAAAAGAAAAACAAAAGCAAAAACGGCGCCAAAAACTTGATGTGCGGAAATTCAAGCTAAAATATTTCCTAGACCACTCTACTGCAAGTATACGGTTCGTGTAGTACCAGGGTCGAACTCTAGGGACTAATGCAGCCTTTTCCTAAGAATATCACTAAACTAAGACGGTGAGAAATATATGATGGCGTGGTGTGAATATCTAAAACCACAAAACTAAATGAAGACAACGATAGAAAGGATGTGGAAGACTTGACGATGAAGAGCACTATGGGTGTCGGGATTCGGGAATCGCATGGATATAACAACGAAAGATCATAAACCTATCGAACTATCTTGATAACGGGAAATTCATGCTCTAAGATGAGGAGTGATTCTGCCGAGCCTAAACCTCCTAACCATAATTACGTGCAATCCTACCTTCCAGCAGCGATTAACTCATGACTACGGCAACGTTACGCGCGCAATCCTAGTTCCTAAGCCGATTAACCGACCGGTCAGATTCTCATTAATCGAACTTAACCTACAATTCAACAGTTCCGGATTCATACTTTAACCTTCCAGCAAAATACGAATTCTTAAGTTACTGAGCGGGCAGCACTAGTATAAGCGTTTACGATGTTGATTATAGAACCAAATATCAAGACAAATACGATAGATCTAAGCATTAACGCATAACTTGTACATCCGTTAAAAATCCGATATCCCTAACCCATAGTTGGGAATCTACTCACTCATGAACTTTACTATCAATAAAGATAAGACAATCCTAAACATGATAAAACCTAGGAAATCCGATGCCTCGATCTTCCCTATCGTGTTACCGATGTACGGATTGATGCTTCTATCTTTTTCCAGCATCTCCCGAGCCTTTCCTGATGATTTCCAAGCCTTTCCTTTCCCTCGTCGTCCCTTGTCGTGTCTGGAACTGATCTCCTCTATTAGTTTGTTCATTCAAACTCTAAATCTAGGTTGTTGCGAGAAAGGCGGCCCGCTCGGGTACACGTTTTACCCGGTCGTGCAGAGGGCAACCCGGTCGTGTAATTCGTTCAGCCGCTTGCATTGTGTTTGTCTCTCGTATATTCCTTTTGTTTCCTATTTCCTATTTGTGTTTGTCTCTCGTATTGCACCATTTTCCGCTGTTTGTTTTTGTTTTCAGGTGATTAGATGACCGCAACAATGAATTCTATGACGGGCTTTGAAATACCATAACTTTGCGTACGAAGCTTCGAATTACATGATTTTTTGTACATTTTATTCCTCTATTCGAGATAAAATATGATGCGGGATGCTGAAGGCACCCTGACCCCTTTCGAGCTCAAAACCCTTTATTTAGGTAGATATGTTGGACTTCTAGAGCCGGGAGATGCACTTTTTAAGTATCTTAGGATACGAATGTCATTTCATGTCAATATGCCGCTTGCGTTGCATTTGTCTCTCGATATTCCTTATGCTTCCTATTTCCTATTTGCGTTTATCTCTCTTGTTGCACCCCTTTTCCGCTTTTTGTTTTCGTTTTCACATGATTAGATGATTACAACAATGAATTGTACGACGGGCTTTGAAATACCATAACTTTGCGTACGAAGTTCTGAATTACATGATTTATTTCACATTTTATTCCTCTTTTCGAGATAAACGATGCCGCGGGTTGCTGAAGGTAGCCGGACCCCGTTTTCGAGCTCAAAATCCTTTATTTAGGTCGGTACATTGGATTTTTCGAGCCGGGAGATGCCCTCTTCGAGTTGCTTAGGATACGAATGTCATTTCTTGTCAATACGCTGCTTGCGTTGCGGTTGTCTCTCGGACATTCCTTGTGCTTCCTATTTCCTATTTGCGTTTGCCTCCCGTGTTGCACCCCTTTACCGCTTTTTGTTTTCATGTTCTCGTGATTAGACGATTATAACAATAAATTGTACGACGGACTTTGAAATACCATAACATAGCTCACGAAGCTCTGAATTACATGATTTTTTCACATTTTATTCCTCTTTTCAAGATAAACGATGTCAAGGGATGCTGAAGAAATTCCAACACCGTTTTCAAGCTAAAAATCCTTTATTTAGGTCGATACGTTGGATTTTAGAGCCGGGAGATGCCCTTTTCGAGTTTCTTAGGATACAAATGTCATTTCTTGTCAATACGCCGCTTGTGTTGAGGTTGTCTCTTGAATATTCCTTTTGCTTCCTATTTCCTATTTGCATTTGTCTCTCATGTTGCACCCCTTTTTATGCTTTTTGTTTTCGTTTTCTCGTGATTAGACGATTACAACAACGAATTGTAGGACGGACTTTGAAATACCATAACTTTGCGTACAAAGCTCCGAATTACATGGTTTTTTAAACATTTTTTTCTTGTTTTCATAATAAACGATGTCGCGGGATGCTAAATGTGGCCCAACCCCATTTTCGAGCTCAAACGTTTTGTTTAGGTCGATACATTGGATTTTTAGAGCATGGAGATGCCCTTTTCGAGTTTCTTAGGATAAGAATGTCAGTTCTTGTCAATATGCCGCTTGTGTTGCGGTTGTCTCTCGGATATTCCTTTTTCTTCCTATTTCCTATTTGCATTTGTCTCTCATGTTGCACCCCTTTTCCGCTTTTTGTTTTCATTTTCTCGTGATTAGATGACTACAACAATGAATTGTAGGACGGGCTTTGAAATACCAAAACTTTGCGAACAAAGCTCCGAATTACATGATTTTTTTCACATTTTATTCTTCTTTTCAAGATAAACAATGTCACAGGATGGTGAAGGCAGCCCAACCCCGTATTCAAGCTAAAAATCCTTTATTTAGGTCGGTACGTTGAATTTTTAGTGCCGTGAGATGCCTTTTGCGAGTTTCTTAGGATGCAAATGTCATTTCTTGTCAATACGCCGCTTGCTTTGCGGCCATCTCTCGGATATTCCTTTTGCTTCCTATTTCCTATTTGCGTTTGTCTCTCGTATTGCACCCTTTTTCCGCTTTTTGTTTTCATTTTTTCGTGATTAGATGATTACAACAATGAATTGCACGACGGGTTTTGAAATACCACAACTTTGCGTATGAAGCTCCGAATTAAATGATTTTTTACACATTTTATTCCTCTTTTCGAGATAAACAATGTCACGGCATGCTGAAGGCAGCTCAACCCCATTTTCAAGCTCAAAATCCTTTATTTAGGTCATACGTTAGATTTTTAGAGCCGGGAGATGCCCTTTTCAAGTTTCTTAGGATACGAATGTCATTTCTTATCAATACACCGCTTGTGTGGCGAATATCTCTCGGATATTCCTTTTGCTTCTTATTTCCTATTTGTGTTTGTCTCTTGTGTTGCACTCCTTTTCCGCATTTTGTTTTCGTTTTCTCATGATTAGACGACTACATCAATGAATTGTACGACGGACTTTGAAATACCATAACTTTGCGTACGAAGCTCCAAATTACATGATTTTTTTCACATTTTATTCCTTTTGTTCGAGATAAACGATGCCACGGGTTTCTGAAGGCAGCTGGACCACGTTTTCAAGCTCAAAATCTTTTATTTAGGTCGATACGTTGGATTTTTAGAGCCGGGAGATGTCCGTTTTGAGTTTCTTAGGATACGAATGTCATTTCTTGTCAATATTCTGCTTGTGTTGTGGTTGTCTCTCGGATATTCCTTTTTCTTCCTATTTCCTATTTGCATTTGTCTCTCATGTTGCACCCCTTTTCCGCTTTTTGTTTTCATTTTCTCGTGATTAGATGACTACAACAATGAATTGTAGGACGGGCTTTGAAATACCAAAACTTTGCGAACAAAGCTCCGAATTACATGATTTTTTTCACATTTTATTCTTCTTTTCGAGATAAACAATGTCACAGGATGCTGAAGGCAGCCCAACCCCGTATTCAAGCTAAAAATCCTTTATTTAGGTCGGTACGTTGAATTTTTAGTTCCGTGAGATGCCTTTTGCGAGTTTCTTAGGATGCAAATGTCATTTCTTGTCAATACGCCGCTTGCTTTGCGGCCATCTCTCGGATATTCCTTTTGCTTCCTATTTCCTATTTGCGTTTGTCTCTCGTATTGCACCCTTTTTCCGCTTTTTGTTTTCATTTTTTCGTGATTAGATGATTACAACAATGATTTGCACAACGGGTTTTGAAATACCACAACTTTGCGTATGAAGCTCCGAATTACATGATTTTTTACACATTTTATTCCTCTTTTCGAGATAAACGATGTCACGGGATGCTGAAGGAAGCTCAACCTCATTTTCAAGCTCAAAATCCTTTATTTAGGTCATACGTTAGATTTTTACAGCCGGGAGATGCCCTTTTCAAGTTTCTTAGGATACGAATGTCATTTCTTATCAATACACCGCTTGTGTTGCGAATATCTCTCGGATATTCCTTTTGCTTCTTATTTCCTATTTGTGTTTGTCTCTTGTGTTGCACTCCTTTTCCGCATTTTGTTTTCGTTTTCTCATGATTAGACGACTACATCAATGAATTGTACGACGGACTTTGAAATACCATAACTTTGCGTACGAAGCTCCAAATTACATGATTTTTTTTTCACATTTTATTCCTTTTGTTCGAGATAAACGATGCCACGGGTTTCTGAAGGCAGCTAGACCACGTTTTCAAGCTCAAAATCTTTTATTCAGGTCGATACGTTGGATTTTTAGAGCCGGGAGATGTCCGTTTTGAGTTTCTTAGGATACGAATGTCATTTCTTGTCATTATTCTGCTTGCGTTGCGGTTGTCTCTCGGATATTCCTTTTTCTTCCTATTTCCTATTTGCATTTGTCTCTCATGTTGCACCCCTTTTCCGCTTTTTGTTTTCATTTTCTCGTGATTAGATGAGTACAACAATGAATTGTAGGACGGGCTTTGAAATACCAAAACTTTGCGAACAAAGCTCCGAATTACATGATTTTTTTCACATTTTATTCTTCTTTTCGAGATAAACAATGTCACAGGATGCTGAAGGCAGCCCAACCCCGTATTCAAGCTAAAAATCCTTTATTTAGGTCGGTACGTTGAATTTTTAGTTCCGTGAGATGCCTTTTGCGAGTTTCTTAGGATGCAAATGTCATTTCTTGTCAATACGCCGCTTGCTTTGCGGCCATCTCTCGGATATTCCTTTTGCTTCCTATTTCCTATTTGCGTTTGTCTCTCGTATTGCACCCTTTTTCCGCTTTTTGTTTTCATTTTTTCGTGATTAGATGATTACAACAATGAATTGCACGACGGGTTTTGAAATACCACAACTTTGCGTATGAATCTCCGAATTACATGATTTTTTACACATTTTATTCCTCTTTTCGAGGTAAACGATGCCACGGGATGCTGAAGGCAACTCAACCTCATTTTCAAGCTCAAAATCCTTTATTTAGGTCATACGTTAGATTTTTAGAGCCGGGAGATGCCCTTTTCAAGTTTCTTAGGATACGAATGTCATTTCTTATCAATACACCGCTTGTGTTGCGAATATCTCTCGGATATTCCTTTTGCTTCTTATTTCCTATTTGTGTTTGTCTCTTGTGTTGCACTCCTTTTCCGCATTTTGTTTTTGTTTTCTCATGATTAGACGACTACATCAATGAATTGTACGACGGACTTTGAAATACCATAACTTTGCGTACGAAGCTCCAAATTACATGATTTTTTTCACATTTTATTCCTTTTGTTTGAGATAAACGATGCCACGGGTTTCTGAAGGCAGCTGGACCACGTTTTCAAGCTCAAAATCTTTTATTTAGGTCGATACGTTGGATATTTAGAGCCGGGAGATGTCCGTTTTGAGTTTCTTAGGATACGAATGTCATTTCTTGTCAATATTCTGCTTGCGTTGCGGTTGTCTCTCGAATATTCCTTTTGATTCCTATTTCCTATATGTGTTTGTCTCTCATGTTGCACCCCTTTTCAGCTTTTTGCATTCGTTTTCACGTGATTAGATGATTACAACAATGAATTGTATGATGGGCTTGGAAATACCATAACTTTGCGTACGAAGCTCTGAATTACATTATTTTTTTTCACATTTTATTCCTCTTTACGAGATAAACAATGCCACGTGATGCTGAAGGTAGCCTGGCCCCGTTTTCGAGCTCAAAATCCTTTATTTAGGTCCATACATTGGATTTTTAGAGCGGGAGATGCCCTTTACGAGTTTTCTAGGATACGAATGTCATTTCATATTAATATGCCGCTTGCGTTGCGTTTGTCTCTTGGATATTTCTTTTGCTTCCTATTTCCGATTTGTGTTTATCTCTCGTGTTGCACCCCTTTTCCACTTTTTGTTTTTGTTTTCACTTTATTAGACGACTACAACAATGAATTGCACGACGAGCTTTGAAATACCATAACTTTGCGTATGATGCTCCGAATTACATGATTTTTGCACATTTTATTCCTCTTTTCGAGATAAATGATGCTGCGGGATGCTAAAGGCAGCCGGACCCTGTTTCGAGCTCAAAATCCTTTACTTAGGTTGTTACGTTTGATTTTTAGAGCCGGGAGATGCTCTTTTCGAGTTTCTTAGGAAACGAATGTTATTTCTTGTCAATACGACACTTGTGTTGCGTTTGTCTCTCGGATATTCCTTTGCTTCCTATTTCCCATTTGCGTTTGTCTCTCGTGATGCACCCCTTTTCCGTTTTTTGTATTTGTTTTCACGTGATTAGACGACTACAATAGTAAATTGTACGATGGGCTTTGAAATACCATAACTTTGTGTACGAAGCTCCGAATTACATGATTTTTCTCCCATTTTATTCCTCTTTTCAAAATAAACGATGTTGTGGGAAGCTGAAGGCAGCCAGACCCCGTTTTCAAGCTCAAAACTCTTTATTTAGGTCGATACATTGGATTTTAGAGCCGAAGATGCCCTTTTCGAGTTTCTTAGGATACGAATGTCATTTCTTGTCAATACGCCGCTTCCGTTGCGGTTGTCTCTCGAATATTCATTTTGCTTCATATTTCCTATTTGCCTTTGTCTCTCGTGTTGCACCTTTTTCCGCTTTTTGTTTTTGTTTTCACGTGATTAGACGCCTACAACAATTGCACGACAGGCTTCCAAATACCATAACTTGCGTACAAAGCTCCGAATTACATGATTTTTTGCACATTTTGTTCCTTTTTTCGAGATAAACAATGCAGCGGGATGCTGAAGGCAGCCAGACTCCATTTTCAAGCTCAAACCCCTTTATTTAGATCGATACATTGGATTTTTAGAGCCAGGAGATGTCCTTTTCGAGTTTCTTAGTATACGAATGTAATTTCTTGTCAATACGCCACTTGCGTTGCGGTTTTCTCTCGGATATTCCTTTTGTTTCTTATTTCCTATTGGCATTTGTCTCTCGTCTTGCACCCCTTTTCCGCTTTTTGTTTTTTTTTTCACGTGATTAGATGACTACAAAAATGAATTGTAGAAAGGGCTTTGAAGTACAATAACTTTCCGTACGAAGCTTCGAATTACATGATTTTTTCACATTTTATTCCTCTTTTCGAGATAAACGATGACGCGGGAGGCTGAAGGCAGCCCGACCCCATTTTCAAGCTCAAAATCCTTTATTTAGGTCGATACGTTGGATTTTTAGAGCCGCGAGAAGCCCTTTTCGAGTTTCTTAGGATACCAATGTCATTTCTAGTCAATACGCCGGTTGTGTTGCGTTTGTGTCTCATATATTCCTTTTGTTTCGTATTTCCTACTGGCGTTTGTCTCTCATCTTGCACCGCTTTTCCGCTTTTTGTTTTTTCCCACGTGATTAGACGACTACAATAATGAATTGTACAACGGGCTTTGAAATACCATAACTTTGCGTACGAAGCTTCAAATACATGATTTTTTCATATTTTATTCCTCTTATCGAGATAAACAATGCCGCGGGATGCTGAAGGCAGCCAGACCCCGTTTTCAAGCTCAAAACCCTTTATCTAAGTCAATACATTGGATTTTTAGAGCCAGAGATGCCCTTTCCAAGTTTCTTAGGATACAAATGTAATTTCTTGTCAATACGCCGCTTGCGTTGCGATTGTCTCTCGGATATTCCTTTTGCTTCCTATTTCCTATTTTCCTTTGTCTCTCGTGCTGCACCCTTTTCCACTTTTTGTTTTTTTTTTAACGTGATTAGACAACTACAACAATGAATTGTACGACGGGCTATGAAATACCATAACCTATGTATGAAGCTCTGAATTAGATGATTTTTTGCACATTTTGTTCCTCTTTTCGAGATAAACAATGCAGCGGGATGCTGAAGGCAGCCAGACCCCGTTTTCAAGCTCAAAACCCTTTATTTAGGTCGATACATTGGATTTTTAGAGTCGGGAGATGTCCACTTCGAGTTTCTTAGGATACGAATGTCATTTCTTGTAATTAGGCCGCTTGCGTTGCGGTTGTCTCTCGGAAATTTCTTTTGTTTCCTATTTCCTATTGGACTTTGTCTCTCGTCTTGCACCCCTTTTCCGCTTTTTGTTTTTTTCACATGATTAGACAACTACAATAATGAATTGTAGAACAGGCTTTAAAATACAATTACTTTGCGTACGAAGCTCCGAGTTAAATGATTTTTTTCACAGTTTACTCCTCTTTTCGAGATAAACGATGACGTTGGATGCTGAAGGTAGCCCGACCCCATTTTCGAGCTCAAAATCCTTTAGTTATGTCGATACGTTAGATTTATAGAGCCGGGATTCCCTTTTCGAGTTTCTTAGGATACCAATGTCATTTCTTGTCAATACGCCGCTTGCGTTGCGGTTGTCTCTCGGATATTCCTTTTGTTTCTTATTTCCTATTTGCATTTGTCTCTCTTCTTGCACCCCTTTTCCGGTTTTTGTTTTTTTTCACGTGATTAGATGACTACAACAACAAAATTGTACGACGGTCTTTGAAATACCATAACTTTGCGTAAGAAGCTCAGAATTACATTATTTTTTGCACATTTTATTCCTCTTTTCGAGATAAAATATGCTGCGGGATGCTGAAGGCAGCCTGACCCCTTTTTCGATCTCAAAACCCTTTATTTGGTCGATACGTTGGACTTCTAGAGCCGGGAGATGCACTTTTTAAGTATCTCAGGATACCAATGTCATTTCATGTCAATATGCCGCTTGCGTTGCGTTTGTCTCTCGATATTCCTTTTGCTTCCTATTTCCTATTGCGTTTATCTCTCGTATTGCACCCCTTTTCCGCTTTTTGTTTTCGTTTTCACGTGATTAGATGATTACAACAATGAATTGTATGACGGGCTTTGAAATACCACAACTTTGCGTACGAAGTTCCGAATTACATAATTTATTTCACATTTTATTCCTCTTTTTGAGATAAACGATGCCGCGGGTTACTGAAGGTAGTCGGACCCCGTTTTCGAGCTCAAAATCCTTTATTTAGGTCGATACATTGGATTTTTAGAGCCGGGAGATGCCCTTTTCGAGTTTTTTAAGATACGAATGTCATTTCTTGCCAATATGCCGCTTGTGTTACGGTTGTCTCTTGAATATTCCTTTTGCTTCCTATTTCCTATTTGCATTTGTCTCTCCTGTTGCACCCCTTTTCTGCTTTTTGTTTTCCTTTTCTTGTGATTAGACGATTACAACAACGAATTGTAGGACGGACTTTCAAATACCATAACTTTGCGTACAAAGCTCCGAATTACATGATTTTTTACACATTTTATTCTTGTTTTTGAGATAAACGATGTCGCGGGATGCTGAAGGCAGCCCAACCCCATTTTCAAGCTCAAAATTTTTTATTTAGGTCGATACATTGGATTTTTAGAGAAGGGAGATGCCCTTTCCGAATTTCGTAGTATACAAATGTCATTTCTTATCAATATGCCGCTTGCGTTGCGGTTGTCTCTCGTATTTCCTTTTGCTTACATTTTTTCCTATTTGCGTTTGTCTCTCGTGTTGCACCCCTTTTCCGCTTTTTGTTTTCGTGTTCTCGTGATTAGACGACTACGACAATGAATTGTATGATGGGCTTTCAAATACCAAAACTTTGCGAACGAAGCTCCGAATTACATGATTGTTTTCACATTTTAATCTTCTTTTCGAAATAAACAATGTCACAGGATGCTGAAGGCAGCCCAACCCCGTATTCAAGCAAAAAATCCTTTATTTAGGTCGATACGTTGGATATTTAGAGCCGTGAGATGCTCTTTGCGAGTTTCTTAGGATGCAAATGTCATTTCTTGTCAATACGCCGCTTGCATTGCGGTCGTCTCTCGGATATTCCTTTTGCTTCCTATTTCCTACTTGCGTTTGTCTCTCGTGTTGCACCCCTTTTCCGCTTTTTGTTTTCGTTTTTTCGTGATTAGATGATTACAACAATGAATTGTACGACGGACTTTGAAATACCATAACTTTGCGTATGAAGCTCCGAATTACATGATTTTTTACACATTTTATTCATCTTTTCGAGATAAACAATGTCGCGGGATGCTGAAGGCAGACCAATCTCATTTTCGAGCTCAAAATTCCTTATTTAGGTCGATACGTTGGATTTTTAGAGCCGGGAGATGCCCTTTTCATGTTTCTAAGGATACGAATGTCATTTCTTATCGATAACCGCTTGTGTTGCAAATGTCTGTCGGATATTCCTTTTGCTTCTTATTTCCTATTTGCGGTTGTCTCTTGTGTTGCACTCCTTTTTCGCTTTTTTTTTCGTTTTCTCGTGATTAGACGACTACATCAATAATTGTACGACGGACTTTGAAATACCATAACTTTGGGTACGAATTACATGATTTTTCGAGATAAGCGATGCCACGGGTTGCTGAAGGCAGCTGGACCCCGTTTTCCAGCTCAAAATCCTTTATTTAGTTCGATACGTTGGATTTTTAGAGCCGGGAGATGCCCATTTTGAGTTTCTTAGGTTACGGATGTCATTTCTTGTTGCTGCTTGCGTTGCGGTTGTCTCTCGAATATTCCTTTTGATTCCTATTTCCAATTTGCGTTTTGTCTCTCATGTTGCACCCCTTTTCAGCTTTTTGTTTTCATTTTCACATGATTAGATGATTACAACAATGAAATGTACGACGAGCTTTGAAATACAATAACTTTGCGTACGAAGCTCCGAAATACATGATTTTTTTCACATTCTATTCCTCTTTTCGAGGTAAACGATGCCGTGGGTTGCTGAATGTAGCTGGACCCCGGTTTTGAGCCCAAAATCCTTTATTTAGGTCAGTACGATGGATTTTTAGAGCCGGGAGATGCCTTTTCAAGTTTCTTAGGATACGAAAGTCACTTCTTGTCAATACGCCGCTTGCGTTGCGGTTTTCTCTCGCACATTCCTTTTGCTTCCTATTTCCTATTTGCGTTTGCCTCCCATGTTGCACCCCTTTACCGCTTTTTGTTTTCATGTTCTCGTGATTAGAGGATTATAACAAGAAATTGTACGACGGACTTTGAAATACCATAACATTACTTACGAAGCTCTGAACTACATGATTTTTTCACATTTTAGTCCTCTTTTCGAGATAAATGGTTTCAAGGGATACTGAAGGCAACCCAACACCGTTTTCAAGCTAAATATCCTTTATTTAGGTCGATACGTTGGAATTTTAGAGCCGGGAGATGCTCTTTTGAATTTTTTCTTTGGATACGAATGTCCTTCTTATCAATACGCTGCTTGCGTTGCGGTTGTCTCTTGAATATTCCTTTTGCTTGCTCTTTCCTATTTTATATTTGCGTTTGTCTCTCCTGTTGCACCCCTTTTCTTCTTTTTGTTTTCATTTTCTCGTGATTAGACGATTACAACAACGAATGGTAGGACAGACTTTGAAATACCATAACTTTGCGTACAATGCTCCGAATTACATGATTTTTTACACATTTTATTCCTGTTTTCGAGATAAACTATGTCGTGGGATGCTGAAGGCAGCCCAACCTCATTTTCGAGATCAAAATTTTTTATTTAGGTCAATACATTCGATTTTTAGAGTAGGGAGATGCCCTTTTCGAGTTTCTTAGGATACGAATGTCATTTCTTGTCAATATGTCGCTTGCGTTCCGGTTGTCTCTCGGATATTCCTTTTGCTTCCTATTTCCTATTTGTGTTTGTCTCTCGTGTTGCACCCCATTTCCGCTTTTTGTTTTCGTTTTCTCGTGATTAGACGACTACAACAATGAATTGTACGACGGGCTTTGCAATACCAAAGCTTTGCGAACGAAGCTCCGAATTACATATTTTTTTCACATTTTATTCTTCTTTTCGAGATAAACAAAGTCACAGGATGCTGAAGGCAGCTCAACCCCGTATTCAAGCTAAAAATCCTTTCTTTAGGTCGATACGTTGGATTTTTAGAGCCGTGAGATGCCCTTTGCGAGTTTCTTAGGATGCAAATGTCACTTCTTATCAATACGCCGCTTGCATTGCGGTCGTCTCTCGGATATCCCTTTTGCTTCCTATTTCCTATTTGCGTTTGTCTCTCGTCTTGCACCCCTTTTCCGCTTTTTGTTTTCATTTTTTCGTGATTAGACGATTACAACAATGAATTGTACGACGGACTTTGAAATACCATGACTTCGTGTATGAAGCTCCGAATTACATGATTTTTTACACATTTTATTCCACTTTTCGAGATAAACGATGTCGCGGGATGATGAAGGCAGCCCAACCCCATTTTCGAGCTCAAAATCCTTTGTTTAGGTTGATACATTTGATTTTTAGAGCCGGGAGATCCCCTTTTCAAGTTTCTTAGGATACGAATGTCATTTCTTATCAATACACCGCTTGTGTTGCGAATGTCTCTCGGATATTCCTTTTGCTTCTTATTTCCTATTTGTGTTTGTCTCTTGTGTTGCACTCCTTTTCCGCTTTTTGTTTTCGTTTTCTCGTGATTACGCAATCGGAAGATTGGTAGTACGCACGCTGGGAAGTGGACAAGTCTACGCCAGTTAGTTCCTATATTAGAGCTTGAATTCCCTGCATACGTGATAGTATATAAGACCATGATCATGTTAGAACTTCGTTACATCATCGGGCATCTCTCGAGACCCGTAGTGTTTAGTTCAATTAGTTTAATCCGATAGTTAGTTAGTTAGTTTATCTTATTTGCATTCCCATCACCTAATCATTTTACACGTACTACTCATTAGCTTACTAGCTTTAAAGTTGCATCGATTCCTTGTGTTTGACCCTGGTACTATACGGACCGTATTCTTGCGGAAGCGTTAGTCTAGGTAATTATTACTTGAGATTAACCACATCAAGTTTTTGGCGCCGTTGCCGGGGAATTGATTACGGCTTTAGAGTTAGGATACTTTTGAATTAGGATATAATCCTTTCCGGAGTCTTTAGTTGTTCGTATTTTTGCTTTTGTTTTCTTTTTTCTTTATTTTTTTAGTCAATTTTTTTCAACCTCTGAGAGCATAATCGAATTTTGTGTTCTTTAATTTGCGAGGTAACATGAATGAGGTACATCCCTTGTATGTCGGTATAGCTGAATTAAAAGATCAAATTTCCAGAATTTATCATATGCTGTCGAACTCACACCGTCTGCATTACTAGGAGCAACCATGGGAACAAGAAGTTTGGGGGTATGAAGAAGTGAACTACCAAGTTACAATAAGCCTTTTGGGAACACATAAAATTACGGATGGAGCGATCACCCAAACTTCCCGTATAGGAATTCCGACAGTGTGTTGAATGCCCAACATCTATTGGGCAATTTTCAGCTGCAAGCGATGCAACGAAACCAAAACTTTCAGCCATGGACGCAACCCCGAACTGAGAATTATCAATCACATGTGCTCCCATGTACGCAGCAAAAAGCTAACACCGATATTATGTCTATGCTTGCTCAAACCTTACAAGGAGAGAAAGATCACTACGCTGAACTTAGAGAGATGCAAGTGAGTTATGGAGACGTAAAGAAGGAGGCTATGGCACTCGAAACACACCTAAAGATCTTAGACAATCAAATTGCACAACTCGCTGCAAATTCCTCCAAACCACAAGGAGTTCTATCGGGAATTTCAGAAGCAAATCCTCATGAGCATGCCAACGAAATTTGCCAAAGGAATTGTAAGACGGTGGATCAGCCTACTTCAATGTCTGAAAGGGGTGAAGCATCTATCACAGTAGCGGAAACGGTTGTCAACAAGCTTAAGGAGAAACTCAAGGAGGAAGAGGAGCCAAAATATGTAAAACCAGCCTCGAGGCGACCTCCTTTACCATTTCCACAGCGTCAGCTCAAGAAGATGGTAGATTAACACAATCCTTCATCATTTGGAAAGGATGAAACGTCTACTACAATAATAGAAAAGGGCGGTGACATTAAAGAGCACAGTAAGAAAACCGAGGAGAAAGAGGAGCCAAAGTACGTAAAACTAGATCCGAGGCCACCTCCATTGCCATTCCACAATGTCAACGCATGAAAACGGTGGATCAGCCAATTCCCTCGATATTTGAAAAGGGGGCAGAATCTAACACAGCAGCTGATAAAGCTATGGAAATTGATGAGCATAAGAAGAAACCCGAGGTGTAAGTAGAGTTCAACTTAATTGACACACTTGAGCAGCCGTGCATTATCGACTTCGTGTTCCACGACGACGCCTTTGAGAATTTAGCCAAGCAAGTTTGTGAGGAATTTGGGAATACGGATTCCCTAGATATGACTCTCATAGAAGCTGGAGAAGGATTATATAAGGCACCAAAGAAGCTGCTTGACAACAAAAAGAAGAAGGAACCCCCCGACCGAGACTTCCGCACAACCTGACCTAAATGCGATGCAAATCAGTACATCAACAACCCCGAGACGCCGAGAAGCTACACCAAACGCCCAGCACATAATTGGAGCATTGACAAGGCACACAAGGTGAAGATGAAGCCTTCACACCAAAGGCTCACGCACAAAAAATTTCTGGAGACGCTGAAGGAAACAAGCGTTGAACACCTAACCGGTTTCATGGAATGCACAATTGGACTTATGGACAGCTCGACCAGAATTTTTGGACAGCACGATCTATCCCCAAACTTAGAGAACATCATGACCAATTTTAACGAAGACATGACTGATCGTGCAAGGAACTTAACTGATCCGCGTGCTATACCCAATCGAGCACACTATTCACGCGACACGCTACACACACGACGACGTCGAGGACGTCCACCTGATGAGTAACATCTTGGTCAGGCTCATGACCTTAAACAAGCGCTTCTCGGAAGGCAACCTGAGCCCTATATCCTTTTAGTTATTTCGTTTTAATTCTTTTTTAGAATTCGACTCTTATTCTTTTTTACAAGCATGCTCCTTACCAACAATCCCGAGGTATCGTATTGTCTCCTTCGATTGTGTGACTTTTGTTACAGGTTTTCCACTTCGAAATCATCCACATCATAAGGAAAGACGTGTACGTCAAACTACATCAACTCGGGACAGCAAGCACGCATCAGGTGCACACGTTCCTATCTATCGTATTTTCCCCGAGTTTTTGCATGTTAGTCATTCTCTTAGCTTTTGAACACCGGGACGGTGTTCCGTTCAAGTCTGAGGGAGTATTCTTCGAATGTCATGATTGTGATTAGGATTTAGATGTTGAGTTCTTTGTTTTGTTTTTTTGCTTTTACATTAGTTTGTTTAGAATTAGATGGACAGATATCTAGTACGAGAAATTTGGATATTTAGTCACGTCTACCCAACTATGTCGAATCGGGAACAAAAATCTAGGTTTGCTGAAACATACCTTTAGATATCGATAAGTTAGTGGTCATGCACGAATCCATAGCCTATAGTTCTATTCCTTCCCTTAGGCTTCAATTCCAAGCACTTATATGTCGAGCATACCTTGCATTCTTTGTTTTGTTTAGATCATTATATTTCCACGCACTTACACTCTGCTGTCAATAGACTAAGTGGTGGGTCGAGACGGTTTTTTTACGTCCTAAGGGTTAGAGTCAATGCAAATTCATAATAATTAATCAAAAGATAAAAAAATCAGCAATGACGCAACCTCTTCACTTCGCTAAGGTTACAAGACCTTATGAGTGTGCCAATTGGCAATCTGGGTCTAAGTAGAAGGCTGCCCTCTTCAACTCCGACATCCTAGAAACCGAGTGCGAGTATACAAAAAAAATGTGTGGAAACCAAAAAGAAGAAAAAGACACCGGAAAAAGAAGAAAAATAATTGTCTTAAGAATTGCATCGAATTCTTTGCGCATTAGAATAGGTATGGAGATTGCTTGGATGTTGTCTATGGATTAGTGAAACGAACTAAGGATATGATTAGGATTGCACGGTTAGTAGCTTTCGGTAGATAGTGGTCTAAAATCGGTGTGTTTAGATCTATATTTGTGTGACGCATTGTTGCATAGGGTGGCTAATTGTTCGAGTTGATTGTGCTAGTTTTTTGTTGTTGTCTAACTCTTCTCGTGCTTAGTTCTAGTCTTGCTCGAGGACGAGCAAAGGTTCAAGTCTGGGGGAGTTTGATAATGTCTATTTTGTTATAGTATTTTAGTCTCTTTTCATAATTTGTTTCACCATTCATTTGAAATTTACCAAGCATTAAAGGATCATTCAGTCCTCTTTTATCGTTTTCTCGTGTTTTGCAGTGAATGGAGATATCGGGATACAAACACGAGTAAATGAAGAAAAACTAAGCAAAACCAATCTCCTATTAGCTATGCACGGTCAGCATCCAAAGAATCATAAACCAGAGAAGAGAAATGGAAGCAATGGCCGATTACAAAAAAAATGGAAACAATGGCCGCTTACAAAAATGGAAACTTTTGGTGGTTGGAGCAAAAATGGAAAATTTCGGTTGCTAGAACAAAATTAAGAAGAGCTAGGTTGGAACATGAAAAAGAAAACATGGTTTATATAAAATAGAAGCAATTTTCTGGAACAAAATGTAAACTTCCAACCGCCTACACAAAAATGGAAAGATTGCCGCCTACACAAGAATTGGAAAGTGCAACCGTCAAAGATAGAAAATGGAAATGGTTTTTGAAACAATTAATGGAAATGTAAGAACAAGAAAGAAGGCAGCAAAGCAAAGAGGAAAAGGATGAAAAAGGAAAAGGAAATCGTTGTTGCACAAGAGAAAAAGGAAATACAATCTGCTGAAGAAAATAGAAACCGAGAAAATGGAAATAAACGAGAAAAGGAAATTTAGCAAAACAAGAAAAGGAACGTACTGGCTGCATAAATCAAATGGAAACATGGTTAGAGAAGAGGAAGAGGAGCTACATGGCTGGAAAATAAAGAGAAAACATTGACAATAACACAAGAATGGAAAAACTAAAGATGGAAAAACTCGAAAAAGGAAAACTGCAGTTGCTGTAAGAAAAAGGAAATTCCAGCCACTAAAGAGGAAGAAAAGAGGATGGCCAAAGGGGAGAGCTTCAACAGCCCAATTGGTATAGAAAATTAGAGAGAAAAACAGAGCACACGTAGAGAGAGAGAAGGAGCAGAACGCACACAAGAGGGCAAGGACGGAGCGACGAAGCCAGAACGCAGAGGAGCTGTTGAAGATGTCAGTAATAAAATAGGGAGGAATCTCATTCGCAACCCATGTTGAATATAGTTATCTTTTGTGTTTTTTTTTCTACGTTCATGTCCGAGCAGGTCCATAGCCATAGGTTAGCGAGCTTTGCCGATATGTAACGAAGTCTTGTTCTTAATGCTTGGTGATTCTTAATGCTTTCGTTCTTGTACGCCACTTGAATGAATGATTTATGTATTTGATCGTTTTAAGATTGATTGGTTTTTTTTAATGCTTTCGTTCTTGTACAGCACTCGAATGAATGATCATAGAAGTTTAATGAATCTACGCTAGGGGATTAGACTTTGGAACTTAGCCATGATTTAGGATTTAGTCGGTTTATAATCGATGCCAGGTCGATCGATTGAATCTAGGGATTATGATAGCAGTCTTAATGCGTTTAGTGGGTGAGATTTCGCAATCGAAAGATTGGTAGTATGCACGATAGGTAGTGGATAAGTCTACGCCAGTCAATTCCTATATTAGACCTAGAATTCCCTAAATACATGATAGTATCTAAGACCATGATCTTGTTAGAACTTCGTTGTATCATCGTGCATATCTCGAAACCCGTGGTGTTTAGTTCATTGAGTTTAGGTAATTATTACTTGAGATTAACCACATCAGTAAACGATGTCGTGGGTTGCTCAAGGCAGTCGGACCCTGTTTTCGAGCTCAAAATCCTTTATTTAGGTCGATACGTTGGATTTTAGAGTCGGGAGATACGAATGTCATTTCTTGTCAATACGAATGTCATTGCGTATGAAGCTCCAACGATTTTATTACTCTTTTTGAGATCAACGATGCCGCAGGATGCTGAAGGTAGCATGATCCTGTTTTCGAGCTCAAAATCCTTTATTTAGGTCGATATGTTGGATTTTTAGAGCCGGGAGATGCCCTTTTTAAGTTTCTTAGGATATGAATATCATTTCTAGTCAATATGTCGCTTGCGTTGAATTTCCTATTTGCGTTTCTCTCTCGTGTTTTGCTTCCTATTTCCTATTTGCGTTTCTCTCTCGTGTTGCGCTTTTTGTTTTTGTTTTCACGTGATTAGACGGCTACAACAATGAATTGTACGACGGGCTTTGAAATACCATAACTTTGCGTACGAAGTTTCGAATTACATGATTTTTTTCACATTTTATTCCTCCTTTATTTAGATTGATACGTTGGATTTTTAGAGCCAGGAGATACTCTTTTCGAGTTTCTTAGGATACGAATGTCATTTCTTGTCAATACGCAGCTTGCATAGCATTTGTCTCTCGGATATTTCTTTTACTTGTTATTTCCTATTTGCGTTTGTCTCCCGTGTTGCACCCCTTTCCGCTTTTTATTTTTGTTTTCATGTGATTAGACGATTACAACAATGAATTGTACGAGAGGCTTTGAAATACCATAACTTTGTGTACGAAACTCCGAATTACATGACTTTTTTCACATTTTATTCCTCTTTTCGAGAAAAACGATGCCGCGGGATGCTGAAGGCAGCCTGACGCCATTTTCGAGCTCAAAATCTTTTATTTAGGTCAATACGTTGGATTTTTAGATCCGGGATATGCTCTTTTCGAGTTTCTTAGGATAGGAATGTCATTTCTTGTCAATACACAGCTTGCGTTGCGTTTGTCTCTCGGATATTACTTTTGCTTCCTATTTCCTATGTGCGTTTATCTCTCGTGTTGCACCCCTTTTCCGCTTTTCGTTTTTGTTTTCACATGATTAGACGGCTACAACAATGAATTGTACGACGGGCTTTGAAATACCATAACTTTGAGTACGAAGCTCCGAATTAGATGATTTTTTTCTCATTTTATTGCTCTTTTCAAGATAAACAATACCACGGGATGCTGAAGGCAGCCTGACCCTGATTTCGAGCTCAAAACCCTTTATTTAGCTCGATAGGTTGGATTTTTAGAGCGGGGAGATGCCCTTTTTGAGTTTCTTAGGATACGAATGTCATTTCTTGTCAATACGCCGCTTGCGTTGTGTTTCTCTCTCGGACATTCCCTTTGCTTCCTATTTCCTACTTGCGTTTGTCTCTCGTGTTGCATCTCTTTTCCACTTTTTGTTTTTGTTTTCACGTGATTAGACGACTAAAACAATGAATTGTATGCAGGGCTTTGAAATACCATAACTTTGCGTATGAAGCTCTGAATTAAATGATTTTTTCACATTTTATTCTACTTTCCAAGATAAACGATGCCGTGGGATGCTGAAGGCAGCCCGACCCCATTTTTGAGCTCAAAATCCTTTATTTAAGTCAATATGTTGGATTTTTAGATTCGAGAGATGCCCTTTTCGAGTTTCTTAGGATACGAATGTCATTTCTTATCAATACGCAGCTTGCGTTGCGTTTGTCTCTCGGATATTCCTTTTGCTTCCTATTTCCTATGTGTGTTTATCTCTCGTGTTGCACCCCTTTTCCACTTTTTGTTTTTGTTTTCACGTGAATAGACGGCTACAACAATGAATTGTACGACGGGCTCTGAAATACCATAACTTTGAGTATGAAGCTCCGAATTAGATAATTTTTTTTCAAATTTTATTGCTCTTTTCGAGATAAACAATGCCGCGGGATGCTGAAGGGAGCCTGACCATGTTTTCGAACTCAAAACCCTTTATTTAGGTCGATACGTTGGATTTTTAGAGTCGGGAGATGCCCTTTTTGAGTTTCTTAGGATACGAATGTCATTTCTTGTCAATACGCCTCTTGCGTTGCGTTTCTCTCTCGGACATTCCTTTTGCTTCCTATTTCCTATTTGCGTTTGTCTCTCGTGTTGCATCTCTTTTCCGCTTTTTGTTTTTGTTTTCACGTGATTAGACGACTACAACAATGAATTGTACGTAGGGCTTTGAAATACCATAACTTTGCGTATGAAGCTTCGAATTAAATGATTTTTCACATTTTATTTCACTTTGCGAGATAAACGATCCCACGGGATGCTGGAGGCAGCCCGAACCCATTTTTGAGATCAAAATTCTTTATTTAGGTCGATATGTTGGATTTTTAAAGCTCGGAGTTGCCCTTTTCGAGTTTCTTACGATACGAATTTCATTTCTTGTCAATACGCCGCTTGCGTTGCGTTTGTCTTTTGGATATTTCTTTTGCTTCCTATTTCCTATTTGTTTTTGTCTCTCGTTTTGCACCACTTTTCCTCTTTTTGTTTTTGTTTTCACGTGATTAGACGACT
Source organism: Gynandropsis gynandra (assembly GCA_036759665.1). Lineage (NCBI taxonomy): Eukaryota > Viridiplantae > Streptophyta > Magnoliopsida > Brassicales > Cleomaceae > Gynandropsis > Gynandropsis gynandra. The sequence continues at coordinate 14,753,408 of CM071873.1, forward strand.
ACAAGAATGAATTGTACGATGGGCTTTGAAATATCATAACTTTGCGTACGAAGTTCCGAATTAAATGATTTTGTTTTCACATTTTATTCATATTTTCGAGATAAATGATGCCGCGGAATGCTGAACGCAGCTCGACCCCATTTTCAAGCTCAAAATCCTTTATTCAAGTCGATACGTTGGATTTTTAGAGCCGGAAGATGCCCTTTTTGAGTATTTTAGGATACGAATATCATTTCTTGTCAATACGCTGCTTGCATTGCGTTTGTCTCTCGGATATTCCTTTTGCTTCCTATTTCCTATTTGCGTTTGTCTCTTGTGCTGCACCCCTTTTCCGCTTTTTGTTTTTTTTTCACGTGACTAGACAACTACAACAACCAATTGTACGAGGGGCTTTGAAATACCATAACTTTGCATACGAAGCTCTGAATTACATGATTTTTTCATATTTTATTCCTCTTTTCGAGATAAACGATGCTGCGGGATGCTGAAGGCAGCCCGATCCCGTTTTCAATCTCAAAATCCTTTATTTAGGTCTATATATTGGATTTTTAGAGCCGGGAGATGCCCTTTTCGAGTTTCTTAGGATACGAATGTCATTTCTTGTCAACACACCGCTTGCGTTGCATTTGTCTCTCGGATAGTCCTTTTGCTTCCTATTTCCCATTTGAGTTTGTCTCTCGTGTTGCACCCCTTTTCCGATTTTTTTTGTTTTGTTTTTCACGTGATTAGACGACTACAACAATGAACTGTACGACAGGCTTTGGAATACCATAACTGTGCGTACGAAGCTCCGAATTACATGATTTTTTCACATTTTATTCTTATTTTTTAGATAAAAAAAATGCCACGAGATGCTGAAGGCAGCCCGACCCCGTTTTCGAGCTCAAAATCCTTTATTTAGGTCGATATGTTAGATTTTTTAAGAGGGTAGATGCCCTTTTCGAGTTTCTTAGGATACAAATGTTAATTCTTATCAATACGCCACTTGGGTTGCGTTTGCCTCTCGGATATTGTTTTGATGTCTTATTTTCTATTTGCGTTTGTCTCACGTGTTGCACCCCTTTTCCGCTTTTTGTTTTTGTTTTCACGTGATTAGACGACTACAACAATCAATTGTAGGACGGGCTTTGAAATACCATAACTTTGTGTATTGATAACATGTAGTCTGTCATAGTATTTTCATCATTCCTAGGTTTAGTTTTGATTAGTTTTCTTGGACTTTACCGAGTTATTGAGTATATTCGAGGTCTTCTTCTACGATTTCGTGTTTTGTGTAGGAAACGAAGACATGTGAAGCAAACACGAGTGATTACGGCAAATCTACCCGAAAACATGACCAAGTGATAAGAGGCTATACGTGCATGGCCACGGAACCAAACGGAACACCCTAGCGTCGAGCGAATGTAGTGCAAACAGCAAGATAACACTTCTCGCTGGGGCTTGGAAGAGGCCCCGCGCGAGCTATAACTCCAGAAAAGTTTGCACGACTCGGGGAGGCTTGGAGCACGCACGGATTTGGCTGAAGAACACGACCCCACGCGGGGTGGCTAAGGAGCCCGCGCGGGCTGCCATGACCAGTAAAGTTTGCACGGGTCGGGCTGATGAAGAGCCCGCTCGGGCTGTGGAGAAGCACTCACCCCGCGCGGGTTAAGCCTATGCCCGTGCGGGCCACCTTTCTCTCAACAACCTGTTTGAATTCAAACTCGAATTAGAAAGAGAAGAGGGGAGAACACGGTTGAAGACTTTGGCCATCCAAAGGATTCATCTGAGGCCACCGCTCAGGATGATAGAAAAGATGAACATTTACTTCATTTGTGTTTGTTTTCCTATGTATTCTGAGTAGATCTATTATCATGGGTTAGGAATGCCATTGTAATGGATAGTTTGATTTGTTAATGCTTGATTTCAAATTTGTTCAATTGTATTGTTCGATAGGTTATAGATATTTGCGTAATGCCTTCATACGTTGTTGATTTCTTGCTTGAATGAGACTAGATCTATTCGAATGAGATTAAACATGTTTGAATGAGATTAGGGATTCGTCTAGGCATCGAGAGAGTCAAACATAAGTCTCAGGAATTAGCCTTTGAATGAATTAGATTAATGATAATTTGACCGATCGGTTAATCTATTTATGAACGGTAATAATCATGGTAGAACCCCCAATGTTCGTCATGCATTTAGGTTGTAGATTTACTGTATCGGAAGGTGAGTACGTTTATATCTTAGATAGAAGGTTTAGGCTAGGGAGAGTCATTTACATTTATAGAAGTTGAGTTCCCATCCGACATGAGAGGTCAGATTCCCTATTGTTCTTCATGCATCTAGACTGTGCTACATCGGAAGATGAGTGACGTTGATTTCCTAGGTAGAGGATTTAGTCTCGGAAGAGTCATTTCCAGCATTAGAGGTTGAATTCCCTACCGTTCTTCATGCATCTAGATGTTCTGTGATACATTGGAAGATGAGTGACATTGATTTCCTAGGTAGAGTATTAGATTTTAGTTCCCCATTGTTGATATAAACCGATTTCATATTCCATAGAAACATCCATTGCATGTTCCGGTATTCCCCAAACCTGTGGTACTCCATCTTGCCGAGTCTAGCTTTGCCATCTCTTATTTCATTTATTTTCCAGTTCGATTTCCATCTATGGATCGATTTTCTTCTCGCGATATCTTAATTCTAACGCTGCACTGGTCCCCAGAGTTCGACCCTTGTACTACACGAACCGTATACTTGCGGTAGAGTTGTCTTAGAAATATAAAACCTCTGTTTCGGACCATCATGTATGAAGCTCCGAATTACATGATTTTTTTCACATTTAATTCCTCTTTTTGAGATAAACGACGCCCCGGGATGTTGAAGGCAGCCCGACCCTATTTTCGAGCTCAAAATCCTTTATTTAAATCGATACATTGGATTTTTAGAGCCGGGAGATGCCCTTTTCGAGTTTCTTAGGATACGAATGTCATTTCTTGTCAATATGCCGCTTGCGTTGCATTTGACTCTCGGATATTCCTTTTGCTTCCTATTTCCTATTTGCGTTTGTATCTCGTGTTGCTCCCCTTTTCCGTTTTTTGTTGTTTGTTTCAACGTGATTAGACGACTAAAACAATGAATTGTACGACGGGCTTTGAAATACCATAACTTTGCGTACAAAGCTCCGAATTACATGAGTGTTTTCACATTTTATTCCTCTTTTCGAGATAAACAATGCCTCAGGGATGCTAAAGGCAACCTAACCCTGTTTTTGAGCTCAAAGTCCTTTATTTAGGTCGATCCATTGGATTTTTAAAGACGGGAGATGCCCTTTTCAAGTTTCTTAGGATACGAATGTCATTTCTTGTCTATACGCCGCTTGCGTTGCGTTTGCCTCTCAGATATTCCTTTTGCTTCCTATTTCCTATTTGCATTTGTCTCTCGTGTTACACCCCCTTTTCCGCTTTTTGTTTTTGTTTTCACGTGATTAGACAACTACAACAATGAATTGTACGACGCGCTTTGAAATACCATAAATTTGCGTACAAATCTCCGAATTACATGATTGTTTTCACATTTTATTCCTCATTTTGAGATAAACGATGCCCTGGGATGCTGAAGGCAGCCCGACCCCGTCTTCGAGCTCAAAATCCTTTAGTTAGGTTGATACATTGGATTTTTAGAGCAGGGAGATGCCCTTTTCGAGATTCTTAGGATACGATTGTCATTTCTTATCAATACGCCTTTAACGTTTCATTTTCATACGTATTTTTTGCACGATTTTAGAGATTTTTACGATATAGATGCGATGTTTACGTATGATTTTGTATTTATTTTACTCGTTTTACATGTGCTTGTGTTGTTGGTGTCTCGGGAAGCTTCTCATCCTCATCATCCTCTTTACTCGTTTTCGTGTTTTCGTGTTCTTACAGGTTTTAATGTGTATTCGGTTCATTTTGGAGCTAAAGGATGTACACGAGACAAAGTACCAACATCAAGGATCATCACGAAACAAACAGGACGAGAATTCGGCGAGTGATCTGTTATCAAAGTTAAACAAATAACCTAAACTACCCGCAAGTGCACGACACGTGTGTAGTACTTCTGGTGTCGATCCCACAGGGACTACACAACACAACCTAAACTCAAACTACGAATCAAACTTGCAACGAACGAATATGGAATTTGGGAATGAAATACTATAAACAAATAAACAAATGAGTTCCTAACAATGAGACAAACGTTTCAGGAATCCGGTTTCACCACAACACTGCCGAAACAAACAATCAACCTATCTATCATGCAATCCCAGTCAAGTTAACTAAGGCAGACGATCCTAATATGATATCTACCCTCTCACAAGGCATAGACACGTGATCTAATCAAGTTATCCCCTACTTTTGTGGTTGACACCTTGAACTAAACCCATAAGATCTGTGGTTCATCCGTTTTACCCTCAACCGCTGCTACCCTACTTTCGTGGCCTAACCTCGGTTGTTCTAAACCTGATTATCTAGAATTAGAATTCTCCTTTTGGTCCTTCTCCTAAGTTCCTAAAACATGCATCTACGTGGCCATCGCAAACACAAGTCAATGAAGCATTCAGATAAAGAATAGATAAACAAAAACGGGAAGATGCATTCAAAGATAAATCAAAGTGGTTCCGGGATAGCCATGGGGTAATCCCTTCTCCTATAACAAAACAAACTACTCGTTCATGCGTCCGTAAACAAACATAATTGAAGTAGAAAGTCTAACGAACATGAAAACCAAACGAAACCGAAGTCTTGGATCGATCTCCAATGCTCCTTGTACTTCTCCTTCGCAAGAATCTCCTTCTTCTCTCTACTCTCTCTCCTCGTGTGAATTCTCCAAAACTCTCTAACTGAAGCTCCCTCGACCCCTAGCTACTGATCTTCCTTTTCCTTCTTCTTTTCTGTCCTTTTCTCCTCCTTTTTCCTTATGGTCGTTCGTTCTTTTCCTTTTGTTGCAGCAGCCACCAATTTTGCGTTTTCATGAGTTTTTCATTCTTGATTAAGTTGGGCAACGTTTCCATTACTTTCTCCAGCAAAATATCATGTATTCCTCTTCTCTAAAGTCGTTTTCTTTTTTGTAAAATTCCCCAACAAATTCCTTTTCGTTCTAAGACAAATTAACTTATCTGGTGTTGAAGGTGACGGATGCGACCCGCACGGGCTGAGTGTGTGACACACGCACGTGCGGCGCGCATGAACGCGCATGATCGTGATGGAAAACAAGGCGACCCGTGTGGGCTAGGGAGTGCCCACTCGGGCTGATGCGTGTCCCGGTCGGGCTGGGTGTGCCCCGCTCGGGCTGATGCCCCGACCGTGCTGATAGTTTGCCCGACTCGTGCTTTAGTTGCTGGACAAAATTTCGAACTAAATGCCCTGCGCGGGCAAGGGTGTACCCCGCGAGGGCTAAGCTTGTTCCTCACCGATTCTCGTCCCGTTTGTTCCGTGATGATCCTCGATGTTGGTACTTTTTCTTGTGCACGTCCTTTAGCTCCAAAATGAATCGAATTTGCATTAAAACCTATATAAGAACACGAAAACATGGAAACGAGTAAAACAGATACAAAATCATACGTAAACATCGCATCTATATCGTAAAAATCTCTAAAATCTGCAAGGAAAATGTACGAAAACGAGAGGATCAGCGAGGAACAAGCTCAGCCCGCGCGGGGCACTCCCTAGCCCGCGCGGGGCCTTTAGTGCAGCATTTGGTCCAGCAGATTGAGCACGGGTCGAGCAAGCCATCAACACGGTCGGACTTCACCATGACACTCAGCCCGCACGGGTCACTCGTTAGCCTGTGCGGAGAGGTCTTATTTTCACCGTGCACATTGCGCCGCGCCCACGCGAGGCACAAACTCAGCCCGCGCGGGTCACGTCCGTCACCTGCAACTACCAGATAAGTTAATTTATCTAAACGCAAAAAGGAACTTTGATGTGGTTAATCTCAAGTAATAATATGCCTAGACTAACGTTTCCGCAAGAATATGGATCGTATAGTGCCAGGGTCGAACACAAGGAATTGATGCAACTCTAAAGCTATTAAACTAATGGATAAGACTTGTGAAATCGATAAGTGATGGGAATGCGAATGCAACTAAACTAAACTTATTGACGGGATAAACTCAATGACTAAACAGCACGGATTTCGAGAGATGCACGATGATGCAATCGAATTTCTAACAAGATCATGGTTATAGATATCGTTACGTAATTGAGGAATTCAACCTCTTTCCTAGGGAATGACTCTCCCGATGCATAAATCCACTATCTAGCATGCGTACTACCAATCTCCCAATTGTGTAATCTCACCTACTAGATGCATTAAGACCGCTATCCTAATTCCTAAGTTCAATCAATCGACTGGCCAAGGTTCTAAATCAATTGAGACTTCATATCATGGCTACGTACCAAGATCCAATTCAACTCCCAATGCAATTAGATCTTTATAGACATTCATTCAAGTGGCCAACAAGAACAAAAGCATTACGAACAACCAATCAATCTGAAATGATCAAATATTATAACCAAGCGTTAAGAACAAAACTTCATTACAAATCGGAAAAACTCTCTAACCCATGGCTGTGGATCTACTTAGACATGAACTCAGCAAAAGAAACACAAAAGATAACTATGTTCGACATAGATAAAGAACGAGATCCCTCCCTATTCTATTATTGACGTCTTTAATACTTCCTCCATGTTCCGCCTACTTCGTTCTGTCCTTCTCTCTCTTTCTCTGTGTCTCTGAATGTCTCCTCTGATGTCTGGTTCGTCTCCTAGACCTAGAAGGCTTCTTTTCTCATTAATTGCCCGTTCAAACATTCAAATTAGTTAGTTCCGCATTAGGCGGCCCGCGCGGGCACAAGTTCAGCCCAATCGTGCAGGCGGTCAGCCCTGTCGTGCACTCTTCTCAGCCCGAGCGGGCTTGCTTGCACGACCGTGTAGGATTTCAGCCCGAGTCGTGTTCGGTCTCGGTGATATTTTAGTCTAAATTTGGAGAAGTGTAGCCCGAGCGGGTCCTCTCTTGCAGCCCGAGCGGGCATGGTCACCCGACCGTGTGGTCTATCAGCCTGAGTCGGGCTAAGTCTCGGGGATTTTCAGCCTTAATTTCATAATTTTAGCCCGGGCGGGTCCAATGCTTAGCCCGAGCGTGTAGCCTTCAATTGTTGTTTCCACTCCTTTCGCTCGATGCTTGAGTGTTCGATTTGGATCAGTAGCCTTGCTAATGTTGTATCTTGTATTCAATCACGTTTTCAGGGTGGAATTGATGTAATCACTCGTGTTTTCCTTCATGTCTTCGTTTCCTATACAAAACATGAAATGGTAGATGAAGTCCTCGAATAAACTCAATAAATCTGTAAAATCCAAGAAATCTAATCAAAACTAAACCTAAGAATCATGTAAATACTACGACAGATTACATGTTATCAAACTTGTTGGTGACTTATACAAAAAGGAAAACGACTTTAGAGATGAGGAATAAGAGATATTTTGCTGGAGAAAGGAATGGAAACGTTGCCCAACTTGATCAAGAATGGAAAACTCATGAAAAGGCAAAAACGGTGGCTGCTGCAACGAAAGGAAAAGAACTGAACGGCTAAAAGGAAAAACAAGGAGAAAAGGAAAGAAAAGAACAAAATATCACTTGTTGTGGCACTCGCTCGATACTTAAATTAACAAGGAGAAAAGGAAAGAAAAGAAGAAGGAAAAGGAAGAAGAGGAGCTAGGGGTCGGAGGAGCTGGAGTGGAGCATTGGAGATCAATTCAAGACTTCGGTTTCGTTTGGTTTTCATGTTCTTTAGACTTTCTACATCAATTATGTTGTTTGTTTTTTAACGCATTAGCGAGTAGTTTGTTTTGTTCAAGGAGAAGGGATTAGCACATGGCTATCCCGCAACCACTTTGATTTATCTTTGAATGCAATTTCCCGTTTTCGTTTATCTATTCTTTGTCTGAGAGCTTGAATGACTTGTATTTACGAAGGCCAAGTAGAATCATCTGTTAGGGATTAGGAGAAGGACCGAAAGGATAATTCTAGTCCTAGAAGATCAGGTTTAGAACAACCAAGGTTAGGCCACGAAAGTAGGGTAGCAGCGGTTGAGGGTAAAACGGATGAATCAAGAACTTATGGGTTTAGCTTAAGGTGTCAGCAACGAAAGTAGGGGATAACTTGACTAGATCACGTGTCTATGCCTTGAGAGAGGGTAGATATCATATTAGGATCTTCTGCCTTAGATAACTTGATCGGGATTGAATGATTAGATAGGTTGATTGTTGGTTTCGGTTAGTGTTGAGGTGGAACCAGATTCCTAAAATGTTTGTCTTATTGTTAAGAACTTGTTTAATTCTTAAAACCAATATTCGTTCGTTTGCAAGTTTGATTCATAGTTTGAGTTTAGGTTGTGTTGCGTAGTCCCTGTGAGATCGACACCTAAAGTACTACACACGTGCCATGCACTTGCGGGTAGTTTAGGTTAAATATTTGTTTAACTTTGATACGCATCACTCCCCTTGCGTTGCATTTGTCTCTCGAATATTCATTTTTCTTCATATTTCCTATTTTTGTTTGTCTCTCGTGTTGCATCCCTTTTCCGCTTTTTGTTTTCATTTTCACGTGATTAGACAACTACGACAGTGAATTGTACGATGGGCTTTGAAATACCATAACTTTGCGTACGAAGCTCCGAATTACATGATTTTTTTCGCATTTTATTCCCCTTTTCGAGATAAACGATGTTCCAGGATGCTGAAAGCAGCCCGAATCCATTTTTGAGCTCAAAATCTTTTATTTAGATCGATACGTGTGATTTTTAGAGTCGGGAGATGCCCTTTTCGAGTTTCTTAGGATACGAACGTCATATCTTGTCAATACGCCGCTTGCATTGCGTTTGTCTCTCGGATATTGCTTTTGCTTCTTATTTCCTATTTGCGTTTGTCTCTCGAGTTGCACCCTTTTTCCGCTTTTTGTTTTTGTTTTCACGTGATTAAACAACTACAATAGTGAATTGTACGACGGGCTTTGAAATACCATAACTTTGTGTATGAAGATCCGAATTACTTGATTGTTTTTCACATTTTATTCCTCTTTTCGAGATAAACCATTCCCTGGGATGCTGAAGGCAGCCCGACCCCGTTTTCGAGCTCAAAATCCTTTATTTAGTTCAATACGTTGGATTTTTAGAGCCGGGAGATGCCCTTTTGAGTTTCTTAGGATACGAATGTCATTTCTTGTCAATACGCCGCTTGCTTTGCGTTTGTCTCTCGAATATTCCTTTTGCTTCCCATTTCCTATTTGCGTTTGTCTCTCGTGTTGCACCCCTTTTTCATTTTTTTCACGTGATTAGACGACTACAACAATGAATTGTACGACGGGCTTTGAAATACCATAACTTTGCGTACGAAGCGCCGAATTACATGATTGTTTTCACATTTTATTCCTCTTTTCGAGATAAATGAAGTCGTGGGTTGCTGAAGGCAGCCTGACCCCATTTTCGAGCTCAAAATTCTTTTATTTAGGGCGATGCGTTGGATTTTTAGAGTCGGGAGATGCCCTTTTCGAGTTTCTTAGGATACGAATGTCATTTCTTGTCAATACGCCGCTTGCGTTGCGTTTGTCTCTTGGATTCCTTTTTATTTCTACTTCCTATTTGTGATTGTCTCTCGTGTGCACCCCTTTTCTGTTTTTTGTTTTTGTTTTCATGTGATTAGACGACTACAACAATGAATTGTACGACGGGCTTTGAAATACCATAAATGTGTGTATGAAGCTCTGAATTACATGATGTTTTCACATTTTATTCCTCTTTTTGAGATAAACAATGCCGTGGGGTGCTGAAGGCAGCCCGATCCCATTTTCAAGCTCAAATTCTTTTATTTAGGCCGATAGGTTTGATTTTTAGAGCCAAGAGTTGCCCTTTACGAGTTTCTTCGGATACAAATATCAATTCTTATCAATACGCCGCTTGTGTTGCGTTTGTCTCTTGGATTCATTTTTCTTTTTACTTCCTATTGGCATTTGTCACTCGTGTGCACCCCTTTTTGTTTTTGATTTTTGTTTTCACGTGATTAGACGACTACAACAATGAATTGTACGACGCGCTTTAAAATACCATAACTTTGTCTACGAAGCTCCGAATTACATGATGTTTTTTCACATTTTATTCCTATTTTCGAGATAAATTATGCCTCGGGATGCTGAAGGCAACCCGATCCCGTTTTCAAGCTCATCATTCCTTTATTTATATCGATACGTTGGATTTTTAGAGCCGGGAGATGCCCTTTTCGAGTTTCTTAGGATACAAATGTCATTTCTTGTCAATACGCCACTTGCGTTGCATTTATCTCTCGGATATTCCTTCTGCTTCCTATTTCCAATTTGCGTTTGTCTCTCGTGTTGCAACCCTTTTCCGTTTTTTTTTTTCACGTGATTAGACGACTATAACAATGAATTGTACGACGGGGTTTGAAATACCATAAATTTACGTATGAAGCTCTGAATTACATGATTGTTTTCACATTTTATTCCTGTTTTCCAAATAAACGATGCCCCGGGATGCTGAAGACAGCCCGACCCAGTGTCACGAACAAAATCCTTTATTTAGGTTGATACATTGGATTTTTATATTCGGGGGATGACCTTTTCAAGTTTCTTAGGATAAGAATGTTATTTCTTGTCAATACCCCGCTTGCGTTGCGTTTGTCTCTCGGATATTCCTTTTGCTTCCTATTTCCTATTAGCGTTTGTCTCTCGTGTTGCACCCCTTTTCTGCTTTTTGTTTTTGTTTTGACGTGATTAGATAACTACAAGAGTGAATAGTACGATGGGCTTTGAAATACCATAACTTTGCGTACGAAGCTCTGAATTACATGATTGGTTTCACATTTTATTCCTCTTTTGGAGATAAACGATGCCCCAGGATGTTAAAGGCAGCCCGACCCCATTTTTTAGCTCAAAATCCTTTATTTATATCGATACATTGGATTTTTAGAGCCGAGAGATGCCCTTTTCGAGTTTCTTAGGATACGAATGTCATTTCTTGTCAATACGCCGATTGCGTTGCGTTTGTCTCTCGGATATTCCTTTTGCTTCCTATTTCCTATTTGCATTTGTGTCTCGAGTTGCACCCCTTTTTCGCTTTTTTTTTTGTTTTCACGCGATTAGACAACTACAACAGTGAATTGTAAGACGGGCTTTGAAATACCATAACTTTGCGTACGAAGCTCTGAATTACATGATTTATTTCACATTTTATTCTCTTTTCGAGATAGACGATGCCCCGGGATGCTGAAGGCAGCCCGACCCCGTTTTTGAGCTCAAAATCTTGTATTTAGTTCGATATGATGGATTTTTAGAGCCGAGAGATGCCCTTTTCGAGTTTCTTAGTATACGAATGTCATTTCTTGTTAATACGCAGCTTGCGTTGCATTTGTCTCTCGAATATTTCTTTTGCTTCATATTTCCTATTTGTATTTGTCTCTCGTGATGCACCCCGTTTCCGTTTTTTGTTTTTTTGTTTTTTGATTTCACGTGATTAGACGACTATAACAACAATGAGACGGGCTTTGAAGTACCATAACTTTGCGTAGGAAGCTCCGAATTACATGATATTTTTCACATTTTATTCCTCTTTTGGAGATAAATGATGCCTCGGGATGCTGAAGGCAGCCCGACCCCATTTTCAATAACAAAATTCTTTATTTAGGTCAATTCATTGGATTTTTAGAGTCGGGAGATGCCCTTTTCGAGTTTCTTAGGATACGAATGTCATTTCTTGTCAATACGCGGCTTGCGTTGAGTTTGTCTCTCGGATATTACTTTTGCTTCCTATTTCCTATTTGCGTTTGTCTCTCGTGTTGCAACCCATTTCCGCTTTTTATTTTTGTTTTCACGTGATTAGACAACTACAACAATGAATTGAATGACGGGCTTTGAAATACAATAACTTTGCGTAGGAAGCTCCAAATTACATGATTATTTTCACATTTTATTCCCCCTTTTTAAGATAAACAATGCCCCGATATGCTGAAGGCAGCCCGATCCCGTCTTCGAGCTCAAAATCCTTTATTTATGTCGATGCATTGGATTTTCAGAGCAGGGGGATGCCCTTTTCGAGATTCTTAGGATACGAATATCATTTCTTGTCAATACGCCGCTCGTGTTGCGTTTGTCTCTCGGAGTTGTGAGAGGCAGGTCGGGTTGAAGATCCACGTGCCGGCCCGAGACATCACGACCATACACGCCGCTCGTGTTGCGTTTGTCTCTCGGATATATTTTTGCTCCTATTTCCTATTTGCATTTGTGTCTCGTGTTGCACCCCGTTTCTGCTTTTTGTTTTTGTTTTGACGTGATTAGACAACTACAATAGTGAATTGTACGACGGGCTTTGAAATACCATAACTTTGCGTACGAAGCTCCTAATTACATTATTGGTTCCACATTTTATTCCTCTATTGGAGATAAACGATGCCCCGGGATGCTGAAGGCAGCCCGACCCCATTTTCGAGCTCAAAATCTTTTATTTAGGTCGATATGGTTGATTTTTAGAACTGGGAGATGCCCTTTTCGAGTTTCTTAGGATACGAATGTCATTTCTTGTCAATACGCCGATTGCGTTGCCTTTCTCTTGGATATTCCTTTTGCTTCCTATTTCCTATTTGCATTTGTGTCTCGAGTTGCACCCCTTTTCCGCTTTTTGTTTTTGTTTTCACGTGATTAATCAACTACAACAGTGAATTGTACGACTGGCTTTGAAATACCATAACTTTGCGTACGAAGCTCTGAATTATATGATTTTTTTCACATTTTATTCCTCTTTTTGATCTAATTGTTTTTGTGGGATGCTGAAGGCAGCCCAACCCCATTTTCGAGCTCAAAATCCTTTATTTAGGTTGATACGTTGGATATTTGGAGTCGGGAGATGCTCTTTTCAAGTTCCTTAGGATACGAGTGTCATTTCTTGTCAATACTCCGCTTGTGTTGCGTTTGTCTCTCGGATATTCCTTTTGCTTCCTATTTCCTCTTTGTGTTTGTCTCTTGTGTTGCACCCCTTTTCCGCTTGTTGTTTTTGTTTTCACGTGATTAGACGACTACAACAATGAATTGTACGACGAGCTTTGAAATACAATAACTCTGCGTACGAAGCTTAGGATTACATGATTTTTTTACATTTTATTCCTCTTTTCAAGATAAACGATGCTTCGAGATGCTGATGGCAGCCCGTCCCCGTTTTCAAGCTCAAAATCCTTTATTTGGATCGATACATTGGATTTTTAGAGCAGGGAGATGCCCTTTTCGAGATTCTTAGGATACGAATGTCATTTCTTGTCGATATGCCGCTTTACTTTTGCTTCCTATTTCCTATTTGTGTTCGTCTCTCGTGTTGCACCCCTTTTCAGCTTTTTGTTTTTTTTACGTGATTAGACAACTACAATAGTGAATTGTACGATGGGCTTTGAAATACCATAACTTTGCGTACGAAGCTCCGAATTACATGATTTGTTTCAAATTTTATTCCTATATTGGAGATAAACGATATCCCGGGATGTTGAAGGCAGCCTGACCCCATTTTCAATCTCAAAATCCTTTATTTAGGTCGATACGTTGGATTTTTAGAGCCGGGAGATGCCCTTTTCGAGTTTCTTAGGATACGAATGTCATTTCTTGTCAATACGCCAATTATGTTGCGTTTATCTCTCGGATATTCCTTTTGTTTCTTATTTCCTCTTTGCATTTGTGTCGTAAGTTTCACCCCTTTTCCGCTTTTTGTTTTCACGTGATTAAACAACTACATCAGTGAATTGTACGACGGGCTTTGGAATACCATAACTTTGCATACGAAGGTCCAAATTACATGATTTGTTTCACATTTTATTCCCCTTTTTTAGATAAACAATGCCCCGGGATCCTGAAGGCAGCCCAACCCCGTTTTCGAGCTCAAAATCTTTTTTTTTTTTTTTGATACATTGGATTTTTAGAGCTGGGAGATGCCCTTTTTGAGTTTCTTAGGATACGAATGTTATTTCTTGTCAATACGCCGCTTGCGTTGCGTTTGTCTCTCGAATATTCCTTTCGCTTCCTATTTCCTTATTTTGTTTGTCTCTCGTGTTGCACCCCTTTTTTGTTTTTTGTTTTTGTTTTCACGTGATTAGACGACTACAACAATGAATTGTATGACGGGCTTTGAAATAGCATAACATTGCGTACGAACCTACGAATTACATGATTTTTTCACATTTTATTCCTCTTTTCGACATAAGTGTTGCCCCGGGATACTGATGGCAGCCCAACCCAGTTTTCAAGCTCAAAATCCTTTATTTAGGTCGATACATTGGATTTTTTTAGCCGGGAGATGCCCTTTCGAGATTCTTAGGATACGAATGTCATATCTTGTCAATACGCCGCTTGCGTTGCGTTTGTCTCTCGGATATTCCTATTGCTTCATAATTCCTATTTCCGTTTGTCTCTCGTGTTGTACCCCTTTTCTGCTTTTTTTTTGTTTTCACGTGACTAGATGACTACAACAATGAATTCTACGACGGGCTTTGAAATACCATAACTTTGCGTATGAAGCTCCAAATTACATGGTTTTTTAATTTTTTTTTATTCCTCTTTTCAAGATAAATAATTCCACGGGATGCTAAAGGCAACCTGACCCCGTTTTCGAGCTCAAAATCATTTATTTAGGTTGATACGTTGGATTTTTAGAGCTGGGAGATGCCATTTTCGAGTTTCTTAGGATACGAATGTCATTTCTTGCCAATACGCCGCTTGCGTTGCGTTTGTCTCTCTAACATTCGTTTTGCTTCCTATTTCCTATTTGCATTTGTCTGTCGTGTTGCACCCCTTTTCCTCTTTTTGTTTTGTTTTGACGTGATTAGACGACTACAACAATGAATTGTACGACGGGCTTTGAAATACCATAACTTTGCGTACGAAGTTCCGAATTACATGATTTTTTCACATTTTAGTCCTCTTTTTCAAATAAACGATGCTGCAGGTTGCTGAAGGCAGCCCAACCCCGTTTTTGATCTCATAATCCTTTATTTAGGTCGATACGTTGGATTTTTAGAGTCGGGAGATGCCCTTTTCGAGTTTCTTAGGATACGAATGTCATTTCTTGTCAATACGCGTCTTGCGTTACGTTTGTCTCAAGGATATTCTTTTGGCTTCCTAAATCCTATTCGCGTTTATCTCTCGTGTTGCACCCCTTTTCCACTTTTTTTTATTTTCCTGTAATTAGACTACTACAACAATGAATTGTACGACGAGCTTTGAAATACCATAACTTTGCGTATGAAGCTCCGAATTACATGATTTTTTTCATATTTTATTCCTCTTTTTGAGATAAACGATGCCGTGGGATGTTGAAGACAGCCCGACCCAACTTTCGAGCTCAAAATGCTTTATTTAGGTCGATACATTGGATTTTTACAGTCGGGAGATGCTTTTTTCGAGCTCAAAGCTCCGAATTACATGATTTTTGATGCGTTCTCAAAGTTAAATAAAATAACCTAAACTACCCGCAAGTGCACGGCACGTGTGTAGTATTTTAGGTGTCGATCCCAAATAGACTACGCAACACTTCCTAAACTCGAACTAGGAATCAAACTTGCTAACAAAAGAATATGGATGAAGAATGAAATACTGAAAGTAAATAAACTACTTGGGTTCTAACAATAAGACAAACGTCCTAGGAATCCAGTTTCACCACAAGACTACCGAAACCGACGATCAATCTATCTATCATGCAATCCCAATTAAAGCTATCTAAGGCAGACGATCCTAATATGATATCTACCCTCTCTCGAGGCATAGACACGTGATCTAGACAAGCCGCCCCTACTTTCGTGGCTGACACCTTGAACTAAACCCATAGGCTCTATGATCCATGCGTTCACCCTCAACCGTTGCTACCCTACTTTTGTGGCCTAACCTCGGTTGTTCTAAACCTGATCTTCTAGGACTAGAATTCTCCTTTCGGTCCTTCTCCTAACCCCTAACACATGTATCTATGTGGCCATCGCAAACACAAGGGAATTCAAGCGCTCAGATAGAGAATAGATAAACTAGAACGGGAAGATGCATTCAAAATAGAAAAAAAGTTGTTCTGGGATAGCCAAAGGCTAATCCCTTCTCCTAGAACAAACAAACTACTCGCTCATGCGTCTGTAAACAAACATAAACAATGTAGAAAGTCTAAGGAACATGAAAACCAAACAAAACCGAAGTGTCGGGGCTTGATCTCCAATGCTCCTCGCTTGTCTCCTCGCAAGAATCTCCTCAATCACCAGCTAAATTAATCTCCAATGTAAGCTTGCTCTAATGACGTCTTCTGCCTCCTTTTAAGCCTCCTAAATCGGTCTAGATGTTGCCTAAATTGCCCC
>CM071873.1:14769940-14786870 GCA_036759665.1 Gynandropsis gynandra
AATTGTGCACAAAATTGGCCGTAGGTTTTGCCCGATCGTGCATGAGTTGTGCCCGACTGGGTGGAAGCTCTTCATGCCGAATCTCGTCCTGTTTGTCCCGTGATGATCCCCAAAGTTGTTCCTTAGCTCCGTGCATGTCCTTTAGCTCCAAAATGATCCAAATACGCGTAAAAACCTGTAAGAACATGAAAACACGAAAACAAGTAAAACGGAAACGGAATCATACGTAAAACAACACATATATATCAAAAACGTCTCCTAAATCGTGCAAGAAATACGTATGAAAACGAGATGATCAATTTTTTTCACATTATATTCGTTTTGGAGATAAACGATGCTGCGGGCAGCTGTAGGCAGCCCATCCCATTTTCGAGCTCAAAATCCTTTATTTAGGTCGATAGTTGGATTTTTAGAGCCGAAAGATGCCCTTTTCGAGTTTCTTAGTACAAGAATGTCATTTCTTGTCAATATGCCTGATGCGTTTCAAGTTAAATAAATTTTAACCTAAACTACCCGCAAGTGCATTGCACGTGTGTAGTACTCTTGATGTCGATCCCACAGGGACTATGCAACACAAACTAAATTCAAACTATGAATCAAACTTGCAAACAACGAAGTATTGGTTTTAAAATTGGTATAACTAAAAATAATTAAACGAACGAGTTCTTAACAGTGAGACAAACGTTTGATCATCTCGTTTTTATACGTATTTCCCGCTTGATTTAAGAGATGTTTATGATATAGATACAATGATTACATATGACTTTTTATCCGTTTTACTTGTTTTTGTGTTTTTGTGTCCTTACAGGATGTAATGCAAATTTGGTTCATTTTGGAGCTAAAGGACGTATACGAGACAAAGTACCAACATTGAGAATCATCACGGAACAAACGAGACGAGAATCGGCGAGGAATAGGCAGCTTGTTGTACTATGGAGTTCTCTAAACTCTTCACATGGTTGCTCAAGGATTCCATCTGAGTTTTGATCACATTGATCGTTGTCCCCACATCCTCATTGAATTTGGTTTAAATTGATTGTTGCTGCCTTTGCTCCTTGATAAATTCGAGCATTACCGCCTCAAGGTTTGACGATAGGGCTTGAGGTGGTTCAGGAGCTTGCGAAACTTGTTGAGCATTCTGAAATTGCTGATTATTTTGCTGGTACGGCTGCTGTGGTTGCTGAAATCCCGAACACTTCATCGGTTGAGTCGTTCGGTATGAGAGATTCGGGTGGTTCCTCCAATTCGGGTTGTAGGAAATTCCCAAATTGCATGTTTCTTCGCTGTTGGGCATAGTTCATCTGTTCGAAGTCTTCATGTACCGTGCATTGATAAGCCACGTGTTTTGTATCTCTGCAATTCACGCAGTACATAGCATTTGCTGCATTACCCGTTGCTCTTCCCTGATTCAGCTCATATAGTCCTCGAGTTATATTAGGCATACCACTCGGTGTGGACCACATGGTGTGGTTCATGGCGAGGTTATTGATCAGCTCGTATGCCTCCTCCACACTCAGATCCATAAACGATCCTCAAGCAGCGTTATCCAATGTCGTTCGGTGTTCGTCTAAAATTCCATTGTAAAAAGTTTGGATAACATACCACTACTCGAGACCATGGTGTGGACACATCTGTAGAAGATCCTTAAATCTGTCCCACGCTTCAAACAACGTTTCTCAATCTCTGCATCTAAACGTTGTGATATCCCCCCTCATTTGAATCGTCTTTCTCGGAGGAAAGAATCATGAGACGAACAATGTGCAGAACTGGTCCCAAGTCGTGATTGAACCAGAAGGAAGCGATTGCAGCCATGTTTTCGCTCGTTCCCCAATTGAGAAGGGAACAGATGCAGGAAGATCGTGTCCTCAGAGACTCAGTGTATTTTGAAAGTACCGGAAAGCTCTAGGAAGTCTTTGAGGTGCTGATGGGGATCCTCGTGATTTCCACCCATGAATTGCTTCTGATAAAGCATGTTGATCATCGCCGACTTAATTTCAAATTGTTCCCTAGCAACAGCAGGCATCCATATAGTTGTTTGCACGTTGTTCATATTTGGCACCACGTAATCTCTGAGGCGACATGGTGGAGGAGCCTGAGGTTCTCGCGGTTGAGGTGCGAGTTGCTGTTGCTGCATATGCCCATGGTCATTATGATTATCCATCTCTCGTTGATTAGGCGGCTCTACGAAGGACAAATAAAAATGATTTAGGTAGAAAGAACAAAAGAAAAGAAAACAAAAAGGAAAAACAAATCAATAATGAATCTAGGCTCGAATCTAAGACTTGTTGACAATAGTCCCCGGCAACGGCGCCAAAAACTTGATGTGTTTCAAGTTAAACTAAATTTTAATCTAAACTGCCCGCAAGTGCACGACACGTGTGTAGTACTCTATGTGTCGATCTCACAGGGACTATGCAACACAAACTAAATTCAAACTATGAATCAAACCTGCAAACAATGAAGTATTGGTTTTAAGATTGAAATAACGAAAAACAATTAAACTAACGAGTTCTTAACAGTGAGACAAAAGTTCTAGGAATCCGGTTACACCACAACACTACCGAAACCAACAATCAACCTATCTAATCATGCAACCCCGATCAAGTTATCTAAGACAGAAGATCCTAATATGATATCTACCGTCTCTCAAGGCATAGACACATGATCTAGTCAAGTTATCCCCTACTTTCGTGGCTGACACCTTAAGCTAAACCCATAAGTTCTATGATTCGTCCATTTTACCCTCAACCGTTGCTACCTACTTTCATGGCCTAACCTCGGTTGTTCTAAACTTGATCTTCTAGGACTAGAATTCTCCTTTTGGTCCTTCTCCTAATCCCTAACACATGCATCTACTTCGCCTTCGTAAATACAAGTCATTCTAGCACTCAAACAAAGAATAGATAAACGAAAATGGGAAATTGCATTCAAAGATAAATCAAATGCGGTTCCGGGATAGCCAAGGGCTAATCCCATCTCCTAGAACAAAACGACTACTCGCTCATGCGTTCAAAAGAAAACATAATCGAAGTAGAAACTCTAAAGAACATAAAAACCAAACGAAACCGAAGTCCTGATTTGATCTTCAACGCCCCTTGAATGTCTCCTCCGCAAGAGTGTTCTTCTTCTCTGATTCTCTCTCTGCTCTCTCTCACGTATGAATTCTGAAAAACTAACTGAATCTCCTCGACCCCTAGCTCTTCCCCTTCCTTTTCATTTTTCTTTTCTTTCCTTTTCTCCTGGTTTTCCCTTTTGGCCGTTCATTTCTTTCCTCTTTTTCGCAGCAGCCACTGTTTTACCTTTTTCATGTGTTTTCCATTCTTGATTAAGTTATGCAATGTTTCCATTCTTTTCTCCAGCAAAATATCTCTTATTCATCTTCTCTTATGCCTTTTTCCTCTTTGTATATGTAACTAACAAGTTCCTTTTCGTGTTTAGACAAGTTTTCTTTTCTGGTTTTTGCAGGTGACAGACGCGACCCGCATGGGCTGGAGTATGTGCCCCGCGCAGCTCCCTTGCTGTGTTGTGCTCGTTGGAACTAGGCCCCACATGGGTTGATGTGTGCCCCGCGTGGGCTAAAGCATGCCATGATGACCCGCGCGTGCTGATGACCTCCTCGACCCGTGCTGAGTTGGATGGAGGTTGTAGCCCGTGCAGGCTAGGTGAAGGCCCCGTGTGGGCTGTGTTAGTCCTTTCCGATACTTGTCCCGTTTGCTCCGTTATGATCCTCGATGTTAGTATTTTGTCTCGTGTATATCCTTTACCTCCAAAATGAACCGAACATGCATTAGAACCTGTAAGAATACGAAAACACAAAAAAGTGTAAAAAAGATACAAAATCATACGTAAACACCGCATCTATATCGTAAACATCTCTGAAGTGCTGCAAAAACATACGTATGAAAATGAAACGATCAACACCGCTTGCGTTGCGTTTGTTTCTCATATATTCCTTTTGTTTCCAATTTCCCATTTGCATTTGTCTCTCGTGTTGCACCCCTTTTCCGCTTTTTGTTTTTGTTTTCACACGATTAGACGACTACAACAATGAATTGTACGACACGCTTTGAAATACCATAACTTTGTGTACGAAGTTCCGACTTACATGATGTTTTCACATTTTATTCCTCTTTTTGAGATAAACGATGCTACGGGTTGCTGTAGGCAGCCCGACCCCGTTTTCGAGCTCAAAATCCTTTATTTAGGTCAATACGTTGGATTTTTAGAGCCGGGAGATGCCCTTTTTGAGCTTTTTAGGATACGAATGTCATTTCTTGTCAATACGCCGCTTGCGTTGCGTTTCTCTCTCGGATATTCCTTTTGCTTACTATTTCCTATTTGCATTTGTCTCTCGTGTTGCACCCCTTTTTCGCTTTTTGTTTTTGTTTTCACGTGATTAGACGACTACAACAATGAATTGTACGGCGGGCTTTGAAATACCGTAACTTTGCGTATGAAGCTCTGAATTACATGATTTTTTCACATTTTATTCCTCTTTTGGAGATAAACGATGTGGCGGGCTATTGTAGACATCTCGACCCCGTTTTCAAGCTCAAAATCCTTTATTTACGTCAATACATTTTATTTTTTGAGCCGGTAGATGCCCTTTTTGAGTTTTTAAGGACACGAATGTCATTTCTTGTCAATATTCGGCTTGTGTTGCGTTTGTCTCTTGAATATTCCTTTTGCTCCCTATTTCCTATTTGTGTTTGTCTCTGGTGTTGCACCCCTTTTCTGCTTTTTGTTTTTTTCACGTGATTAGACGAGTACAACAATGAATTGTACGACGGGCTTTGAAATACCATAACTTTGCGTACGAAGCTCCGAATTACATATTTCTTTTGACATTTTATTCCTCTTTTCGAGATAAATGATGTCGCGGGATGCTGAAGGCTGCCTTACCCCGTTATCGAGCTCAAAATCCTTTATTTATGTTGATATATTGGATTTTTAGAGTCAGGAGATGCCGTTTTCGAGTTTCTTAGGATACGAATGTCATTTCTTGTCAATAAGCCGCTTGCGTTGCGTTTGTCTCTCGGATATTCCTTTTGCTTCCTATTTCCTATTTGTGTTTGTCTCTCGTGCACCCCTTTTATTCCTTTTGCTTCCTATTTCCTATTTGTGTTTGTCTCTCGTGTTGCACCCCTTTTCCGCTTTTTTTCGTTCTTAAAACCTTAAAATCAACAAAAAAGAATACATAAAGAATGTTCGTGTAGGTTTTGAAATTCGTGCTACGCAGTCTATGCAAAAATAATATAAATGCTTAGCCTAACACACTACATGTTATCAAACTCCCCCAGACTTACCCTTTGCTTGTCCTCGAGCAAAACCTAGAGTCGAGTACAAGAAGAGCTAAACAACAATGGACACTAGCATGAAAACTTTGAAGGATTAGTCATTATGCAAAACAACGCGTCACATGAACGTAAGCCTAAGCGTACCTAGTTCATACTTATATCAACCGAAAGTCACGAGCCATGCAATCCTACCAATAATCTATGTCTATTTCATTCCCCTAGAAAACGTCCAAGCAATCTCCATACCAATTCCCCTAAGCTTGCGCGAGATTCGTATTCTCGTTCTTATTCTCTTTTCTTTCTTTTTTCCGGTTTCACATCTTTTTTATTCCTTTATAGATCCTTGATTGGTTTCTAGGAGGTCGAAGTCGAAGAGGATGGCTTTCTACTTAGACCCAGACTGCTGATGGCACACTCATACGGTGTAACCTTAGCAAAGTGAAGAGGTGCGTAATTGAATAATTTTTAGACCGAATATTACGCATTAACTCTAACCCTTAGGACGTGGAATAGCGCCTCATCCCACCACTTAGACCCAAACCATCAATCGCGATGTATTCATGTCAATGTAAACCTGAAATAGTTAGAGACTTAATCCTATTGACAACGGAGTATAAGCGCGTGGAATCTAATAATCCATGAACGGTAAAATATATCCAACAAAGCAAGGAAGGAATGATATACACGGAGATATGTATACTTGGTTACTAAAACCTAGGAGGTGAAATGCAACTATAGATCATGGTTTCAAGCACAACTACTAGACTAATCGGTATCCAAAAGACTTTCTTAGCAAACCTAGACTATTGTTCACGATTCGACAAAGTCGCACAATAATGACTAAAGCTCGAAAAGTCGTACTAGGTATCTATCCGTTTATTCCAAAAAAAACAAAAATCAACATCTAATCCTAATCATCTAATCCTAATCACATGCATGTTACTCGACGAGTACTCCCCCAGACTTGAATAAAACATCGTCTCGGTGTTCAAGACCTAAGAGAAAAATCTCGCACACCAAAACACGGGAAAATAAGGGTTAGAACGTGTGCACCTTGTGTATCTTGTTGTCTCGAGTTGGTGATGCAGCTGGACGTTGTACGCATCTTCTCCTTAAGGGATGATATCGACATCGGAATACCTGTGAAAAACAATCTCACAATCCCAAAAGAACATACAACGTAATAGCTCACCAAATACATCAATGCAAAAAGAATAAGAATAATTCTATAAACTGAAAAGAAAGTGTGAAGTCGGGTTGCCTCCCGATAAGCGCTTGTTTAAGGTCGCGAGCTTGACCAAATACTATCCTCATAACCATCAAGGTTGACGTCATTGTCTTCGTGTGTGACGCCTCCTGCATCGTGTCCTTTGCTAGGGTATGGCACTCAGATTGGTCATCCGCATTGCAAGATTAGCCAGCTTTTCCATGCTCTTCTCCTACCCGGTCATGTTGCAGTTCAAGATTAGCGTTTTGTCGAGCATGTCATTTTGAATGGTTGGGCATACATTGCTGGTGTGTGCCTGGTCGGGTGGACGTTTCAGATCGGTCGTGCACTTCATGGAGTTAGTTGGTCGTTCATGTAATCCCTTGCCTTGCGTTTCCTCCAAAGCTCTCGAAGCTTGTCCGAGCCCATGGTCATTGTCTTGATCCGTATCTCTAGTCGTGGGATCCAATGGGTCACTCGAAACATCAATGTTAATAAACTCTTCGAGCATTTCATCTGTCAATTTGTCCAACACATCCACCGAGAACACGGGCTCTACTACAAATGGTTCCTTGAGGTTCTTGTTCAGTCCGAACTCTACAGTCTCTTCCCCTATCTTCATCGTTAATTTCCCCGCTCTAACGTCGATAATGGCATTGGCGGTATTGAGGAATGGTCTTCCCAAAATGATAGGTATTCTTGCATCTTCCTTCATATCCAAAACCACAAAATCAACGGGGACGTAGTAATCGCCTACCTTAAGAGGTACATCCTCCACAATGCCTATCGGGTGTTTCACTGAACGGTCAGCCATCTGTAATACCATCGTCCTAGATTGAATCTCTCCCATATTCAATTTCTTGCACATCGAAAGTCACATGATGCTGGCATTAGCTTCTAAATCACAAAGGGCGTTGTGGATGGTAATGGTTTCGAGCTTGTAGGGGATGACAAAGGTACCTGGGTCGGGTAATTTCTGTGGTACCCCATGTTGGATAACGACATGTGTCGCAGCAGTGATCATCACTGTCTCCTCTTCCACTTTACGCTTCTTGGTGAGTATATCCTTGAGGAATTTAGCGTAGGAAGGGATTTGCATGATTGCCTCGTAGAAGGGCATAGAAATCTCCATCTTCTTCAACCTTGCTACGAACTTGGCAAATTGTGAATCATCAGCTCGTTTCATTTAGCGACTGGGAAATGGAAGTGGAGGAGGTCTTGGTGGTGGTGCCACATAAACCGGTTCTTCTTCCTCCTCATCTCGTGCTTCCTCATGATGCTCATAATCGCTACGCTTCATCGATGAAGACTTTGAGCACTCTCCTCTCTCGTAATTTCGGCGAGTGACATCTGCAAGTTCTGTCACGCTTCTGAATATGACGGCATTGCAATGCTCACGGGGATTCAGCTCAGGTTTTGCTGGTAAAATTCCTTGCTGTTTTGAAACGCTTTTTACAAGCTGTGCAACTTGGGTATCTAGGATCTTCAAATGTGTCTGAATTTCCCCAATTTGCTTCTTCATATCTTCTTGATCCCGTCTTATACTTTTCAGCTCAAAGTATTGATCTTTCTATCCTTGTAAAAGCTGCACAAACATAGACGTGATCTCGTTGTTCCCCTCTTGTTGCGGAAGTGGTGTTGATACTCCTCTTGGCTGATACTCTTGATACCCTTGCGCTCTAGGCTGAAAATTTTGGTTCTGCAGCTGGCTTTGAAATCTCGGCTGGTAGCTTCCTTGTAACAGGTTCAAGACGTTGTCGGTGTTCTTGTATGACAGATTCGGATAATTCTTCCAGCCCGGATTGTAGGTGTTGGAGTATGGTGCATTGATACCATTTGTAACTTCATCTCAGCGATCTCAGCACACAATGCAAGCACCTCGCTGTCCACTCCCTTGACTGGTGTCCCTCGGTTATATTCTCCCAACATAATGTTTCTTCCCTCGGCCATCTTCTCAATCTTGGCCTCAATAGCTGTGAATGGGAGATCATGAAGTGAACCTCCACAAGCGGCGTTCAACCAATCTCATACTTCATCGTGAATACCTCAATAAAAGTGGCAATAAGGTATCGTTTATCCCTTCCGTGATGTGGGCATTAGCGGTGATATCCTTTGAATCGCAGCCACGCTTCCGGAAGACTCTGTTTATCCTCTTGCGTAAATGAATTGATCTTGTTCTTCCATAGCTGCATCTTGTTGGGTGAGAAGAATCGCATCATGAAGCGTTCTTCGAGCTGGCTCCACGTATGAATAGAATCAGGAGGTAGCATGTAGAGCCACTCGAGCGCATGCTCCCTCACTGAGAACGGGAAAGCAAACAACATAATTGCTTCATCGTCTATTCCAGGGTATGCTTTCATATTCGAACACAGCATCTTGAACTGCATAAGTTGCTGGTTCGGATCCTCCGTAGGTCGTCCCCTGAATGGTGATATACTCAATGTCTGAATGAAGGCCGGCTGTGACTCAAATCCATTCTAATCTATCTCGGGCCTTCTAATACAGTAGAGAAGTTGCGTATATTTACGCGCTGTGTACGCCCCATAAGTTTCCAGTGCTTCCTCCTGTGCCATCTCTTCTTCACTAGATATATTCGTTTCTCGCTCACTTGCCGTTTCCTCAATATTCTTGGGACCACTACATCTTGCTTTTTGTTGTTTCTTTAACGCTCATGTAGTCTTGTCAATATCGGGGTCAAACAGGAGTTTTTGGCCTCTCGAACTCCTAGACATGTACCGAATGATCTGCACGTAGGAAAGCAACAAACATAAGCTTAGCTCGAAAGAGATGCAATCGACTCAAAATAAAAGAACAATGCAGAAAACAAAAACAATCAAAAGACTCTGAAAGGATTGGATCTCGACTCAACGAAATCCTGATTCTAATGTCGTAACTAGTCCCCGGAAACGGCGCCAAAACATGATGTACGGAAATCAGGTTTTAAATTTCCTAGACCACTCTATCGCAAGTATACAGTTCGTGTAGTACAAGGTTTGAACTCTGGGGACTGAGTGCAGCGTTAGAATAAAAAAATCACGAGAAGAAGATCAATCAATAGGTGGATATCGAACAGGAAAATAAATGATAAAGCAATGACGTGACTAGACTCAACAAGATAGAGTACCACGGGTTTCGGGAATACCAGGACATGCAATGGATGTTTCTATAGAACATAAAATCGGTTTATATCAATCGATGGGGAACTAAAATCTAAGTCCACTACCTAGGTAATCAACGACACTCATCTCTCGATTCAGCGCGGAATGTCTAGATGCATGAAGAACGAGTGGGGAGTTCTACCTCAACTATCGGAAATGACTCTCTCGATGCCTAAATCCTCTACCTAGAGAGTCAATGTCACTCATCTCTTGATGCAGTGCGGGACATCTAGATGCATGATAAACAATGGGGAACTCTAACCTCTACTGTCGGAAACAATGGAAACTCAACCTCTATTGACAAAAGTGACTCTCTCGATACCTAAATCCACTATCTAGGATATAAACGTACTCACCTCTCGATGCAGTAAACTTATATCCTAAACGCATGAGGATCAATGGGAGCTCTACCGTTCCTAAATAGATTAACCGATCGCTAGATTCTCATTAATATAATTTATTCGAAGGTTAATTCCGAGACTCAAGCCTGACTCTATTGATGCCTAGACGAATCTCTAATTTCATTCAAACGTGTCTAATCTCACTAAATGGATCTAGTCCCATTCAAACATGAAATCAACAATGTAAGAACGCATGATGCACACTACAAACCTATCAAACCATACGTTTGAACAAAACCGAAATCAAGCATTAAGAATCAACAATCCATTACAATGGTATCCCTAACCCATGATAACAGAATTAGAGTTGTTAATTGGACTGTCATGTAAATGTTAGTTTGAAAATCATGTTTTAGTCTTATTCTCCTTTCGATTTTGACCCTCATCCTATTCCCCCATCGATTTTCAGTTTTCATCATATGCCCCCTCAATTATCAAAAATCTACCTAAAACACATCCGTTATTTATCCGTTAACCGAACCGATTTTGATCCAGTTTTGACCCAACTTTGATTTTAATTTTGACCCAAATATGACTCAATTTTGACTCGTAATCCCAATTTATACTTAATTTTGACCAATATTTTTACTTAATTTTAAGTCGAATTTTAACAATAAATCAAGTTAATTATTCAATTTAATCAACTTACTTGATTTAATTGATTTCGAATAAAATTAAGTACGGTTTTTTTACTTGAAACCAAATTTAACCCAAAATCGACCCCAATTTTGACTCAATTTTAACCCGAAACCGATCTAAATTTTACCCAAATTATGATCTCAATTTTGACTCGATTTAATCCGAATTTTTACTTAATTTTGATCAGATAAAATTAAGTATGATTTTTACTTAATCCGTAACTTTACCCCAAAATCAACCCCAATTTTGACTCAATTTTACTTAATTTTAACCTAAAATTTTAACCCAATTTGTACTTAATTTTAACCTAAAATCGATCTCAATTTTGACTCAATTTTAACCTAAAGTCGATCCAATTATAAGTCAAAATTACGTAAAAAATCGGATTAAATCGAGTCAAAATTGAGATCATAATTTGGGTCAAAATTGGATCGCTTTTCGGTTAAAATTGAATCAAATTTGGGTTCGATTTTGGATTAAAAATGGGGTCGATTTCGGGTTCAAATTGGTTTCAAGTAAAAAAACGTACTTAATTTTATTCGAAATCAATTAAATCAAGTAAGTCGATTAAATTGAATAATTAATTTGATTTATTGTTAAAATTCGAGTTAAAATTAAGTAAAAATTTTGGTCAAAATTAAGTACAAATTGAGATTAAGAAAAATTCGGGTCAAAATTAAGTAAAATTGGATCGGTTTTGGGTTAAAATTAAGTCAAAATTGGGGTAGATTTTGAGTTAAAATTGGAGTCGATTTTGGGTTAAAATTACGGATTAAGTAAAAATCTTACTTAATTTTATCGGGTCAAAATGGAGACAAAAATTTGGATTAAAATGAGTCAAAATTGAGATCATACTTTAGGTCAAAATTGGATCGGTTTTGGGTTTAAATTGAGTCAAAGTTGGGGTCGATTTTGGGTTAAAATTGGTTTCAAGTAAAACAATCGTACTTAATTTTATTCAAAATCAATTAAATCAAGTAAGTTGATTAAATTGAATATTTAACTTGATTTATTTTTAAAATTTGAGTTAAAATTAAGTAAAATTTTGGTCAAAATTAAGTACAAATTGAGATTAAGAAAAATTCGGGTCAAAATTAAGTAAAATTGGATCGGTTTTGGGTTAAAATTAAGTCAAAATTGGGGTAGATTTTGAGTTAAAATTGGAGTCGATTTTGGGTTAAAATTACGGATTAAGTAAAAATCTTACTTAATTTTATCGGGTCAAAATGGAGACAAAAATTTGGATTAAAATGAGTCAAAATTGAGATCATACTTTAGGTCAAAATTGGATCGGTTTTGGGTTTAAATTGAGTCAAAGTTGGGGTCGATTTTGGGTTAAAATTGGTTTCAAGTAAAACAATCGTACTTAATTTTATTCAAAATCAATTAAATCAAGTAAGTTGATTAAATTGAATATTTAACTTGATTTATTTTTAAAATTTGAGTTAAAATTAAGTAAAATTTTGGTCAAAATTAAGTACAAATTGAGATTAAGAAAAATTCGGGTCAAAATTAAGTAAAATTGGATCGGTTTTGGGTTAAAATTAAGTCAAAATTGGGGTAGATTTTGAGTTAAAATTGGAGTCGATTTTGGGTTAAAATTACGGATTAAGTAAAAATCTTACTTAATTTTATCGGGTCAAAATGGAGACAAAAATTTGGATTAAAATGAGTCAAAATTGAGATCATACTTTAGGTCAAAATTGGATCGGTTTTGGGTTTAAATTGAGTCAAAGTTGGGGTCGATTTTGGGTTAAAATTGGTTTCAAGTAAAACAATCGTACTTAATTTTATTCAAAATCAATTAAATCAAGTAAGTTGATTAAATTGAATATTTAACTTGATTATTGAGTCATATCAAAATTAAAATTAAGTAAAATTTTGGTCAAAATTAAGTACAAATTGGGATTAAATCGAGTCAAAATTGAGTCAAAATTAGGTCAAAATTGAGTCATATTTGTCTCAAAATTAAAATCAAAATTGGGTCAAAATCGGGCCAAAATCGGGTCGGTTAACGGATAATTAATGGATAAATAATGGAGGGGGTTTTAGGCAGATTTTTGATAATTGAGAGAGAAATAGGATGAAAATTGAAAATTGAAGGAGGAATAAGATGAGGGTCAAAATCGAGGGGGAATATGACTAAAGCACGATTTTCAAAGACTTTTGAATAATTTAACATGATTATGTATTATATTTCAATCATCTCAAAATTTATATCATGCATATGTTGTAGTCCAACAAGGAAATTTGAAAATTAGTTTTTGTTATAATTATAGTCCATTTGTGTTGGTTTTGATTAGGGATGGACAAATAGCGAATATCCGTAAATATTCAACTATTCGTATTCGTATTCGTATTCATCGAATATTCGATTTTACTATTTGTATTCGTAAATACGGATATTCGTAAATTCGGATATCCGCAAATATTCGGATATTCGTCGGATATCCGTATTCGTAATAAAATCAATTTTAAAAAAATAATAAAAAATTCTAAATAATTTATATTTTAGTCCTTAAATTAGGGTTAAAACTTTTATAATTTACATTTTAGTCTTTGAATTTTAAATATAATAACTATTTCTTTATCTATTTTATATTTGATCTGAAAAATCAATTATAATAAGGTTTTTTATTTATAATTTGATCCTTAAAATTAATTTTATTATATATATCTATATATTAAATAAATTATATATTTAGTACTTACGGATACAAATACTTACGAATAATTGACTATACTATTTGTATTTGTATTTGTCGATATCTAAATTCTGGTATTTGTATTTGTATTTGTTCCTACGGATATTTATTTTTTCGGATCGAATATGGTTCGAATACGAATCGGATACGAATGTGATTATCTGGTTTATCTGGTTATGGATTATGTAAAGTATAAATTCAATCAAAATATATTTGACTATAATAATGATGTGTGAACTAAAAAAGAAAAACAATAAAGATAGGTTAACAGATTAAATGAAAAATACAAAATATATTTTCCTTTGAGAATTCTAATTCTCATACTCGAGAAGATATTAAAATAACGGAATTAGAGGGAATCATAAAATCACATACATTTTTTTCTCAAACAAAGAGATTTAGGGAGAACGTTCATGCGATTCAGGAGAAGACAATCTCAAAGATCATGTATAGTCGTATTTATTATGTATCCCACTAATAATTAAATAAATTAATTAAAACAATATATATACATATATATAATTATGTAGAGTTACATTGTGATTAACAACATAAGCACTTATATATTACATCGATAGCGAAATAACGGTTCTACCCTTCATCAGCTCGGCGGAGGAGCCGAGCCGGAGAGAAGCTCCGCCAGTGTACTCATAGCACGGATTTGCATCTCCAGTGCCTGTATGTAATCCGTTGCTTCTTCTAGAATCACCGGCAGTGGCTCTTTCCGGCAACCGGGTACCAAGCGCCCCAAAACCCTCGCTTTCCTTTGAACCGCCGGCAAACTCTTCGCCTTCAGGCCCACCACCGCCATTCTCGGCTTCCTCTTCCGTCCACTCTCACCGATAAACATCGCCGCCTCCGACGAAGGTCTCGGCCGTTTCTGTTTCCGGAACTTGAGCTTGATCCGGTTAGCCAAAATTGCTCTGCTCCAGATCTTCCTCCCGCCAGCGGCGACGGCAAGAGCACGATTGGCCGCATCTCGGACGGCCTTACTCGTACGCGTTGCTGACGGAGATGTATCGGTGACGGGAGATGAGCTGAGATGGACCTGTCGCAGCGCCTGGATCAGTTTGACGGAATAAGTTCGCTGTTGCTTCTCGGATCTCCATCCGGCGTGGCTTCCACCGTCACCGGAGGCGGATGTACTTCTTCGAGACGAGATCGTAGAAGGTTTCTTCTTCTGATTCCTCCTGGAGGAATCTATAGAGTTAGGGTTTGATGTTCTAGACGAATCGTGATACGATACAAGAGACGCCATTATATAGCGTAAATCTGATCTCTCTATATTTTTTCGGCGATGATCAGAAGGAAAAACAGATTGGTCACGGCATAGCTTTCAGATTCAAACGCAAGCTTTTCGCAGAGAGAGAGAGAGAGAAAGAAGTTCCAGAGAATGTTAAGAGAGAAGAGAGTGGATATAATAAAGGGAGAAGAGGGAGAGTGCGCACGCGGCAGCTAAACAAAGCGCACCATTTTTTGAATAGTTACTGTAATTTGTCCTTTTTAATTATTTTATAAACAATATAAAAGTAGATAATTAATTAAGCAAAATACGAAGAAGATAATCGAAATAATTGGTTAAGTAAATATTCCTAACAGGCAACCCAATGATTGAGAGACCAATGCATTGTATTGTATTTTATTGTTATACTAAAGTTTTCATGGCCCAACTTGATTAGTTTACAATTAAAGCATCTATATTGCCTGCAAGAATGTTATTATTATGTCTGTCCATTTTTTTAAGAATTCTTGAAAAAAAAATGGTGGGCTAATTTTGGTACAAAAATAAATTATCCTTATCCTTTTGCTCTGTTTATATTTTGTTGTTATATATATATATATATATATACTCTGTATGATTATAATAGAAAAAATGTAAGTGAGGGACGTAAGATGAACTATTTGTTCGTTAGTCAATTTTATCTCTAATTATATTTGATATAATGAATCGAGTTGAATATTTTTTTTATTCGTTTAAAAAATGAATTAATGAGTTAAATCGAAAACGAATTAGAATTTATATAAATTAACAAGATGAATGCAAAAATATATATTTTTTAATTTTTAAATATTATATATATACTTTTCATTTATTAAATATTATTTAAAAAAATAATATATCATTAAATATATAATAATTGTTTATTTATACTAAATTAATATAATTTTATTAAAAAATAAAGAAATAAATATTTTAAAAAAGTAATGATAAAAAGTGTGTTTATATATTTCATATTTTATTTAATTTTTAATAAATTTATTTTCTAATTAATATTTTTTATTTTTAATAATTTTATATTCAAATTAATATTTTTATATTTTATTAGATTTGTAGAAAAAAATATATAATATTAAGTTAAATAGTCTAATTAACGAACCAATTCAGTTTTGGACAAGTTAAAGAGAAACTGAATTCGGATTTTCTAGCTCGGTTTGAAAACGAACCGAATTAATCAACTTATTTTTAAATGAACAGATGGCGAACTGCGTCGAATCAACTCATTTTATACCCCTAATACAAAATTTACATAATTTATGTAAATTTATAATTTTTTTGACAAATCTGGAAATCGCTAAACAAAATTAATTCAAAACACCATAGATTTCTCTATAAAAATATCTTGTAAATAGATCATCATCATCCACGTCATTATTCCAACATTAGTTTTTCTCCTTTAAATTCACTACTAAGTAACGTATAAAGCACTTTAAAGTTTCAACGACCAAGAAATCGTGTTATCTTTGTGTTTGACGTAGAGACATAGAGTAATCTTGTTCTTGAATATGAGAAGGAACGGACAGACACTTGCGAGGACCTTGTTGTGTCATTTACCTTTAATATCATAGTTTATAATCTCGAATTAACTTAATACATTATAATATGACCAAAAAAAAATATTTAACGTAGCTCTGCTATGATATTTTTTTATTGATAAAAAATGGATGATATTTATTTTGAAAATTATATAGATTCGAATCATTGATTTTATATTTTTTATAGTTTATTTATATTTTATAATATATTTAATTGACGTGTATGGTTTATATGTTATTATATTATAAATTTATTTAATGTGCATCTAGATATAATTATTGTAGATTTAAACTGTTACAAATTTTTATAGGGTAAAATTCCTATTCCCATCCAAAGTTTGGGTATTTTACTTATTTCCCTCTCTCATGTATTGCACTCATCCTATTCCCCCTCATGTATCACTTCTAATCCTATTTCCCCCTTCAAATTCTCTAATTAATCCTATTCCTCCACACCGTTTAAAATTCTGTTAATTTTGACCCAAACCCTAAACACCCTAATTTTGCCCAATTTCAATACCCAATTTTGACCCGACCCGACCCGACCAAAATTAAAATTAAATTAAATCCGGTTTATCCAATTATTAACCCGGTCCGGTTTAATATAATTTTGATCGGTTTACTGAATTTTGACCCAATCCAATTTATGATAAGTTTGATCCGGTTTACTGAAATTTTGACCCGGTTTTGTTGAAATTGATCCGGTTTT
>CM071873.1:14830013-14847808 GCA_036759665.1 Gynandropsis gynandra
GGACGCGCAGCCGACGCGCCACACACTCACGCGCGCGTCCGGAGTACCCCCATACCTGCTCTGATTTCCCATCGATGGATGGAGGCTCCGACACCCTCAGGTTTGTAACGGAGGAGACTAGGTACCAGTCGTTTCTAGCAGAGCAGAGGTACGACTTAGAGGCTGCGAGGTATGCGGAGCAGCAGCAATTCCAGGAGCAATCTATTCAGCATACTTACTACCTCACCGAGTCCGTCCGGCGGTTTCAGCAGTTGAGCATGACACATTACCATGAGCCCTATATCCTGATTCCACAGGACTACCATACTGGAGCTATACCCTACCGTCCTCATATCCCATACGAGCTGGAGGCATTCTACTTCCCACCTGGGGAAGGAGCATCAGCGGATCCAGCGGACATACCGACTACCCGAGATGGAGCGGATGAGGATTAGACGATCTCTTTCCTTTTTCCTATTTCTTTTATTTTCGTTTCTTTTTATTTTATTTTCATGGACCATTTTTATCATTTTCTTGTTTTTAGATAGGTATCTTGTACGCTCTTCAGACTTATTTAGTGCTCTTTGTTCTACTCTTTTGCATTGTATGGTCTTGTCACAGGTATTTCACATTAGCAAATGCATTAGAGCGCAAGAGTCACTACATCCAGACATATCATCGAGAAAGACACACGCACACACCAGGTGTATTCGCTACTTTTTCATGCTTTCTCGCATTTTTATGTCTTGGAGGTCCCTTATAGGTTTTGAACACCGGGACGGTGTTTCATTCAAGTCTGGGGGGAGTACTCGTCGAGTATTATGCATGTGATTAGAATTAGATGATTAGGATTAGATGTAGATTTTTGTTTTTAGGAATAAACGGATGGATACCTAGCATGAATTTTCAAGCTTTAGTCATTATTGTGCGACTTTGTCGAATCGTGAACAATAGTCTAGGTTTGCTTAGAAGACTTCTTGATTTCCGATTAGTTGAGTAATTGTGCTTGAAACCATGACCTATAGTTACATTCACCTCCTAAGTTTCAGTACCAAGTATCATATCCCCGTGTATACCGATTATTCGTTGCTTATTTGATAGATTTTTAGCGTTCATAAGATTCCACACGCTTATACTCCGCTGTCAATGTTCTATCCTTGGATAAGTCTTGTCTGAACTTGGTACGCTTAGGCTTGCGTTCATGTGACTCGTTGTTTTGCATGATGGCTAATCCTTTGATGTATTTGTGTTAGTATCCATTGTTGTTTAGCTCTTCTAGTACTCGACTCTAGGTTTGCTCGAGGACGAGCAAAAGGTTAAGTCTGGGGGAGTTTGATAACACGTAATCCGTTGTAGTTTTTATATCATTCTTAGGTCTAGTTTTAGGTAGATTTGTTAGATTTCATTCATTTATCGAGTCTATTTGAGGATTTCATCTACATTTCGTGTTTTGTGTAGGAAACGAAGACATGACGAGAAACACGAGAGATATCGGCAATTTAACCCCAAAATGACAAGGTTCAACTTGTGCAAGGCCGTGGATTGAAGAGAACGTGCAAACACCGAGCGAAAGGAGCGAAAACAACATTTTAGGTCATGCACGCTCGGGCATTAGAAGTGTGCCCGCTCGGGTAATTGATGCCAAGACAACCCCGTAGCTTTACACGACTCGGGTGCTCAAGGAACATGATCGGACATGCGTGCCCGATCGGGTGGAAATGGAGTGCCCGCTCGGGTTGTTTGTCATCAAGATGCGCCGTAGGTTTGCACGACTTGGGCTGAAGAGGAACACGCTCGGGCATGAATGCCCGTTCGGGCGAAAATGGGTGTACACGGTCGGGCACAAGGCTTGCACGAGCGGGTACAAGCTGTGCCCGCTCGGGTCCTTGGATCTCAACAAACTTTCCTAAGATCTAGAACGGCCAAATCAAGGGAAATCAGATCTATTTAAAGGGGAATCGAACCAAATGGAAGAGGGGGAGGACTCAAGGACAATTGAGTGCCATAGAAGACACACTTGGAAGGATTGAGACGGACGGAACGAAGGATCCGAAGCATGGAGGATCTATTGAAGACATCGGTTGATGAATAGGGAGCACTCTCTTTCTCTATCTATGTTGAATTTAGATTTCTTTATTGTTTCGTTTCCTGAGTTCATGTCTAAGTAGATCTATTGCCATAGGTTAGAGAGTATTGCCAACATGTAGAGAAGTCTTGTGCTTAATGAATGGTGGATCTTAATGCTTTCATACTTGTACGCCACTCGATATGAATGAATTCAGTATTTTATCATGTTTTCAGATAGAATCTACGCCAGGTCAATCGATTGAATCTAGGGATTAGGATAGCGGTCGTAATGCGTCTATCCATGTAAGATGCGCAATGGATAGATTGGTATATGCATGCTAGATAGTGGACAAGTCTATGCCAGTCAGTTCCTTTAGGAGAGCTTGAATTCCCTGAATTCGTGATAGTATCTAAGACCAATTATCTCGTTACAACTTCGTTACATTGTTGTGCAACTCTTGATACCTATGGTGATTTGTCGCTGAGTCATTCCCATCTTTAGTTTAGTTAGTTTGCATTTGCATTCCTTCTACTATTGATTTTACACGTCTTATTCATTAGTCCAATAGCTTTAGAGTTGCATCAATTCCTTGTGTTCGACCCTAGTTGCTACACGATCCGTATCCTTGCGGAAGCGTTAGTCTAGGTAACATATTACTTGAGTCTACGCACATCAATGATCGCCAACCCACCACTTAGACCCGAATCATCATGTATCAAGGTCGATGCACTCATTTCGATTTTAGATCATGCGTTGAGGTATAATTTCTATCGATAGCGGAGTGTTAGTGTGTGCTCCTATTTTCTGTAAAACAAGCTCAACTCATGCGATCAAATCATCCTCGTGAAAAAAGAAATAAAGCATCGTTAATATGAAGTATAATCATTTGGATAGAGAGAATGAACAAGAAACTAACCTACCAAACTCGTCTAAGCTCCCCATAAATAACACTAGGATTCCCAAAACTTACGACCCACTCGTTCCTCAACCAAACTAATAAGCTCTATCATGCAAGATATCACGGAAAATGCCAACTTCTTAAGCATCCTAGGTTCAAGGTTCATCTCAAAACATGGCACAGGACAAGTGCCTTGGACGACTCAGACTCAAAAACAAAAACTAACCTAATAACTACAAAACAAAGAGAAATAAAACGAGATCACCTGATAAACGTGAGGTAATCCCCCAGACTTGAATGGAATGGCATCCTCGACGTGAAGCTCCAATGGAGGATAGGAAAGTGAAGTCACAGTTGCAGGTGTTTATGATTTTTATTTTTTTATGAATTTCAAATAAACCAAGTCCGAAATACGAAACAAAATGTTGGGTTGCCTGATGCAATTCAAAGTTAAACAATAATTAACCTAAACTACCCGCAAGTGCAAGGCACGTGTGTAGTACTCTAGGTGTCGATCCCACAGGGACTACGCAACACAACCTAAACCCAACCTATGAATCAAACTTGCAAACGAACGAAATATTGATTTTAGGAATGAAATACTAAAAACAATAAACTAACGAGTTCTTAACAGTGAGACAAACGTTCTAGGAATCCGGTTTCACCACAAGCGTGAGTATCATGCCACACTCAAGTTAGCATTCATGACAGCAGGGTATGTTTTATTCGACTGAACGTACTCATACCGAAGAGAAGGTGATGGAGGGTCGGGCTCAAGTTCGGACGTCTTCTCCGCTGCAAAACCAGCATGGATTTCGTGTGGTATCTCCTCACATGGGGCGTCTCCTAGTGCTGCAATAGCACTCATGAATTTCGTGTACATCTCAGCTCCTTCGTCCGCAAATCCTGCATTATCGCAAACTTGTGTCAAATATCGTACAAGAGAATCGGGCATACTCACTTGATCAAGCGTGTCTTTGGATAATTCGTCCAGCGAATCAACTCTTAGGCAAGAATCCTTGGATAAGGGTCCGTTCATAGGGTTGGACAGGTTGAATTCTATCGTCTCATCTCTGACACGAAAGGAAAGCTTTCCTTGTTGTACGTCTATCATGGCACCTGCAGTATCTAAGAACGGTCTACCAAGAATAATAGGTGTCCTAGCATCTTCTTTTATCTCAAGTACAACAAAATCAGTGGCAATGCAAAGCTTACCTACAATGGTGGGAACGTTTTCAACAATTCCCACCGGATATCTTCCCGAATGATCCGCGAGGCGTAGACACATCTTTGTCGGTTTGAGATTCCCGAAGTCCATCCGCTTGAAAACTGAGTGTGGCATGATACTCACGCTTGCTCCTAAATCGCACAAAGAGTTATCAATATCAATATTGCCTATTGTGCATGGAATGGAGAAGCTTCCGGAGTCCTTTAACTTTGGTGGCAGCTTGTTTTGAAGGATAGCGATGCATTCCTCGGTGAGTGCTACAGTCTCGTTCTCTTCGATGTGCTTCTCTTTGGACAATACCTCTTTGATGAGTTTGGCGTGATTAGGCACCTTTTGCAGGGCTTCCACGTATGGGATGTTGATGTCAAGCTTCTAGAGACCCTCTACAAATCTGCCCACTCGTTTTTCATTCTTACTGCTCACTAACCGTTGAGGAAACGGTATCGGAGGTTGGTACGCCGGTGGAGCAACATATGGTTTGTCTAAATCTGATTCAACTCCTTCCATAATTGCAACCTTACCTTTTTCTCTATTAATGGACGTACCAGCAGCATTCCCTCGCTCTTTCGAGGGCGAATTCTCAACTACATCACCGCTGCACACAGAAATAACATTCACGAACTCTCTCGGGTTCAATTCGGGTTTACCTGGGAGCTGTCCAGGATTCCGAGAGGATGAAGCAGCTTGCTGTGCTACGGAGTTCTCTAAACTCTTCACATGGTTGCTCAAGGATTCCATTTGAGTTTTGAGCTCGTTGATCGCTGTCCCCACATCCGCATTGAATTTGGTTTGAGTCAATGTTTGCTACCTTTGCTCCTTGATAAATTCGAGCAATACCGCGTCAAGGTTTGATGAGGGGCTTGAGGAGGTTGAGGAGCTTGCGGAACTTGCTGAGCTTTCTGGAATTGCTGATTGTTTTGATGGTATGGCTGCTGTGATTGCTGAAATCCCGAATACTTCATCGGTTGAGTCGTTCGGTATGACAAGTTCGGGTGATTCCTCCAATTCGGGTTGTAGGTATTCCCGAATTGCGTGTTTCGTTGCTGCTGGGCATAATTCATGTATTCCACGTCCCCTTGCAGTGTGCATTGATAAGCCACGTGTTCTGTATCTCCACAAATTTGCGCAGTACATGGCGTTCGATGCATTACCCGTTGCTCTACTCTGATTTGGTTCGTATAGGCGTCGAGTGCTGTTAGGCATACCTCTCGGTGTTGACCACATGGTGTGATTCATGGAAAGGTTATCGATCAGCTCGTATGCCTCCTCGACGCTCAGATCCATGAATGATCCTCTGGCAGCGTTATCCAACGTCGTACGGTGCTCATTTGAAATTCCATTGTAAAAGGTTTGGATAACGTACCACTGCTCGAGACCATGGTGTGGACACTTCTGTAGAAGATCCTTAAATCTGCCCCACACTTCAAATACAGTTTCTCCATCTCTGCATCTAAACATTGTGATTTCCCCCCTTATTTGAATCGTCTTGCTTGGAGGAAAGAAGCGTGATAAGAACAATGTGCAGAGCTGATCCCAAGTAGTGATAGATCCAGCGGGGAGCGATTGCAGCCAAGTTTTCGCTCTTCTCCCAATTGAGAAGGGGAAGAGACGCAACAAGATTGCATCCTCTGAGACTCCATGTATTTTGAACGTACCGGAAAGCTCAAGGCAGTCCTTGAGGTGCTGATGGGGATCCTCATGATTTCCACCCATGAATTCCTTCTGATAAAGCATGTTGATCATCGCTGGCTTAATCTCAAATTGTTCTCTCGCAACAGCAGGCATCCTTATGGCTGTTTGCACATTGTTCATGTTCGACACCACGTAAATCTCTGAGGCGACGTGGTGGAGGAGTCTGTGGTTCTCGCGGTTGAGGCACGAGTTGCTGTTGCTGCATCTGTCCATTGCCGTTCTGATTATCCATCTCTCTTTGATCTAAAGGCTCTGCAAAGGACATATAAAGGACAATTTACGTAGAAAGAATGAAAGAAAAGAAAACAAAAACAAAAACAAACAAGAAAGACTCTAGGCTCGAA
The DNA here is from genome assembly GCA_036759665.1 of Gynandropsis gynandra. NCBI lineage: Eukaryota > Viridiplantae > Streptophyta > Magnoliopsida > Brassicales > Cleomaceae > Gynandropsis > Gynandropsis gynandra. Next base: position 14,836,223 of record CM071873.1, read on the forward strand.
TCTAAGACGTGTTGACAATAGTCCCCGACAACGGCGCAAAAAACTTGATGCGTTCTCAATGTTAAATAAATAACCTAAACTACCCGCAAGTGCACGGCACGTGTGTAGTACTTCAGGTGTCGATCCCATAGGGACTGCGCAACACTACCTAAACTCTAACTGTGAATCAAACTTGCAATGAACGAAATATGGTTTTAAGAATGAAATACTAAAAAAAATAAACAAACTAGTTCTTAAGAATGAGACAAATGTTCCAGGAAACCGGTTTCACCACAAGACTACCGAAACCAACAATCAACCTATCTATCATGCAATCCCAGTCAAGTTATCTAAGACAGACGATCCTAATATGATATCTACCATCTCTCGATGCATAGACACGCGATCTAGTCAAGTTACCCCCTACTTTCGTGGCTGACACCTTGAACTAAACCCATAAGACCTGTGATTCATCCGTTTTACCCTCAACCGCTGCTACCCTACTTTCGTGGCCTAACCTCGGTTGTTCTAAACCTGATCTTCTAGGACTAGAATTCTCCTTTCGCTCCTTCTCCTAACCCCTAACACATGCATCTACACGGCCGTCGTAAACACAAATCATTTAAGCACTCACATAAAGAATAAATAAACGAAAACAGGAAGATGCATTCAAAGATATATCAAAAGTGGTTCCGGGATAGCCAAGGGCTAATCCCTTCTCCTAGAACAAACAAACTACTCGCTCATGCGTCTGTAAACAAACATCAACGAAATAGAAGGAGTGCCCTGTGCGGGCTGAGGAGTGCCATGATGACCCGTGCGTGTGCTGAGGAGTGCCCCAACCCGTGCTGAGTTTGCTGGAGGTTGTAGCCCACGCGGGCTAGGTGAATGCCCCGCGTGGGCTATGTTAGTCCTCGCCGATACTCGTCCCCTTTGCTCTGTTATGATCCTCGATGTTAGTACTTTGTCCCTTGTACGTCCTTTAGCTCCGAAATGAATCAAATACGCATTAAAACCTGTAAGAACATAAAAACACAAAAACAAGTAAAACGAATACAAATCCATACGTAAACATCACATCTATATCATAAACATCCCTAAAATCGTACAAGAAATACGTATGAAAATGAAACGATCATTGCCCCTCAGAAAGCGCTTGTTTAACATCGTTAAGCTTGACATCTCGATGCTTCATGTGTGCGCGATGGATGGATCGAATAGGGAGATGTAGTTTCCATGTTCGATCGATGGAGCGGCTTGATGTAGCTTAAGGTGTTGCCTATTTGCTGTGAACATTCCGCTTGAATCGCTCCATAGTTCTACCTCTCCATTTGTGAAGACTTCTTGTACCTGAAACGGACCAGCCCAATGGGAATGTAATCTGCCCGTGAAAGAATTAAAACGAGAGTCACAAAGTAGAACAAGATCACATGGCCAAAAGTTACAAGGTATGGTCTTTGTATTGTGCCATCTTTCTGCTCGGTTGCCTTTTTCATTGCGTATTGCCTTTGCATCTCCTTTCTCTTCCAAACTTGGATGCAGTCTCTTTTGATAGTCAATGGAGGTTTCACGGCTGTCCTCTTTAGGCATCCAGCGCATACATGTTGAAGGGCCCACTCTCCTACGCTTCTTGAGACGAATTGGTGGCTTTCGCATCTCATGCCGAATAGAAGAAGTAAGAGGTTCAAGCTGAAGCTTAGACGCCTTCTCTACCCCAAAATCAATGAGTGTATCATGCTGCGTCTTCTCATGTGGGGCATCTTGCAGTGCCTCAATGGCATTCACGAACTTTGTGTAGACCTTGGCTCCTTCATCGGTAAGTTCTGCAGCTTTGTAAACTTTCGTTAGACATCTTTCAAAAGGATAGGAAATACTTGTGCGATCAAACGTGTCATTCGCCAACTTGTCCATCACATCAACTCTATGGCATGACTCCTTAGGGCTGGACAAATGGAATTCGATTCTCTCGTCATTGACACATAGAGAGAGCTTCCCTATTTTTTCATCTATTTTGGCACCTGCAGTGGCTAAAAATGGTCTACCAAGAATAATAGGTACATTAGCATCTTCCTCGATATCGAGTACAACAAAATTAGTAGGTATGCAAATACTGCCTACCTTGGTGGGAATGTTTTTGATAATGTCAATTTTATTCTAGTATTTTCATCTATTTTCATAGTTAGTTTCATCATTCATTTGATTTTATCAAGCATTAAGCATCATGATCATCCTGTTTTCAGTCATTTTGGAGCTAAAGGAAGTGCACAAGACAAAGTACAAACATCGAGGATCATCACGGGACAAACGTGATGAGAATCGACAAGGAATAGCCACTACCCGCGCGGGTAATTCCCTAGCCCGAGCGGGCATTTGTTACGGTAATTTTGTCCAGCGAATTGTGCACGAGTCGAGCAAGAAATACCACGCCCGGGGCCTCAGCCCGAGCGGGCAGCAAGTCAGCCCGAGCGGGCAGCACCTCAGCCCGAGCGGGCTGCCTCTTTTCCATCGCGTTCTTGCGCGATCTTCCGCGCCGTACCCGAGCGGGTCACTTACCCTGCCCGTGCGGGTCGCGTCCGTCACCTACAACTGCAAATAAGTTAATTTAACTTAAAACAAATGGGAGTTTGTTGGGGACTTTTGTATAAGGAAAACGCCTTTAGAGAAGAGGAATAAATGATATTTCGCTGGAGAAAGTAATGGAAACGTTGCCAACTTAATCAAGTAATGGAAAAATCAAGAAAAGGCAAGAAAGAGGGGTGGCTGTTGTAACAAAGAGAGGAGAGAGCTTGAGGGACGAAGGAAGAGAGAAAAAAGGAGAGAAAAGAGAGCACACACAGAGAGAGAGAAGGAGAGTATAACGCACACACAAGGGCAAGGACGGAGCGACGAAGCCGGAGCACGGAGGAGCTGTTGAAGACATCGGTAATAGAATAGGGAGGAATCTCATTCGTTATCAATGTTGAATATAGTTATCTTTTGTGTTTCGTTTTCTAAGTTCATGTCCGAGTAGGTCCATAGCCATAGGTTAGAGAGCTTGGCCTTTATGTAACGAAGTCTTGTTCTTAATGCTTGGTGATTCTTAATGCTTTTGTTATTGAACGTCACTTGAATGAATGGTTTTGGTATTTGATCGTTTTCAGATTGATTGGTTGTTTTTAATGCTTTCGTTCTTGTACGCCACTCGAATGAATGATCATAGAAGTTTAATGAATCTACGTCAGGGGAATAGACTTTGGAACTTAGCCATGATTTAGGATTTAATCGGTTTAGAATCTATGCCAGGTCGATCGATTGAATCTAGGGATTAGGATAGCATTCTTGATGCGTCTAGTGGGTGAGATTACACAATTAGGCACGCTAGGTAGTGGACAAGTCCACACCAGTCAGTTCCTATATTAGAGCTTGAATTCCCTGAACTCGTGATAATATCTAAGGCCATGATCTTGTTGGAACTTTGTTGCATCATCGTGCATCTCTCGAAACCTGTGGTGTTTAGTCATTGAGTTTATCCCGTTAATTAGTTTAGTTTAGTTTTATTCGCATTCCCATCACTTATCGATTTCACACGTCTTATTCATTAGTTTATTAGCTTTAGAGTTGCATCGATTCCTCGTGTTCGCCCCTGGTACTATACGATATGTATTCTTGTGGAAGCGTTAGTCTAGGTAAATTATTACTTGAGATTAACCACATCAGTTTTCAACAATCCCCACCGGATACCTTACCAAACGATCCGCGAGTCGTAGACACATCTTGGTAGGCTTGATATTCCCGAAGTTCACCCGCTTATAAACCGAATGTGGCATTATGCTCACGCTTGCTCCAAAATTGCACAAAGCTTTGTCGATGTCAATGTCTCCTATGGTGCATGGGATGGAGAAGCTTCCAGAGTCCTTCAACTTCGGGGGCAGTTTGATTTGGAAAATTGCGCTTCATTCCTCGGTGAGTGCTATTGTCTCACTCTCTTTGATGTGCTTCTCTTTGGAAAGAACATCCTTAAGGTAATTTGCTCGTTGAGGCATCTTTTGGTGCGCTTCCACGAATGGCATGTTGATGTCGAGCTGCTTGAGGTAATGGAAGAATTTGGTCACGCTCTCTCGATTCTTGCTGCTCACCAAGCGTCCAGGAAATGGTACGGGAGATTCGTACGCCGGTGGTGCAACATATGGCTTCTCTAAATCAGGCTCACACCCTTCCATGATTGTAGTTCTGCCCTCTTTTTTATTCACCGAATGTCCAGCAACATTCTCATGCGCTTTGGAGGGAAGATTCTCGATCGTATCCTCGCTGCACAAAGTGATACCGTTTCCATGCTCCCTCGGGTTAAGATCGGACTTTCCGGATAGCATTCTGGGACTCCGAGAGGAAGATGCAGCCTGCTACGCAATGGAGTTTTCTAGCATCTTCATATGTGTGCTCAAGGAGTCCATTTGCATTTTGAGTTCACTGATCGCAGTCCCCACTTCATGCGTGTTCAAGGAGTCCATTCAAGTTTTGAGTTCATTCATCGCTGCTTCCAATTCCACATTAAATTTTGCTCGAATTGATTGCTGCTCATTGATGTTGTCTTGATATTTCCTTTGCTTTTTGATGAAGTCGAGTATCACCACCTCAAGGCTTGACAAAGGAGCTTGAAGAGGTTGAGGAGCTTGCAGCACTTTCTGGAACGACTGTGATTGTTGATATGGCTGCAGCTTTTGTTCATAACTCGAATACTTCAATGGTTGTGTTGTTCGAGACGAAAGCACCAGGTGGTTCCTCCAATTCGAGTTGTATGAATTCCCGAATTGTGTGTTGCCTTGCTGCTAGGTGTAGTTCATGTGCTCCATGCCTCTTGCATTGTGCACTGGTAAGCCATATAATCAGTTTCTCCACAATTTGCACAATAGATGGCATTCATCGCATCGCCCATAGCACTTCTTTGTGCCGCATGGGTCGCTTGGTCGCATATATTGATCAATAGATGCAAAATTGACGAATTTACGGGTTTATAATGATAAAATGAAAAAACCAATCAAAACAATACATTTACAACGTCAAATTAATTAATGCCAAATGAGGGTCGCATGGGTTTATTGGTCGCATATATTGAACAATCGAAGCGAACTCGACGAATTTACGAGTTTATAATGATAAAATGACAAAACCCAATTAAAACAATAGATCTACTACATCAGTCAATGGTTAAAACAGATTATGACACATGTGTCCCTAGTTGAGTTGTGTATAACCAATGCATGTGTTTCAAAAGTCATAGTAGTGTTTTAAGAACTCGTCAGATGAGTTTGAGAAAAATTGAAAAAATACATTTAACATTTTGTTCAAATGTTGATATTATTTATATTATTGTCTATATTGATTTTAAATTACACATATACAACTCAAATATATTGATAATGACATATTGCTAATGGCATGGGTCGCTTGGTCGTATATATGGATCAATAGATGAGAACTCGACGAATTTACGAGTTTATAATGATAAAATGACAAAAACCAATCAAAATAATACATTTACAATGTCAAACTAATTAATGCCAATCGAGGGTCAAATGGGTCGATCAAAGATTCTAAATCAAAACAAGCATTTACAACGTCAATCAAAGACTCTGCACGCATTCTAGTTCGACTGGAGAGATAGTTCATTAGCCGAGAGTTATATCCTGCCATGTACTTCGTATTCCAGTCCTCTGCATTTTTCTTGTTTGGTATTGCAGTCCAGAGTTATCTCCTGCCATGTACTTCGTCTTCCAGTCACATTTCAAGAGTGACCCAATACAGTCACCTAAGTCACCCCTGCAACTCGTCAGTGACTGCATAGAGATTGAGTCCGTCGATTACCAAGACCTTAAGTAACACATAGACAACACGATGCCCTGCGTCGAAAATGGTGACTGCGTCACAGGTCACAAAGGTAAAAAATATTTTTCATAGAAATTGGGATTAAATACGTATATTAAGAGAAGAGACGTAGACATTAACTTATAGACATGGGTCAGAAGGGTCACATGGGTCGGAAGGGTCAAATGGGTCGGAAGGGTCACATTGGTCGGAAGGGTCATATGGGCCGGAAGATAGGAGTCTGACAGCAAAACAACAAGTCACATGGGTCGAAAGACATAAGTCTGACTGCAAAACGACAAGTCACATAGGTAGGAAGGGTCACATGGGTCGGAAGACAGGAGTCTGATAGCAAAATGACAAGTCGCATGAGTCGCATAGGTCGTATGAGTCGCACATGGATCATATGTGGTCACGTGAGGCCGCATGCGTCGGATGGGTTCCCGTTTAAACTTGATTCTAATTTAATCCGATTGAGGGTCGCATAACGGGTCATATTGGGTTGCATGAGTTGGATGGGTCCCCATTTAAACTTGATTTTAATTTAATCCGATTGAGGGTCGCATAACGGGTCATATTGGGTCGCATGAGCCAGATGGGTTCCCGTTTAAACTTGATTCTAATTTAATCCGATTGAGGCTCAATGATTTTATGTATTTCATGTAATTATGAATAATAGATGCAAAATAAAATATTTTCAACGTTTAAATATTGATTACATAAGGTCACAAAGATCACAAAGGTTACAAAGGTTACAAAAAAAAGTTACATAAGGTTACATAAGGTCTTTGATGTGGGAAATATCAGAGCTATATATTTCCTAGACCACTCTACCGCAAGTATATGGTTCGTGTAGTACCAGGGTCGAACTCTAGGGACTAATATAGCCTATTCTAAGAGTATGACTAAACTAAAACGGATTGAATAGATGGTGGCGTGATATAAATCTCTAAAACTGTAAGATAAATGGTGACAACGATGGAAAGATGCGGAAGACTTGACAATTAAGGACACTACGGGTTTCGAGATACCTGGAATTGCAAGGATGTAACAACAACGGATCATAAACCTATCGAACTATCTTGACAACGGAGAATTTATGCTCTAAAATGAGGAATGATTCTGCCGAACCTAAACCTCCTAACCATAATTACGTGCAATCCTACCTTCCAGCGGGGATTAACTCGTGATTACGGTAGCCTTAAGCGCGCAATCCTAATTCCTATGTCGATTAACCGACCGGTCAGATTCTCATAAATCAAACTTAATCTACAATTAACAGTTCCGGATTCATAATTTAACCTTCCAGCTAAACACGAATTCCTAGGTTATTGAGCGGGCAACACTAGTATGAAACGTTTACAATGTTGATTGTAAAACCGAATATCAAAAAAAGTTCGATAAATCTAAGCATTAATGCACGATTCAAACATCCATTACAAATCCAATATCCCTAACCCATAGTTGGAAATCTACTCACTCATGGCTTTCACTGTCAAACAAGAGAACACAACCCTAGACATGATAAAAACTAGGAAATACGATTCCACGATCTTCCCTATCTTGTTACCGAAGTCCGGATTGATGCTTCTCTCCTTCTCCAGCTTCTCCTGAGTCTTTCCTGATGAATTTCAGGCCTTTCCTTGCCCTAGCCGTCGCCCTCTGGTCTCTGGAACTCATTCCTGTTTCTCTTTTGCTCGTTCAAACACTTAAAACATGTTGTTGCGAGAAAGGCGGCCCACGCGAGCACATGTTTCACCCGGTCGTGCATCCTTCAGCCCGAGCGTGTAGAGACTCCAGCCTGAGCGAGCAATGTTACCCGACCGCGTGCTCTTCATGCCCGAGTCGTGTAGCATCTTTGGGTCCTTGCGGTTCAATGTTCAGCCCGAGCGTGCTCCTTACACAACCCGAGCGGGCTAAGTTACCCGATCATGTTCTCTTCGTGCCCGAGTCGTTTGAAGTTTCCTGGAATTTTCCCCGTAACTTTTGCCTGAGCGGGTTCCATTCATACCCGAGAGGGCAAGGTTCAATTGCTGTTTCCGCTCCTTTCGCTCGAGGCTTGGGTGTTCCATTTGGTTGTGTGGCCTTAATTTTTCTCCGAGTGATTTGTAGCTTCCAATATGTGCGGTTGAATCCAAGAATTTGAATTCTGAGGCTCGGTTAGGCCTTGTCGCCTTAAAACCTTAAAATCAACAAAAAGGGCGTATATAAAGAATATTCAGGTCAGATTTGTAACTCGTGCTATATAATCTACACGAAAATGATGCGAATGTCTAGCCTAAAACTGATACACACTACGTGTTATCAATCACAAAGGTTACAAAAAAAATTTGAAAAACCGTTCAAGAACAAAAAAGGAATGAAGAAGGTTACATAAGGTCTCAAAGATCACAAAGTAAAGAGAGTCGTGTGGTTTTTATTTTACCAATGCCACATTCAAGACCTATATTAAAGGTTCTTTAATGTGGTCAATACATGCACCTTGGTCATTCTTTGTATTTATTGTCTTTATAGAATTTTAGGAGTCCATTTATTTTTCGTTATAAATAGAGGAGGAAAAACTGAAAAGCTACAACAAGCACCTAATCATCTCTTGTTTCGAGTCTTTCATTCTCTCAAAAGGGCGATTTCTAACATCTAACCCTAAATTCTCTAAAAAATCCTTGTTACCTTTGTGAGGTCACATGGTCGACCCAGGACATCGTGCTGTCTATTTGTTACTCAATGTCTTGGTAATCGTTAGACTCAATCTGTATGCAGATACACACAAGTACTTACAACGTGGATGGAGGACTTTGTGATGTATCTGCAATACATAAGGTCTTGGTAATCGGCGGACTCAGACATCAAGCTGTATCCGCGTTACCTAAGGTCACGGTTGGAGGTCAAATTGGAGAAGGCGTTGAGTCACACACGACCCTTCTTGCGGGGAAGGGCTGCGATATGTCTTTAAACTCGGCAAATTTGACCTTTTTTCTTTCATTTTTTTTCTCGAACTTCTTTTTGCCTTTTTCTTCTTCTTTAACCTTTTTCTTTCCTTTTTTTTGACCGTTGGGACCTTTGAGACCTTATGTAACCTTAGGTAACTTTTGTGACCTTTGTAACCATTGAGACCTTATGTAATCAATATTTAAACGTCGAAAATGTCTTATTTTGCATCTATTGTTCGTAAGATTATGACCCAATATGATCCGTTATGCGACGCTCAATCGGATTAAATTAGAATCAGGTTTAAACGGGAACCCATCCGACGCATGCAACCACATATGACCCTTATACGACTCATGCGACCACACGTGACCCATGTACGACTCATGCGACCACACATAACCCCTGTACGGCTCATGCGATCCAATATGATCACATATGACCCATGGATGACCCATGCGACCAAACATGACACATGGACGTCTAATGCGACCACATAATACCCTTGTACGACTCATGCGACCCTATATGATCACATATGACCCATGGACGACTCATGCGACCAAACATGACCCATGGACGTCTAATGCGACCACATAAGACCCTTGTACGACTCATGCGACCCTATATGACCACATATGGACGACTCATGCGACCCTATATGAGCCATGGACGACTCATGCGACCAAACATGACCCATGGATGTCTAATGCGACCACATAATGCCCTTGTACGACTCATGCGACCAAACATGACCCATGGATGTCTAATGCGACCACATAATACCCTTGTACGACTCATGCGACCACATATGACCCATGGACGACTCATGCGACCAAAAATGACCCATGGACGTCTAATGCGACCACATAATACCCTTGTACGACTCATGCGACCCTATATGACCACATATGACCCATGGACGACTCATGCGACCACATATGACCCATGGACGACTCATGCAACCTAACATGACCTATGGACGTCTAATGCGACCACATAATACCCTTGTACGACTTATGCGACCCTATATGACCACATATGACCAATGGACGACTCATGCGACCAAACATGACCCCTGGATGTCTAATGCGGTCACATAAGATTCTTGTACGATTCATGCGACCCTATATGACCACATATGACCCTTGGACGACTCATGCGACCACATATGACCCATGGACGACTCATGCGACCTATGCGACTCATGCAACTTGACATTTTGCTGTCAGACTCCTGTCTTACAACCCATGTGACCCTTCCGACCCATGTATATAAGTTAACGTCTACGTCTCTTCTCTTAGTATGCGTATCTAACCCATATTTCTATGAAAAATCCATTTTACCTTTGTGACCTGCGTGGCGCAGTCACCATTGTCGACGCAGGGTATCATGCTGTCTATGTGTTACTCAAGGTCTTGGAAATCGGCGGACTCAAGCTCTATGCAGTCACTGACGAGTTGCGGGGGTGACTTAGGTGACGGTGTTGGGTCGCTCTTCAAATGTTCACTAGAAGACGAAGTACATGGAAGGAGATGACTTAGGTGACGGTGTTGGGTCACTCTCTGCTAATGTAATATTTCTCCAGTGAACTCAAGCGACCCATGCGACCCTCAATGAACTATCTCTCCAGTGGAAATAGAATTCGTGCAGAGTCTTCGATTGACATTGTAAATGTATTGTTTGATTTAGAATCTTTGTAAATGTATTGTTTTGATTTAGAATCTTTGTAAATGTATTGTTTTGATTTAGAATATTTGTAAATGTATTGTTTTGATTTAGAATATTTGTAAATGTATTGTTTTGATTTAGAATATTTGTAAATGTATTGTTTATCTATTCATCAATATATGCGACCCATGCGACCCTCATTTGGAATTAATTAGTTTGACGTTGTAAATGTATTGTTTGATTGGTTTTTATCATTTTATCATCCTAAACCTGTAAATTCGTCGAGTTCGCATCTATTCATCAATATATGCGACCATGCGACCCATGCGACCCTCATTTGGAATTAATTAGTTTGACGTTGTAAATGTATTGTTTGATTGGTTTTTATCATTTTATCATCCTAAACCCGTAAATTCCTATAGTTTGCATCTATTCATCAATATATGCGACCTATGCGACCCTCATTTGGAATTAATTAGTTTGGCGTTGTAAATGAATTGTTTGATTGGTTTTTTTCATTTTATCATCATAAACCCATAAATTCGTCGAGTTCGTGTATATGCGACCCATGCCATCCTCAAATTTGATTGGGTTTTAACATTTTTTTTTCATTTTCACCAGAATTCCAGCCGAACTTTTCACCAAAATTTGAAAAAACTTTTCGAATTCCATCTGACGACGATTCGATGTCAGGGTAATGTCTTTTCGTATTCCAGCCGTTTCCTTTTTTCTAATAATGACACACTCTCTCTATCTCTCATCATCATCATCAGCTCGCCAAAAATGCAAATGACTGGTGACGGCGATTCGATGTCAGGGTCATCTTCTTCTGGTGAGAGGATTTTCACGGTACCAGTCACGCGTTTAAATCTGACTGTAGATGCAGTGGTAAGTGAACTCAAACCGATTTATTCGATTCATCAAATCAAGCCGTATATGCATTAGTTTGGCATTGTTGTAAATTTATTCGGTTATCGCAAACACTTCCGATACAGTTTGCGAGGTTGAATGGTCTTCGGTAGACGATGTAAGATTGAGCTGATAACCAATTACACGGACATTTGGGAGGTGGATCTAAGGCCTGTGAAACGCGGTGGCGCTAGCATCACCAGGAGTTGGACAAAGTTTTGTCACGATAATGGCTTTAACGTGGATTGTACCCTCAAA
>CM071873.1:14881971-14892360 GCA_036759665.1 Gynandropsis gynandra
TAAACTTTCCTTAATATAAAATATAAACTTTCCTAAATATAAAATATAAACTTTCCTTAATATAAAATATAAACTTTCCTTAATACCATGTTCGTAAAAACAATTCATAGATACAAATCCTTTAGAATGTCTGATTTGTATCTATCAGAAAGAAATAAAATAAAAAACCCGCCACCATCGATCTCTTGCCTAAGGGTTTTCTTTTTGCCATCATCTCTTTTATCTCTTGCCTACAGGTTTTCTCTGTCATCGTCTCCTTCGCGCCACCATCCGTCTACCTTTACACCGACACCATCGATGAAAGTCATATAATTGAAGAGTGACATTTGAAAATTCATGTCTGAGAAGAAAAATATTTCTCAAAAAGAAAAAACTGTAGACGAAATTTAAGTGAAGACACCGATCACAAAAATTCAAACGTGGTGCTTTGTCCACCACATGCACTAATTCCCGACCGATTATTTCTCACCTTTTAAATGCTCCCATGTCCTAGATTTGAAAAATGTAAGAGAGATGATAGCTAGAATCAATAGAAAAATTTACTCATCAAAGTACTATTTTTTTAAAAGACAAGAAAATAAAATTAGAGAGAGAGAAATATGACCCCAAAACCAAAGCAAGCAAGAAAGCCAAGTACATAATAAAAGGCTCATTGGTTCTTTAGAAGACACATGAGATGACAATAAGAATCTTACTTGATGACAATAAGAGAAAACAACACAACCATGTATCTATCATTGCTCAAATAGAAAACAAGACAAAAATACTGAAATCGGGGGTTACCATTCAACTTAGTAATAACGATCTTAACCAGAAAGAATAACTACAGACCCCCCAAGAATCGATGGAAAAAATTTATCATAGGGTTCTTCTATTTCGATATTTCTCCATTTTTATTTCCAACAATTTTCTCTACCTCTCTCTTATAGAAATTAAATGTATTAAAACTTAGTTTACTTTGTTTAAAATTGAATAAAACAAATGAGAGGAGTCAAATGTGTCGAATCTATCTATTATGTGGGGGAAAAAGAAGTCCAACAAAAGAATATAAAAAAACCTTACGTTTCTTACGTTGCACGCTAATAAGAGAGCTTTTGTAAGCCTATTTATATATATGATTTTTACAGAATATAGTGTATCTCATACGACGAAAAAAAATACAAAATTATTTATGGAGAAATTCATTGCAAAGATAAGTTAGACCGTAACAAAATCCTTTCAACATATGCTATAACATTCAAAGAAAGAAAGACGAATTTGTACACTTGACTAATGCTATAACGAATTTTCACACTTGATCCAAAGATTATCAATTTTAAGATAAGGCAAGTAAGCGAAGATTCATCAACTAAGCATTACCACCAACATATATCGAATAAGAAAGGCATCAAGTGATATAAAATGAAGAAAAATTATATGACCTGGCTAAATTGGAAACAAAGACAAATGTTATACAAGCATATAGAAAAATAAAGTAATTAGGTATATAAACGATATGTATTTTGCATTTTAGCAAAAAGCAAGTATCGATGAAAGAAAGAAAAGCGATGTTTGTAGCTAATATATTATGGTGTTGGATGGAAGGAATACTATTTTTATAATATAAGTTGCATGGTCATTTGAGAAGTGATTCCGAGATTGAAAGGAGGGTAAAAACAGTATTTGAGAAGTGATTTCATGTTTGAAGGCAAAGTAATATAAAGTCAAGTAGTAACACAACCATTGGGTTCTTTCTAAATGATTAAGACTGAATTCAATCACTCATATGATAATGATCATCCATCAATAATAATGCTATCCCCCTATCAATGATCTTCCATCGACCATAATGTTATCCCTCTCTCAAGTCCTTCATGCAGTTGTCTTCACCCTGTATTTCCATTTGCATTTCAGTGAGAACCATGTCCATCTACTTCTATATGCATATGCAGTTATGTGTACCATACATAACATTCCCAAAACATGATATATCATTAGCTCATTCTGAATTTAGCATTTGGTTTAACTCAACTATTTTTTTTGCAAATTCATCCCCAAACAGACTTCTACCATATTATTACATTAATGGGTTGTGATATGTTTTTAATGATATTATGAATAAATAAGTTGTTCCATAAAGTGTAATCTAAATCCTTTGAGGTTCACAATACTTTCTCGATGATTGAACCATATAGAAAAGGTATTAAAAGATTGGATTCCATTCATGATATCATGCAGCATGAGATATAATGAATGGGGAATTTATACATTGAGATTTTCTTCTGATAGTTCGGCAGAATCACTCGGAGGATAGTCATTGACATTGTTGTGTTGTAACATCAACCGACGGAAGTTCTTTCATGATGGCTACACTAAACCTCTAAACACTGGAAAAACAAAAAAATAGCTTACTAATTAGCAATTAATTTCATGTCATCGACTCCTTAAGCGCTGCTATAAGTCGGGAACTTAAGGGTTTTTCCTGTCACTAAAAACATATAGACCTTTTTTGTAACTCTGTCATATTTTCAGTATCTTACCCATAATTATTCGTATCATTATGAACTACACAACACCATTTTTCCACGAAAAAAGTCAAATGTGATGAAGACAATCCTTTGTTGATTTTTAGTGAACTTGAGCAAACATAAAGTTGTTTAATTTAAGTTCACTTTATCCATCTTACTTCTTGATTGTGCAAACGCAAATGTAAATGAACGAACGAACGAAAGAACTCACTCAGAATGCAAGAATTTTGAAAGAACAATGAAAAGAAAAGGATGAGAGTGAACACGCACACAAACTTCTGAAAACTTCGCTAAATAATTCATATTACGGTCATCCATACATATATGCCTAAAAAGCATTACAAAAACTGACCAAAACATGCTCAGAAACATCATAAATATTATTGTTCGTTAATGACCCAAAATGGTTAAAGTTTGACTTAGCCAAGGACCTATTATCCTTGGCAAAACCGGGAACTTGCACCTATGATCTGGTGCAGGTTCTTCGCACTGATTTCGAGGCCTTCAACATCTCTTCTTGCCCCGTCCATGCTCTGAGCGTCTTCTGCTATCTTCAGACTGTAATCTTGTCGCCTGCTTCAGTCTGGATGTTCAGTTCGTCGGTGTCTTCTTTTCCTCTGAAGTCTGCAACTTGATCAGCCCTTCAACAATTTCCTGTGTCTCGGGTCGTCGCGTCCGGTTCAATCGCGTCCGGTTCGGTCGCGTCCCGCTTCTTTGCACCTTGATTGGCCGCATCCCGCTCTTCTGCATCCTGCTTGGTTGCGTCCCGTGCCTTCGCATCCCATCGTCTCGCGTCTTGTATCTCTACGTCTACCTGGTCGCGTCTCGCTTGCCCACGTCTCGCCTGGATGCGTCCGAACTGGTCGCGTCCCGCTTGCCCCCGTCTCGCTCGGCCGCGTCCCAAGTCTCCATTTCGCCATTAACAAACTGATCAGCTCCTTCAATCTCCCTCTTGATCTGTTTGTCCATGACTCCCAACTTGTGCTTTAGCTCTTCAAATCACTTTGTTCCAGTGACTTGGTCAAAATATCCGCCACTTGGTCTTGTCCAGCCACATGCTCCAGACATATCTCCCCATTGCTGACGGCCTCCCTCACAACATGAAACTTGATCTGAATATGCTTGTTCCTCTTGTGATCCTCCAGGTTTTTGCTGATGGCAATCGCTATTGTACTGTCACAATGAATGACCAGTGCATCAGTCATATCAAATCCGAACTCAGCAAATAATCTATTCAGCCATGCAGCATGGTTTGTGGCTACATACAAGGTTGTATATTCAGCTTCCACACTTGATTAGGCAATTACAGTCTACTTCTGTGTCCCCAAGCTGAACATGGCACTCCAAATGGTGAAGGAGAAACATGTGGTGCTCTTAGAATCTTGCACACTTCCATCTAGATCAGCATCAACATATCCTACTAGTCTAGCATCCTCAACCTTCTGAAACCACAAACCATAGTCTCTAGTTCCAAAAATGTACCTTAACACCCTCTTAGCTTCCTGTAAGCTCTTCTCCGTTGGCTTGGCATTGCTCCTGGACAGATAGGACGCTGAAAATGCCAAGTCTGGTCTGGTTGTTGTCAGATAAAGCATACCGCCAACCATACTCCGGTATTTGGTTGGATCAACAAGTTCATTTCCTCCCTCTGAGTTCTTGCCATATGGTGACAAAGGTGTTGAGATACTTTTGGAATACTGCATCCCAAACTTCCTCAAAAGTTGTCCTGCATACTTAGCCTGGTTCATGAAAATACCATCAGCCGAGTAGCTTACTTCAAACCCCAGAAAATACCTCAACTTTCCAAGGTCTGTCATCTCAAATTCTTTGTTCAATCTTTCCTTTAGCTCCTTGATCATACCCTCATCATTTCCAGATATAATCAAGTCATCGACATATAAGCAGATGACACAAATCTTCCGGTGTTTCTCCTGCACATACATGGCAGCATCACACCCATTTCGTTTACATCCTTCTCCTAGGAAGAATGAGTCTATTCTGCTATACCAAGCTCTAGGAGCTTGCTTCAAACCATACAAGGCCTTGTTGAGTTTCAAGACCTTGTCTTCCTGTCCTTCTATTTCATAACTAGGAGATTGTTGAATGTACACCTCCTCTGCAATCTTCCCATTGAGAAAGGCAGACTTCACGTCCATCAGGTGGACGCTCCGTCCTTCCTAGGCTGCTATGGCAATGAGGGTTTGTATGGTGTCATGTCTGGACACTGGAGCAAAGGTTTCTCCATAGTCAAGACCATGTGTTTGAGTGAACCCCCTTGCTACCAGCCTGGCCTTATGTTTATGCACTTTACCCTCTTCATCAGTTTTAACTTTAAAAATCCATTTTATTGGGATTACCTTATGACCTTCGGGTAGTTCAGCAAGCTCCCAGGTTTTGTTTTTGTTAATCATGTCTATCTTAGCATCCATTGCCCTCCACCATCCAACATCTAATATTGCCTCCTCAAATGTCACTGGTTCCTCCACTACTGAATAACAACATTCATACACCTGATTACTCTCTCCTTCAACTGGCTCAGCATCCTCATAGATGTCAGCCAGTCTCCTCATCCTATGAACCAGCCTAGATGAGCTGCTATTGCTCTCTCTACTTCCTCTGGAACTTGACTGTATGAGCCAGAATGGAACTGGGGTAAATTGTTGGTTATTTTCCTGACTCCCACCAGACCCTTGTCCTTCATCAAAAACACCTTGGGGTGTCTTCTGAGTGCTGTGATCAGTTGGTTCCGGATTTGACACAGCAGGGTTGAAACTAGGAATCCCAACCTACTTTTGTGTTACAGACTGAGTTTCCCAGTTCCAAGCCTTCTCCTCCTCAAATATGATGCCCCTTGCAACATCTATTCTGCCTGTACTCAGCTTGAACACCCTATAGCCCTTGCTCATGCTACTGTATCCCATAAAAATTGCCTTCTCAGACCTATCATCCAGCTTCTGTCTCTACTGTGCTAGGATCTACACATAGCAGAGACTTTCAAAGACTCTAAAGTGGCTCACACTTGGCTTGTGACCACTCCACGCTTCCAACGGCGTCTTGTTATCCAGTGCTCTTTTTGGAAGTCTGTTCTGAAGGTATGCAGTAGTGAACATCCCTTCAACCTAGAATTTATTGGGGAGGCCCTTCTCCTTTAGCGTGCTCCTTGTCAACTCCATAAGTGTCCTATTCCTCCTCTCTGCAACTCCATTTTGCCGAGGAGAATAGGCTACACTCAGCTGCCTTCATACTCCATGCTCTTCAAGGAATTTTGTAAAGGTTTTTGAGTTGAACTCCCCTCCCCTATCTAACCTCAGTTTTTTTAGCTTCTTCCCTGTTTGGTTTTCTACCAGACTCTTGAATTTCTTGAACATGTTGAATGTGTCTGACTTGAGCCTGAGGAAGTATACCCACAGCATGTGGGAATGGTCGTCTGTGAAAGTCAGAACATACAGACTTCCATCAAGGGATGGAGTCTACATTGGACCACACAGATCTGTGTGTACCAAGTCCAGTATGTCTTTAGACTTGCTCTCCGATTCCTTAGGGAATTCTTGTCAGGTGTGCTTCCCATGTATGCATGCTTCACACAGCTCCTTGGTCATCTTAAACTTGGGTATACCTTTCACCATATCCTGACTTTGTAGCTTCACCAGATTGTGGACACCAGTATGTCCAAACCTCTGGTGCCAGAGGTTTGCAAGTCCTTCTTCACCGGCCTTATACACTGCTTCTTCAGACATTTTCCACCTTAGTGGATAAGCCTTCTTCATCATAGGCACCTCAGCTACCTTGGCTCCCTCTTTCTCCCGGATCAAACAAAGATTCTCCACAAATTCCACACGGTATCCATTTCTGACCATCTGTGGAACACTGAGGAGATTCTTGTCCAGTCCTGGGACTAAGAATATTTCTTTAATTTTTCTTTTTCCCTTCAACATCATAACCTCTATATCACCCTTTCATGTCGTCTGCAGGATGGCTCCATTGCCCACTTTTATGGGCACTTTGACTGTCTTGTCCAGTGAGGTAAAATACCTCTCATCTTGTGTCATGTAGTTGGTGGCTCCACTGTCTATTTGCCACACGTCTGATCCATGTTCTCCTCCAACCACATGTGCTGCAGTGAATAGGAAGTCCATCCCATATTGCTCTTGGTTTGTTTGAGCTTGATTTGAGGGACCCTTCTTCACTTTGCAGTCCCTAGAAAAATGTCCCACCTTGCCACATGTGTAGCACTCCTTCTTGGTTTTGTAGGACTTAGATCCTTCACCTTTGTCTGATTTACCTTTGAAGTAACACTGAGCTTCAGTGTGGTTGTCCTTCCTGCATACCCCACACCATTTCTTTCCTCCTTTAAAATTCTGCTCAGTCTTGCCAGAACCCTTCTTATTAGATTCTGACATGGATCATGTTTTAATTCCTTTGAATCTGGCTTTGAAAGCTCCCTCTGACTCTCCGAATGTCTGTCATCCAGCCTATATTCTTGAGTCTGTAGAGCAATCACTAGTTCGGCCACTGTCAGGACTGTCAAGTCCTTGGGGTCAAACCTCTCTTGCAGTGAACACAGGATCTTTGACACCAGTGCATCCTCCTTGATGTCATCTCCATATGCCCTCATCTCATTTCCTAACTCAGTTACTTTGTTGGCGAAATCCTTGATTGACTCTTTCTCACCTTGCTTCAAAGTATAGTATGTTGCTCTTAGTCTTTGAAGCTTGATCATGGTCGTTTTAGGGTCACCTTGGAACCTTTCCTCTAGAAGGTACCATGCTGCCTTTGTTGTCTCACATGTAGAGAGATGGGCTATGAAAATTTCCTCTGATATTGCATGGTAGATGAGCTCCAAGCCTTCTAGTCTTTAGCCTCCAACTCCTCCCACTCAGCTATCTTTTTTTGTCTTTGCTCATCTGTAGTTTCTATACCCAAAGGAAGCAGCTTTGGGATCCCCTCCGTGACTACCTTCCACACACTCTTTGACCTTAGGGTGGCCCTTATTTTTATCACCCATAGATTGTAATTTTGCCTTCAAACACCGGTACTGGAATGGTGTTATATATTCTTCCTGAACTTTGTGACTGATCTTTACTGAGTCCAAATACTGGATGTTTCACCTCTTCCTTTTGTGCTTCAATAGTGCTTCAAACTTGTGCCATTGTGCACCTCTTGGCCTTGAGATCCAGGAGGCTCTGATACCACTATTGATTTTTAGTGAACTTGTGCCATCATGTTGTTGCTTCATTCAAGTTTAAGTTCACTTTGTCCATCTTATCCCTTTAATGTGCAAACATATATGTAAATGAACGAACGAACAAAAGAACTCACTCAGAATGCAAGAATTTTGAAAGAACAATGAAAAGAAAAGGATGAGGGTGAACACGTAGACAAACTTCTGAAAACTTCGCTTAATAGTTCATGTTACAGTCATCCATACATATATGCCTAAAACGCATTACAAAAACTGACCAAAACATGCTCAGAAACATTATAAATATTCTTATCCGGTAAGTACCCAAAATGGTTAAAGTTTGACTTAGCCAAGGACCTATTGTCCTTGGCAAAACCGGCAACCTACACCTATGGTCTGGTGCAAGTTCTTCGCACTGATTTTGAGGTCTTCAACATCTCTTCTTGTCTGGTCCATGCTCTGAGCGTCTTCTGCTATCTTCAGGCTGTAATCTTGTCACCAGCTTCAGTCTGGATGTTAAGTTCGTCGGTGTATTCTTGTCTTCTGAAGTCTGCAACTTTATCAGCCCTTTTGCAATTTCCTACGTCTCGGGTCATCGCGTCCGATTTGGTCGCGCCCCGCTTCTTTGCACCTTGACTGGCCGCGTCCCGCTCCTCTGCATCCTGCTTGGCCGCGTCCCGTGCCTTTGCATCCCATCGTCTCGTGTCTTATATCTCTGCATCCCACCTGGTCACGTCTCGCCTGGTCGCGTCCCGTTTGCCTGCGTCTCGCTTGGCCTCGTCCCAACTGGTCGCGTCCCGCTTGCCCGCGCCCGGCCACGTCCCGGGTCTCCATTTCGCCTTTGACAAACTGATAAACTCCATCCTTTAGTACTAGAAGGAAGTAAGATGAGATGTAGTACAGATACCCAAAAAAGTGTTTGATTGAGTCGTGGATGCACTTCATATAGTCTGAGTACAACCAGAATCATGTCATTGCTTGGATTGACCTTTCTCTGATGATGTTAAAGAATTCAGTATTTGCGTTCTACTTCACATAGTCGTACTCATTGTTCGGGAAAAGCTTTACAGTCTTAGAACCCGAAGAAAGGGGATATTGAATGTTATTAGCATACTCGCAAAAAGTTTTATCATCACTGTCTTATAAACAAAAAGAGAGACAATTCCACAAGTTTAAATCGTTTGAGGTTCACAACAATTTTTATATTTTAGATGAATGAATAGTACAGAAAAGTGAACGAAATAACATATATGGAAAGTGATATCGCTGATTTCTTAATAATTCAACGACAAATAAAGCCTAGTTGCTCGAGTAGACAAGAAATCCCAATATATGCCAAAACGACTGCTTGTGTTTAAAGTAACCAACTCTATATATAATTATTACCTTCCTATTCAGGTCCTTTAATAGCAATAGAATGCAGTTTTACAACTAAGTTGAAAGGAATATATATGAGCAGCTGTTGATCAGCATCACTCTCCAAACTCAAGCCATCATATTCTCTATACCCCTACAAAATCAATTTAATCATCGAAATATTACTACACCGGTCTTATCGGACCACTAAACAAATAGTCCTGATTCCCAAGTACGAGGAACCAGAGAATCAAATGCATGTAAAAGAAGAGCCACATTAATAGAAAATTATCAGTGAACAAAGTTAAGAACTTTACGACTAAAACTTCAAACCCTTCAATTCAGCTATAGTGATAAAATTTGGAGTGCACTATCACCGAAAGCATGACTACATACACACTATCTTGCATTCCTTCATGCAAATTCGTATACAAAATACGTCAAGGGTGATATAATTTCCAAAAATGAACAGAAAGGCATTATCACAGAGAGAGACATTTACACAAGACACTTTCTTCGACTTGGGTTCATCCGCAACTTTGTACAAACTCATACGCTGATAAACATTTATAGGCTCAAATAAACACGTATCCATATACGTACCTGGCCTTTCAAAATCCATCTTGCTAATTCGGCGGACATTACGAGCTTTTGATCATAAGACAGTCGTCTATCTTGTTCGTCTGCGTTGTAGCCAAATTCAAACACTCTCATGCCATGTCATTTCACGATTGCAGAGACGATCATCTTCAATGCACTCGTCTTCTCATACCGTGTCAAATACTCTTTCATTTTGTCACTAGCAATGTCTCTACTCAAACGCGTTTCCTCGTCGCACCGCTCAGCTTTTTATATCAAAACGTTGATCGTGTTTTGGTATGACAACAGTTCTTTCTCCATTTCTCCTATTGTCGTATTCATCAGCGATCTCTTCTTTGCCGATGTGTCCATCATCTCTCCCATTGACTTCATTAGAACCTCCAGTTTATTCACCAAAACGCTTATTTTCGCTACTTAGCTCAAGGCATGTTGTTGTTGTTGTAAATATGCTCATGAATAAAATTTGTAAGTCATGAGTGATAACACGTAATCCGTTGTAGTTTTTATATCATTCTTAGGTCTAGTTTTGACTAGATTTATTAGATTTCACTCATTTATCGAGATTATTCGAGGATTTCATCTACATTTCGTGTTTTGTGTAGGAAACGAAGACATGACGAGAAACACGAGAGATATTGGCAATTTAACCTTGAAATGACAAGGTTCAGCTTGTGCAAGGCCGTGGATTGAAGTGAACCTTCAAACACCGAGCGAAAGGAGCGGAAACAACATTGCAAGACATGC
>CM071873.1:14901326-14913275 GCA_036759665.1 Gynandropsis gynandra
CTCTAAAAGGTCTCTTTTCTCCTGAATTGGCCGTTCTAAAATCAAGGAGGTTGTTGAGAAATTGGTGGACCCGAGCGGGCACAAGAGCAGCCCGATCGGGTGCACAAACACAGCCCGAGCATGCACACTTGCAATTGCTCTTTTTGCTCCTTTCGCTCGAGTTTTGAGTGTTCCGTTTGCTTCCTTGGCCGTGCACATGAGGTATCTTGTCATTTTGACACGTTTTCGGGTTTGAATTACCATAATCATTCGTGTTTTCCTTCATGTCTTCATTTCCTACACAAAACACGAAATGTAGACAAAAGCCTCGAATATGCTCAATAACTCGGTAAAGTCCATGAAATCTAATCAAAACTAAACCTAAGAAACATGTAAATACTACGACGGATAATGTGTTATCAGCCGTCAAACCCTAAACCTCCGTTCTCTCCTTCCCGTTCAGCTCGACGGCCTGTTGCCTGCTCACCGCGCCGGAGGGGAACACAACCTCCAGTCTCCCTCTTGTTCCTCTCCGGCACAATACCTATCTTCCTTCGAAGATCTTCAAATCGACTGCTTCCCAACGGCTTCGTCAGAAGATCCGCCAGCTACAGCTCTCCAGGTACGTATCTCAGTTTGATTATACCGGTTTTCTCCGCTTCTCTCACTACATGATATTTTATCAGTATATGTTTCGTTCTTTTGTGGTCAATCGGGTTGCGGCCAATCGCAATAGCCGCTGTGTTGTCACAGTGAATAGGTACCCCGTCTATTTCGAACCCTAAATCACCGAACAGCAGCTGCAACCACACCGCATGATTTGTGGTTGCAGATAGGGCGGTATACTCAGCCTCGGCAGTAGACTGAGCAATTGTCCCTTGTTTCTGTGTACCCAACTGAATATAGCTGAACCGAATGTAAAACAATAACCAGGTTTGCTTTTAGCGTCATCCTTACTCCCAGCTAGGTCTGAATCCGAATAACCAACAATTTCTGGGTTCTTTACCCTTTCAAATAATAATCCATAATCATAGGTACCGTTTACGTACCTTAAAACTCTCTTTACTTCGTTTAAACTCCTCTCTGTAGGTTTAGCGTTACTCCTAGATAAATAGGAGGCTGCAAACGCTAAATCTGGTCTCGTTGCTGCTAAGTATAGAAGTCCTCCGACCATGCTTCTATACTTAGTAGCGTCGTATAAAAAAATTCCATCTTCAATGTTTTCCCATGAGGTGTGAGAGGTGTTCTCACCTTCTTACTGTCCTTCATTCCATATTTTTCCAGTAACTTTCGAGCATACTTGGCTTGTCCAAGAAAATCTCACTTTCAACATACTGAATTTCAAAACCCAAAAAATACTTCAGCCTTCCCAAATCGCTCATTTCAAAAGTTCTTCCCAATCTGTCCTTGAAAATTTTAATCAGCTTTTCATCACTTCCTGTAATGATGATATCGTCGACATAAAAACAGATTATAACAATACCTTCTCCTGTGATTTGCAAATACATTGCAGCATCGCAATCACTCCGTTTGAATCCTTCTTCAATGAAGAAAGAATCAATTCGGCTATACCAAGCCCTTGGTGCTTGTTTAAGCCCATACAACGCCTTCTTCAACCTTAAAACTTTATTCTCAGCTCCCTCTATCACATAACCTGGGGGTTGTTCAGTATATACCTCCTCTGTGATTTCCCCATTTAAAAATGTGGATTTCACATCCATTTGGTATAAATTCCACTCCTTTTGCGCTGCAATTGCTATCAACAATCTGATTGTGTCGTGTCTAGATACATGGGCAAAAGTTTCCCCATAATCCAACCCTTGAGTTTGAGTAAAACCTCTTGCCACCGGCCTGGCTTTAAACTTCAAAATCTGCCCATTTTCATCTGTTTTTACTTTATAAATCCATTTAACACTAATTACCTTCTACTTCTTTGGAAGATCAGCAAGCTCCCAAGTATTGTTTTTGCTGATCATATCCATCTCCTCATCCATTGCATTTCTCCATTCTTTATCAACCACTGCTTCTTCAAATGAAACTGGTTCTTCCACAGATAAGTAACAGCTTTCACACACATTGTTCAATTCCTCATTTTCATTTTTTGTTTCCTCATACAGCTCACTCAATCTCTTCATTTTGTGTACCTTTCTAGATGAGCTATTGCCTTCTCCTCTTGTATCACTTAGGTTGAATGGTACAGGAGAGAATGGAGGGGAATTTTGTCTTCCACTCCCTCCTGGACTATTCTGTACCGAAGTGTCAAACATCTTGGTATTTTCATTTTGAAATGAACTGCTAGGGATGTATTGAGTAGACACAGACAGCTTGTTAATTTTTGTCTCTGTCTCCCAATTCCGGCCCTTATCTTCCTCAAACACAACATCTCTTGCCACTTCAACCTTTCCTGAATTCAGCTTAAAAATTCTGAATCATTTACTCATATTGTTGTATCCGATGAAGACTCCTCTTTCTGATTTATCATCCAATTTCTTCTGTTTTGTATTGACACTAAAACATGAGATAAACTCCCAAAAACCTTTAACTGATGGTTTGTGACCACTCCAAACCTCCAGTGGGGTCTTATTTTCCAATGCTCGTGTTGGCAGCCTGTTTTGGAGATAACAAGCTGTGAACACAGCTTCTGCCCAAAATTTATTTGGCATTTGCTTGTCTTTAATCATGCTCCTAGCCATTTCTAACAGTGTCCTATTTCTCCTCTCAGTAACTCCGTTTTGTTGAGGAGAATAGGCCACTGTTAGTTGCCTTTGTATACCATTGTCCTCCAAAAATTTTGTAAACTCAATCGAGTTAAATTCCATACCTCTATCTGATCTCGATTTCTTCAACTTCTTTTCTGTTTGCGTTTCAACAAGTGTCTTGAATTTTCTGAATGTTGCAAACGCCTCTGATTTTACCTTCAAAAAATACACCCACAACATATGTGAGTAGTCATCTGTGAATGTCAGTAAGTAAACGCTGTCATCCAATGACGGAGTCTGCATTGGTCCAAAAATGTCCGTGTGTACCAATTCGAGAATTCCCTTAGACTTAGTTTCCGAAGCCTTAGGAAACTCATCTCTAATTTGCTTTCCCTTCAAACAAGCTTCACAAATCTGTTTGTTTATAGTAAACCTTGGCAACCCTCTCACCATCTCTTTAGTTTGCATCTGTTGTAGATTGTGTAACCCTGAATGCCCAAACCTTCTGTGCCATAAATCTGTTAAATCATATTCCTTAGCTGCCATAGCCTCTCCTTTGATCAGCTTCCACCTTAGTGAATATGCTTTGTTGATCATAGGAACTTCTACTATCTTACAACCATTTTTATCTTTAATCTCACACACTGTTTCACTGAAAATCACCTTGTAGCCATTTCGTACCATTTAAGGTACACTAAGAAAATTTTTGCTTAAACCTGGAACAAAAAACACATCTCTTATGGTTCTCCTCCCTTTCTTAGTCATCACATCTATTGTGCCTTTTCCAGCCGTGTTCAACTTAGCTCCATTACCTACTTTAATAGGAATTCTAAAATTCCTATCTAAAGTGGTAAAGAACCCTTCCTCTCGGGTCATATGATTTGTCGCTCCACTGTCTATTAGCCAAATATCATCATCCTCCACCGTTTGTGACATGATATGTGCTGCTGTGAACAAAATGTTTTCCTCATCTTGCTCACTTGTCAACTGAGCTTGATTATTTGGAAACTTCTTAAACCTGCAATCTCTTGAAAAATGACCAGGTTTACCACAATTGAAACATTCCTTCTTGGTCTTGTAACCTTTAGAATCTTCTGGTTTTTTTGCCTTGTTTCTGAAATAACAATATGCTTCAGCATGATTGTCTTTCTTACAGATACTGCATCTTTTTTTAGTTTTTCGATTTGTAATCTGCACTGTTTTGTGCTCCTTTTGTTGCAACCTTCTTCTGTCCAGTCTTTGAATTTTTGTTTCTAGAATAAAATGCTCCCTCTAGGCCAGTACTGTCTCTATCGTCCAGCCTAGACTCTTGTGATTCTAATGCAAACACAAGCTCCCCCACCGTTAGAGTTTCCAGATCCTTTGTCTGCTCCAACACTCCAACGTATGGATCAAAACGAACTTGTAAAGAACACAGTATCTTAGAAACTAGCTCATCCTCTTCCATCCTAGCTCCATAAGCTCGAATTTCATTTCCGAGTTCAGTAACTTGTGTATTCTTTTATTGTTTCTCTTTCGGATTGCCTCATGTTATAGAATGAAGCTCTCAACCTTTGTAGCTTGATTCTAGCTGCTTTTGGATCACCTTGAAACCTCTCCTTGAGCAGATCCCATGCTGCCTTGGATGTTTCACAGGTTGTTAAATGCGAACTGAAGATCTCTTCAGTCACTGTATGATAGATCAGCTCCAATGCGCGCTGATCCTTTGCTTCCAATTCCTCCCATTCGGCTGTTACCTTCTTTCCTTCCTCAACCGTTAGTTTCTCAATATTTGGAAACTTCGGTATGCCTTCTGTGAGTATTTTCCATAGTCCCTTGCCTCTTATTGTAGGTTTAATCTTGATAACCCACAGATTGTAGTTTTTACCTTCAAAAATTGGAATCGATGGAGTATTAAGTGTCCTGTCCATGTTTCTTGCTGTAGAATGTTGATGATTGCTTGATTGCTTGATTGTGCGTTGCTGGTGCTACTGATTGCTTGATTGTGCTGTTGTACTCCCAAATCTTACCGCTCTGATACCATATTATTTTTATGCTAGATTATGAGCAATTTGATTTAATCTCATGATCATGCTTTTACTCTCACTTGTGCTAAACAAAAAATAAGATTATGAATCTCTCTTTTGATAAATCTGTATTCTATTTTTCTGGAAGTTTTGCAGAAGAAAAAATGGTGTTTGTAGAATTTGAATTTGAAAAAATGATTCTCTCGTATTTCATCTCTTCTTTTAGTGCATATATATATCAATATATCAAGGTTTACATGGCTACATATATTAATATGTATTGTTGCCAGTAATACCCTGTTTTACAACTGTTCTAACAGATTTTTATTCTGTTTTGCATGTGTAACTAATTGCAAAACCGTTCTGGAAAAATACTTGATGAGTTGGGAAGAGATAACAGGTTCTGGGCTTGTCTTTAGAATTTTCTGCTGGGCCTGCCGAAATTCCTGGCCCATTTCATTTCCTCTCCAGCCCCGCTTCACTAGCCCCGGCCCGCTTCAAATTTCTTTCTCGGCCCGGCCCACTCCAGCTTCAGGTAAGCCTCTCGATCCTTCTTCATTTTCAGAATGAACCTGAAACCCTAGTACGTCAAAGCTTAATGACGTTAAATAAGCGCTTTCTGGGAGGCAACCCAGCTGTTTGCTTTAACTTTTCTTAGTATTTAGGTTAAAGACTCGGTTATTTATTTTTCAAAAAACCGTTCAGCTCGACGGCTTGTTGCCTGCTCACCACGCCGGAGGGGAACACAACCTTCAATTTCTACCACAGTGAGGAGACAATCACACCCAATGAACCTACCAGGAAGAAGGATACGATGGCTCCCAAGGCCGCAACCATTGGTAGATCCGCCATCACACCCACCACCACAGCGGAGGCAACAACGGTAACAACTATTGTGAGGAACAACGAGATCGGAGTTTCTTGTTGAGTTTCTTCTCCATGTGATTTAATTTTTCGGACATCTTGAGGAGATCGCTATGACATCTCTAGAAGAGTTTGGTGAAATCCCCGGTGAAAGGTTCGTCGAAAGAGAAACCTTTGAAACTCTGTAAGTGCTCTCGAGTCTTCTTGAAACTCGCTTCTCCTCCAGACACCGTTTTCTCCTCGACGAAATTGGCCAAAACCTCATGAACGATGTATTCTCCGTTTTTGGCATATTGCAGACAAAGTTTCAGAGATTCACAGAGACCTGACAGTTTGGCGTTTGTGTTGAAGAAATCATTGAGGAGACCGAAGAGATTAGGGTTTTGCGAAGATCTCTCTTGGATGCCAGTAGAAGATCTCCAATGTCTTTGTTCATATTATCAACTTACCCAGTTAGCTTTGTCAACGAATCATACGAAATTGATAGTATCTTCATGCCATGGTTGCTGATGGAATGTGAGAGCAATGGGAACGAAATTGATCGTATCTTCATGCCATGGTTTCTCATAGTTAGTTTTTTCATTTTTTGGTAAATAAAACATTTACTTTTTATTATTTTCGACAAAGTTTGTAAGGAGAATTTCAAAAATACCCTCGTAGGGCTAAAGTGCTTCAAAAGTACCTTTCGCTGAAAAAAAAGTTTCAACTTAAAATCTACCCTTAAAATATTGATAATCTCTTATTACCCTTGTCGACAAATTTTCTCTCTCCTCCAGAGCACCTCGATTTCTTTCTCTACTTTGGCGCGAAAATAACTGTTCTCCCACACCACGACAAATTCAGCGAGAGTAGCTTGCAATCGGCATCAGATTAGCTGCCAATAGGTTGAAATCCTTTGTTGTCAACAAAGAAGCTCGCAATTAAGCACGTTCTGCAGAAAAACCAGGTATGTATAGTGAGTTTTTTGTGTTTCTCTTGTGTTTATTGCAATGTCAAAGGTGACAGAGTGGGTCACAGAGTCGTACGTTACATGCACGGTTTGGATAGGCATCCAAGTATGATGTTATTGAATTGAACAGTCTCACTTATGAGTATGAGATGAGAAATGAGATGGGTAGAAGATTTGTAGTGAGTCTTCAAAAAAGAACGTGCGAATGCAAAATGTTTGACGTAGATAAGTATCCATGCAGTCACGCAATTGCGGCAGCACATAAGGTTGGTAAAGGTGACAAGATACCAGATCTATGTTCACACTACTACCTTCGGGAGACATGGCGTTTGGCTTACCAAGAAACCGTGTATCCGATTCCCGATTGCAGTGATTGGGACATTCCCCCTGAAGTGTCTCAGCATGTGTCTGAACCTCCTATACTGGCTCAGAAAAGGCAAAGCGGGAGGCCTAAAGAAAATCGTTATCCTGGACCCGGTGAGGCTCGGAGAAGTACCCCATCTTCGTCGAGACAAACCCCGTATGTTGCGTCGAGACAAACCCCGTCTTCTTCGTCGATACACCCATTTGTGATCGAGACAACGCCGACTTCAAAAAAAGAAAGGTTTGTTAGTTAGTAATTGTGTAATACTATATTATTTGTATTATTTTGATTAAAGTTTTTGGGACTTTCATCCTTATAATTCGATAAATTCTTCATTATGACTCATGCGACCAATGCGACCCTCACATGGATTAAATTAGAACACATGGATTAAATTAGAACCCATTCGACATTTTATCATTGTTAATCCGTAAATTCGTCGATTTCGTATGTATTGATCATTATATGCGACCATACGACCAATGCCATTATCAATATGCCATTATCAATATGTCATTATCAATTTAGGATCAAAATAGACTATAATATAAATAATATCGACATTCGAAAACAATGTTGAATGTATTTTTTGAAATTTTGTCAAACTCATCCGACGAGTTCTTAAAACACTACTATCGCTTTTGTAGCACAGACATTGGTTATACACAACTCAAATAGGGACACATGGGTCATAATTTGTTTTAACCATTGATTGACGTTGTAAATGTATTGTTTTGATTGGTCTGTTACGGTTTATCATTATAAACCCCGTAAATTCGTAGATTTTGCATGTAATGTGACCGTGCGACCCATGCGACCCATGCGACCCGTAATTATTTTGACTTTGTAAATGTATTGTTTGCTTGGTTTTGGTCATTTTATCATCTTAAACCCGTAAATTTGCCGAGTTCGCATCTATTCATCAATATATGCGACCGTACGACCCATGTGACCCTAATTTGTAATTAATTAGTTTGACGTTGTAAATGTATTGTTTGCTTGGTTTTGGTCATTTTATCATCTTAAACCCGTAAATTCGCCGAGTTCGCATCTATTCATCAATATATGCGACCCATGCGACCCTAATTTGTAATTAATTAGTTTGACGTTGTAAATGTATTGTTTGATTGGTTTTTGTTATTTTATCATCTTAAACCCGTAAATTCGCCGAGTTCGCATCTATTCATCAATATCTGCGACCGTGCGACCCATGCGACCCTAATTTGTAATTAATTAGTTTGACGTTATAAATGTATTGTTTGCTTGGTTTTGGTCATTTTATCATCTTAAACCCGTAAATTCGCCGAGTTCGCATCTATTCATCAATATATGCGACCGTACGACCCATGCGATCCATGCGACCCTAATTTGTAATTAATTAGTTTGACGTTGTAAATGTATTGTTTGATTGGTTTTTGTCATTTTATCATCTTAAACCCGTAAATTTGCCGAGTTCGCATCTATTCATCAATATATGCGATCCTCATTTGGAATTAATTAATTCGTAGTCGTAAATTCGTGGATTTCGCATAAATTGATCCTTATATGCGACCATGTCACCCATGCGACCCGCCGAAAATTCCGTCACCAAAATTCCCGCCGAACTTTTCATCATATTTGAAATTTTTTTAAAAAATAACATCTACAGGTCATGTCTTTTCGAATCCCCTCTGAGGGCGATTCGATATCCAGGTCATGTCTTTTTTAATTACATTCGTTTCCTTTTTAACAATAACGACACAAACTCTATCTCTACTCTCGTTCCTTCAATTTTTCCGAAAATGTCACATTTCCCTTCTTTCTTCAGAGAGATTTTTCCGCGCTATCTGGAAGAGAACTATATTGTAATCTTCTTCATCAGTCTCTCTGTCGGTATGTTACACGTAGAGAATGTAAAGATTTGACTTGTTTTTTCATTTTTTGTTACAGGACATCCCGAAGATATTCTTCGATGATTATATATACGGGAACACGAGGGACAACAACACGGCAACGCTTAAATCGAATGGGTCTAACAGAAGATGGGAAGTCAAGTTGGATGGCTCCAGATTCACTGATGGGTGGAAAGATTTCTCCAACGACCTAGACTTAAGTATTGGGGATTACTTACTTTTCATTCACGAAGGTGACATGGTCTTTCGCGTCACCTTCGCCACTCCTGCTCCAAGGATTTTACGAGAAACTGGGGTACCAGTCACTCGTTCGAATCAGGCCGCAGATGCATTGGTAAGTGACTTCAATATGGTTTTATTCCTTGCATGGGTAAGGATTTTCACGATTTTTATTCCTTTCTTCGGATGTCGCAGACACTTCCGATAGGATTTGCGAGGTGGAGCGGTCTTTGCCATAGCCGATGTAAGATATATCTGATGCTAGGATACTCCACGGCGTGGGACGCAGCTCTAAGGCCCGTGGCACGTTGTGGCGCTTCCATCAGAAGGGGTTGGAGTTAGTTTTGTCTCGACCATCGACTAACCGAGGGTTGTACCCTCGTAGTCGAATTCTTTGATAATGGACCATTACCCATGCTTCAGTTTTTCCCTAAAAATGACAGTGTTTGATTTTAAGTTGTGTTTGGATGATTTTCATTTGTGTTTTGTATTTGGATGGTTAACAGTTGTGGTTTGTATTTGGATGGTTTTCCTTTGACAATGATTCAATAGTATTATTGATAGTATCATTGTTTTGTGGATTTACTATTCTTATAACAAGGTTCGCGAGGAACAAGGGTGGCAGAGGGACAAGGGTCGCAGGGGTCCAAGGGTCGCAGAGGTAAAGGGTCACAGGGTTCCAAGGGTCGCAAGGGACGCAAGGGTCGCAAGGGAAAGGGGTCGCAGGGGTCCAAGGGTCGCAGAGGGACAAGGGTCGCAGATGGACAAGGGTCGCAGGGGTGCAAGGGTCGCAGAGGGACAAGGGTCGCAGATGGACAAGGGTCGTAGGGGTTCAAGGGTCACAGAGGGACAAGGGTCGCATGTGGACAAGGGTCGCAGGGGTCCAAGGGTCGCATAACCTCTACGACCCTTCAACCTCTGCGACCCTGCGACCCTTGAACCATTGCGACCCTTTAACTTCTGTGACCCTGCGACCCTGCGACCGTTGAACCAAATATTTAAAAATAACAATGTACCAAATATTTCAAAAAATAACAATGTACCAAATATTTAAAAAATAAAAATGTACCAAATATTAAAAAAATAACAATGTACAAAGTATCAAGTTAAGATTTGGGTTTCGGTGAAGGTTTTCCATTACAAAATATATCCGCCGCCATCTTCTCACGCATGGAAAGAACATTGTCATCGCAAATGGAGTGCAAATCATGCTGTTTTTTCGTTACCGCGGCTTCTAAGTATTTGTATGAGTATACACCCAGTCATTCCCAGTGTCGTTCTGTACACCTTGATAATAATCATATTTCCATTTACTTTGCCCACCTGCCAAAGAAGGAAACCATCCGAGAATGAACATCTTGGGGATAGCTATTCTTAGCTTCTCAATCACCGGATCGATATTCAATTCCTTAAGACTCGTCTGGTAGTGGTATAACTTGATGCATTGGGTTTTGAAATCCGCTTTCATGACTACCCAATGACATCCCTCATTAAAATTGGCTTGCGATGGAACGTTTAGAACCGCGACAAAGCCTTCGAAAGAACTAATCGGTTCCGCACTTCTATTTGGATTCTTGCCCTCCAAACATTCAATAACAAGCGTCACATGAACGCAAGTCTAAGCGTACCAAGTTCAGACTTCTATCAATCCGAAAGTCTCGAACTATGCAATCCTACCAATGACCTAAGTCTAATCCACACTCCTAGACAACGTCCAAGCGATCTCCATACCAACTCTCCTAAGCTTGAGATATCATTGAACTCACATTCTCGTTCTTATTTTTTATTTTATTCTTTTTCTTTCTTTCTTTTTTCTGTAGTTCCACGCTTGGTTCCTAGGACGTCGAAGTCGAAGAGGGTGGCTTTCTACTTAGTCCCAGGCTACCTATGGCACACTCATAAGGTCTCGTAACCTTAGCGGAGTGAAGAGATGCTTCCTTAAAGCTTATTTTTCTGATTTTTACTTCTTCTTTTTTTATAACGAATACGCATGACTCTAACCCTTAGGACGTAGAATAGCGCCTCAACCCACCACTTAGACCCGAACCATCGATCTCGATGTACTCATGTCAATGAAAACCTAAAATAGTTAAGACTTATCCAAGGAGAAAAAATTGACAGCGGAGTATAAGCGTGTGGAATCTAATGAACGATAAAAATCTATCAAACAAGCAATAAATAATCGGTATACACGGAGATATGATACTTGGTACTGAAACCTAGGAAGTGAATGTAACTATAAGTCATGGTTTCAAACACAATTACTCAACTAATCGGAATCAAAAAGACTTCTAAGCAAACCTAGACCATTGTTCACGATTCGACAAAGTTGCACAATAATGACTAAAGCTTGAAAATCCATACTAGGTATCCATCCGTTTATTCCTAGAAAACAAAAATCTACATCTAATCCTAATCAAAATCTAAATCATCCCACCAAGTACATCAATATGAAAAGAAAAAGAAATAGTCCGAAAGAAAAATGAAATGAGAAATGAAAAAGTCGGGTAGCCTCCCGATAAGCACTTGTTTAAGGTCGTGAGCCTGACCGAATGCTACCCATTAGGTGGACGTCCTCGACGTCGTCGCGTGCGTAGCGTCTCGCGTGCATAGTGTGTTCGATAGGACGTGGCACGCGGATCAGTGGAGTTCCTTGCACGATCAGTCATATCTTCCCTAAGTTTGATCATGATGTTTTTTAGTTTGGGGGCTAGATCGTGCTGCCCAAAAATTCAGGTTGAGCTGTCCATAAGGCATTCGTCGCTTGTTTCCTTCAGCGTCTCTAGAAACTTTTGGTGTGTAAGCCTTTGTGGTGAAGGTTTCATCTTCACCTTGGGCATCTTGTCAACGTCCCAATTGTGTGCTGGACGTTTGGTGTAGCTTCCCGGCATTTCGGGATCGTTCATGTACTGATTTGAACCACGTTTAGCTTGTGTTGCGTGGAAGTCTCGGTCGGTGGATTCCTCTTTCTTTTCAT
>CM071873.1:14935226-14968458 GCA_036759665.1 Gynandropsis gynandra
GGATGGTTTTGAAAGGAAGTAACTGCAACATTAAAAAAAATAAGAATGCAAAAAGTATGAAAAAATTCAAGTTATTCGAATAATATGTACAACTTACCATTAGTGGGATCATGAAACCGCCACAATACCATTTTGGTTTCGTTGATTCCCCGCTAACGTGCTTGCGGCAAGTATCCACAATCTTCTCGAATGTGTAACACCCCCATGGAAAGCGTTCACAAAATTCCCAATCATTGACCATGTCAATGAGATCATGGCTGATAGAGTTGTCTGATGAAGGCTTGTGAGCAATAACTTGCGCCAACAACAACAAAGTTGCCAACCTCTTTCGGTCCTCGTCATTCTTCGCCTTCACAAGCTTTCCAATGATTTGTACGGGGGTCACCTTTCCACGGCCGAAATTCTTCCGCCTGAATGTATCACCCCTTTTGGACTCCCATCCTTTGGGATATGGTCCGCAGTTCAATCAGAGAATTAGTGCGTGCTCCACTATAGAGTACCGGATGGGAACACCGTTTAAGACGAACCACAACTCCTTCTTGTCCCGTACAATCACGGAGTGATTTAGGAGGATAGACATTTGAACCTTAGTCAATGTGGAGTCACATTGGAAATGGAATAAATGCTTAAATTGTGACTCCTTCTCGAAGTAATGCAACTCGTATTCATCTAAGATTCCTCTCAGGACCCATGCGACCCATGCGACCCAACCGACCCTTTGACTTAACCGACCCATGCGACTCGACTGAACCATGCGACCCAAGCCGACTCACTAAGACAACCGACTCAAACGACCCTTAGACCCCCTGCGACGCTCAAGCGACGATTGCGACCCAAACCGACTCACTGAGACAACCGACTCAAACGACCCTTAGACCCCCTGCGACGCTCAAGCGACGATTGCGACCCAAACCGACTCACTGAGACAACCGACTCAAATGACCCTTAGACTCCCTGCGACGCTCAAACGACCATTGCGACCCAAATCGACTCACTCAGACTCAATAGACTCACTGACACTCACACCCATTTCAAATCAATAAACCATTCTGGGACTCGACAGCCTGCAAACCCTAGAAATCGACTCTCAACCGACCATCGCGACCCAAACCGACTCACTGAGACAACCGACTCTTGCGACTGAACCGACTCACTGAGACTCAACCGACTCATTGACACTCACACCCATTTGAAATTAATAAACCATTTTGGGACTCGACATCCTCCAAAACCTTAGAAATCGATCTACTTACACTTATTGACGCCATTGAAAATTGACTCGTGCTCTCTTCTCCACCGCTGCTGATTCTAGCCATTTCCTTCTTGCCAACCTCGAATCGATCCCTCTCAAGTTCGAAATCACTTGTTCTTTCTTGGCTTTTACTCTCCCAGAATGCGGATTTGGCTTTTACTCTCCCAGAATGCGGGTTTTTTCACGTTCGAAATTAAGGGTAAATTTGTCTTTTCTCCAGTTTTTTTTTCAGATTAAATAATTATTTTAGGGAAGGGTATTTTTGAAGCGTTTTAGCCCTAAGAGGGTATATCTGATATTCTGCCAGTTTGTAAATACTAACGATTATTATATAATTTAATTATAAGAAATTTTTTAAATTGATAAAAAGATAATTCAACGAATTTCGAGAATAATAAAATAATAATAACTCATGTTCTTTTTGTTCCTTCGAGTTTTGATGGGAAGATTCAAATTTCTTCGATCAATACGAAATCTAATATTAATGAGATAGCAAAAAATGGAAAATTTTAGTCGAATCAATTCACGAGTTAAAAAGAACATATATATGAAAAAATTTATATATTATGTTAATGCAATATTCTAGAAACATGTGAGATTTTTTCAAAATCAGGTTGTTGAGCATTTTAAGGAGGTGAAAGATTCAAAGAGCAAAACAAGGAGAATAAAAGGGAGTCAAAGAGAAGAATGAAGAGAAGTCAAGTTAAAAAACAACAAGGATGTGCGGCTGAAAAACCGTGGGTTAGCTGAGCACATGTGAAGATAGATAAGTTAACTCGAGAGAAACAAGAGGTTAACGGATCTGGGAAATATCGAAGAAGTACGGCAGACTACGTGAGTGCAGATCACAGAGTTGCAAGTGTACTTATCTGCGGAAATCTTTTAGTACATTGTAAAGAAAGACAAGTGTATTTAAAAGATTGAATCGTAAATAAAGCTGGTATTGTTTGATATATTCGGTCTTATTGATTCCACTTATTGATTAACGTTGTCGTTCTACTGTTTTTCAATTGGTATGAGAGCTGGTAAGCTTTGTTTAGAGTAAATCTAAGAATTGGTTTGCGATCCTAGAAGACATCAATATGGAAGGACCAAGAGATCTGTATTCGTTTGGAAAATCAATCATGCTTGATGCATCAAACTATGGCTATTGGAAAGTAAAAATGAGAGCAAGCATAAGAGGAATCGACGAAGATGCCTGGAGTGCCGTAAAGAATGGGTGGAATCCTCCAACAGTGATCGATAAAAATGGAAATGTCAAAGAAAAACCTTCCAATCAATGGACGCCAAGATGTGAATCTACAAAAGACACATGGGACACTCTAGAGACCATACATGAAGGAACTACAAGTGTCAAAAGAACTCGGCTAGACATTCTGGAACATCAGTTTGAAAAACTTGAGATGGGTGAATATGAAAGCGTCAAGGAGTTTAGCAGCCGAATGAATGCAATTGCTAATGAGGTAAGTGTACTTGGGCAAAACTTCGATGATAAGAAACTCGTCAAGAAACTACTCAGATGCTTACCTAAGAAATTTCATGCTCAAAAAGTTGCGATGAACATGTCGTTAAACATGGATACTACAAGTTTTAAAGAAATTGTTAGGATTTTGGCGGCCTATGAATTGGAACTTCAACTCGAACAAGGCGAATCAGCAAATGAAGGAAATAAAGATGTAGTTCTTCAGGTTACAAACGAAAATTCCAGACTGGATAATCTAGAAGAAAATATTGTTTTACTGATAAGAAAATTTGGAAAGTTTATGAAGAAACGTGCAGGAATGAGAAGATCATCTGCAGATGAACAAGGAAACAAGAAGGATAATAAATTCGGAGCTCAATGTCATGAATGCAAAGGATTCAGACACTTTAAATCTGACTATCCACGTATGTCAAAAAGAGAAAGTATTTTGAAAGGACTACGAGAAAAAAAATGCTACAAATGCAAAGGCTTTGGGCACACAAAAAATGAATGTGCGGATGGAAATATGGTAAAAAGAAAATCACTAATCATGTTTAGTGAATCAAGTTCAGATTCTGAAGACAACAATGAAGAAGAAAATGCAAATTTTGTGGCATTCAGTGGAATGATTGATGAAGACGAGAACAAGATCAAAGAAGAAGATGATAGCGATGATGAGGATGTAAATGTGTAAACTATTTACAACGAATGGCTAAACATGAGCAAACTTAGCATAGAGTTAGTCAAATCCAATGAGAAGTTAGAAAAACAACTTCGAGAAAACTAGAAGACCTTAACTCTAAAAGAAGAAGAAGTGTGTTATGTCAAGAGTAAACTTGAAGAAACGAACAAACAACTGAAAATGCTCTCAAATGGCATAGAAAAACTTGATTATCTGCTTTCAATAGGCAAACGAAAAGGAGATAACCACGAAATTTGGTTATATGGGAAATACAAGTGACACAGATGATAAATTTGTTTCGGGAGGTGATCTGCAAGAGGATATGAGGCAGAATGGAAAACAACAATCGTGCAACACACTCAAAGAGGAACATGGTTTCGAAGACTTCAATAAAAACAGAAATGAAAGTTATCATTTTCATGGGTACACTTCAAGAAGGCAGTTTCAGGTTTCACATCACGGTTACAACACTAGAAGATAAAATCAGGTACGATTTCATGGACAGAATACTAGAAGAAGGTACCAAAGTGTGAATCGAAAGAGAACTTCGGTGATATGTTATTTTTGTGGAATCAAATGACATAAACAGATCACATGCTATAAAAAACTCAGGTATGACTCAAGTAAATACATGTCTCCTAAAGTGAAACAAGTTTAAATCAAGAAAAGTGATTTGTGCTGCAATGTTGCATGTATATCTGCTCAAAACGATAAGTCTAACATTTGGTATTTTGATAGTGGATGTTCCAGACATATGACGGGTTCAAAAGAATTTTTATCAAATTTCACAGAAATCGAGAATGCAGGTAACAAGAGAAAAATCAATGGACAAGGTATGTGATCATCAAATAATTGCTATGTGTGGAGAGCTAAATAAAGAAGTTGAAGGTGGCGAAAGATTATTAAATGTTGGTAAAATTTGCACATTCAAATTTGGTTTGAGGTATTCCTAAACTAAGTCTTGTTAATTTTGATATGTGTCAAATAAATGAAACCTTCACAAAAAACCCTCGATTTGGATCATGTTTAGTAGTCTTGGCTCTTTGAACTGATTTGAGATAAAATTAGGACTATGTATATAAGAAACTGAGAATAATTTTTGGAGCTAATGATCTATTTATTTGTACTTGGTTTATCAAGGTCACTTAAACTTTACTGAAGTACGCATATTCTAGCAAACTTATCCTTTCTTTGAGATTCAATGTTTGACGTAAAAAAATGGTTTGGTTCTTTTACTCCTCTAATGACTCGATGGTTCATAAAAGGATTATGATTCTAAAAAGAGTTTGTTATGAGTATTTTGCTCGGGTCTAAGTTGAGAGGTATTCAGTTTTAGTTATAACATCCTATGATACAAGGTTAATTCATGCTTAAATACTCCTCTATGTTGAAATTATTACATTAGAGTATACCTGCAAAAGGTAATCAATGAGCTAATGTTATATGAACAAAATGATATCTAAACAACGTTCTAGAAGCAGAGAATAGAGAAAAGAAAAAGAAAAGATAAAGAAAAGAAAAGGAAAAGACAAAGAAAAGAAAAGGAAGAGAAAAGAAGAGAAAAAGAATGATAAATTAGCTCATAAGTGTACTAAAGATTGTTGAGAGTATTTGGTGATAGGTTAAATACACTTAAACGGAAAAGGTAACTCTAAAACTTATTCTTGTTTTTCTTATGTATTTGTCCTTGAT
Source organism: Gynandropsis gynandra (assembly GCA_036759665.1). Lineage (NCBI taxonomy): Eukaryota > Viridiplantae > Streptophyta > Magnoliopsida > Brassicales > Cleomaceae > Gynandropsis > Gynandropsis gynandra. The sequence continues at coordinate 14,940,315 of CM071873.1, forward strand.
TTTATTAAATGTGGTTTAAAGAGAACGAATTGATGAACATTTATAGGGACACAAAAATAAAAATGAGGGAAAGATATAGAAGAACATCAAGTTGTAGAACCTTATGCAAGAAAATAATTGATCGATATCTAAATTGGTTCATTTTAATGTGTAACTAATCTTTATTGATTTTGAATATCTGATCACACAAACGGGGGGAGAAAATGGAGGTTCTAACATTGGATATATGGTGATCAAAGCATGACGAAATGAATGGATTAACGACTTGTGATGATTGTGCTTAACTATGATTGCGTTTGTGAATGTTTTTTATGCACAAATTTGAGTTTGAGTGATCAGAAATTCAAAAGGGGAGATTGTTAATGCAATATTTTAGGAACATATGAGATCTTTTCAAAAACAGGTTGTTGAGCATTTTAAGGAGGTGAAAGATTCAAAGAGCAAAACAAGGAGAATAAAAAGAAGTCAAAGAGAAGAATGAGGTGAAGTCAAGTTAAAAAAACAACAAGGATGTGCGGCTGAAAAACCATGGGTTAGCTGAGCACATGTGAAGATAGATAAGTTAACTCGAGAGAAACAAGAGGTTAACGAATCTGGGAAATGTCGAAGAAGTACGGCAGACTACGTGAGTGCAGATCACAGAGTTGCAAGTGTACTTAGAGCGATACAGTGAGAAATAAAGAAAAACAATTAGCGTTTATTTACATCTAACTCAGGGGAGTTATCTGCGGAAATCTTTTAATGCATTGTAAAGAAATGTAAGTGTACTTAAAAGATTGATTCGTAAATAAAGCTGGTATTATTTGATATATTCGGTCCTATTGATTCAAGTTATTGATTAATGTTGTCGTTCTACTGTTTTTCATATTATATAAAAGAAAGTTTATTTAGAAATGGTGTAAAATATACATTAATATATTTTGGCTTTTTATTCTTATACAAAATTTCAAAAATTAAAAAAAGCAGAAAATATAACGACCATAATTACAAAACAAAATTTAAAATATTGGTTTTATTTGATATTTTCTTGTTTGGTAAGTAAAAAAAATTATTATTTTTTTACAATGTTTACAAAACGATTATTATATAATTTAATTATAACGAATTTTCTAAATTGATAAAAAATAGTCCAACTAATTTTATATCATATTATTGTAATTAGTTAATTTATGAATATATTACATAAAAATGAAATTCTTCGAAAAATTGTCGAATTTTTTACAGTAATAAAATGACAATAACTCATGTTTTCCTTGTTCCTCCGATTTCCAATAGCAAAATTCGAATTGCGGTGATCAATACGAAACCTAACATCTATACAACTCTTAACTCGACAATAATTAGGGAGATAATTATAAAAGTTATAAAATAGATTAGAAATTTTAGAATAAACTTTGATATAATTTATTCTTTGCGAGTTAAATTAGATTTTTTTCATTGATCTAAAACTTAAAAACTTGAAATGATGTATTAATTTTGAGAAAAGTAATTTTAACCGGATCAATTTAGGAGTAAAAAAACACATATATGAAGACTGTTATATATTATATAAAAGAAAATTTATTTAAAAATGGTGTAAAATATACATTAATATATTACTGTTTTTTATTTATATATAAAATTTCCAAAATGATAAAATTGCCATTTAAAAAACACAAAAGTATAACGACCATAATTACAAAACAAAATTTAAATTATTGGTTTTAATTTTTTTTCATGTAGCGTTAGCTTCACCGTTTCACGAGTAGGGTTTTTGACATAGTTTCTTTTTTCTTTTTTGGTAAATAAAATATTTACTTTTGATATATAATTTGACTTTGTTACAAAGTTTGGAAATACTATAGATTATTATATAATTTAATTAGAATGAATTGTCTAAATTGATAGAAAGATAGTCCGAAAAATTTTATATCATGTTATTATAATGATTTAATTTTTAAATATACTACATAAAAATAATATTCGTAGAAAATGAGGAAAGCTCATGTTTGTCTTGTTCCGACAACAGAAATTGAATTTCAGCGAACAATAAAACTAATATATATAAGATTTGTCTTGGCTCATTGACTCGATCCGAATTAATGAGATGACAATAAAAGTTGTAGAATGTGTTATCAATTTGAGAGTAAACTCTAATCTATTATATTTTTGGTGGGTTAAGTTATATTTTTTATGTTCATCTAAAATATGAAATGACAGATTGATTTAAAAACAAAATAGATTTTAGTCGGGTCAATTTCCGAGATTGCAAATCAGTTTACGAGTTGAAAAAAGCTGATATAAAAAATTTATATATTATATAAAACAATATTTGAGATAATGTAAAATATACATAAATATATTTTTATTTTTTATTTTTACAGAAAAGTGATAGAATTTTATTAAAAGAAGACACAAAAATATAAAGACCATAATTACAAACAGAATTTAAAATATTGGTTTTATTTAATATTTTAAAATTTAAAACCTTATTTGATTAATTATTATAATATAATTATATAATATATATCGAAATCGTCCGTTTCTCTCTCTTCTCTCTCCTAGAGTATGATCCAACGGTGTAAAAATTCAGGCACAACTTCGAATGGTATGATACAAATAGGTGAGAAAAAGCTTAAAAAGCCCTAATTCTCGCTCTTGGCGCCAAAGTTCCAGTTCTTGTGTTTCCATTTCCCGCTCGAATAAATGATGAGAAATTGATCAATTATCTATTCCAAATCGAAAAGCAGAGGAGATTGCAGTAGAATTAGGAGAGATAGATAAATAGAGATAGAGAGAGAGAGAGAGAGAGATTCCATGGCGTCTAATTCGGACTTGGGATCGGCGAATCAGGTGGAAGATTACGAGACTTTGATCTCGACGTCGGACGTCGAGCTCTTGAAGAGAGCGTGGCGTAACGAGAAGGCGGCGCCGGAGATTCTTCCGTACGAGGCGGCTCTTGTGGAACGAACCAAAGAACAAATGGAATTGGTGGTATGTCCTGATTTTCCTTGTTGATCCTACTTCTCTTGTTCGTTTCTCGGAAATTACATCCTTGTTTCTACGTTTTTGCTCGCCTGCTGCGTTTGGATCATTTTTTAGGTGAATAGAAATCTTCTTTGTTTGGTTCTATGCAATTTACGTTACAATTGTTCCAAATACAGGAAGAAACAATCGATGATTATGTGAGTAGTGGTATCGACCCTCTTGTAGTGTCACTCTACCAGATGGATTTGGATAGAACCCAGTTTCTGTTGAGATCATATCTTCGGATTCGACTCATGAAGGTGCGTGCTCTTTAGAGGTCTTGAGTTTTTATTTCATTGAGTATGTTTATCACAGTTGTAAGTCTTCGTATCCTGTAAAAGCATCCCTTTCGTATCGCCTTTCTGCAAATATTTCGTGTGATCTGCAACAGAAGGATCTGATTGCAGATTGAGAAGTACATGTTTCACATCTTGAAGTCAGAGGATGCTGACAGGCGACTTTCTGAACAAGAGAAGATATTCGCTAGAAGGTGATATTTCAGTGGAATTCTCTTCATTTTGGCAATCCTGTTTGGATATATGTGAATCTCTGTTAATGTGAATCTTGTGTGAACAATTGCAGGTGTGCTGATAATTTGGCAAAGCATCTTGAAGAGAGTGTTCTGCTCAAGTTGCCCGAAAACTATCAGTCGGTTCTCACGCAATCCGTAATAAGCGAAGAGGATGACATGGGTAATCATCCATCTTATTACACAAACCCTTGCATATTTATGTTGCAGAATCCTAAGATATGTTCAAGGATTGCAGTTTGTTTACACAATGTTGGGTCCATTACATATGCGTTAAAACCTTAATAACTGTTTTAGTTGTTTAGAATGTTGTCCCATTTATCCGGCAACAGGGGTTTTATCATTATATTTTGATGTAGCTTTTAGGTGCTCGTGTTTCTTAATGACAGTCAACACATATGTTTGGAATATGCAGTGCCCCAGCCGCATTTGGACACCTTTGTAGTCTCTAAAAGCAAGAACTTCGTCTCCCTAAACCTATACGAAGAGTAAGAAGCATTTCAACATAATCCTACAAGATTTATACAATGTGTACACTAAGTTGCTCTTTGCTTTTGACATGGCAGAGGAGAGAGCCCTGAGACGGTGGAGATGGAACGTGATGACTTGTACTTCATACGTTACAAGATTATAAAAAGCGCAGTGGAATGCGGTCAAATCGACTTACTGTGAGACCAAAACACATGGCTAATGTAATGATATGATTTAAAAAATAAATAAAGAAACCTAGTGTATTTTTTTAAAGAATTCATTAGCTTGGTTACATGTTTTGCTATCAGTGAATTATTGGAATCTGTTTGATTACATATGATGCTGTCAACATTCTTTTATGTTGGTCCTCTTATATTAATTATAAAATAAATCATATTCAATTTTAAACGTTTAACCAATTTTTAGTTAAAGTTGGATAAAAATTTATTAAAGATGGTGCTACATTGTAATCCAATATTATTTTAGTAATTTAAAAAAGATGAGTCTTCCTTGTTTGGGGAACTTCAAAACTACTCTTCAAGAGATAAAAGTGCTTCAAAAATATCTTTCGCTAAATAAAAAAGGTTTCAACTTCAAATCTACCCTTAAAATATTGATAATGCCATATTACCCTTGTGGACAAATTTTCTCTTTCCTCCAGAGCACTTCGATTTCTCTCTCTACTATGGTGCGAAAATTTCTGTTCTCCCACACAACGACAGATTTGGCGAGAGTAGCTTGAAATCGACATCAAATTCGCCGCCAATAGGTTGAATCGTTTGTTGTCAACAAAGAAGCTTGCAATTAAGCAGGTTCCGCAGAAAACCTGTTGCACTAGATCACAGAATCTTAGGGGTCCAAGGGTCGCAGGGGTAAAGGGGTCGCAAAGGGGTCAAAGAGTCGCAGGGGTCCAAGGGTCGGAGAGGGTAAAAGAGTCGCAGGGGTCCAACAGTCGCAGAGGTACAAGGGTCGCACGAGTCCAAGGGTCACAGAGCCTCATACGACCCTTGCGACCCATGTGGATATTGCGACCCTTCCGGCCATTGCGACCATTGCGACCCTTGCGACCCATTTATCCATTTCGACCCTTGCGACCATTGCGACCCTTGCGATCATTGCGACCCATTTCGACCCTTCCGACCATTGCGATCCTTCCGATCATTGCGACCTTTGCGACCCATTTGTCCATTTCGACCCTTTCGACTAGTCTTTTCAATGTCAGACTACAGCTTTTTCCAGGTGCTAGCTATGCATTTTATTTTACTAATGACACATTCAAGACCATTGGGACACGTCTCTGTTACCCCTATATTAAAAGATTCTTTAATGTGGTCAATACATGCACCTTGGTCATTCTTTGTATTTAGTGTCTTTCTGGAATTTGATGAGTCCATTTATTTTTCATTAAATATGAGTTTATAAATAGAGGAGGAAAAACCGAAAAGCTACAACAATTTGTAGCACCAAATCATCTCTTGTTTCAAGTCATTCATTCTCTCAAAAGGGCGATTCCTAACATCTAACCCTAAATTCTCTGAAAAATCCTTGTTACCTTTGTGACCGTTTTGACCTTCGTCACGTAGGTCACATGGTCGCCCCAGGGAATCGTGTTGTCTATTTCTGGCTCAAGGTCTTGGTAATCGTCGGACTCGGTCTCTATTTAGATACACACAAGTACTTACAACGTGGATGGGGGACTTTGTGATGTATTTGCACTACATAAGATCTTGGTAATCGGCGGACTCAGACATCAAGCTGTATCCGCGTTACCTAAGGTCACGGTTGGAGGTCAACTTTGAGAAGGCGGTGAGTCAGACACGACTCTCCTTGCGTAGGAGGGCTCCGACGTGTCTCTAAATTCAGCAAATTTGAACTTCTTTTTACCTTTTTTTAACCGTTGTGACCTTTGAGACCTTATGTAACCTTATGTAACTTTTGTGACCTTTGTAACCTTTGAGACCTTATGTAATCAATATTTAAACGTTGAAAATGTCTTATTTTGCATATATTGTTCGTAAGATTATGACCCATCGACTCATGCGGCCCAATATGACCCGTTATGTGATGCTCAATCGGATTAAATTAGAACCAGGTTTAAACGGGAACCCATCCGACGCATGCGACCACATATGACACTTGTACGACTCATGCGACCACGCATGACCCATGTACGACTTATGCGACCATATATGACCCTTGTACGACTCATGTGACCACATATGGCCCTTTTACGACTCATGCGACCCAATATGACCACATATGACCCATGGATGACTCATGCGACCACATATGACCCTTGTACCACTCATACGGCCTAATATGACCACATATGACCCTTGTACGACTCATGCGACACAATATGCGACTCATGCGAATTGTCGTTTTGCTGTCAGACTCCTGTCTTCCGACCCATGTGACCCTTCCTACCCATGTGACTTGTCGTTTTGCTGTCAGACTCCTGTCTTCCGACCCATGTGACCCTTCCTACCCATGTGACTTGTCGTTTTGCAGTCAGAATCCTTTCTTCCGACCCATGTGACTTGTTTTGCAGTCAGAATCCTTTCTTTTGACCCATGTGACTTGTCGTTTTGCTGTCAGACTCCTGTTCTTCCGACCCATGTGACCCTTCCGACCCATGTATATAAGTTAACGTCTATATCTATTCTCTTAGTATGCGTATCTAACCCATATTTCTATGAAAGATATTTTTTACCTTTGTGACCTGCGTGCCGCAGTCACCATTGTCGACGCAGGGCATCGTGCTGTCTATGTGTTACTCAAGGTCTTAGTAATCGGCGGACTCAGGATCTATGTAGTCACTGACGAGTAACGGGGGTGACTTAGGTGACGGTGTTGGGTCACTCTTCAAATGTGACTGGAAGACGAGGACCATGCGACCCATGTGACCCATGCGACCCTCATTTGAAATTAATTAGTTTGACGTTGTAAATGTATTGTTTTGATTGGTTTTTGTCATTTTATCATCTTAAACCCGTAAATTCGCCGAGTTCGCATCTATTCATCAATACATGCGACCCATGCGACCCTCATTTGGAATTAATTAGTTTGACGCTGTAAATGTATTGTTTGATTGGTTTTTGTCATTTTATCATCCTAAACCCGTAAATTCGTCAAGTTCGCATTTATTCATCAATATAAGCGACCATGCGACCCATGCGACCCTCATTTGGCATTAATTAGTTTGATGTTGTAAATGTATTGTTTTGATTGGGTTTTGGAATTTTATCATCATAAACCCTTAAATTCGTCGAGTTCGCATCTATTCATCCATATATGCGAGCAAGCGACCCATGTCATTATCAATGTATTTGAGTTGTATATGTCTAATTTAGAATCAATATAGATAATAATATAAATAATATCGACATTTAAACAAAATGTTAAATGTATTGTTTCATCATCCGCCGAATTCTTAAAACACTACTATCACTTTTGAAACACATGCATTGGTTATACACAACTCAACTAGGTACACATGGGTCACAATCTGTTTTAACCGTTGATTGAAGTTGTAAATGTATTGTTTTGATTGGTTTTTGTCATTTTATCATCCTAAACCCGTAAATTCGTCGAGTTCGCATCTATTCATCAATATATGCGATCATGCGACCCATGCGACCCTCATTTGGAATTAATTAGTTTGACGTTGTAAATGTATTGTTTGATTGGTTTTTGTGATTTTATCATCCTAAACCCAGTAAATTCGTCGATTCCGCATCTATTCATCAATATATCGACCATGGGACCCATGCGACCCTCATTTGGCATTAATTAGTTTGACGTTGTAAATGTATTGTTTTGATTGGTTTTTGGTATTTTATCATCATAAACCTGTAAATTCGTCGAGTTCGCATATATTCGACCCATGCCACCCTCAATTTTGATTTGTTTTTGACATTTTATCATTTTCACCAGAATTCCCGTCGAACTTTTCACCAAATTTTGAAAAAAAATTTCGAATTCCATCTGACGACGATTCGATGTTAGGGTCATGTCTTTTCGTATTCTAGCCGTTTCCTTTTTTCTTATAACGACACACACTCTCTCTAACTCTCATCATCATCATCATCATCTTGCCGAAAATGCAAACGACTGGTGACGGCGATTCGATGTCAGTGTCATCTTCTTCTGGTGAGAGGATTTTCACGGTACCAGTCACGCGTTCAAATCTGGCCGTAGATGTAGTGGTAAGTGAACTCAAACCGATTTATTCGATTCAACAAACCTGGCCGTATATGCATTAGTTTGGCGTTGTTATAAATTTATTCGGTTATCGCAGACACTTCCGATAGAGTTTATGAGGTTGAATGGTTTTTGCGGTAGACGATGTAAGGTTGAGCTGATAACCAATTGCATAGACATTTGGGAGGCAGATCTAAAGCCCGTGAAACGTGGTGGCGCTAGCATCACTAGGGGTTGGACAAAGTTTTGTCACGATAATGGCTTTAACGTTGGTTGTACCCTCAAAGTCGAACTGGACACCGTTCTTGATGATGTACCTTGTCTACTGCTTGCCCCTATAATCTTCATAGATTGAATTCCAATGTATTTTGATTGCTTTGAACCTCATTTGAACAACAAAATTCATGTTTGTATTTGGTTGTTTTTTTTACTATTATTCAATAGAATGTATTATTGTTAGTATCGATGTTTTTATGGATTTACTATTATTGTAATAAGGGTCGTAGAGGGTCCAAGGGTCGCAGGGGACAAAGAGTCGCAGAGGTACAAGGGTCGAAGGGAGATAAGGGTCGCAGAGGGTACAAGGGTCGCACGGTCCAAGGGTCGAAGGGAGACAAGGGTCGTAGAGGGACCAAAGGGTCGCAGAGGGTACAAGGGTCGCACGGTCCAAGGGTCTAAAAAAATGTTTACTCGTTGATTTAACTTGTTCTTTTTTAACAGTTTATTTGTAACATAATTTTGGCAATGAATAATTCAACTTTGTACATTGTAATTTTTTTTAAAATTATTCATATTATTTGTAAATAATAAAGCGTAAAGGGTCGCAGGGATCCATCGTCGCAGAGGTACAAGGGTCGCACCATTTGTCCCTTGCGAACCTTTTACCGTTCGACCCTTGACCCTGCGACCCTTGACCCTGCGAGGGAGACAAGGGCGCAGGGGTCCAAGGGTCGTAGAGGGACAAGGGTCGCAGGGTCAAGTGTCGAAATGGACAAATGGGTCGCAATGGCCGGAAGGGTCACAATGGTCGAAATGGACAAATGGGTCGCAAGGGCCGCAATGGTCGGAAGGGTCGCAATGTCCACATGGGTCGCAAGGGTCGCATGAGGCTCTGTGACCCTTGGGCCCGTGCGACCCTTGTTCCTATGCGACCCTTGTACCTCTGCGACCGTTTGACCCCTGCGACAATGTACCAAATATTAAAAAAAAACAATGTACCAAATGTTTACATCAACTAGTAAAAAAAAACAATGTACCAAATATCAAGTTAGTCTTCTTCGGGTTCATAGATACGTTCTCCATTACTATATATCAGCCGTCATCTTCTCATGCATGGAAGTAACATTGTCGTCGCAAATTAAGCGAAACACATTCCTCCTCATTAACGAGGCTTCTACAAATTTGTAGGAGAAAACACCACAGTCATTCCCGCTTTGGTTCTGTGACAGACCTTCATAATACACATACTTCCATTCATCTCCTCCAGAAGCCAAAGAAGGAAACCCTCCGAGAATGAGCATCTTGGGGACAACTTTTCTTATCTTCTCAATCACCGGATCGATATGCGTTTCCTTAAGGCTCATCTTGCAGTCGTATACCGTGATGCATCGGGTTTTGAAATCCGCTTTGATGGCTACCCAATGACATCCTACCCATCGATTTTTGTCCGATGGAATGTTTAGAACCGAGATAAAACCTTCATAATCACTAATTGGTGTCTTCGTACTTCTGAATGGATACTTGGCATTCAAAAAATCACTAAGAAGTTTCGGTAAAGTTTCCATATCCTCGTACATCCACAGCGAGAGCGTATGCATGAAAGCAACATGACAAACGTAATAATTCTGATTCACGCTGGGATCCAATGCCGAGCGAGAAGACAACTCCATCAACGCCTCATCCAATGGTTGCAAAAAATTAACACACATGAATACATATGATACAAAACTCCGTGAGACTAAGGGTTTAAAAAAACTTACATCATCTTCAAGCCATACGTTGGCCTTTAATATAATCTCCCAAAACTTTGGCCCCCGAGGAATATCTAGCTCAGATTTCGACCATCGCTCATGTCGAGGTGTCTTCAAGAACATATATAACTTAGTTAACTTGTCACTGCTAGCGTCAAGGAACGTAGGAAATCGGGTTATCAAGCCCTTTATTAATCCCTTGGGAATCCACACAAACTCCTCTTCCCCTTCAGGTTCTTGAACCACTGTTCTTGCTCTTTTCGCCGGCGGAGGTTCAACATATGGTGCAGACTCCTTCGATAAAGGTCCAGCACCTGCATAAAATTTACCTCATTGAACATATGGCGACCAATGTGACCTATGCGACCCATGCTCCCCATGCGACCAATGCGATCCATGCGACCTATGCGACCTCAAGTGACCGTACTTACTTGGTTCGTTACATTGATTATGTAACACATGCGACCCATGCGACCCATTCGACTTTAGCGACCCAGTGACACATGCACCATATGAAACCCATGCGACCCATGCGACTCTAACGACCGTGCGGGTTATGCGACCCTACGAATCTAACGACCCTACGACTTATGCGATCCTACGACTTATATGTCCCGATGGAAATTGACACTCAAATGACCTTTTCACTAAATATTACTTACTTGGTGGAACTCCATCAGGAGCAATGTTTGCCAAATCCTCTTCTCAGCCATCTCCGTTTGGCTCTTATCTTGACACTGGATTTGGACGTCGAAGGAATTCAAAACGAAAATCACTAATAGTGTCGGAAGATTGGTTTTCGGTTATCGCAACTTTCTCGGCAGCCTTTGATTTTGGATTAGGCATATGAATCCCGACATCCCATTGAAGGTCTCTTACGGCGTTGATGGTTCTCTTCTCCGACTTCCTTATTTCCCCTATTAATTTCTGCTCCAGTGGCAGAGGGACTGCAACATCAGCATCAGCATCACTCACGCTCTCCTTCCTTTTAGTCTTTTTTTCCTTCTTTTTTTTTGATCACCAAGAGCTGCTTTTCGTGTCAGCATTCCTTGCTTACAGATATCCTCCCAACAAATACCCTTCGGATTTCTACGAAGATGTTTCATCCATATCTAAACATCGGGATCGTCACATCCCTCGTAACCCTCCAGATCAGAAAGTAAATCTTCCTCTTCGTGTTCAGCACGAAGAATACTTAGAATATCCTGAAAAACAAAAATAACCATTATTACCCTCTGTGACCCTTGTTTCCCACCTTGTGTATGTGTAATTGTTACCTTAGAATCTCCAATCTGTCTTATCACATCTACATACTTCGGGTTAAAATTGGATTTAACCATCTTCTTGCACATTCTTGGGCATGATCGATGCGCATCCACAACCTCAACATACCATCCCTTTCCGCCCAAACTAAGGATGGTTTCAAATGGAAGTAACTGAAACATTAAAACAAAATGATAAGAATGCAAAAAGTACGAAAATATTCAAGTTATTCGAATAATATATACAACTTACCATTAGTGGGATCATGAAACCACCACAATACCATTTTGGTTTTGGTGATTCCCCGCTAACGTGCTTGCGGCAAGTATCCACAATCTTCTCGAATATGTAACGACTCCATGGAAAGCCTTCACAAAATTTCAAGTCATCAACCATGTCAATGAGATCATGGCTGATGTAGTTTTCTGCTAAAGGCTTGTGAGCCATAGCTTGCGCCAACAACATCAAAGTTCCGAACCTCTTCCGGTCATCGGAATTCTTCGCCTTCACAAGCTTTTCACTGACTTGTTCGGGGGTCACCTTTCCACGACCGAAATTCTTCAGCCTGAATGTGACAACCATCATGGACTCCCATCCTATGGGATATGGTCTGCATTTCAATCCAAAAATTAGTGCGTGCTCCACTATAGAGTACCGGATGGGAATGTCGTTTATGACGAACCACAACTCCGTATTGTCCCGTATAATCATAGAGTGATTTAGTATGACAGACATTTGAACCTTTGTCACTATGGAGTCACATTGTAAGTGGAATAAATGCCTAAATTGTGACTCCTTCTCGAAGTAATGCAACTCGTGTTCATCTAAGATTCCTCTCAGCGTCCTTATTGTCTCGTGAAGATAACACTTGGTTGTGATCTTTGGCATTCTGTCCATGTGCTTGAATTCATACACAAATTTCAGCTTTGGCACCACCTGCAAAATGACCAATTACGAATACATTATACTTCTATCGGCTTAAGCGACCCATGCGACTCAACCGACTCGTGCGACTCAAATGACTTGTGCGACCCATGCGAGTCAGCCTACCCGTGCGACCTATGCAACTCAAACGACCCTCAGACACTCTGCGACACTCAACCGACTCACTGAGACTCAACCGACCCACGCCCTTCAAACGACCATTCCGACCCATCCACTCACTGAGACAACCGACTCACTGAGTCGAAGATGGTCATGCAACTACTGTGACCCTTGCTACTCAACCGACTCACTGAGTCGAAGATGTTCATGCAACTCCTGCGACCCTTGCGACCTAACCGACTCACTGACACTTACCCATTTCAAATCAATAAACCATTGTGTGACTCAAAAGCTTGCAAAACCCTAGAAATCGATCTATTTACACTTATTGACGCCATTGAAGATTGACTCGTGCTCTCTTCGTCACTGCTGCTGCTGATTCTAGCCATTTTCCTTCTCGCCAACTTCAAATCGATCCCTCTCAAGTTCGACATCAATTATTTATTTCTTGAAACTTTTAAACAAGTTTCACATTGAAAAACTGTTCGGCTTTCTCGTTTTTGACAGTTTTTCACGTCGAAAAACTGTCGAACCTGGGTTTTTTCACGTTCGAACATTAAGGGCAAGTTTGTCTTTTCTTCAGTTTTTTTTTCGGATTTAATAATCATTTTAGGGAAGGGTATTTTTGAACTAGTTTAGCCCTATAAGGGTATTTCTGATATTCCGCCTCCTTGCTTCTTTGAGTATTTTAGTTTGAGAAAATATGAGTTTTAACAAAAATGACATGTAAATTTTTACCATATGCAAATTTATTTATAACATAATTATATTTAATAAATATATATAAATATATATATATATATATATATCGATAAAAATGTGACATCCATGATTTTTTGAAAATAGATGAAAAAATATTTTGTTTTTTATAATAAATAAAAATTATTTTGTGATTATTTTACATGCTAGATCCTTTTAATGTTTTAAAGATTAGTAGATATGTTTTGTATTATATATATGTATCCACTTAGTTTTTACTCAAATAAACTTTCTACTAAAAGAAAGTGTCTTGTAAAAAAATTAATTGATCATACCATCATTATGGTTTTTTATGCAAATCTCAGTTTTGTCTTTCTAAAATTTGAGATACGGAAACATTTAAACTTTTTTTTTAATAAACGTTAGGATAAAATTTTCAAAAATATATATTTTGTACAAATTTCATATCCATAATTAACGAAGAGCTTGTTATAAATGTTATGGTGAACACTCTCATACTTTAATCGAAATTATTTCTTTGAAATGTTATCAGAATTTCTTTTACTATCTAGGATTGAATATGATTATAATAGAAATGTTACATTGTATTATTTTACATTGGTTATGATATGGATCCATAAAGTCACTACAAAAAAATTGTCATTACCAACGACCATATCCGTTGGAAAGAGAAAAATTTCCGTTGGAAATGATTGTTTCAAACGGATTCCAATTCTTTATTCTTTTTCAGAAATGACTTCGATCCGGAGGTATGGCGATGCGACCATCCTTGGGAAATTTCTCGTTGTATCGATATTTTTTGGCCTTCTCACTTTTTGCTTTGAAGTCTTCCGATTTAATTGTTGGATGAGTTGGTTGAATACCTCGTCCGTTACCCATGTTCGTTTGGCGTTCTTCTTATAATAGTTGCAGTTGGCGTTGTTCATCATCAAGCACAACCGACCTTGTATATCGCACATCAAAGCGGTATAAAGACACGATGTGTCCTTCTTTGGCCATCAATACATGTTCTACAAATTAAATTTGAATAAATTAATTTATGAATAAAATTAGATTATAATTTTAAATAACTTTTTATTAAATATACTTACGATAAATGTACACCACAATGAGTGACGTATAACTTCAGGCGTCATCTGCCAAGAATAATAAAGTCAATCTTATAAAGAACCTTGGATGATTCTATTGTTTGTCTGTTTAAGAACATCATCCACATCAAAACTACACATGTAAACAAAATCATTAGACAATAGTTATAATTAATTTGAATATAAATATTTATAAATAAATAATATCTTACCATAACGTCCCGTGAGGATGTTCGGGATCAATGATAGGAATAGTGGGACGCATACAAAAATATCAATCAAAGCGCCAATATCCACCATATCATCTTCTTCATCAAATATCGGTGGGACAGATATAGTGAAGGAAGCCGATATGGTAGTGGAGATGGTGGTGGCAGGACTCGTATGGAATCCACCAAACATCCACCATGACCGATAAATGCTGAGCTCTTATTCTGTTTAAGTGTTGAGGAATTAGTTTTTAGAGAATTTGATGTTTTGGTTTTGAGATTGTGTTGAAAGTGTACTATTCAACCGTTTAAATACAAAATTTTCCAACGGACATCCGTTTGAAATACCAACCGATGGCCGTTGGAAATTATGTCACTTCAATGAACGTAATTAATTGACATGACTGTTTGGTTTCCAATGGGCATCCATTGGTATTTATCAACAGATTCCCGTTGCAAATTGAAAAACCATGAATTTTTTCAAAGCGTCAAATAGAATTAAACGATTCAATCGACGTTCGTTACATTTTCCAAGATGACCATTAAAATTGGCAAACATGATGTAAAAAAATCAAATTACAAAGTTTGATATTACAATTATACAATTCACATATCTTTTTCAGTTGATTCTTTGATTGACAAGTCTTCCTTCAGTTGTGCATTGAATTCAACGCCATGTTTATCTTCTGCATCTTCTGGTTCAACGTATTCATAATCACGGATGTATTCTCCATCTATGTCAGTTCTTGCGAGAATATTTTCCTGATTGTCTATATCAATTAACCGTATGGGCTCAGGGTGATCGGTGTGCAACAAATCTTCTTTTTCTTCTATGCTTATAACTCCCCGCTATTTAATCTTAACTACAACCCACCACTCATCTCTTCAATGTTTCAAAGTTGTTGGATAGTGCATGTAACATACTTGATCTGCTTGATTTGTTGTGATGAATGAATCATACTTTCCATATTATTATGCTAGGTTGATGTCATTTCTCTCCATCGACTTTTACGTTACCATGTTCTATGGTTGGGTTGAACCACTGACAATTAAAAAGTATTACCTTATATCCAACGAGACCAAGATATTCTACGTGTAGGATTTGGTGCAAAATGTTGTAGAAACTATCATCTTCTATTTCACTATTAATGCAAACGCCATAATTGAACTTCCTTCTATGTTTTCAATGCTCTATAGTGTGGAATGTGTATCCCTAAGTAAACATAATTCGCCAACACAATTTCTTGCAAGATCATTAACCAGATAGGATGTCTCTCATCAGAACATTTGACATATATAATATAAAAATGAATTCTTACTTATAACATAAATTATTTTATGTATATATACGAAAATACGTGTCCTTACTAATCTCTCAACCACGAGACATAATGTTGAATTTTCATTTTGGTGAGTTCATATGCGTTTAGATGAGGATATGTATCCATTACTTCTTTATCTAATATCCTATAATGAAAGTACTTTAACACACACACACACACACACACACACACACACACACACACACACACACACACACACACACACACACACACACACACACACACACACATATATATATATATATTTGTAAATTAAAAGACAATTGTCATCGTTTTGTACCTTTCAAAAGGTAATAGCTCTTGAAAATTTTATAATATATATTTGTGGACGTGATTATACTCCTCTGGTGTTATAAATATCCCACAATCTCCACCGAATTCTACCAATTCTTATAAATCTCTCATCGTGTTTAATCGTTTGTAAAGGATTTGACAATTTAATAATATATATTTGTGGACGTAATTATACTCATCTGGTGTCATAAATATTCCAAGATTTCCATCATATTCTACTGATTCTTATAAATCTCCCATCATATTTAATCATTTGTAAATGATTTGCATTTCTGTTTGGATGCACGATGCATCTTTTTTTTGTACCGTGTTCTTTCGAAAATGTGTTTTTATCTTTTTTTTGAATATATGTCCATAGGGAAGAAACCTTATATGACAATAATAACAACGACCATATTCGTTGGAAATAGAAAAATTTCCGTTGGAAATGACTATTTCAAATGGATTCCAACGGATTTTTGGCCGTTGGAAAATGGTCGTTAAAAATAACATCCGTCGCAATTTACAACTGTCTTCCAACGGATATTATCCGTTGAGTATTATCAGAGATTGTAACGAATATATATACTGCAAATTACAATGGATACCTGTTATAAAATATTTAACGGATGCCCGTTGGGCAGTTCCAATGGGCATCTGTTTGCAAAGTTCCTATGTAAATCCGTTGATAATGTTGGGGAAATTTACCACTGGATGCCCGTTGGATATGAATTGGCGAAAATTCTGTAATTTTGGAACGACTGCCCGTTGAACACTTTGTTCTTTTATCAATGGGCATCCATTGAAATTAGAATGAATTTGTTTAAAAAAATTTAAAAAATAAAAAAAAATTTAATATATAAAAAATTTAAATATGTAAACGGTATATTTCATCTAAATCGGCACCGTCTTCATCATTCCCGTCCTCGCCAACACCTCGAAAAGGCGTTTCATCGAAGTCAATGATCGGTTCTTGAGTTGGAGTTTTTGTCCCCGTCCGTGGTGGTGCCTAATACGCTCGATGGATCATCAACTCGATGATACACTCCATGTGACACATTTGCGCTCGTGTTTCTCGAACAGTATCCTCGAGTTGCTCGATGCGGCTCTCTTGCGTGTAAGTCTCTTGGACTTTGGGTGTACCGTCATGGCGTCCTCGACAATATATTTTTGTAGAGGACATAGACCATATAGATTCCCCTTATACAACCTAAGAGAATACAATATAAAAAGTTAAAGTTAGCATATATCGATCTAAAATATTTATATAATTAAAGAATTATTTTAACAATAATGTTATTATATATTCTAAATAAATTGTGTCGTTTTGTAAAAGACTAAGATCGTCGGGAGTTGAACCGATGGCTTGTGATTGTTGTGTGATCTTCTCCGTCACAACTTTCGCCATCCGATCTGCCCGGGGGTCAACAAGTTTCGGTTCGTCGACCTCTTTCCCGATTACAGACTTCTTCTTGGCATGAGTCTCAACGACCAGTTCAAGAACAGTCGATTCTCTTCCCGTTTTCTGCATCCGTAACATTATATTAATATGATTAGATAAAAATTTAAATAAAAATTAATTAAAATTATAAATGTAAATATTTCTTACCAATTAATTATTTCTTTTCATAAATGACTTCAATCCCGAGGTATGGCGATGCGACCATCCGTGCGAATTTTCTCGTTGTATCGATATTTTTTGGCCTTCTCACTTTTTGCTTTGAAGTCTTTTGATTCCAATGTTGGAAGAGTTGGTTGAGTACCTCGTCCATTACCCATGTTTGTTTGGCATTCTTTTTATAATAGTTGCGATTAGCGTTATTCATCATCAAGCACAACCGAGCTTGCATATCGCACATCAAAGTGGTATAGAGACGCGATGTGTTCTTCTTCGGCCATCTATATACATGATACAAAATTAAATTTGAATAAATGAATTTATGAATAAAATTAGATTACAATTTTAAATAAATTTTTATTAAATATACTTATGATAAAATACACCACTATCAGTGACATATAACTTCAGGCGTCATCTGCCAAGAATAATATATTCAATGTTGTAAAGAACCTTGGATGATGTTATTGTTTATTTGTTTAAGAACATCATCCACATCAAAGCTACACATGTAAACAAATTCATTAGACAATTGGAATGTAAATATATATAAATAAATAATATCTTACCACAACGTCCCGTGAGGACGTTCAGGATCAATGATATGAATAGTGGGATACAATAAAAAAAATCGATCAAAGCGGCAATATCCAGATATCATCTTCTTCATCATATTGGTGGTACCGATATAGGTGAAGGGGGCCGATATGGTAGCGGAGATGCTGGTGGCGGGGCTTGTATGGAACCCGCCAAAAATCCACCAGGACTGACAAATCGTTAAGCTCTTATTTTCTTTAATTGTTGAGGAATTATTTTTTAGAGAATTTGATTTTTTGGTTTTGAGAATGTGTTGAAAGTGTACTATTCAATGGTTTAAATACAGAATTTTCCAACGGGTATCCGTTTGAAATACCAACGGATAACCGTTGGAAATTATGTCACTTCAACGAACGTAATTAATTTACATGACTATTGGGTTTCCAATGGGCATCCGTTGGTATTTATCAACGGATACCCGTTGCAAATTGAAAAACCGTGAAATTTATCTAAGCGTCAAATAGAATTAAACGATTCAATCGATGCCTGTTATATTTTCCAACAGATGCCCACTAATTAACTATGCATCTTCAGGTTCAACGTACTCATAATCACGGATATATTAAGTTCTTGCGAGAATCTTTTCCTAAGTAACTATATCAATTAACCGTATGGGCTCAGGATGATCGGTGGGTAACAAAACTTATTTTTCCACTATGCTTATAACTAGCCGCTATTTAATCTTAACCATGACCCACCACTCCTCTCTTTAATGTTTCAAAGTTTTTGGATAGTGCACGTAACATACTTGATCTGCTTGATTTGTTGTGATGAATGAATCATTCTTTCCATATTATTATGCCTGGTTGATGTCAATTTCTCTCCATCTACTTTTTCGTGTACCATGTCCTTTGGTTGGGTCGAACAACTGATATTTAAAAAGCATTACCTTATATCCACTGAGACCAAGATTTTCCACCTGTAGGATTTGGTACAAAATGTCGTAGAAACTATCATCTTCTATTTCAGTATTAATGCAAACGCCGTAATAGAACTTGCTTCTATGTTTTCCATGATCGTAAGTGTGGAATGTGTATCCCTGAGTAAACATAATTCGCCAACACAATTTCTTGCAAGATCGTTAACCAGATAGGATGTCTCTCATTGGAACCTTTGACATATATAACATAAAAATTAAATTATTTTATGTATATACACAAAAATACGTGTACCTACTAATCTCTCAACCACGAGAAATATTGTTGAATTTTTATTTTGGTGAGTTCATATGCGTTTAGATGAGGATATGTATCCACTACTTCTTTGTAAAATATCCTGTAATGAAAGTACTTTAACACACACACACACACACACACATATATATATATATATTTGTAAATTAAAAGACAATTGTCATCGTTTTGTCCATTTCAAAAGGTAATAGCTCTTCATAATTTAATAATATATATTTGTGGACGTGATTATACTCCTCTGGTGTTATAATATCCTCTGGTGTTATAAATATCTCATGATCTCCATCACATTCTGCCGATTCTTATAAATATCTCATCATGTTTAATCGTTTATAAAGGATTTGAAAATTTAATAATATATATTTGTGGACGTGATTATACTTATCTGGTGTTATAAATATTCCACGATCTCCATCGTATTATACGGATTCTTACAATTTTCCATCGTGTTTAATCGTTCGTAAATGATGTGCAGTCTTGTTTGCATGCACAATTAATGCGTGTCAAGTTAAACAAGTTAACCTAAGACTACCCGCAAGTGCACGACATGTGTGTAGTAGTTAAGGTGTTGATTCCACGAGGACTAATGTAACACGATCTAAAAATCAAAAGTAGAATCAATGCTTGCTGCGATAAGTAAGGATGATGACATGCAATGATGATGATGCAGTGAATAAGTGAGTTCTAAACAAAGAGACAAACACCCTAGATTCCGGTTTCACCACATAGCTTCTGAAACCTATCTCTGATATATCTAATCGTGCATTCCCTATCAAGATATCTAAGACAGCCGATCCTAATGTAGAACCTACCCTAGCTCAAGGCATAGGAACGTGGCTAGATTGAGTCATCCCCTACTTTCGTGGCTGACACCCCAACTAAACCCCATTACGATTCATGATTCGCCCGATTCAACCCTCAGCCGTTACTACCCTACTTTCGTGACCTAGTTTCGGTTGTTCTAAGCCTAATCTTCTAGAACTGGAATTAACCTTTCATTCCTTCCCCTAATCCCTAACATATGCATTTACGTGGCTTTTGTAAACATAAGACAATAAATGCTCAGATAAAGAATAGATAAACAAAACGAGAGATGCATTCATAAATAAATAAACGAAGGTTCCGGAATAACCATGGGCTAATCCCTTCTCCTAGAACAAATCTAGTACTCAATCATGAGTCTAAACATTAGAAACGAACCAAATACGGATTAAAACTTATAAGAACATAAAAACACAAAAACAGGTAAAACGGACACAAAATCACATGTAAATATTGCAACTATCGTCAAACATATCTAAAATCATGCGAGAATCATGTACGCAAACAAGATAATCAAAATCCCCCTGACTTGAATGTTTGCTTGTCCCTAAGCAAACGTAAACGTAGAACACGTGGGAGATATAAGAGACCTACCAAGATGTGTCTACGACTCGCGGATCGTTCTGTAAGGTATCTGGTGGGAATTGTTGAAAATATTCCCACCAAGGTAGGTAGTATTTGCATTACCGCTGATTTTGTTGTACTCAATATTGAAGAAGATGCTAGGATGCCTATAATTCTTGGTAGAGCATTCTTAGCTATTGCAGGTGCAATGATAAATGTAAACAAGGGAAGCTATGTCTACGTGTCAGTGACAATAAGATAAATTTCAATTTGTCCAGCTCCATGAACGACCCTTCCTTCAAGGAGTCGTGCTTTAGAGTTGACTTGTTGAACGACTTGCGGAATGACACGCTCGATCGAGTAAGTATTTCTAATCCTCTCAAGAGATGCTTGAAGAATGTTTATAGGAACGTAAGACACACAGACGAAAAATTCGAGCTCTATACGAAATTCATGAGTGCCATTGAGGCACTGCAAAACGTCCCACATGAGGAGATACTACACGAAACGCTTACCGATTTTGTTGTAAACAAGGCGTCTAGACTCGAGCTCGAACATCTCCTTCCTTTCTTCAGCATGAGACGCGAAAGCCACCCATTCGTCTCAAGAAGTGTAGGAGGGTGAGCCCTTCATTGTGTATGCATGGGATGCTTAAGGTGGACAGCCGTGAACCCTCCATAGGCGTTCAAAGGAGGCTGCACCAAAGTTTGAAAGGGAAAGGAGTGACGATGGTAATGCGCAATGAGAAAGACAACCGCACTGAAGGAGGCCACGACGCAAAGATCCTATCAGATAAATTTCGGCCAGGTGATTTTGTTCTACTTTTAGACTCTTGTTTAGTTCTCTTTTGTCTAGTCCTTTTCAGGTATGAGATGTGTTCACACACGGAGCAGTAGAATTATGGAACAATTCGAGCGGAACGTTGAAAGCAAATGGGCAGCGCCTAAAGCTATATCAAGCCGCTCAACCGATTGAAAGCGGAAACTCCATCTCCCTATTCGATCCACCCATCGCGAGCACATGAAGCATGGAGACGTCAAGCTTAACGAAGTTAAACAAGCACTTTCTGGGAGGCAACCTAACATTTTGTTTTCTTTGGTTTCGTATTTCGGACATGGTTTATTTGAAAATCATTTAAAAATAGACCTACAACCATGACTTCACCTTTCCTATTCTCCATCGAAGCTTCACGTCGAGGACGCCATTCAATTCAAGTCTGGGGGAGTAGCTCACATTTGTCAGGTGATTTCGTTTTATTTTTGTTTTGTTAGCTTTAGTTTGTTTTTTATTTCATGAGTCAGAGTAATCCCAGGCACTTGTCTGGTGCCAGGTTTTGAGATGAACCTTGAACCTAGGATGCTTGAGAAGTTGGTATTTTTCGTGACATCTTGAATGTTAGAGCTTATTAGTCGGTTAAGGAACGAGTAGGTCGTAAGTCTTTGGGAATCCTAGTGTTACTTATGGGAAGTTTAGACTAGGTTGCTAGGTTAGTTTCTTGTTCATTATCTCTATCCAAATGATTATACTTCATATCGAAAATGCTTTACTTATTTTTCACGAGGATGATTTTAACGTATGAATTAAGCTTGTTTTGCAGAATATGAGCACAGACTAACACTCCGCTATCGATTGAAATAATGGCTAAAAAGCATGATCTAAAATCGATATGAGTGCATCAACCTTGATACTTTTCCGATTGTTCGGGTCTAAGTGGTGGTTGGCGATAATCTTTCTATGTCCTAAGAGCAAGGCTCATAAAAACGCCATCTACTCCACTTTACTCTTGAACGAGATGCAAGAGTATACTGTCATCGGTAGCTCGGGTCTAAGTAGGGGTTGAATCCCTTCAAATCCGACATCGTAGAAGCCTAGTGTCCCTTTAAATAAGAAGAAAGAATGAAAACTGGAATAAAGAAATAAAGAAGCTCGTAAATAAAACAAGTATCCTCTTTGATTCTATGTTAGCATTTGTTTGAAGTCTTGTTTGCTGGAGAGAGTTGCGATTCCTCGCTTAGCTTGTCTTTGATTTGCTTTCTTATAGGTAGCCATAGTGAACCTAAGATGAAGACTGATAGTTATTAGACCAAATTTGCTCTAACTTATTTGTTGATCGATTAGGTTTGCTTTAGCGGTATTTCTGGGGGAAAGGAAAATTCTCGACTTTTATATCTCCCACATTTTCCACGTTCATGTTTGCATAGAGACAAGCAAACATTCAAGCCTAGGAGATTGCATTCATCTCGTTTCCGTACACATTTCTCGCATCTATATCGTAATTTTGTATCCATTTTACTTGTTTCTGTGTTTTCATGTTCTTATAGGTTTTAATGTGTGTTCGGTTCGTTTCGGAGCTAAAGAATATACACGAGATAAAATACGACCACCGAAGATCATAATGGAGCAAACGAGATGATAAATGGACAAGGCACGATCGAATCTACAATTCAGCACGACCGAGCATGCATCAAAGGACACAGCCCGATCGAGCATGATCAAGTGGACAACCGAACACTCATCCATGACCATGTGCATGACCGAGCATGGTAAGATGCATGGTCGGGATCTTTTGGAGCATTTTATGCCTGAGAGTTGTGCACGACCCGGACACACATCATGCACGGTTGGGCACTCTCTTGGTGAAGTAGCACGGACGGGCGTTCTAGCCAGCACGGTCGGGCATGTTTTCACCCCGGAAACTTCTACATGGGCCGTGCATGCCATGTGCATGGTCGGGCGCCCTTATTTGGAGACAGTACGGTCGGGCGATGTGGAGAGCATGGTCGGGCAACGAGGAAAAGTTCGGTCTATAAATGCAGAATGAAGCATGCCCGACCAGGCATGACATACAACACGGTCTGGCATGACTTTGTAAAATGGCCTACGTCTGGTTTTGGTGGAAATGAGTCGGCTAAGGGCTTGGATTGGAAAAAATAAAACATCAAGGGCAGAGGGAATTCAGAACATCATCCATTATCCATTGCTCACCATACACACAACAACCATCCATCCATCCATCCATCCATCCATCCATCCATCATAGGAGAGTCCTCTTGACGGGAGACACATAAGGAGTCAGGAGTTGATTCGGGATCACACTATATTTCTATGCTCTTTACTCTACTTATTTCGATTATGTTGTTTGGATTTAGAATTATAGCTGAGTAGTAGATTTGTTCTAGGAGGAGGGATTAGCCCATGGCTATCCCAGAAACCCTCTTTGATTTATTTATGAATGCATTTCCTGTGTAGCTAATCTATTCTTTGTATGAGCACTTATTCTCTTGTGTTTACGATGGTCACATAGATGCATGTGTTAGGGATTAGGAGAAGGACTGGAAGGAGAAATCTTGTCCTATAAGATCAGGCTTAGAACAACTGAGACTAGTCACGAAAGTAGGGTAGTAACGGTTGAGGGTTAATCGAATGAATTATAGATCGTATTGGGGTTTATTTGGGGTGTCAGCCATGAAAGTAGGGGTTAACTCAATTGAATCAAGTTCCTATGCCTTGAGAGAGGGGAGGAATTACATTAGGATCATCCCCTTTAGATATCTTGATAGTGAATACATGATTAGATAGATCGAAGGTAGGTTTTGGAAGCTATGCGGTTACATTAGAATTACACTAGGATCATCAATTGTTCGACCCAACCATAGAACGTTTTACACAAAAAAATTGATGAGGAGGAATTGACATCAACCCGACATGACAATATAGAAAGTATGATCCATTCATCACAACAAATCAAGCAGACCATGTATGTTATATGCACTATCCAACAACATTGAAACATCAAAGAGAGAAGTGGTGGGTCGTATTTAAGATTATACCATGGGGTCCTATAAACAATAAGAAAAAGAATATGCATTGCAAACCAATCATCCTGGGCCCATACGGTTAATTCATATAAACAATCGGGAACAGATTCTTACAACAGCTGACATAGATGACGAATACATCAGTGATTATGAAGATGTTGAACTGGAAGATGCAGAAGATGAACATAGCGATGAATTCCATGCACCATTGGAGGAAGACTCGCCAGTTGAAGAATCAAATGAAGAAGATATATGAATTGTATAATTGTAATATCAAACTTTTTTAATTTGATTTTTTTAGATAATGTTTCTGACGTGTGGAAACACGAGTTATAATTAACCTAGTCCACTTCACCGCAAGTATACGGATCTTGTAGTACCAGGGTCGATCTCAGGGACTAAAACAGCTAAACTAAGAACGAAACTAAACTAAGACGAGAGGTGATAAGATGAGATGTCCTAATAATAAACCTAAAACTATCCTAATGGTGACAACGAAACTAGGGTAAGGATGAAACTAGATATGATGAATACTACGGGTGTACGGGATACCGGGTATTGCATAGATGAACGTTTAATCATAGATCTATAACCTACTCTTGACAACGGGAAATTCATGCTCTACGGTGAGGAGTGATTCTTCCGAGCCTAAACCTCCTAACCATGGATACATGCAACCCTACCTTCCAGCAGTGATTAACATATACCATGGCAGCTTTATCGATCGCAATCACTATCCCTAAGATGGCTAACCGACCGGTCAGATTCTCATTAGCCAAAGCTTAATCTACTACTTAGCGGACCGGATTCGTTCCTTAACCTTCCAGCAAGGTTCGAGATCCTATGTTGTTGAGCGGTCAGCACTAACGTATGATTGATATTGCTAAGCGTAGAACCGTAAATCAAGAGTAAATAAATAAAACTAAGCATTAATGTGAATCATCGTTCATACATACAATTCCGATATCCCTACCCGCAGTAGGGACTCTACTCACTCATGGAATAAACGAAAATAGAAGATAACACAGTTCTATACATGTTAAACCCTAAGGAATTCGATGCCTCGACCTTCCCTATTGCGTTACCGGTGTACGGATCGGTGCTTCTCTTCTTCTCCGATGCCTTCTGAGCCTTCCTAGATGTTTTTCCAGTCCTTTCTTGCCCTATTCGTCGCCCCCTTTGCCCTAGATCCATTCAGTTCTCTTTATTCGCTCGTTTGTTCTTGCCCTGTTCGTTGCCCCCTTTGCCCTAGATCCATTCAGTTCTTTTTATTCGCTCGTTTAAAACTTAGAACTAGGTTGTTGCGAAGTTCGCGGCCCGCTCGGGCACACATGTTACCCGGTCGGGTATAAGCAGCCCGACCGTGTTGATTCGTGAACACGATCGGGTGAACGTCACCCGATCGCGTGACTAAGCGGACCCGAGTCGCGTAAACTTACGGGGCTGAAAGACGATTAACTGCCCGAGCGGGTATTCAGGTTTCGCCCGATCGGGTGGTGATCACCCGATCCTCTTTGCTCATATGCCCGGGTCGTGGCAAATGCATGGATAAACCCCGTAGGTTCTACCCGAGCGGGTGAAGGAATAGTGCCCTCATTTAGGCCTTGTCGCCTAGAAACCTGAAAACCAATAAAACGGGTGTGTGAAGCTCAAAATAGAATCGGATTAGTATGTAGACGATGTAAGAATCATGCGAAAATGATGTAAAAACCTATCCTAATAATGATACACTTTTAGTGTTATCAAACTCCCCCAGACCTAAATCTTTGTTTGTCCTCAAACAAAACTAAAGTATAGCCTAAGAAGAATCTAATAACGATGGATACTAGCTCAAAAAAAAGTTTCCGAGTATTAGTCACTTTTGCATATCAGCGCGTCACATGGATAACAGTTTAAGCGTACCGAGTATAGCCCTATATCTACCGAAAGTGCTGAGCCATGAAATCTTTCCTAAAGTCTAAGTCTACTTCACTACCCTAGATAACGTCCAAGCAATCTCCATACCGATTTTTTCTAAGCTCTTGATATCGTTTGAATTTTTTTTTCTCGTTCTTATTCATTTTTATTTTTTCGCACTTAGATACACGCTTTGTTCCTAGGACGTCGAAGTCGAAGAGGGTCGCTTTCTACTTAGACCCAGGCTGCCTATGGCACACTCATAAGGTTGCGCACCTTAGAGGAGTGAAGAGGTGCGTTTTTGAATCTTTTTGTTTTCTTTTCTTTTTGCTTACGCAACACTCTAACCCTTAGGACGTAGAATAGCTTCTCTACCCACCACTTAGACCCGAACCATCGAATATCGATGTACTCATGTCATTCTTAACTCGGAAAAGCGTAAAACTTATCCTAGATGACAGCGGAGTATAAGCGTGTGGTCTAACTCTAGAACGCTAAAATATATCAATGAAACATAGCTAAATGGTATCTACGGAGATATGTCTACTTGGTATCGAGATCTAAAGGGGGAATTCAACTAGACATAGGGTTTCAAACATAACTACTCGACTAAACGGTATCTAAAAGGGCTTCTAAGCAAACCTAAACTATTAGCCACGATTCAACAAAGTAGCAAAAATATGACTAAACTCGAAAAAATTTTCGCTAGATCCGTTTTATTTCTAAATCCTAATCCTAATCTAATCATGCCGCTCTAAAAATGCATCCAAATATCAATGAATGTAAGAAACCCCCCCCAGACCTGAACGGAACACAGTCCCGATGTTCTAGACCTAAAAGGGACCTCTACATGTAAAAATATCGAGAAAGCGTAAAAGTGGTAGCGAATACACCTGGCGTGTGCGTATGTCTCTCTCGGATCGTGACTTGCTCGGATGTAGTGACTCTTGCGCTCTAATGCATTGTAACGTGAAAGACCTGTGATACGACATGCAATACAGAAGAGTAGAACAAAGAGTACTAATAAGTCTGAAAAGAGCGTACACAAAACCTATCTAAAAACAAGAAACGATAAAAATGGTCCATAAAAGAAAAAATAAAAAGAAAATGAAATAGGAAAAAGAAGGAAAGAGAAGTCTAATCCTCGTCCGCTCCATCGCAGGTAGTCGGTATGTCAGCTGGCTCTCCCGTGGCTCCTTCCCCAGGTGGGAAGTAGAATCCATGTAGCTCGTACGGGATATGAGGATGGTAGGGGATGGCTCCGGTGTGGTAGTCCTGCGGAATCGGGATGTAAGGCTCCTGATAATGCGTCATGCTCAGCTGCTGAAACCGCCGGACTGACTCGGTGAGGTAATAGGTATGCTGTATCGACTGCTCGTGAAACGGCTGCTGCTCCGCATACCTCGCAGCCTCCAAATCGTACCTCTGCTCAGCCATAAAAGACTGGTACCTAGTCACCTCCGCAACGTACCTGAGGGCATCGGAGGCTCCTTCCATGGAAGGAAAGTCGGATCTGC
>CM071873.1:14970660-14999596 GCA_036759665.1 Gynandropsis gynandra
TCCATTTTCTGAACCTGCCCGATCGGGTAGCAAGATTGTGCCCGATCGGGTATTGCTGCATGACCTAATAAAAATTAGACGTGGAAAATAATACAGCAATAACCAATAATCTCTAACTTCCTAATTCCTAGAAAAATTTGTCCAATCCTAAAATAAATGAAAAGAAGTCCAAGAATATAGAAATAAAACGAAAGAGATGACTAAAAAGGATACTGGAGCAGGCTACCCTGAGACAAAAGATCTTCTTTCAAAAGAGATTCGTTTGTCGTTCGTTTCCTTCAGCTCTTCCAGAGATGTCATGCGTGTGAGCCTTTCGGGTGAAGGCTCCATCTTTACCCTAGGAGCTTTGTCGATGTCCCAATTATGAATTGGACGTTTTATTCAGCATCTTGGCATCTTAGGATCGTTTACGTACTGAATTGCCGCTCCACATTTAGCTAGGGTTGTGTGGAAGTCATGGTTGGAGGATTCCACTTTTCTTTCGTTGTTGAGCGGCTCGGTTGGTACCTTGTAGCTACCTTCTTCAACCGCTACACAATTCAAATCTAAAGAATCCTTGATCTGAGCTTCCTCACAAGACTCCTTGGCCAAACCTTCAAAACTGTCCTCGGGGAACACGAAATCGATATGGCATGTTGTTCAATCGTGTCCACTAAGCTGAATTCTTCTTCTACCTCGGGTTTCTTCGTGTACTCATCAACGTCCGTAGCCTCATCCATTGTCGTGTTAAATCCATACTCTTTCTCGATCAAAAGTGGACTTGGCTGATCTACCGTTTCACCATCTCTTAGGTAGACTTCGCTGACATATTCACGAGAATCCATACTCTTTTTCAATCAGAAGTGGACTTGGCTGATCTACCGTTTCACCATCTCTTAGGTAGATCTCGCTGACATATTCACGAGGATAATATCCCGAACTTTCCGATGCAACCTCTTGCGGTTGCAATGCCCCTTGTGCAAGTTCTGAAGCTTGCACACCAAATGATCCAAATAAATCGCCTACTTTCTCATTGGCGCTCTCTTGTTCCGCTTCCACTCCCATGAATAAATAGTCTCGACTCTCAAGCATTTCACGGAGCTAGTTGTACGTGGCGGGATATTCGTGGGCCGCTACGAATTGAGTCGGGTATGGTTGAGGCACATATGAGTGATATCTCTGGGTTTGGGGTTCCGTCCATGGCTGGAAATTCCCAAACGATGGCTGTGCATCCATACTCTCGGTGTTCCTATACGGGATGTATGCGTGATCGCTCCATTCGTGATTGTAGGCATTCCCGTAGGGTTGAGCGTAGCTATCGTAGATCTCCTCTTCATACCCCAAGCGTTTCATTCCTGTGATCATTCAAAATATTGCGGGTGGTACAAGTCGGAGAGCATACGACGAACCTCAGAAAGTTGGTGTCTCAATTCAGCTATGTTGGCTTCCGAAGGGTTAAAGTCGTCCATGTTACCTCGCAAGACAAAGGACATCAAATTCGATTAAGCTCTGTGAGGTAAATTATATTTTTCATTTTTTTCGACTCTATAAGAAAACAAAAGCAAAAACAAAAATGCAAGAAACAAATAAGACTCCGGAAAGGACTAGATCTTAATGTAGCAAATTCCTAGTCTAGGCCGTTTTTAGTCCCCGGCAACGGCGCAAAAAACTTGACGTGTGGAAACACGAGTTATAATTAACCTAGTCCACTTCACCGCAAGTATACGGATCTTGTAGTCCCAGGGTCGATCTCAGGGACTAAAACAGCTAAACTAAGAACGAAACTAAACTAAGCCGAGAGGTGATAAGATGAGATATGGTCCTAATAAACCTAAAACTATCCTAATGGTGACAACGAATCTACGGTAAGGATGAGACTAGATATGGTGAATACTACGGGTGTACGGGATACCGGGTATTGCATAGATGAACGACTAAGGATCATAGATCTATAACCTACTCTTGACTACGGGAAATTCATGCTCTACGGTGAGGAGTGATTCTTCCGAGCCTAAACCTCCTAACCATGGATACATGCAACCCTACCTTCCAGCAGTGATTAACATATACCATGGCAGTGTTATCGATCGCAATCACTATCCCTAAGATGACTAACCGACCGGTCAGATTCTCATTAGCCAAAGCTTAATCTACTACTTAGCGGACCGGATTCGTTCCTTAACCTTCCAGCAAGGTTCGAGATCCTATGTGGTTGAGCGGTCAGCACTAAAGTATGATTGATATTGCAAAGCGTAGAACCGTAAATCAAGAGTAAAAATCATGAAACTAAGCATTAATGTAAAACATCGTTCATACATACATATCCGATATCCCTACCCGCAGTAGGGACTCTACTCACTTATGGAATAAACGAAAACAGAAGATAACACAGTTCTATTCAGTTCTTTTTATTCGCTCGTTTGAAACTTAGATCTAGGTTGTTGCGAAGTTCGCGGCCCGCTCGGGCACATATGTTACCCGGTCGGGTATAGGCAGCCAGACCGTGTTGATTCGTGAACCCGATCGGGGGAACGTCCCCCGATCGCGTGACTAAGCGGACCCGAGTCGTGGAAACTTACGGGGCTGAAAGATGGTTAACTGCCCGAGCGGGTATTCAGATTTCGCCCGATCGGGTGGTTATCACCCGATCCTCTTTGCTCATGTGCTCGGGTCGTGTCAAATGCGTGGATAAACCCCGTAGGTTCTACCCGAGCGGGTGAAGGAATAGTGCCCGATCGGGCACCCTTGTATCCTTGAAATCTCTCTTTTCCGCTCGTTGCTCGGGTGTTCCTTTGGGTTCTGGAGCTCTGAGTAGATATGTCTTCAAATCTTGTGGTTTTTGCAGGGAATCCTTCATATTGAGCTCATTTAGGCCTTGTCGCCTAAAAACCTGAAAACCAACAAAACGGGTGTGTGAAGCTCGAAATCGTATCGGAATAGTAAGACTCGATGTAAGAAATATGTGAAAATGGTGTAAAAACCTATCCTAATAATGATACACTTTCAGTGTTATCAGTTTCCAATTTTAACGGGTATCTATTGGAAAATGTAACGGAAACTCGTTGAATTGTTTAGTTTTATTCGAAACGTAGAAATATTTTATGGTTTTTCAATTCGAAATGCACATTCGTTGGTAATTTCCATCTGATGACCGTTGAAATATGTACAACCTGTCAATGCATGACAATTACAATGTATTTATGCGT
The DNA here is from genome assembly GCA_036759665.1 of Gynandropsis gynandra. Lineage (NCBI taxonomy): Eukaryota > Viridiplantae > Streptophyta > Magnoliopsida > Brassicales > Cleomaceae > Gynandropsis > Gynandropsis gynandra. The sequence continues at coordinate 14,973,846 of CM071873.1, forward strand.
TATCAAAGTTAAACAAATATTTAACCTAAACTACCCGCAAGTGCACGACACGTGTGTAGTACTTTAGGTGTCAATCCCACAGGGACTATGCAACACAACCTAAACTCTAACTGTGAATCAAACTTGCAACAAACAAAATATGGGATTTGATAATGAAATACTAAATGAACGAAATAAACAAAATAGTTCTTAAGAATGAGAAAAACGTTCCAGGAAACCGGTTTCACCACAAGACTACCGAAACCAACAATCAACCTATCTATCATGCAATCCCAGTCAAGTTATCTAAGGCAGATGATCCTAATGTGATATATACCCTCCCTCGAGGCATAGACACGTGATCTAGTCAATTTATCCCCTAGTTTCGTTGCGTACACCTTGAACTAAACCCAGAAGATCTGTGATTCATCCATTTTACCCTTAACCACTGCTACCCTACTTTCGTGGCCTAATCTCGGTTGTTCTAAACCTGATCTTCTAGGACTAGAATTCTCCTTCTCCTAATCCCTAACACATGCATCTACTTGGCCTTCGTAAACACAAGTCATTTAAGCACTCAGATAAAGAATAGATAAACGAAAACGGGAAGATGCATTCAAAGATAAATCAAAGTGGTTCCGGGATAGCCATGGGCTAATCCCTTCTCCTAGAACAAAAAAACTACTCGCTCATGCGTCCGTAAACAATCATAAACGAAATAGAAGGTCTAAGGAACATGAAAACCAAACGAAACCGAAGTGTGGGGTTGATCTCCAATGCTCCTTGTAAGTCTTCTTCGCAAGAACCTCCTTCTATCTCTCTACTCCCCCTCCTTGATCAATAACTGAAAACTCAGTTAATGAGCTCGACCTCTCACTCCTCTCTTCTTCTTTCCTTCATCTTTTCTTTCCTTTTCTCCCTTGTTTCCCTTTGGTCCATCAATTCTTCCTTTTGTTGCAACAGCCACCCATTGTTGTCTTTTCACGAGTTTCCATTCTTGAATAAGTTGGGTGACGTTTCCATTACTTTCTCCCGCAAAATATCACTTATTCCTTTTCTCTAAAGTCGTTTTCCTTATTGTATATGTCCCCAACAAACTCCCAGACAAATTAACTTATTTGGAGTTGCAGGTGACGGATGCGACCCGTGCGGGCTGGGTAAGTGACCCGCTCGGGTGCGGCGCGGAAGATCGCGCAAGAACACGACGGAGAATGAGGCAGCCCGCTCGGGCTAGAAGGTGGCGCGGTCGGGCTGTGCTGCTGCCTGCTCGGGCTGTTGTGTTGCCCGCTTGGGCTGAGGCCCCGTGCGTGGTAGTTCTTGCCCGACTCGTGCTCAATTTGCTGGACAAAATCACCGTAATAAATGCCCGCTCGGGTTAGGGAGTTACCCGCACGGGTAGTGGCTATTCCTTGCCTATTCTCGTCCCGTTTGTCCCGTGATTATCCTCGATGTTGATACTTTGTCTCGTGCACATCCTTTAGCTCCGAAATGAACCGAATACGCATAAACAACCTATAAGAACATGAAAACACGGAAACAAGTAAAACGAATATGGAATCATATGTAAAGCATTGCATCTATATCATAAATATCTCTAAAATCGTGCAAGAAATACGTATGAAAACGGGATGATCAAAATCCCCTAGACTTGAATGTTTGCTTGTCCCTAAGCAAACGTAAACGTGGAACACGTGGGGTATACAAAATCCGAGAATTCCCCTTTCTCCTAGAAATACCGCTAAAGCGAACCAATTCCCCTTTCTCCTAGAAATACCGCTAAAGCGAACCTAAACGATCAACTAGCACGTCGAGAGAAATTCGGCCTAATTAAGTTTTCAGACTTCATCCTAGGTTCACCAAGGCTACCCACGAGAAAGTAAATCAAAGGCAAACTAGACAAGCCACCGTAACTCTCTCCAGCAAACAAGACTTCCAACAATGTTAAACCTAGAACAACCGAGGATGCTTGTTTCTTTTCCGAGCTTCTTTCTTTCTTTATTCTTCTTTTTTTTCTATTTTCTTTCTTTTGTTTTTATGTCTTTTGTTTTTTTACTTTCTTTTTTTTCTTTTTCTTTTCTTTTTTTTCTTTACATACACACTAGGCTTCTAGGACGTCGGTATTTTTTTTATTGTGCCATGCCCTTAGGACGTAGAAAGATGATCGCCAACCCACCACTTAGACCCGAGCCATCGAAAGAGTACCAAGGTCGATGCACTTATATCGATTTTAGATCATGCTTTTAGGCATTATTTATATCGACAGCGGAGTGTTGGTGTGCGCTCTTAATCTGCAAATAAGCTCGACCTCATACGATATAGTAATCCTCATAGAAAAGTGAAGTAAAGCATCATCTACACGAAGTATGGCCATATGGATAGAGAGAATAAACGATAAACTAGCCTAGCAACCTCGTCTAAACCCCCACAAGCAACACCAAGATTCCCAAAGAACTACAACCTATTGTTTTTCAGCCGACTAATAAGCTCTAACGCTTAGAAAAAACCTAGCTCAAACATGAAAAATCTCACGGAAAAGGCCAACTTCTTAAGCATCCTAGGTTCATGGTTCATCTCAAAACGTGGCACCGGACAAGTGTCTAGGACGACTCTAACTCACAAAATCAAAAACAACCTAAAAACTACGAAATCAAAGAGAAATGAAAGAAAATGAAACGAAATCACCTGACAAACGTGAGTTGCTTCCCCCGACTTTAATTGAACGATGTCCTCCACGCGAAGCTCCGATGGAGGGTAAGGGAAGTGAAGCACGTTTGTGGTGGTAATTTTTTTTTTGTATATTTCTGTTTTTCTTTTAAACGAAAACGATTAACAGAGTCTTCAACTAAAAACTAAGAAAAGTAAAAACAAACAGCTGGGTTGCCTCCTAAAAAGCGCTTATTTAACGTCTTTAAGCTTTAACGTCTCCATTCCTCATGCGTGCGCGATGGGTGGATCGGAAAGGGAAATGGAGTTTCCGCTTTCAATCGGTTGAGTGGCTTGGTAGAGCTTTAGCCGCTGTCCATTAGCTTTGAATGTGCCACTCGAATCGCTCCATAGTTCCACTTATCCAAGTGTGAAGACTTCTCGTACCTGAAAAGGACCAGACCAACGGGACCTTAGTTTGCTCGGGAAAAGTTTAAGACGAGAATTAAATAGTAGAACTAAATCACCTGGCTGTAAGTCATGAGGTAGGGTCTCTTTGTCGTGCCATCCCTTAGTCACTACTTCTTTCTTTGGCACGTTATGCACGGGGTTCACTCGTTCGCTGCCCGAGGTTGGATTAATGATACATGCATTGAACAATTTTATGATGTCTTTTTCCATTACTTCGTGCAAGTGTGGGTGCAGCCTCTTTTGAGTTTCGATGGAGGTTCGTTGTTGTCGTCCGTATAAGTTCCGTGCGTACATACTGAAGAGCTGACTTTTCTACGCTTCTTCACGCACGTGGGTTGTTTTCTCATCTCATCTGCACTCAAGTTAGCATTCATAACAGCAAGATATATTTTATTGGATTCAGCGTATTCATACTGAAAAGAAAACGGAGGTGGCTCGGGCTCAAGTTTGGACGTCTTCTCCACTGCGAAACCAGCGTGCATTTCGCGTGGTATCTCCTCACGTGGGGCGTCTCCTAGTGCTTCAATAACACTCATGAATTTTGTGTACATCTCAGCTCCTTCTTCCGTAAATCCTGCATCTTCGCAAACTCATGTTAGGCATTGCATAAGCAGATCAGAAACACTTACTTGATCATGTGTGTCTTTTGCTAACTCGTCCAGCGAATCAACTATAAAGCAAGACTCCTTGGATAAGGATCCGTTCATGGGGCTGGACAGGTTGAATTCGATCGTCTCATCTCTGACACGTAAGGAAAGCTTTCCTTGTTGTACGTCTATCATTAGCACCTGCAGTAGCTAAGAACGATCTACCAAGAATTATAGGTGTCCTAGCATCTTCCTTTATTTCAAGTACAATAAAATCAGTGGGAATGAAGAGATTACCTACCTTGGTGGGAACATTTTCAACAATTCCCACCGGATATCTTACCGAATGATTCGTGAGGCGTAGATACATCTTTGTAGGTTTGAGATTCCCGAAGTCCATCCACTTGAAAATTGAGTATGGCATGATGCTCACGCTTGCTCCTAAATCACACAAAGCATTTTCAATATCAAGATTACCTATTGTGCATGGAATGGAGAAGCTTCTAGGGTCCTTCAACTTTGGTGGCAGCTTGTTTTGAAGGACAGCGCTGCATTCCTCGGTGAGTGCTACTGTCTCGTTCTCTTCGATATGCTTCTCTTTTGAAAGAACCTCTTTGATGAGTTTGGCGTGATTAGGCATCTTTTGGAGGGCTTCCATGAATGGGATGTTGATGTCAAGCTTCTTGAGACCCTCTACGAATCTGCCCACTCGTTCTTCATTCTTACTGCTCACCAACCGTTGAGGAAACGGTATAGGAGGTTTGTATGCCGGTGGAGCAACGTATGGTTTGTCTAAATCTGGTTCGACTCTTTGCATAATCGCAGTCTTACCTTTTCCTCTTTTCATGGACATACCAGAAGCTTGCTCACGCTCTTTGGAGGGAGATTGCTCGATCATATCACTGCTGCACATAGAAATAGGATTCACATACTCTCTCGGGTTCAATTCGGGTTTACCTGGAAGCTGTCCGGGATTCCGAGAGGATGAGGCAGCTTGCTGTGCTACGGAGTTCTCTAAGCTCTTAACATGGTTGCTCAAGGATTCCATCTGAGTTTTGAGCTCGTTGATTGCTGTCCCCACATTCGCATTGAATTTGGTTTGAGTTGAATGTTGCTGCCTTTGCTCCTTGATAAATTCGAGCATTACCGCCTCAAGGTTCGATGAAGGGGCTTGAGGAGGTTGAGGAGCCTGCGGAACTTGCTGAGCATGCTGAAATTTCTGGTTATTTTGCTTGTATGGCTGCTGTGATTGCTGAAATCTCGAATACTTCCTCGGTTGAGTCGTTTGGTATGACAAGTTCTGGTGATTCCTCCAATTCGGGTTGTAGGTATTCCTGAATTGCGTGTTTCCTTGCTGCTGGGCATAATTCATGTATTCCACGTTCTCTTGCAGCGTGCATTGATAAGCCATATGTTATGTATCTCCGCAATTCAGTACATGGCGTTCGCTGCATTACCCGTTGCTCTGCCCGGATTCGGCTCATATAGGCGACGAGTGCTGTTAGGCATACCTCTCGGTGTTGACAATATGGTGTGGTTCATGGAAAAGTTATCGATCAGCTCGTATGCCTCCTCGACGCTCTGATCCATAAATGATCCTCTAGCAGCGTTATCCAACATTGTTCGATGCTCATCTGAAATTCCGTTGTAAAGGGTTTGGATAACGTACCACTGCTCAAGACCATGGTGTGGACACATCTGCAGAAGATCCTTAAATCTACCTCACGTCCAAATAAAGTCTCTCCATCTCTGCATCTAAACGTTGTGATTTCCCCCCTCATCTGAATTGTCTTGCTCGGAGGAAAGAAGCGTGATAAGAACAATGTGTAGAACTGATCCCAAGTAGTGATAGACACGTGATCTAGTCAAGTTATCCCCTACTTTCATGGGTGACACCTTGAACTAAACCCAGAAGATTTGTGATTCATCCGTTTTACCCTCAATCGCTGCTACCCTACTTTCGTGGCCTAACCTCAGTTGTTCTAAACCTGATCTTCTAGGACTAGAATTCTCCTTTCGGTCCTTCTCCTAATCCCTAACACATGCATCTATTTGGCCTTTGTAAACACAAGTCATTTAAGCACTCATATAAAGAATAGATAAACAAAAACGTGAAGATGCATTCAAAGATAAATCAAAGTGGTTCCGGGACAGCCATGGCTAATCCCTTCTCCTAGAACAAACAAACTACTCGCTCATGTGTCCGTAAACAATCATAAACGAAATATAAGGTCTAAGGAACATGAAAACCAAAAGAAAACCGAAGTGTGGGGTTGATCTCCAATGCTCCTTGTAAGTCTCCTTCGCAAGAACCTCCTGTGTAGAACTTGAGCCCGAGCGGGCAGCACCTCAGCCCGAGCGGGCTGTCTCTTTTCTCATCGCGATCCCGCACGACCTTCCGCGCCATACCCGAGCGGGTCACTTACCCTGCCCGCGCGGGTCGCGTCTGTCACCTGCAACTGCAAATAAGTTAATTTGACTTAAAACAAATGGGAGTTTTTTGGGGACTGATACAATAAGGAAAACGACTTTAGAGAAGAGGAAGTGATATTTCGCTGGAGGAACTAATGGAAACATCACCCAACTTATTCAAGAATGGAAACTCATGAAAAGACAACAATTGGTGGCTGCTGGAACATAAGGAAGAACCGAACGTCCATAAGGAAAGAGAGGGAGAAATGGAAAGAAAAGAGAAAGGAAAGAAGAGGAAAGGGGTGAGAGGTCGAGCTCATTCACTCAGTTTTCAGTTCTTGATTTGAGGAGAGAGAGTAGAGAGAAGAAGAGGTTCTTACGAAGGAGACTTACAAGGAGCATTTGAGATCAACCCCACACTTCGGTTTTCGTTTGGTTTTCATGTTCCTTAGATATTCTATTTCGTTTATGATTGTTTACAAACGCATGAGCGAGTAGTTTGTTTGTTCTAGGAGAAGGGATTAGCCCTTGGCTATACCAGAACCACTTTTGATTTATCTTTGAATGCATATTCCCATTTTCGCTTATCTATTCTTTATCTGAGAGCTTGAATGACTTGTGTTTACGAAGGCCAAGTAGATGCATGTGCTAGGGGTTAGGAGAAGGTCCGAAAGGAGAATTCTAGTCCTAGAAGATCAGGTTTAGAACAACCGAGCTTAGGGCACAAAAGTAGGGTAGAAGCGGTTGAGGGTAAAACGAATGAATCACAGATCTTATGGGTTTAGTCCAAGGGGTCAGCCACGAAAGTAGGGGATAACTTGAATAGATCACGTGTCTATGCCTCGAGAGAGGGTAGATATCATATTAGGATCGTCTGTCTTCGATAACTTGACTGGGATTGCATGATAGATAGGTTGATTGTTGGTTTCGGTAGTCTTGTGGTGAAACCGGTTTCCTGGAAAGTTTGTCTCATTCTTAAGAACTATTTTGTTTATTTCGTTCGTTTAGTATTTCATTCTCAATTCCCATATGTTGTTCGTTGCAATTTTGATTCACAGTTAGAGTTTATGTTGTGTTGCGTAGTCCCTGTGGGATAGACACCTGAAGTACTACACACGTGCCGTGCACTTGCGGGTAGTTTAGGTTATTTGTTTAACTTTGATAACGCATAAAAAACCAAACGGAACCGAAGTGTGGGGTTGATCTCCAATGCTCCTTGTATGTCTCTTTCGCAAGAACCTCCTTCTCTCTCCCTACTCCCCCTCCTCGATCAAGAACTGAAAACTCAGTTAATGAGCTTGACCTCTCACTCCTCTCTTCTTCTTTCCTTCCTTTTTTCTTTCCTTTTCTCCCTTGTTTCACTTTCGGCCGTTCAGTTCTTCCTTTTGTTGCACCAGCCACCCATTGTTGTCTTTTCATGAGTTTCCATTCTTGAAAAAGTTGGGTGACGTTTCCATTACTTTCTCCAGAAAAATATCACTTATTCCTTTTCTCTAAAGTTGTTTTCCTTATTGTATAAGTCCCCAACAAACACCTATTTGTTTTAAGACAAATTAACTTATTTGGAGTTGCAGGTGACGGACGCGACCCGCGCGGGCTGGGTAAGTGACCTGCTCGGGTGCGGAGCGGAAGATCGCGCAAGAATGCGATGGAGAATGAGGCAGCCCGCTCGGGCTAGAAGGTGCCCTAGTCGGGCTGTGCTGCTGCCTGCTCGGGCTGTGGTATTGCCCGCTCGGGCTGTGGTGTTGCCCGCTCGGGCTGAGGCCCCGTGCGTGGTAGTTCTTGCCCGACTCGTGCTCAATTTGCTGGACAAAATCACCGTAATAAATGCAATGCCCACTCGGGCTAGGGAGTTACCCGCGCGGGTAGTGGCTATTCCTTGCCGATTCTCGTCCCGTGATGATCCTCGATGTTGGTACTTTGTCTCTTACACGTCCTTTAGCTTCGAAATGAACCGAATACGCATAAAAAACCTGTAAGAACATGAAAACACGAAAACAAGTAAAACATATACGGAATCATACGTAAAGCATCGCATCTATATCATAACCATCTCTCAAATCGTGCAAGAAATACGTATGAAAACGAGATGATCATGTATGCAAGTTGCCAACGGATGCTTGTTAGAATTTTTCAACGGGGTTCGTTGGAAATGGTCATGATGGCTATGCTCCGCCTAGTACTCCCGTTGCATCGGGACGATTGTTTCCAGCGAATGCTCATTGTAAATAAGTCTTACACTTATTTATGTTATCCGTTGCCTCAGGAACATAATTTCTAATGGGCATCCGTTGGAAATTTCAATGGATGTCAGTTTAAAACAAAACAGACACGTCATTTAATGATTTTTGATTATTGAATGCATTTTGCGACAGGGATCCATTGGTATTTCCAACGGACTTCAGTTGGAAAATTTTGTATTTAATCCGCTGAACAATTCATGTTAAACACAAACTCAAAACCAAAACATAAAATTCTCTCAAACAGAAATCCTAAATAGTTAAACACAATGAGAGCTCGAAGATTTATCGGTCACAGTTATTTGTTGGCGGATTTTGTTGGAGCCCTGCCACCACCACCTCCGCCACCATATCGGCTTCCTTCACCTATATCGGCACCCCCGATATTTGTTGAGGAATACGATGTGGTGGATATTGAAATTTTGATCGATCTTTTCGACGAGCATCCCACTATTCCCGTAATTGTTTCCGAACGTTCTGAGGAGACGTTATGGTAAGATACATTTTATTTACACACATAGATATTTCAATTAATTAAAAATATTTTCCAATGATTTTTTTACACGCGTAGGTTTGATATGGATAATGTTCTTAAACACACAAACAACAACATCATCCAACATCTTTACAATATCGATTATATTATTACTGACACATGACGCGAGAGGTTATACACCGCCGATGGTGGTGTATATTTATCGTAATTGTGTTTAATATAAGATTATGAACAACACTAACCGCATCTATTGTTAATAAAATCCTAAAACGACATGGGTAATAGACGGGATATTCAATCAAATCATCTAATATTGAGAGTCGGAGGACTTCAAAGCCAAAAACAAAAAAGTAAAAAAAATGTCGGTACGACGAGAAACCCAGGGATTGTCCGCATCACCATACTTCGAGATCGAAGTCTTTACCAAAAATAAATAAAAAATTTGTAAGAAATACTTACATTTATACTTTAAATTTATTTTTATGTAACATTGTTATATAAAACGTTGCAGCTTCCAATGGATGTATCGTTGCAAATTGCAACACATGTGATTTTTCAACAATCGATTCTCAACGGGAGGGAATCCGTTGAAAAAGGTCATTTCCAACGGATATGGCCGTTGGAAATGGTATTTTTTTGTAGTTTGATTCTGATTCACAATCACCTTATATGTTTGGTATTTTCAGTGTTGCAAATTTCGTGCGGACACCTTTGTAGTCTCTAAAAACAAGAACTTTATCTCCCTAACCTATGCAAAGAGTAAGAAGCATTTCAACATAGTCCTCCAAGATTTATACAATGTGTATAGCAAGTTGCTTTTAGCTCTAGACATGGTAGAGGAGAGAGCCTTGAGACGGTGGAGACAGAACGTGATGATTTGTACTTCATTCGTTATAAGATTATAAAAAGGATAGTGAAATCTAGGCAAATCGACTTACTCTGAGACCAAAACACTTGGATAATGTAATTATATGAAGTTAAAAAAATTCCTTGAGTATTTTTTAAAGAACTCATTAGCTCTTTCAACATAGGATGTTTGCAAGTTTATCATATACGGATTATAGGAATTTACTTGATTGCATATTATTATGTAGTAGCGATTTCTATGGTGCGGCCAACATTCTCTTATGTTGGTCGTTCCGTATTAATTATAAAATGAATCATGTTCAATTCTCTTTTTTAAATAACTTTTAGTTTGAGTTAGATTAAAATTTATTAAAGCTGATATCAGATTGTAATCCAATATTATTTTCAGAGTAATTTAGAAGAGGTAAAGTTGTCCTTGCTTCTTTGAGTTTTTCAATTTAAGAGGAAAATAAGAGTTTCAATAAAAAATGAGTTATACAAGTTTTTCTTATAATAGATGAAAAAAATATTTTGTGGTTAGACCTTTTCAATGTTTAATAGATTGGTATGTGTTTTGTATTATATGTATCTAAGCACTAAGTTTTCACTTAAATAAAAGTTTCTACGAAAAGAAATGTGTCCCATTAAAAAATTTAATTGATCTTCATAATTATGTATTTTATGCAAATATAAGTTGGTTCAAATTTGAGATACAAAAACATTTAAGTTTTTAATATATATTAGGATAAATTTTTCAAAAATATATATTTTGTGATAAACATACAAATTTAACAATCCATTATAACTAACGAAGAGCTTGATTGAACGAACCACCAATTGCAATGATATCGTTGTCGGTTTCAGCTCGCCTATGTTGAGATTCTTGCAGCATGACAACGAAAGTAAACTCAGGCTAGCACCTTGATTACAAAGAGCGCGGTCAATAAAAACATTTTCCAATTTACATGGGATTGAGAAGCTACTTAGGTCTTCCCGGTTAGGGGCAATACATGGTGGGAATGGTGCTGCATTCTGATTGCGCATCATCATCTTGTTCTCAATAACACATTTCTTGGATAAGATGTCTTTCAAGAATTTTGCGTAGAATGGGATTTGCGCTATGGCCTTGAGAGAGAAGGTTCTACATTAGGATCGTCCGTCTTAGATATCTTGATAGGAAATGCACGAGTAGATAGATCGCAGATAGGTTTTGGAGGCTATGCGGTGAAACCGGTTTCCTAGGGTGTTTGTCTGTTTGTTTAGAACTCACTTATCCATTACATCATCATCATATTTTCATTTCATCTTCCTTATTCTTTCGCAGCAAGCTTTGGTTCTACTTTTGATTCTTAGATCGTGTTACATTAGTCATCGTGGGATCGACACCTTAACTACTACCCATGTGCCGTGCACTTGCGGGTAGTCTTAGGTTAACTTGTTAACTTGACACGCATCATGTTTTTGGCGCCGTTTCCGGGGACTAATTTTCAACACGTTTAGGACTTAATATTTAGAATCATACTTGTTTTTGTTTTTCTTTTCTTCTCGTTTCATTCTACTAATTATTTTTACTTATCTTTCGTAGGTGCATGACCCGATCTCAAGGTAATTCGAATTTGCATCAACTTGACCCTGAGATTGAGAGAACGATTAATAAGCGAAAAGAAGGGCAAGGGAGAAGAAAGGGTAGATATGACCAATCCACGAACGATGAACAATCAAAACGATATATTGGATCATCACAGACAGCCACAATTACCCGTTGGTAATGTGGTGCAATTACAACAACAGCAAGCACCTCCACCACGCCGTCTTCGTGATTACGTGGTGCCGAATATGAGAAATGTTCAAACAGCAATAAGGATGCCCGCTGTTGTGAGGGAGCAATTCGAGATCAAGCCCGCGATGATCAACATGTTATACCAAAAACAGTTTATGGGCGGAAATCACGAAGACCCTCATCAACAGCTACGAGACTTCAATCACTATGTTTAGAAGCCAAGAGGGAGAGACGTTATTTAAGGCATGGGGAAGATTCAAGGACCTTTTGCAAATGTGTCCTCATCACGGTCTAGAGCAGTGGTACATGATTCAAACATTCTACAATGGGATCACGTATGAGCATAGAACGACATTAGACAATGCTGCTCAAGAATCATTCATGGACTTAAGAAGTATGTATGCCAAACAAGACCCAAGGTCTCTCGGGTTAAGAGGCATATGAGCTTATTGACAATCTTGCCATGAACCACACCATGTGGTCTCAACCAAGAAGTATGCCAAACAAGACACGAGGTCTTTACGAAGTGGATCAAAGAAGCGCTGTGGGCGATGCGGTGAATGCCATCTATTGTGCGAATTGTGGAGAAACGGATCATAAGAATTACCAATGCACAATGCAAGAAGGCATGGAACAAGTGAACTACGCCCAACAACAAGGCAATGCGCAATTCGGAAACTCATACAACCCGAGTTGGAGGAATCACTCGAATCTTTCGTATTGGACGAGTCAACCATTGAAGTATTCGAGTTTTCAGCAAAGGCAGCAACCATATCAGCAACTTCAGCCACTCTAGCAAGCTCCTCAACCTCCTCAAGCTCGTTCATCAGGCCTTCAGGCGTTGATGCTCGAATTCATCATAGAGCAACAGCAATATCAACACAGCATCAAGGAGCAACAATCACTCCAAACGAAATTCAACGAGGAAATGGGGACAACGATCAACGAGCTTAAAACTCCAATGGACTCCTTGAACACGCATCAATATACTCAAGCAAAATTCAATGCAGATATGGGAGCTACGATCAATGATCTGAAAAATCAAATGGACTCCTTGAGCACACATGTGAAGATGCTAGAAAACTCCATTGCGCAGCAGGCTGCATCATCCTCTCGGAATCCCGGAATGCTACCCCGAAAGCCGATCTTAACCCGAGAAAGCACGTAAACACCATCACATTGTGCAGCGAAGATACGATTGAGAATCCGCCCTCAATTGCGCAAGAGAACGTTGCTGGACATTTGGTGTATAAAAGAGAGGGCATAATTGCAATCATGGAAGGGTATGAGCCTGATTTAGAGAAGCCATATGATGCTCCACCGGCATACGAACCTCCTGTATCATTTTCTGGATGCTTGGTGAGCAGCAAGAATCAAGAGAGTGTGACCAAATTCTTCCATTACCTCAAGCAGCTCGACATCAACATGCCATTCGTGGAAGCCCTCTAAAAGATGCCTAAGCGAGCAAATTATCTTAAAGAGGTTCTTTCCAAGGAGAAGCACATCAAAGAGAGTGAGACAATAGCACTCACTGAGAAATGCAGTGCAATTCTCCAAAACAAGCTTCCACCGAAGTTGAAGGACCCCGGAAACTTCTCCATCCCATGCACCATAGGAGACATTGACATTGATAAAGCTTTGTGCGATTTGGGAGCAAGCGTGAGCATAATGCCAAACTCGGTCTATAAGCGGCTGAACTTTGGGAATATCAACCCTACCAAGACGTGTCTACGACTCGCTGATCGTTCGGTCAGGTATCCGGTGGAAATTGTTGAAAACATTCCCACGAAGGTAGGATGCAGAGAATCTTGAAATCAGTAAGATGCTGGTTCGGATCCTCGGCGGGTCTCCCTCTGAACGCTGCATTGCCGAGCATCTGGATGAATGCCGGCTGTAGTTGCACGCAAGCATCTCTCCTAGTAATGCATGACAAGAGTTGTGTATGCTTAGGAATCGTGTATGATCCATAGGTCATCGCTGGTTGCACTTGTGGCACGTTTGGCACGTTCAAGTCTCGGTGTTCTGCCATTAGTTCTTCTTCACTCTTGTCTACACTCTGTCGCTCGATTACTATCTCGGTTTGGAAGTCTAGGTGCAATTGTGTCTTATCGATCAGTTGGCTTGCACTAGCTTTCGTTTGTCTCCTTAATTTTCTGAGCGTTTTATCGATATCCGGGTCGAAAACTAGATCCGCACTTCCGGTATTTCTCATGCACAAGTGAGATGCACGAGATAAAGAAACAAAACACAAAAGTCGTGTGAGTTCCGAGAAGTAAAAGAATTTGACTCAAAATAAAATAAAAAATCAAAAATACGAAAAAGAAACAAATAAGACTCCGGAAAGGACTATGTCTTAATCTAAAAGTATCCTAACTCTAAAGCCGTAATCAATTCCCCGGCAACGGCACCAAAAACATGATGTGGTTAATCTCAAGTAATAATATACCTAGACTAACGCTTCCGCAAGAATACGGATCGTATAGTACCAGGGTCGAACACATGGGATTGATGCAACTCTAAAGTTATTAAACTAATGGATAAGACGTATGAAATCGATAGGTGATGCGAATGCGAATGCAACTAAACTAGACTAATTGACGGGATAAACTCAATGACTAGACACCACGGATTTCGAGAGAATCAAGATGATGCAATCAAAGTTCTAACAAGATCATGGTTATCGGGAATGACTCTCCCGATGCCTAAACCCACTATCTAGCATGCGTATACCAATCTCCCAATTGTGTATCTCACCTGCTAGATGCATTAAGATCGCTATCATAATTCCTAAGTTCAATCAATCGACCGACCAAGGTTCTAAATCAATTGAGACTTAATATCATGGCTACGTTCCAAGATCCAATTCATCTCCCAATGCAATTAGATCTTTATAGACATTCATTCAAGTGACCAACAAGAACAAAAGCATTACGAACAACCAATCAATTCGAAAACGATCAAATACCATACCCAAGCGTTAAGAACAAAACTGCATTACAAATCGGAAAAACTCTTTAACCCATTGCTATGGATCTACTCAGACATGAACTCAGCAAAAGAAACGCAAAAGATGACTAAATTCAATATTGATAGAGAATGAGATCCCTCCCTATTCATATACTGACGTCTTCAATAGTTCCTCCACGCTCCCGCTACTTCGCTTCGTCCTTCTCTCTCTTTATGTGTGTTTTTGAATGTCTCCTCATGTCTCCGGTTCGTCTCCTAGCCCTTCTCATTAATTGGCCGTTCAAACCTTCAAAATAGTTAGTTCCGGATTTGGCGGCCCGCGCGGGCACAAGTGCAGCCCGGTCGTGCACAGCCTCAGCCCGAGCGTGCACAATAGTCAGCCCGAGCATGCTCTCTTGCCCGTGCGTGTGGTCTTCCAGCCCGAGTCGGGAATGCACTCGGCGAATTTCATTGTCAATTGGAGCCCGGGCAGGTCCCCTTTTGCAGCCCGAGAGGGCATGGTCACCCAACCATGTTCAAGTCATGCCCGAGTCGTGCTAAGCCTCGGGGATTTTCAGTCGCAATTTCACAAGTGTGGCCTGAGCGGGCATGGTCCAAGCCCGAGCGTGTAGCCTCTTCTTTGCTATTTCCGCTCCTTTCGCTTGATGCTTGAGTGTTCGATTTGAATCCATGGCCTTGCACATGTTGTACCTTGTCATTCAATCACTTTTTCGGGGTTGAATTGCTGTACTCACTCGTGTTTCGCTTCATGTCTTCGTTTCCTATACAAAACACGAAATGGTAGATGAAGTCCTCGAATAAACTCGATAAATCGGTAAAATCTAAGAAATATAATCAAAACGAAACCTAAGAATCATGTAAATACTATGACAGATTACATGTTATCAAACTCCCCCAGACTTAACCTTTGCTCGTCCTCGAGCAAATCTACAGTCGAGTACAAGAAGAGCTAAACAACAATGGACACTAGCACAAATACTTCGAAGGATTAGCCACCATGCAAAACAACGCGTCACATGAATGTAAGCCTAAGCGCACCTAGTGCAGACTTCTATCAACCGAAAGTCACGAGCCATGCAAGCCTACCAATGACGTAAATCTATTTCATACCCCTAGACAACGTCCAAGCGATCTCCATACCAATTCCCCTAATCTTGAGATATCATTAAACTCGTATTCTCGTTCTTATTCTCTTTTCTTTCTTTTTTTTCATTTTTTATAGATCCACGCTTGGTTCCTAGGACGTTGAAGTCGAAGAGGGATGGCTTTCTACTTAGACCCAGGCTGCCTATGGCACACTCATAAGGTCTTGTAACCTTAGCGGAGTGAAGAGTTGCGTCATTGAAGAACAATTTTCTCTTTTTTTTACCGAAGAATACGCATCACTCTAACCCGGACGTAGAATAGTGCCTCAACCCACCACTTAGACCCGAACCATCGATCTCGATGTACTCATGTCAATATAAACCTAAAATAGTCAAAAACTTATCCAAGGTGACAACGGAGTATAAGCGTGTGGAATCTAATGATCAATGAACGATAAAATATATCAAAGAAAGCAAAGATCATTCGGTATACACGGAGATATGGATATTTGGTACTGAAACCTAGGAGGTGAATGCAACTATAGATCATTGTTTCAAGCACAACTACTCGACTAATCGGTATCCAAAAGACTTCTAAGCAAACCTAGACTATTGTTCACGATTTGAAAAAGTCGCACAATAATGACTAAAGCTCGAAAATTCATGCTAGGTATCCATCCGTTTATTCCTAAAAATAAGAAAAAAATCAACATCTAATCCTAATCACATGCATGATACTCGACGAGTACTCCCCCAGACTTGAATGAAACACCATCCCGGTGTTCAAGACCAAAGAGAATCTCGCATACCAAACAACGGGAAAATAAGGGTTGGAACCTGTGCACCTTGTGTATCTTGAAATCCCGAGTTGGTGATGCGGTTGGACGTTGTTTGCGTCTCCTCCTCAAGGATGATATCGACGTTAAAAAACCTGTGAAAAAGATTCACACAATTCCAAACAAGGAATACTATCCCACCGAGTACATCAAAGTGAAAAGAAAAAGAATAGGTCCGAAAAAATGAAATGAAAATGCAAAAGTCGGGTTGCCTCCCGAGAAGCGCTTGTTTAAGATCGCGAGCCTGACCAAAACACTCTACTCATGTGTTGGCTCCGAAAGAGCGAAGACAGTCCGATTGTCTTCCATGTTGTCCCCGTTGTAGAGTTTCAAACATTGGGCGTTTACTTTGAATGTGTTGTCGTGTCCCATCAGCTCGATAGCGCCATGGGGTGAGACGTTTTTGATTGTGAACGGCCCGGACCAGCGTGACTTGAATTTTCCTGGAAAAAGTTTCAAACGTGAATTGAAAACAAGTACCTGGTCACCTACCTCGAATGTCTGCTGGACTATGTGTCTATCATGCCACCTTTTCGTGCGCTCCTTGTAGATTTTTGCGTTCTCATACGAATGGAGGCGCATCTCCTCTAGATGATGGAGATGTAGCATCCGTTTCTCAGCAGCTGACTTGTAATCATAATTAAGTGCTTTGATCGCCTAATACGCTCAGTATTCTAACTCGACTGGTAGATGGCATGCCTTACCATACACTAGCTGAAACAGAGTCATTCCGATTAGCGTTTTGAATGCTGTACGATAAGCCCATAATGCATCGTCGAGTTTCAATGCCCACATCAAATGGCTCGACCTCTAGAATATATTGTTGTGGCATTTCATGGCGTCTAGAAATATTACCCGTCCTTTGGCAATTGTCGCATGATGTGACGTAGTTGTGGGCGTCCTTGAAGAGTGTAGGCCAATAGAAGCCCGCTTGCAGCACCTTTGCAGCGGTCTTGGATGCAGCAAAGTGTCCTCCATAGCTCGAGGAATGGCAACGTGACAGTATGTGTGGAGCTTCCTCTTCGGGGATGCAGCGTCTAAAGATTCCGTCTATGCCTCTTTTGAAAAGATACGGCTCATCCCAATAGTACACCTTGACATCATGGAGAAACTTCTTTCTCGCATTGTAATTCAGCCCCTCCGTAAATACTCGACAAGCTAAGTAGTTCAAAAAGTCAGCATACCATGGAATGGAAGTTCAAGTCAAGGACATTACCGCATCATCTCGGAGATAGTCGTCGATAGGAGTGCACTCGGGGATTTCAAGACGTGAAAGATGATCAGCTACCCCATCCTCGGTTCCTTTCCTATCCCGTATCTCAAGATCAAACTCTTGCAGCAGTAGGATCCATCTAACGAGCCTCGGATTTGCATCTTTCTTAGTGAGTAGGTAACGTAAGGCAACATGATCCGTGTAAACTATTACCTTGGAACCCACTAGGTATGAGCGGAACTTCTCAAACGCAAAGACGATTGCAAGTAACTCCTTCTCGGTTTTGGAATAGTTGCATTGGACGTTGTCTAATGTTCGACTAGCATAACAAATGGCGTGCAACATCCGATCTTTTCGCTGACCCAAAACTGCCCCAACCGCATAATCGCTCGCATCACACATGAGCTAAAACGGAAGCTCCGAATTTGATTTAGACCAAAAACTGTTTTATAAAAAAAATTGAATACATTTCGATTTGATAATTTCAAACCAAATTTTATCAATTGGATTCAACTCTGTTGTGGACCAAAGCGTTTAAGTTGGTTTATTAGGGTCAAAGGAAAACCTATAGATACCCAAACTTTTTTTATTTTGTTATTAAATCCCTGAAATATATCTCTACTTTTTACTATCTAGAAAATCAATGATTTTCATGTTTTGCTTCAAAAGTTTCTTGTATAGCAACAAATTAACGATGGAATAAATCAATTATCTCTAATTGATAACATGATAATTTTTTATGTTACTAAATGTATATATTTTTTTCTGTATGTAAACGGTGAACATAACCTAACCCTTCAAGCTAACTTTAATTGCCGCTAGCAACCTTTAACTACCGACCAATCGTTGTTGACACCTCCTCCCCTCCCCTTATTCTTCCCACCATCTTACCTATAAATTAACATGATATCAAAGAGAAAAGTTTGGAAATTATTTAAAAAATAAATAAATTGTATATATATTTACAATGTGCTAAAATCCTAGACTACAAAAGAATGATCAATCAGCAAATATTCTATACATATTTTTGCAATTGATAGATGAAATCATGCAGCATAAGAAAATTGTGGATGCGAAAAACATAAACAATGGACAAAAGGGCATATGGAAACTTTTCTTGTCCTATTGATCCACTAGACACAATCTAGGAAGATGGAAAGACTCTTGAGTTATTTTTCTGGCAACTAACCCTTAAATTAACAGAGAAAAGAAAGACGATTTATACTTTTTACCTTAAATATATGTATATATAGCGATTTAACACAACCTAAGGAAGATACAAATCTCAAAAAGAAAAATCCGTCTTAAATTCATATGTTAACATCATTAAACAAGAACAAAAGGAAACAAAGAAAATCACAAGATGGGAAATATGTAAGAGTGAGGAGGCATCCATGGGGAAGATATACATCTGAGATCAGAAATCCTTTCACAAATAAAAGACACTTGATGGGAACATTGGACACAACCCTTCCAACCAATTTGGTTTATCCAAACATCTCCCCTACAAAAAACTACATCAGTCAGGTGCTGACTGTAATAACCCTTCTGAACCTATTGTGTGTTAGGACTCCTCTGTGTCATGTGTTCCCAAAATCCAACAGCTACAACCCCAGACAACAATTAGGTTAACTCTAATCTGTTTTGAGAGTCAACTATATCATATATTCGACAAGAACAATCACTAAACAAAGATCATGTTGACCCCAATGTTGTAAGAAATTCAATAATCTTATATGCGGAAGCAATTAACGATAATCTAATAAGAGATTAAATCAACCAAACAAATATTTATAAACATGAAGAATTATTGATGACTTACTTGATGAATCCATATTTTGTCGGAAGATCTTTTCTTTTCTCTAATGCCAAATCCACCAATTCCTCCTTAATATTCTCTTTGATGATATAAGAGAATTTTGTGTTTTCGTTTCTTTGTTTTTTGTAATATTTTGTGTTTTTGATAATCCACCGTAACAAAAAACTAATACTTAATTTAAATAAATAAAAAATACATGAGTTTAAAGACATGTCTTTTGGACATGTCCTTTAACTTATAATAATTACAAATCAATATCAAACTTGCAATTATTCTCAAAATTCTCTTTTGATTTCAAATTATGTGGATTGGCACGGAGGGATTTTCACCCGATAATTGTCTCCTCAATACAACACTAATCATTACCGTGCGTACCTCAATAACAATTATCAAATACTTATATTTATATGAATCAACGTTAGAATAAAATTACTAACATTCTCCCACTTGATTCATATATGACAAGTATATATAAAATCGTTGAGCTCACTTAAATGATCATATATACGAGTCATAACTTTATAAGAATTAATTTGACCGAATCATGGCGGTCACATGCCTGGCAAACGTCCCGATTCCTTCCATGTTTCAAAAATCAATATAATTCAAACAACTATAATTTGATAAGATAGACATCCAAAAGTATCTTATCCCACAATGTCTTTGAACAAAGACAAAGTATCTATAATAATTACAAATATGCATAATTGAATAATGATTCATAGAAAAGAAAAATCAAAACTTACATTGATATCTAGAGTTCAAATAAACTTCAATGTGCAAGACTTATATTCATACATGTATAATCATCAACAATACAAGGGCTTCGCGACTACTCTCATTTCACTAACATGGCCAAGAAAGATCTTTAGAGCTAGTCCGTTTGTCAACGGATCCGCGATCATATCATTGATGCCGATATGTACAATTTGAACTATTTGATTTTGCACTTCTTCTTTAACCGATAGATATTTTAAATCCATATGCTTGGCACACTTAGAGTAACTATCGTTTTTCGAGAAGAATACGGTTGCCGCATTATCAGAATATATGTTCATCGGTTTAGCAATGGTACCAACGATGCCTAAACCATGAACAAAATTGCGCAACCATAACGATTGAACTGTAGCTTCAAAGCATGCTACAAATTCGGCCTCCATAGTGGAAATAGCAATGACAGACTGCTTACCACTCTTCCATGAATAGCTCCCCCAGCTAGAAGGAACAAATAACCAAATGTCGATTTTCGAGTATCCGAGCATCCGACATAGTCCGAGTCTTAATAACCAGCAATCTCAAGATTGCTAGTTCTTCTATATCTGAGCATGTAATACTTGGTGCCCTGTAGTTATCTTAAAACTTTCTTTGCAGCTCTCCAGTGAAATTGTCCAGGATTTGATTGGTAACGACACAACATACCAACCGAAAAACTGATATCCGGTCTAGTAAAAGTCTGAATGTCATCAATTTCCTTATGTTCTAAGTCATTCTTAGGACATTGGGATAGACTGAAACAATCCCCTTTCTGTATGGGAACCGGACTTGGTGAACATGATTCCATTTTAAATCTTTCAAAAACTTTGTCAACGTAAGCCTTTTGAGACAATCCCAAAATTTCTTGTGATTGATCGTTTCATTTTCATACGTATTTCTTGCACGATTGCAGAAATGTTTACGATATAGATGCGATGCTTACGTATCATTTCATATCCGTTTTACTCGTTTTCATGTTTTCATGTTCTTACAAGTTTTAATGCGTATTTGGTTCATTTTGGAGCTAAAGGACAAACACGGGAAAAGGTACTAACATCGAAGATCATAAACGAAGCAAATGAAACGAGTATCAGCAAAGACTAACACAATCCACACGGGGCATTCACCTAGCCCATGCGGACTACAAGCTCCAGCAAACTCAGCATGGGTCGGGGCACTCCTCAGCATGCACGGGTCTTCAAGGCATTCCTCAGCCCGTGCGGGGCACACCCAACCCATGCGGGGCCTAGTTCCAGCGAACACAGCACAGCTCGGGCTGTGCATGAGCCCGAGCGGATTCTACACCAGCAAGGGAGCCCGCGTGGGGTACACACTCCACCCCGTGCGGGTCGCGTCCGTCACCTGTAGAAACAAGAAAGGAAACTTGCGGGAAAGAGGAAAATAAAGTGGTTAGTTGCCTACACAAAAAGGAAACATTGTTAGAGAAGAGGAATGAGAGTTATATGGCTGGAAGATAGAATGGAAACGTACCCACTTACTCAAGAATAGAAATAAATGCAAAGAAGAATGGAAAACTCACAAAACAACAAGCTGCAATAAAGAGGAAAGAAGAGGAAAGGAAGTGAACGGCCAAAGAGGAAAAAGCCGAGAAAAGGAAAGAAAGAAAAGAGGAAAGACAAGGAGGAGAGCTAGGGTTCGTTCACTTAAGTTTGGAGAGGAAAAACACAATCATTAGAGAGAGAGAGAGAGAGAGTGTGCAGAGAGAATTGTAGAAAGTGTTAGAGAGAGGGAGCTGTTCGTGAGAGACTTGCAGGAGACAATCAAGGGCGTTGAAGATCGACCAAGGAGTTCGGTTTCGTTTGTTTTTCTATGTTCCTTAAACTATCTATTTCGATTATGTTTTCTTTCGAACGCATAAGCGAGCAATCGTTTTGTTCTAGGAGAAGAGATTAGCCCTTGGCTATCCTGGAACCACTTTTGATTTATCTTTGAATGCAATTTCCCGGTTTCGTTTATCTATTCTTTATCTAAGCGCTTGAATGACTTGTATTTACGAAAGCCAAGTAGATGCATGTGTTAGGGATTAGGAGAAGGATCGAAAGGAGAATTCTAATACTAGAAGATCACGTTTAGAACAACCGAGGTTAGGCCACGAAAGTAGGGTAGCAGCGGTTGAGGGTAAAACGAATGAATCACAGAATTTATGGGTTTAGTTTAAGCTGTTAGCCAAAAAAGTAGGGGATAAATTGCTTCCACATATAAGATTAATAATTCATCAAGTAAGTCATCAATAATTCATCAAGTAACTACTTGGGATAACTTGCTTCCGCATAGGGACATGCTAAGTCTTGGTTACAATCGTTGCCACATGCTTTCATAACTACTCGGGATCAGCTGTGCACGGCTTTCCTCTCTAAGATTTTCCATCGAGTAAGACGTTTCAGTATTGTGGAGAAATCACTGCTTTTCGTTTCAAGGAAAGAGAGTCGATCTATGATGCCTAGGATATATTTAAAGAATTGTTGCATTTATCTCCACATCACGACTTGGAGCAATGGTTCTTTATGCAAATTTGTACAATGGAATTAATGATGAACATAGTACTATCATAGACATGTCGGCTGGAGGATCTTTCATGGTGATGAGTGTCAAGTAAACAAGTTGACCTAAAACTACCTGCAAGTGCATGTCACGTGTGTAGTAATTAAGATGTCGATCCAACGTGGGCTATAGGAACACAGTCTAAGAATCAAAACTAGAATGAATGCTTGCTACGAAGGCATAAGGATGATGAGATGCAATGATGAATATGCAGTGGAATGGTGAGTTCTAAACAAAAGAGACAAACGTTCTAGGAATCCGGTTTCACCGCATAGCTTCCGAAACCTAACTTCGATCTGTCTAATCATGCATTCCCTATCAAGATATCTAAGGCGGAAGATCCTAATGTAGAACCTACCCTCTCTCAAGGCATAAGAACGTGGTTCGATTGAGTCATCCCCTACTTTTGTGGCTGACACCCCAACTAAACCCCATTACGATTCATGATTCACCTGATTCAACCTTTAACCGTTACTACCCTGCTTTCGTGACCTAGTCTCGGTTGTTCTGAACCCGATCTTCTAGGACTAGATTTCTCCTTTCGGTTCTTCCCCTAATCCTTAACACATGTATATACGTGGCCATTCGTGAACACGAGACAATAAGCGCTCAGACAAAGAATAGATAAACGAAATGGGGAAATGCATTCATAAATAAATCAAAGACGGTTACGACATAGCCATGGGCTAATCCCTTCCTCTAGAACAAATCTACTACTCGATCATGAATCTAAACAACATAAATGAAATCAGTAGAATAAGGAGCATAGAAATATCTAACGACTGATGATCTGGAATCAATCCCGACTCCTTGCGTGTCTCCCGCCAAGAGAGCTCTTGGATGGAATGGTTGCTGTGAATGGTGTATTCTGGATGATTTATGGATCCTCAATGCCCTTGACGTTTTATAATTTTAGAACCAAGCTCTTGGTCGACTCATTTCCACCAAATTCGTCGGTAGACCGTTTTATAAAGTCATGCCCGACCGTGCTCTATGTCATGCCGAGTCGGGCGTGCTTCATTCCGTGCAAATAGATGGGTTGTTTTTCTCATTACCTGACCGTGTTGTCCTCAACGCCCAACCGTGCTAGATGGAAAACAGGATGCCCGACCGTGCTCTTGGAACGCCCGACCCATGCAAAAGCTACGAGGATGAATTTGTATGAATCGCCCAATCGTGCACCATTGGAGCCCGACCATGTTTCTTGAACAAGAGAGTGCCCGACCGTGCTCTTGTAACGCTCGACCCGTGCAAAAGATATGGGGATGAAGTTGTATGAATCGCCCTTGGCATGCCCAGGTAATGCACATCTCTCGCCACTAAAACGCCACAAATAGCCCGACCGTGCATGATACCATGCCTAGTCGTGCACTTGATAAGGGTGGGTGTCCGGTCGTGCACTTGATCATGCTCGACCGGGCTGTGTCCCTTGATGCATGTTCAGTCGTGCTAAGTTGTGTGCTCGACCATGACTTGTACATTTCTTGTTACGTTTGATCCATTGTGACCCTCGATGTCGTATTTTGTTCCTTGTATGTTCCTTAGCTCCGAAATGATTCGAATACGCATTAAAACCTATAAGAACACACAAAAACAAGTAAAACGGATACAAAATCACACGTAAACTTCAAAACTATCATCATAAACGTCTCTAAAACCATGCGAAAATTGTGTATGAAAATGAGACGATCACATGGAAAAGAGCGTGGATGAAGCATTTACTTTGATTGATGGTTTATGCAAGAACTATGCCATGTGGGTTGCATCATGTTTTCTGTCGCGACGATCTAAAAGAGGTTTGTATGACGTCAACAATAGGAAAGCACAAGCCAATTTGAACACCATTTACTGCTCAAACTATGGGGACACAGAACCCATGTCATTGTACATATCAAGGAGAAGAGGAGCAAGTGGATTATGCTCAAGGTCAAAGCAATAACCCATACTTCAATACGTACAATGCCGGTTGGAGAATCACCCTAATTTTTCCTACAAGAACAACCGGTCTATCCATTTCCAAGAGAGCCAAAAAATGCAACAAGGTACACTACATTCCAAAGGCGTCCTCAACATTTCCAGAACGCTTAGCAAGCTCCACCGCCTGATGCGTTATCAAAGTTAAATAAAATAACCTAAACTACCCGCAAGTGCACAGCACATGTGTAGTATTTTAGGTGTCGATCCTACAGAGACTACGCAACACTACCTAAACTCGAACTAGGAATCAAACTTGCTAACAAAAGAATATGGATGAAGAATGAAATACTGAAAGTAAATAAACTACTTGGGTACTAACGATAAGACAAAAGTCCTAGGAATCCAGTTTCACCACAAGACTACCGAAACCGACGATTAATCTATCTATCATGCAATCCCAGTTAAAGCTATCTAAGGCAGACGATCCTAATATGATATCTACCCTCTCTCGAGGCATAGACACGTGATCTAGACAAGCTGCCCCCTACTTTCGTGGCTGACACGTTGAACTAAACCCATAGGCTCTATGATTCATCCGTTCACCCTCAACCGTTGCTACCCTACTTTCGTGGCCTAACCTCGATTGTTCTAAACCTCATCTTCTAGGACTAGAATTCTCCTTTCGGTCCTTCTCCTAACCCCTAACACATGCATCTACGTGGCCATCGCAAACACAAGTAAATTCAAGCACTCAGATAAAGAATAGATGAACTAAAATGGGAAGATGCATTCAAAATAGATCAAAAGTGGTTCCGGGATAGCCAAGGGCTAATCCCTTCTCCTAGAACAAACAAACTACTCGCTCATGCGTCTGTAAAGAAACATAAACATAGTAGAAAGTATAAGGAACATGAAAACCAAACAAAACCGAAGTGTCGGGGCTTGATCTCCAATGCTCCTCGCTTGTCTCCTCGCAAGAATCTCCTTAATCTTCTACTCAGCTAATCTCCAATGTATGCTTGCCGTAATGACGTCTTTTTGCCTCCTTTTAAGCCTCCTAAACCGGTCCATATGTTGCCTAAATTTCCCCACCGACTTCCCTTGTTTTAAGTTAAGTTTACTTAACTAAAAAGGTAGTTTCGGGC
>CM071873.1:15042529-15082679 GCA_036759665.1 Gynandropsis gynandra
TAATTCTAAACATGATAGACTCTAGGAAATTCGATGCCTCGACCTTCCCTATCGTGTTACCGATGTGAGGATTGATGTTTCTCTTCTTCTCCAACGTCTCCCGAGCCTTTCCAGATGTTTTCCAAGCCTTTCCTTGCCATGTACGTCGCCCCCTTTGCTCTAGATCTCTTCTGTTCTATAAATTAGGTCGTTTGAATGCAAGATCTAGGTTGTTGCCAAATACATGGCCCGCTCGGGTACCACTATTGCCCGGTCGTGCAGAGGCGCGCCCGGTCGTGTTCCTTCATAGAGCCCAATCGGGTATCAGCACCCGATCGCGTGGTTGAGCAGCCCGAGTCGTGCAAACTCTCGGGGATAATTGGGATGAACTAATGCCCGAGCGGGTATTCGTCTTGCTCCCGATCGGGTAAGACTACCCGATCTCGTTGCCTTCGTGCCCGGGTCGTGCAAGGTGTGCGGATAAAACCCCGTAGGTTTTACCCGAGCGGGTGGACTATGGTGCTTGACCGGGCACCCTTGTGGTCTTGAATTTTCTCTTTTCCGCTCGTTGCTCGGGTGTTCCTTTGGGTTCTAAGGCTTGATCTTGGCTCTCAGTGGATTTATCTTCAAAGTACGTGGTTTTGTTCAGGAATCCGCTTTTTAAGCTCATTTAGGCCTTGTTGCCTAAAAACCTCCAAACCAACAAAACGGGTGTATGTAACTCACAATCATATCGGATATGTAAATCTATCTATGAAATATATGCGAAAATGGCACTAAAATCTAACCTAAAATTGATCCACTTTCAGTGTTATCAGCAGTCACTCCTTTTACATCCTTCAACGATGAAGAATGAATCAATCTTGCTTTACCAGCCTCGTGGTGTTTGTTTGAGCCCGTACAACACCTTCTTAAGTCTTTGCAGTTTTTCCTCAGCGCCCTCTATCATATAACCTGGGGGTTGCTCAACATACACCTCTTCCGTGATCTCCCCATTCAAGAATATGGATTTCACGTCCATCTAATATAAATTCCACCTCTTATGTGCTGCAATTGAAATTAGGAACCTTATCATGTCATGTCTAGACACCGAGGCAAAAGTCTCCCCGTAGTCCAACCCATATGTTTTCGTAAACCCTCTTGCAACTATCCTCGCTTTCAGTTTTTAAACTTCCCCTTTCTCATCCATTTTAACCTTATAAAGCCACTTCACGCTTATAATCTTTTTATCCTTCGGAGGATCAGCAAGTTCCCAGGTTTCGTTCTTGCTAATCATCTCCGTTTCAGCATCCATCGCGTCCCTCCATCCTTTCTCATTTACAGCTTCCTCAAACGAAGTAGGTTCTACAATCATTAAATAACAAACTTCAAAAGTATTATAAGATTTATCACCTTGAATTTCCGTGTTCTCGTAAAGGTCACTTAGGCGTATGTGCCTATGAACTTCCCTTGAGGAGCTGCTGCTGCTCCCTCTCAGCATTTTGCTACTTTTCCCGCTTCTTCCTTGGGTGTCACTTAAGTTAAACTGGACAGGGGAAAACGGTGGAGGGTGCTGTCTCCCACTGTCTCCTGAACTCCCCTGCTGCGGCGAAGTCACTGTAACAGGTGACTGTTGCAGTTCTTGTCCGTTTGTCACAACTCTAGGATTGTAGTTAAGAGGCACAGACTGTTCTTTTCTTTCAGCCTGAGTCTCCCAATGCCAGCCCTTCTCTTCCTTAAACACCACATCTCGAGCAACTTTGACCTTTTTCGTCGCCAATTTGTAAACTCGGTACCCCTTGCTCATACATTATACCCCACAAACACTCCCTTCTCCGACTTATCATCCAACTTTTGTCTTTGCGGTGCTGGTATAAATATATGGCACAAGCACCCAAACACTTTTAAATGCCCCACCGACAGTTTGTGTCCACTCCAAACCTCGACTTGTGTTTTATTTTCAAGTGCCCGAGTTGGCAG
Source organism: Gynandropsis gynandra (assembly GCA_036759665.1). Taxonomy (NCBI): domain Eukaryota; kingdom Viridiplantae; phylum Streptophyta; class Magnoliopsida; order Brassicales; family Cleomaceae; genus Gynandropsis; species Gynandropsis gynandra. The sequence continues at coordinate 15,044,468 of CM071873.1, forward strand.
CCTGTTCTGAATATAGCAGGTTGTGAACACCCGTTATACCAAAAAAATATTCAGAATACCTTTCTCCTTCAGCATGCTTTTCGCCATCTCTAACAGTGACCTATTCCTCCTCTCAGCAACTTCATTTTGTTGAGGGGAATAGGCCACTGTTAGCTGCCTCTGTATCCTGTTTACATTAAGAAAATTCGTAAACAACTTTGAATTAAACTCCAGCCCACGATCATACCTCAATTTCTTGATTTTCTTCTCCCTTTGAGTCTCGACCAGCTACTTAAACTTCTTAAATACAATAAACGTATCAGATTTCAGCCTTAGAAAATATACCCACAACATGTGGGAGAAATCGTCCTTGAACGTCAACAAGTACACGCTTCCATCCAACGAGGGAGTTTGCATCGGTCCACATAAATCCGTGTGAACCAGATCCAAAATCCCCTTGGATTTCGCCTCTGAAATCTTGGAAAATTCCTCTCTACATTTCTTCCCCTTCATACATGCCTCGCACACTTGCTTAACTAATTTAACCTTAGGCAGCCCTTTCACCATCTCTTGGCTTTGCATAATCTGTAAATTATGCAAACCAGAGTTGCCAAACCTCCTGCGCCACAAATCTGACAGCTCGTCTTCTTTTGCAACTAAGGCTCCTTCATTCGCCAATTTCCATCTTAAAGGATAAGCCTTATTCACCATGTGAACTTCAGCTACTCGCTCTCCGTTTTTATCCTTGATTACACACTTATCCTCCATGAATACAATTTTGTATCCATTTCGTGTCATTTGTGGCACACTCAATAAATTCTTGCTTAAGCCCTGAACTAAGAAAGCATCTCGGATTGTCCTTCTTTGTCAATACCTCAATCTTTCCTTTCCCAGCCCTAGTTAATGTAGCACTGTTGCCTACTCGTATAGGTACGTTGAAATTTCTGTCCAATGTAGTGAAAACTCCCTCTTCCTTGGTCATGTGGTTGGTTGCGCCACTGTCAATCAACCAAATGTTGATGTCTTGCGAGTCACTCATCACATGGGCAGCTGTGAAGAGTGAGTTATCCTTATTGTCTTGCCTTATCATATATGACTGATTTTGAGTCTTTTTCTTCGCCTTAATTTCTCTCGAAAAATGTCCTGGCTTCCCACAATGGCAACATTCTTTATTAGTCTAGACGCTTTACTTCCCTCCGACTTTTTTCCATGATTTCTGAAATAGCATTGCGCCTCCACATGGTTATCTTTTTTTACAGATGCTGCAGAATTTCTTCACCTTCCGTTTGTAATCTGCATTACCAGAATATTTCTTCGCATAATCTTATTTTTTGTCTCGACTTCATGCCATGATGTTTGGCATTAAACGCTCCTTCCAGACCTATCCCATTTTGGTCATCAAGTCTGAACTCTTGTGATTGCAGCCCAATCACAAGTTCTCCCACCATAAGAGTTTCTAGGTCCTTCGTCTGCTATATAACTCCCACATATGGGTCAAAACGCATTGCCAATGAACATAATATTTTTGAGACCAGCTCATCCTCCTCAATCCTTGCCCCATAGGCTCTTATCTCATTACCCAATTTTGTAACTTTGTTGGCATAATCTTTTATGCTCTCCTTTTCCGCTTGCCTCATATTGTAGAATGAGGCTCATAGTCGCTGTAACTTAATATGCGCAGATTTGGGATCTCCTTGGAACCTCTCGTTTAAGAGGTCCGAAGCTGCTTTAGATGTCTCACATGTACACAAGTGAGTGCTGAAAATCTCCTCTGACACTGCGTGATAAATCAACTCGAGTGCCCAATGATCCTTAGCCTCCAAAGAGGACAGCTCAGGCAACCCCTCAGTAACCATTTTCCACAACCCTTTAGATATTAGGGTAGGCTTAATCTTAATCACCCATAATGTATAATGTTTGCCCTCGAACACAGGTAAGGGCGGTGATTTTTGTGACCTCTCCATCTAGGTCTGTTTTCTGGTTGATTTAGTGTGAATAAAGTGTTACCTAAGCTATTGTTTCTATTTGTTTGTGCTTGTGCTCCTTTGTGCGTATGATGCTGAAATAATACTGGTGTTGTGCTGGGTTTTTGTTGTTGTTGTGCTGGTGTTGTTGCTGTTGCTTAGGGTAGTGTCATTGGTGTTGCTTCAACAATCATACCTGATCTTATCCGCTCTGATACCATTTGTAGTTGTTATAGTGGCCAAGAACAATATTCAATCTATTCTATTCATGGCCATCTTATGGTTCTTAACTTGCTCGTGCAAACAGGAATGAAAAAACTGGAATTTGGTGTCTTTCTGATCAGATTTTGTGGGGTGATTTAGGTGAAAATAATGAAATGGTTGTTGTGCAAAGTTTAGGGTTTCTAGAAAATTTCTCATTGAATCATGCATTAGGGTTTTTGATTTACATTTAAATGCTTACATCATTATATTGAAATTATGTAAATCTACCCATAAATTTCTTATTTTTTTCTCTTCTTAAAATCTTAAAAATGCATTCTATTTTCATGTAAAGCACCTAAGAACATCATGGGCTTCAGAATGATTTTCAGCCCAGTCTTCAAATGCCAACTCTAGCTCAAGTGCCAGCTTCAACCCGTGCCAGCTTCATCCCGCGCCAGCTCCTGCCCGTGCCAGCGCCAGCCTGTGCATCCTGCTCCAGCCCATGCTCCTCAGAAGCTCCAGCCCGCGCCTCCAGCCCGTGCTCATCAGATGCTCCAGCCCGTGCTCCCCTCTCGTGCACAACATATAACTGAAGTATTTGACTTAAACACTTCAGTTCGATGTCCTCTTGCATCCTCTTCTCAAACAGCTCAAACTCTAGAAAAACTCCTTCCTCTTCTCCGCCGATGCCTCCATCCTCTTCTCCGATTGCAGCATCGTCTTTGTCACGTCGAGGAGAGCCACTTCCATTAAAAAGGGTCATTGATGGAGAAACTTTTGAAACTCCATAGTTGCTCTTGAGTCTTCTGAAGCTCACTTCTCCTCCATACATATTTTTCTCCTTGAATAAATTGGCTAGAATAGTTTCTCTTTTTCGACCCTTTGGAGTTGGATTTTTCAGATATTGACATAGATCTAACAATTCAGCATTGGTGGTGAAGAAATCTTTGACGAGATCGAAGAAACAAGGGTTTTCCGAAGATCTCTCTCGGATGCCAATAGAAGAATTTGATAGACTCTCATTCCAAAAGCTTTACTTAAGACAAAGAAACAACAATGGAGGGAGAAGGAGAAGCAAGATTGTGGACACGAACATGGGAGAGGGCATTGGAACAGAGGTAAGAACATAGCAAGAAGGATGACAGGAATATCCGTTAATTTGTTTCCAAGTTCTTTGATCTTGAATAAAGATTGTATTCTCAAATTCTCGGTTTGTATTGACTATAAAAGTCAATTTATTGTTCATAGATGAAATACAAAATTTCTTGTATTTCATGGGAGATTGTTGATCTCGAATACACTAGTAAATTCTTCTTTCATTTATTTTCTTTCATTTTTCAGGCCTAGAGTTCATATATAGATTTTGGTGCTTATCAAATTTCTATTATAGCCTAAGGTTACATAAATGCCTCATAGAGGATAAAATGCTTCAACATCAACGACGGAGGAAGTGGTGACAACATCGACGACAATTACAATGAGCAATTAACACAGATGGCTACTCTTTTGAATGAAAAATGATTTGATTAGGAAAGACAATAGCTCGAGAAGAAGGTCAAAGAAGTGGTGTCATAATTTAAGAGCAAAGATTGTTAAACAATCTGGAAAATTCCATCAAGAAGGCTGAAATTCCTATGTTCTTTGGTGAACACCCGGATGATTGGACTTACACGGCTGAGAAGTTCTTTAGGTTAAGTGATACTCCACAATGGGAGAAAGTTGATAGAGCCTTGGCTAATATGGAAGGAAAGGCTCTCACTTGGTCCATATGGATTCAAGATAGACACATACTTAGAGCTTGGGCCTACCTTAAGTGCAGAATTCGTAAAAGATTCAAAGGCACGTTGAAGGTTTGGTGTTCAGACAAATGATGAGAACGAAACGGAATCGATCAATAGAGGAATATCATGAAAAATTTGAAGAATTAGCAATAGTAGCACCCCAAGTGTAGATGATGTTTTAGAGGATGCTTTCTTGAATGGTCTTAAGCTGAGTATTCAAGACCAGGTATTGAGATACAAACCCATTGGCTTAATTACATATATTTCTATTATGTTTCAGGCTCAAGAATCTAAATAATATTGTTATAAAACTTATGCCTCTCAAACTAGTGGACTTACTCTAGACACCAAACACGAGACACTACCATAATAATATACAAAGATCAGTAAAAGGATACACTATAGGTTTACCTTTAATTTTAGCTTCTGAGATAACAACAAGAAGGGGAAATATTTATGTTTCAAGTGTGTAGAGAAATGACATCAAGGTCACAAATGAAAGTATAAAGAATTAAAGTTTGGCTATGAAAAATGAAGAAGAAACAAAATATTTAGAGAAGGAAAGAACAAAATTGGAAGATAAGGATATGGATGGAAAGCAAGGAAAGGAAGTTATGGGACTAACATTGCATTCAATGGTGAGATTAAATGCCATAAGAACATCTAGGATGAAAGGATTGACTGGAGCCAAGAAAGGCATTGTCTTGATAGATTCAGGGGCTATTAACAATTTCGTTACAGAAGGAGTGGTGAAGAATCTGCAATTTCCTGTTATAGGAACAAGAGGATTTAGTGTCCATAGGAGATGGAACTATTATATTTTGTTCTCGAAAATTCAAAACTTAGGAATCACCATTCAAGACTAAAAGATTAAAGATGACTTCTTGTTGTTTGATTTGGGAACCATTGATGTAGTATTGGGTTAAAAATGAATTCTTTCGGATAAACATGCATAAATTGGGAACTGCATAAAGTGAGTTTCGAGAAGAGAAATCAGAAGGTATAGTTGAGAGGATTGTAATAACACGTAATCGTCATAGTATTTTTATAATTCCTAGGTTTCAGTTTTTGATTCCGATTCTTGGACTTTGTTGACTTTTTGAGAATATTTGAGTACTTCTTCTATTATCTCGTATGTTGTGCAGGAAATGAAGACATCCAAAGGAAACACATGTAAGTGCGGCAAATCTACTCAAAATCATGACCAAGTGATCAAGGTGTGAAGGGAGCACGACCTATCAACATCTTGTTGTATGGTCGAGCTGAATGTGTATACGATCGAGCTGATGAATCCAATGCTCGGCCAGGTAATCTTTGTTACACGATCAGGCAGAAGAACTCCACAAGCACGATCGAGCTACACACAACGCACGACCGGGGAGGAACCAAACATGCAGCACGGTCGGGCTTAGACTTGTGCACGACTGGGCTGGAGAATGGAGCACATGCACGACCAAGCTTCAACACTTGCACGGTCGGGCTCTAGAGACAGAGTCAACCCCGTAGCTTATGCACAGAACGGGCTTGCTCCATGCTCGGTCAGGCACTCAAGGAGAAGGCATGCACAATCGGGCGTTTACATGAGCACGGTCGGGCTTGCATGCCAACACCCAATGCGACATACACGGATAACATTTCAAAGAAATGAATTTATAAAAAATAATCAGAAAGAACAAAAAGAGGAAGGACGGACCAGACCAGGAGAAAGAGGAGAGAACACAGCTGAAGGAGACTTTGGCCACCGAAGGATTCGTCCGAGGCCACGCTTGGAGGAATAGGGAAGATGAATACTTACGTTGTTTGTGTTTGTTTCTCTATGAATTCTGAGTAGTTGTCTTTGCCATGGGTTAGGGATGTCATTTTAATAGATTGTTTGTTCTTTAATGCTTGATTTCAGATTTGTTCAATTGTATGGTTCGATAGGTTGTAGTATGCGTAATGTGTTCATACTTTGTTGATTTCATGTTTGAATGAGACTAGATCCGTTCGAGTGAGATTAGACAAGTTTGAATGAGATTAGAGATTTATGTAGGCATCGAGAGAGTCAAACATGACTCTCGGGATTAACTTTCCAATGAATTAGATTAATGACAATCTAGCGATAGGTTAATCTATTTAGGAACGGTAGAACTCTCATTGTTCTTCATGCGTTTAGGATGTAAGTTTATTGCATCGAGAGGTGAGTACGTTTCTCTCCTAGATAGTGGATTTAGGCATCAAGAGAGTCACTTTTCGTTAATAGAGGTCGAGCTCCCATTGTTTCCGACAGTAGAGGTAAGAGTTCCCTATTGTTCTTCATGCATCTAGACGTTTCGTATTGCATCGAGAGACGAGTCACGTTGATTCCCTAGGTAGAAGATTTAGGTATCGAGAGAGTAATTTCTGATAGTTGAGGTAGAACTCCCCACTCAATCTTCATGCATCTAGACGTTCCACGCTGCATCGAGAGATGAGTGACGTTGATTTCCTAGTAGTGGGGTTGGATTTTAGCTCCCCATCGATTGATATAACCGATTTCATGATCCGTAGAAACATTCATTGCATGTCCAGGGATTCCCTAAACCTGTCGTACTCTATCTCGTTGAGTCTAGTCTTGTCGTTCTTTATTATCTTTAATTTTCCAGATTGATAACAACCTATGGATTGATCTTCTTCTCTTGAATTCTTAGTTCTAGCGCTGCACTGAGTCCCCAGAGTTCGACCCTGGTACTACACGATTTGTATACTTGCGGTAGAGTGGTCCAGGAAATTAAAACCTCTAGTTTCGAACCATCAAGTTTTTGGCGCCATTGTCGGGGACTATTACGACATTAGAATTAGGATTTCGTTGAGTCGAGATCCAATCCTTTTTGAGTCTTTTTTTTGTTTTCTTTTCTGCATTGTTAATTTTATTTTGAGTTGATTACATCTCTTCCGAGCTAAGCTATTGTTTGATGTTTTCCTACGCATAGATCACTCGGTTTATGTCTAGGAGTTTAAGAAGCAAAGAACTCCTCTTTGACCCCGAAATTGAGAGGACTACCCGAGCCTTGACAAGACAGGGAAAAGTGAGACGTAGTGGTTCTGAGAGTCTCGAGGAAACGACAATTGAGCGAGAAACGGATTCATCTATTGAAGAAGACATGGCTCAGACGGAAGCACCAGAAACTTATGGGGCAAACACAACGCCTAAACACACACAGCTTCTCTCCTGCATTCGAAGGCACGAGATAGATCGAAACTGATTTGAGTTGCAACCGGCCTTCATTCAGATGTTGAGTCAATCGCCTTTCAGGGATGACCTACAGAGGATCCAAACCAGAAGCTCACTCAGTTCAAGATTTTGTGTTCGAATATGAAAGCATACCCCAGAATATATGATGAAGCGATTTTGTTGCTTGCCTTCCCGTTTTCAATTAGGGAGCATGCACTCGGGTGGCTCTACACGCTACCACCGGATTCTATTCAGACCAGCGCGAGGAACGCTTCATGATGCAATTCTTCTCACCTCACCAGACGCAACTATGGAAGAACAAGATTAATTTGTTTATGCAAGAGGATTAAGAGAGTCTTCCAGAAGCATGGTTGCGATTTAAAGGATATGAACGTGAATGCCCACACCACGAGATGGATAAAAGATACATCATTGCCGCTTTTATTGAGGGTCTTCATGACGAAGTTCGTGATTAGTTGAACGCCCCTTGTGGAGGTTCTCAACATGACCTCCCGTTCACTACCATTGAGGCCAAAATTGAGAAGATGGCCGAGGGAAGAAATACTATGTCGGGAGAGTTTAATCGTCGGACACAGCCAAGGGAACAGACAGCGAGGTGCTTGTATTGCATGCTGAGATTTCCGAGATGAAATTGCAAATGGTAAACATGCACCAAGCATCTCCCGATTCTCATGAATTCCAGGATGTTAAAGATGTTAATTACGTTGCCAGCAATCCGTACTCCAACACCTACAATATGGGCTGGAAGAATCATCCGAATTTGTCCTACAAGAACACTGATAATGTCTTAAACCCATTACAAGGAAGCTACTAGCCGAACCCATTTTAGTGCCACCCACAAAACCATAATTTTCAGCCTAGAGTGCAAGGTTATCAAGGGTATTAGCCGAGAGGAGTGCCAGCGCCGCTTCCGCAACAAGAGGGGAACACCGAGATCATGTCCATGTTTGTTCACCTTTTACAAGGAAGGAAAGATCAATACGCTGAGCTGAAAAGTGCAAGACGAGATTAAGAAGACATGAAGATGCAAATTGGGAAAATTCAGATGCATTTGACGATCCTAGACACCCAAGAAACACAGCTTGCAGCGAGCGCTTCTAATCAGCAAAGAATTCTACCAGCGAAACTTGAGCCGAACCCCGGTGAGCATTGCAATGCCATTACGTTGAGGAGCAGGATAGAACTTTTGGACGTCGAACCCCGAATTTGTGAAGTGTGCTCAAAGTCTTCAACGGTGAAGCCTAACGACCAAGAGCATCATAAGGAAGCACGAGATTAGGAGAAAGAAGAACCAATTTATGTTGCACCACCACCAAGACCTTCTCCATTTCCATTTCCCGGTCGCTAAATGACCTTCCACGAGGCAATCATGCAAATTCCTTCATACGATAAGTTCCTCAAGGATATCCTCACCAAGAAGCGTAGAGTAGAAGAGGAGACGCTGATGGTCACCGATGCCACGTACGCTTTTATTCATCATGGGATGCCACAGAAATTACTCGACCCATGTACCTTCGTCATCCCATGTAAGCTTGGAAACATGACCATCCACAATGCCCTATGTGACTTAAAGGCTAGTGTCACCATCATGCCGCTGTCGTTGTGCGAGAAAGTGGACTTGGGATAGATTAAATCTAGGAAGATGGTATTACAGATGGCTGATCGATCATCAAAATTCCCGATAGGTATTGTGAAGGATGTACCACTTAAGGTAGGCGATTATTACATCCCCATTGTTTTTGTGGTTTTGAACATGAATGAAGATGAAAGAATACCCATTATCTTTGGAAGACCATTCCTCAATACCACCAATATTGTCATCGACGTGAGAGAGGGGAAATTGACGATGAAGATAGGGGAAGCCACGGTAGAGTTTGGGTTGAATAAGCATCTCAAAAGCGTACCTGTGGTAGAGCCCATATTTTCTGTTGATGTCATGAGTGAACCACTGGAAGAAGCTCCCACGGCTAGATATACGGATCAAGTCGATGACCACGGGCACATACAAGCTTTGAGAGCTTCAGAGGAAACGCAAGGCAATAGAGTACATGAACGCCCAATTGACCTCATAGCATGCACAATGATGTGGTTAATCTCAAGTAATAAAATGCCTAGACTAACGCTTTTGCAACAATACGAATCGTTTTGTGCTCGGATCGCAAAGAAATCTGCTCGGAGTGCGTCTAGCTCGGTGTTTGGAATATGCTTCGTATTTTCTTCGTCCAGTAGCTTAGTATAGTATATTGCATCGTTTGGAAATTTATACACTTCTTTTTAAGCTGCTAAAAGAGTCAACTCAAGAGAATCCATATTCCCGAACTTTTCAAAGACTTCTTTGACTCATTTCTCTACGACATCGATGTGGAATACCGAATTCACCATACAAGGATGCTTGAGTGTGTCTTTCTGATTGAACTCCACTTCTTCATCTCCGAATTTAAGTGTGAGTCTACCTTTAGCACAGTGTATGATCGTCTTGGCCGTATTAACAAACGGCCTACCGAGGATGATTGGAATTTTCTTGTCCTCCTGCGTATCCAAGACGAAGAAGTCGACCGGGATGAAGAACTTCCCAACTTGTAATGGCACGTCTTCCAGCATGCCCTCGGGTATCCTAACACTTCGATCATCCATGGTGAGCGCCATTCGTGTAGTTTTAAGATCCAACCTGTCCCTAAGATCAAGTTTTTCGTATAATGACAATGGTAGCACGCTCACGCTTGCTCCGACATCAATTAGTGCATGGTTGATTTCATAAGCACCTATTTTACAAGGGATTACAAATATACCTGGATCAAGCATCTTCTTGGATAGATTTGGCTGCAGCATCGAGTTAGTCACCATGACGGTTTCCATCTCTACGTCTCGTTTGTTCGCAAGCACCTCTTTCAAGAACCTAGCATATGAAGGCATCTTCTTCAATGCTGTGTGGAATGGAATGATAATATGCATCTTCTTCAACATCTCTGAAAACTTGGCAAATTGAGCATCCTCGTTCTCTTTTCTTTGATATTAGGGAAACGACAAAGGAGGGGGTCTTGGATCGGGTTTTACGTATTTCGGCTCTTCTTCCTCTTCGAGTTTCTTTTTGTGCTCTTCGGCGCTACTGCCCTTTTCCATTGATCTACTAGACATTTCACAGTTGTCAAATGTCGATGGAGTGGTCTGACCCATCAGTCTCTTGCTGTGATGTTGTGGAAACGACAAAGGAGGCGGTCTCGGTTCGGGTTTCACGTAATCGTTGCTGCCCGTTTCCACTACTGTAGAAGGTGATTCACCCCTTTCAAATATCAAAGGAGCAGGCTAATCCACCGTCTTACCACTCCGTAGATATATGGCATTGGCGTGCTCACCGGGATTCGCTTCTTGTCTTCCCGATAGAACTCCTTGTGGACGTGTTGCCTCTTGTGCAAGTTGTGCAACTTGCATCTCCATTTGTCTACGGGGAGTTTAAAAGCCCTCTTTCTGCTTCTTGGTGCTCTTGATCTGCTTTCACTTCCATCAACAAATTTCCTTGATTTTATTGGAATTGGAGGAGACGAGTGAACATGGCGCTGATGTCGGGGGTTGCTTCGGATTGGTTTTGTTGTGGTTGAGGCGCACGTGGCTGATAATTCTGAGTTTGGGGCTGCGTCCTTGGATGAAAATTTTGATTTCGTTGCAGCACCTGCGGTTGAAAATTTCCTGATAGTTTTGCGCATTAAAGGCACCATCAGAGTTCTTGTAGGAGAGGTTAGAGTGATTCCTCCTTCCGGATTGTATGTATTTCCCAAAGGTTGGTTGTAGCTTACATAATTCACTTCCCCGTACCCTTGAACCCCTTGTTCCTCTAATTGCTCCAAATAATGAGGACGACATGACTCATAATGGAGATTGTAGATCCCTGCGACTTGATCTTTCACCTCGGCCAGACCGGTCATGCGTCTCGTTCAAGTTAGCCACCCTTGCTGGAGCGTTGCGATTATATTCTCCAGCGGCGTTGCTGCCTTCATCAGCCCTACGATCGATTAGGTCTTCATTTTGTTAAAACATGAGGTTGCTCAAAGAACCTCCATTTGCAGCTATGATCAGAATTCTCGTGTTGTCCATGAGTCCTTGCAGAAAGTTGTGTATAAGATAGCTCTGATCCATGTCGTGATGTGGGCAAAGGCATTGGTAGCCTTTGAAACGTTCCCACGCTTTGTATAAACTCTCAGCTGGTCCTTGGACGAATGTGTTGATTTGATTCTTATCTAGTTGAGCTTACTTTGAGGGAAGAACCGCGTCATGAACTTTTCTTCTAGCTGCCCCCACGATCGTATAGAGTTTGCCAGTTGGGAATACAACCAGTCTTGCTTTATCCTTCATCCGAGACTCCTTCTCCTGCTCTAGTAGTTTGGAAAAGCATATTGAAATCGGTAAGTTGCTGATTTGGATCCTCTGTGGGTCTCCCTTTGAATGCTGCGTTATCGAGCATTTGAATGAATGCTGGTTGTAATTCGATGCGGGCATCCCTTCTAACGATGCAAGACAAGAGTTGCGTATGCCTAGGAGCCAATATGTTCCATAGGTTAACGCGGCTGCTATTTGTGGCACGTTTAGAATGCGACATTCTGACATTTGTTCTTCTTCGTTCTCGCACGATAATGTACCTTACACAATAGAAACACAAGAAACGGTTAGGCTCCGAGAGGTAAAAAGATTTGACTTAAGAAAAAGAATAAAATAAAGCAAAAACACGAAAAACAAATAAGACTCTGGAAAGGACTATGTACTAATCCAAAAGTATCCTAACTCTAAAGTCGTAATCAATTCCCCAATATTGGCACCAAAAACTTGATGTGATTAATCTCAAGAAATAAAATACCAAGACTAACGCTTCCGCAAGAATACGGATGGTGTAGTACCAGGGTCGAACACGAGGAATCAATGAAACTCTAAAGCTAGTAACTAATGAATCGGACGGTGAAAATCAATAAGTGTTTGGAATGCAAATAAAACTTAACTAACTAAGTAGCGGTTTAAATTCAATTAACTACGCACCACATGGTTTCGAGAGATGCACGATGATGCAACGAAGTTCTAACATGATCATTGGTCTTAGATATGATCACGAGTTCAAGGAATTCAAGCTCTAATATAGGAATTCACTAGCATAGACTTGTCCTCAACCTAATGTGTGTACTACCAATCTTTCGATTGCGTAATCTCACCCACTAGATGCATTAAGACCGCTATCCTAATCCCGAGATTCAATGAACCGACCTGGCATTGATTCTAAATTGATTAAATCCTAAATCATGGTTAAGTTCCAAAGCCTAATCCCCTAGCATAGATTCACTAGACTTCTACAATCATTCATTCAAGTGGCATGTAAGAACGAAAGCATTAAGAACAACCAATCATTCTAAAAAAGGTCAAAGACAAAAATAATTCATTCAAGTGGCATTCAAGAACAAAAGCATTAAGAATCACCAAGCATTACGAACAAGACTTATGTGTTCTCAAAGTTAAATAAATAACCTAAACTATCCGCAACTGCACGGCACGTGTGTAGTACTTCAGGTGTCGATCCCACAGAGACTATGCAACGCAACTTAAACTCAAACTACGAATCAAACTTGCTAACGAACGAAATATGGTTTGAAGAATGAAATACTAAAAGCAAATAAACAAACTAGTTCTGATGAATGAGACAAACGTTCAAGGAAATCGGCTTCACCACAAGACTACCGAAACCAACAATCAATCTATCTATCATCCTATCCCAGTCAAGTTATCTAAGGCAGACGATCCTAATATGATATCTACCCTCTCTCGAGGCATAGACGCGTGATCTAGTCAAGTTGCCCCCTACTTTCGTGGCTGACACCATGAACTAAACCCATAAGATATGTGATTCATCCGTTTTACCCTCAACCGCTGCTACCCTACTTTCGTGGCCTAACCTCGGTTGTTCTAAGATATGACACCGCTGCATTCCTCGGTGAGTGCTACTATCTCGCTCTCTTCGATGTGCTTCTCTTTGGACAGTGCCTCTTTGATGAGTTTGGCATGATTAGGCATCTCTTGGAGGGCTTCCACGTATGGGATGTTGATGTCAAGCTTCTTGAGACCCTCTACGAATCTGCCTACTCTCTCTTCGTTCTTACTTCTTACAAATCATTGAAGAAACGGTATGGGAGGCTTGTATGCCGGTGGAGCAACGTATGGTTTGTCTAAATCTGGTTCGACTCCTTCCATAATCGCAATCTTACCTTGGCCTCTTTTCATGGATGTACCAGCAGCATGCTCTTGCTCTTTTGAGGGCGAATTCTCAACCACATCACCGTTGCACACAGAAATAGCATTCACGTACTCTCTCGGGTTTAATTCGGGTTTACCTGGAAGCTGTTCGGAATTCCGAGAGGATGAGGCAGCTTGCTTTGCTTCTCTAAACTCTTCACATGATTGCTCAAAGATTCCATATGAGTTTTGAGCTCGTTGATCGCTGTCTCCACGTTCGCATTGAATTTGGTTTGAGTCGATGTTTGCTGCCTTTGCTCCTTGATAAATTCGAGCAATACCGCCTCAAGGTTTGATGATAGGGCTTGAGAAGGTTGAGGAGCTTGCAGAACTTGCTGAGCTTGCTGGAATTGATGGTTATCTTGCTGAAAAGTTTGCTGCCTTTGCTGAAATCCCGAATACTTCATCGGTTGAGTCGTTCGGTATGACAAGTTCGGGTGATTCCTCCAATTCGGGTTATAGGTATTCCCGAATTGAGTGTTTCCTTGATGCTGGGCATAATTCGTCTGTTCGAAATCTTCATGTACCGTGCATTGATACGCTACATGCTCTGTATCTCCACAGTTCACACAGTACATGGCGTTCGCTGCATTACCCGTTGCCCTGCTCTGATTCGGCTCATATAGACGACGAGTGCTGTTAGGCATACCTCTCGGTGTTGACCACATGGTGTAGTTCATGGCAAGGTTATTGATCAGCTCATATGCCTCCTCGACGCTTAGAACCATGAATGATCGTCTAGCAGCATTATCTAATGTCGTTCAGTGTTCATCTGAAATTCCATTATAAATGGTTTGGATAACGTACGACTGCTCAAGACTATGCTGTGGACACAACTGTAGAAGATTCTGAAATCTGCCCCACGCTTCAAATAAGGTTTCTCCATCTCTGCATTTAAACGTTGTGATTTCCCCCTTTATCTGAATCGTCTTGCTCGGAGGAAAGAAACGTGATAAGAACAATGTGCAGAGTTGATCTCAAGTCGTGATTGAACTAGCGGGACGCGATTGCAGCCAAGTTTTTGCTCGTCCCCCAATTGAGAAAGGGAAGAGACGTAGTAAGATCACGTCCTCTGAGACTCCGTGTATCTTGAATGTACCGGAAAGTTCAAGGAAGTCTCTGAGGTGCTGATGAGGATCCTCATGATTTCCACCCATGAATTGCTTCTGATAAAGCACGTTGATCATCGGTGGGTTAATCTCAAACTGTTCTCTCGCAACAGCAGGCATCCTTATGGCTGTTTGCACGTTGTTCATGTTCGGCACCACGTAATCCCTGAGACGACGTGGTGGAGGAGCCTGTGGTTCTCGCGGTTGAGGCACGAGTTGCTGTTGCTGCATCTGTCCATTGCCGTCCTGATTATCCATCTCTCGTTGATCTGAAGGCTCTGCAAAGGACAAATAAAGAACGATTTACGTAGAAAGAATGAAAGAAAAGAAAACAAAAACAAGAAAGACTCTAGGCTCGAATCTAAGATGTGTTGACAATAGTCCCCGGCAACGGCGCCAAAAACTTGATGCGTTCTCAAAAAGTTAAATAAAATAACCTAAACTACCCGCAAGTGCACGGCACGTGTGTAGTATTTTAGGTGTCGATCCCACAGAGACTACGCAACACAATCTAAACTCGAACCTACACTCTAACTACGAATCAAACTTGCTAACGAACGAAATATAGTTTGAAGAATGAAATACTAAAAGCAAATAAACAAACTAGTTCTTATGAATGAGACAAACGTTCAAGGAAACCGGTTTCACCACAAGACTACTGAAACCAACAATCAACCTATCTAATCATGCAATCCCGATCAAGTTATCTAAGGCAGACGATCCTAATATGATATGTACCCTCTCTCAAGGCATAGACACGTGATCTAGTCAAGTTATCCCCTACTTTCGTGGCTGACACTATGAACTAAACCCATAAGATCGGTGATTCATCCGTTTTACCCTCAACCGCTGCTACCCTACTTTCGTGGCCTAACCTCGGTTGTTCTAAACCTGATCTTCTAGAACTAGAATTCTCCTTTCGGTCCTTCTCCTAACCCCTAACACATGCATCTACGTGGCCTTTGTAAACACAAGTCATTTAAGCACTCAGATAAAGAATAGGTAAACGAAAACGAGAAGATGCATTTAAAGATAAATCAAAAGTGGTTTCGGGATAGCCATGGGCTAATCCCTTCTCCTAGAACAAACAAACTACTCGCTCATGCGTCCGTAAACAAACATAAACGCAATAGAAGGTCTAAAGAACATGAAAACCAAAAGAAACCGAAGTGTCAAGTTGATCTCCAATGCTCCTCGTAAGACTCCTTCGTAAGAACCTTCTTCCTCTCTCCCTCGATCAAGAACTGAATAATGAATGAATGAATGTCGATCTCTGGCCCCTTTTTCCTCCTTTAAAGTCGTTTTCCTTATTGTAGCAGTCTCCCACAAACTTCTATTTGCTTTAAGTCAAATTAACTTATTTTATGTTGCAGGTGACGGTCGTGACCCACTCGGGCAGTGAAAATTACCCGCTCAGGTACGGCGCGGAAGATTGCGCAAGAACGCGATGGAAAAGAGGTGCCCCGGTCAGGCTAGGGAGTGCCCCGGTCGGGCTGAGGTGTGCCCCGGTCGGGCTTGGGTGTGCCCTGGTCGGGCACAAGTTGCTGGACAGACTTGCCGACTAAACGCCCCGCGCGGGCAAGGGTGTTCTTCGCCGATTCTCGTCCCGTTTGTTCCGTGATGATCCTCGATGTTTGTACATTGTCTCGTGTACGTCCTTTAGCTCCAAAATGAACCAAATATGCATAAAAACCGGTAAGAACACGAAAACACGAAAACGAGTAAAACGGATACAAAATCATACGTAAACATCGCATCTATATCGTAAACGTCTCTAAAATCGTGCAAGAAATACGTATGAAAACGAGATGATCAAAGACTTCGTTACATGGCTATGGACCTACTCGGACATGAACTTAGAAAACGAAACATAAAAGATAACCATATTCAACATGGATAACGAATGAGATCCCTCCCTATTCTATTACCGACGTCTTCAACAGCTCTTCTGTGCTTCGGCTTCGTCACTCCTTCTTTGTCTTCGTGTGCATTCTGCTCTCTCTTTTTCTCTCTACGTGTGCTCTGTTTTATTCTCTAATTTTCTGTACGAATTCTGCTGCTAAAGCTCTCTTCTTTTTGCCCTATTTCTCCTCTTTCCTTTCCTGTATTCTTTCCTCTTTGGTCGTCCCCTCTCTTTCCTCTCCAGCGGCTGATATTTCCTCATTCTTACAGCAACTACAGTTTTCCTTTTTCGAGTTTTTCCATCTCTTGTTTTTCCATTCTTGTGTAATTGTCAATGTTTCCTCTTTATTTTCCAGCCATGTAGCTCTCATTCCTCTTCTCTAACCATATTTCCTTTTGGTTTAGGAAAGCAGCAGGTTCCTTATCTTGTTTTGCGAATTTTCCTTTTCTAGTTATTGCAGATGATGGACTTGATCCACGAGGGCTGGTGAGTGCCCCCTGTGGGCTGGCTTGCAGAATGGAATCCGCACGAGCTGGTGAAGTGCCCGACACAGGCTGGAGCTTCTGGAGGAATGAGCCCACGCTGGCAAAAATGGACACCCGTGCGGGGTGATTGGAGCATAGTTGTCCGCTCGCGTTGAGCATGAGTCCGAGGCGTGCTGAAAGTGCTGGACATGGAGCCCGTGTGGGCTAAGGTATCCACCCGGGGGGTTGGTTCTCCTTTGATGTGGAACAGTCATGTTTTGGCGCATTCGCTCGTGTTTGTGTCGCAGTATCTCCATTCCATCCAAAACACAGAAAAAACGATGAAAGAGGACTAAGTGATACTTAATGCTTGGTAAAATGCAAATAAATGATGAAACTAACTATTAAAATAGATGCAAATACTATAACAAAATAGACATTATCACACGACCGAGCTACCGTTTGTGCACGGACAAGCGCCCTCTGAAGACCCCAACACGATCAAGCACATGCTAAGCCCGACCCGTGCGTTGCTCACAGCTTTAAATGGTACATCAACATGCACGACCGTGCAGAGCAAAGAGCACAACCGGGTGGCTCCTCCACAGACCAGCACGATCGGGCATAAGACATGCCCGACTGGTCCATGCTTCTTGGCGAAACGTATATGCAAAAGATGCCCGACCGATCGAACATTTCCACTCGACCGGGGACACCTCAAGAAAACAAACACGATCGAGCATAGGCTGAGCACGATCCGTGCAACATTCTTCGCAAAAACTAGGAACACATGTCTAACCGCTCTGCATGACATGCTCGACCGAACGCTCCACTTGAATTGGAACATGATCGGGCAGGAGAAGAGCATGGGAGAGCTGGCTGATCTCACAAGGCGGATGACCAATCCGAATGCCATGCCCGAATGAAGGACATGACGCAGGAGATGTCGCACACGAAGACGAGGATGTCCACCTCGATGGTGATGAGAAGAGCATTTGGTCAAGCTCGGGACCTTAAACAAGCGCTTATCGAGAGGCAACCCGAACTTTCGCACTTTCATTTCATTTTCAAGACTTATTCTTATTCTTTTTGCATTGATGTACTCGGTGAGCTATAACATTGTATTTTCTCCTTTGGATTGTCTGATTCTTTTTCGTAGGTTCTCCGACTTCGGTATCATCTATTAAGGAGGAGACATGTACAACGTCTAGCTACATCACCAACTCGGGACAACAAGATACACAAGGTGCACACGTTCTAACTTTTGTTTATTCCCGTGTTTTGGTGTGCAAGATTCTCTCTTAAGTTTTGAACACCGAGACGGTGTTCCATTCAAGTCTGAGGAGTGCTCGTCGAATAACATGCATGTGATTAGGATTAGATGTTGAGTTTTCTTGTTTAGGAATAAACGGATGGATACCTAGCATGAATTTTCGAGCGCTAGTCATTATTGTGCGACCTTGTCGAATCGTGAACAATAGTCTAGGATTGCTAGGAATGTCTTTTGGATATCAATTAGTCTACTAGTTGTGCATGAAACCATGATCTATAGTTGCATTTCATCTCCTAGGTTCAGTACCAAACATATCTTTGTGTATGCCAATCATTTCTTGCTTTGTTGGATATATTTCACCGTTTATTCTCTATGGATTATTAGATTCCACGCGCTTATACTCCGCTGTCAATATGGAAAAGTTTCTAACTATTTCAAGTTTGCATTGACATGAGTACATCAAGATCGATGGTTCTAGTATAAGTGGTGGGATGATGAGCTATTCTACGTCCTAAGGGTTAGAGTTGATGTGTAATATTCGATCTAAAAATTCTGCAATGATGCACCTCTTCACTCTGCTAAGGTTACAAGACCTTATGAGTGTGCCAATACAATCCGGGCCTAAGTAGAAAGCCATCCTCTTCGACTTCGACGTCTTAGAAACCAACCGCGAATTTTTTAAAAAAAGAGTGGAAACAAAAAAAAGGAAGAAAAGAGAATAAGAACCAGAAAACGATTGTAGTGATATCTCACGTAAGCATAGGGGAATTGGTATGGAGATCGCTTGGACGTTGTTTAAGGGTAGTGAAGTGGACTTAGGTTATTGGTAGGATTTGCATGACTTTCGGTTGATAAAAGTCGAGACTAGGTACACTTAAGCTTATTTTCGGGTGACGTGTTGTTTTGCATATTGACTAATCCTTCAAAGTATTTGTTCTAGTATCCAGTTTTGTTTAGCTCTTCTTGTACTCGACTCTAGTTTTGTTGGAGGACGAGCAATGGGTAAGTCTGGGGGAGTTTGATAACACGTAATCCATCATAGTATTTTCGTGATTCCTAGGTTTAGTTTTGATTCCGATTCTTGGACTTTGCCGACTTATGAGTATATTTGAGTACTTATTCTATTATCATGACGAAGTGATCAAGGTGTGAAGGGAGCACGGCCTATCAACATCTAGCTGCACGACCGTGCTGAATTTGTGCACGATCGAGCTGATGAATCCAATGCACGACCAGGTAGCCTTTGCAGCACGATCGTGTAGAAGAATACCACAAGCACGGTCGAGCTACACACAACGCACAACCGGGGAGGAACCAAACATGCAGCATGGCCGGGCTTAGACTTGTGCACCACCGAGCTGGAGAATGAAGCACATGCACGACCGAGTTTCAACACCCGCAAAATCGAGCTTTAGAAACACAATCACCCCCTGGCTTATGCACGGACCGGGCTTGATCCATGCTCGGTCAGACACTCAAGGAGAATGCATGCACGATCGAGCGTTTACATGAGCACAGTCGGGATTGCATGCCAACAACCAATGCGACATACACAGATACCATTTGAACGAGCATGAATTTAAATTTAAAAATCAGAAAGAACAAAAAGAGGAAAGACGGGCCATAAAAGGAGACAGAGGAGAAAACACACTTGGAGGAATAGGGAAAATGAATACTTATGTTGTTTGTGTTTGTTTTTCTATGAATTTTGAGTAGTTGTCTTTACCATGATTTAGAGATGTCAATGTAATGGAACGTTTGGGTCTTTAATGCTTGATTTCGGTTTTGTTCAATCGTATGGTTTGATAGATTGTAGTATGCGTAATGTGTTCATACTTTGTTGATTTCCTGTTTGAATGAGACTAGATCCGTTCGAGTGAGATTAGACATGTTTGAATGAGATTAGAGAATCGTCTAGGCATCGAGTCAGACTTGAATTTCATGATTAACCTTCGAATGAATTAGATTAATGAGAATTTAGCGATCGGTTAATCTATTTAGGAACGGTAGAACTCCCATTGTTCTTCACTCGTTTAGGATATATGTTGACTGCATCGAGAGGTGAGTACGTTTATCTCCTAGATAGTGGATTTAGGCATTGAGAGAGTCACTTCCGTTAATAGAGGTCTAGTTCCCACTGTTTCCGACAGTGGAGGGTAGAGTTCCCTATCGTTCTTCATGCATCTAGATGTTTTGTACTGCATCGAGAGATGAGTCACGTTGATTCCCTATATAGAGGATTTAGGCATCGAGAGAGTCATTTCTGATAGTTGAGGTAGAACTCTCCATTCGTTCTTCATGCATCTAGACGTTTTGTGCTGGATCGAGAGATGAGTGATGTTGATTCCCTAGGTAGTGGGCTTAGATTTTAGTTCCCCATCGATTGATATAAGCGATTTCATGTTCTGTAGAAACACCCATTGCATGTCAAGGCATTCCCGAAACCCGTGGTACTCTATCTTGTTGAGTCTAGCTTCATCATTCTTTTATTATCTTTACTTTCTAATCCGATAACTACATATTGATCAATCTTTTTTCTCGTGAATTCTTAGTTCTAACGTTGTATTGAGTCCCCGGAGTTCGCCCTTGGTACTACACGTATCTTATACTTGCGGTAGATGGGTCTAGCAAATTAACACCTCTGATTTCCGATCATCAAAGTCTCTAGTCTATAGAAACACCAGTGATGGCTTCAAGATTACAACTGGTTCTCTAGAGGTTCTAGGACATTTTTAAGAGAGAATTGGTCTACCCGCATAAAAGAACAAAGGAACATGCAACCACTCTGACTAATGGATCTTCTCCTATGAATTTGAGGCCTTATAGCCATTCTTTTACTCAAAATAATGAAGTGAAAAAAGCTAGTAAAAGAAATGCTCACAACCATAATCATAAGACCAAGTGTCAGTCCGTATGCAAGCCTTGTTCTACTAGGACAAAAGAAAGATTGAGGATTGTGCTTTCTGCATTGATTACAGAGCTTTGAATAAGCTCACCATACATAACAAGTACCATATACGTGTGATTGATGAACTTTTAGACGAATTGAATGGTTCAATAATATATTTTCCAAATTGGATTTAAGAGTAGGATATCATCAAATAAGAGCGAAGGAAAAAGATATTTGAAAAACTACTTTCAAAACCCATAAAGGAATTGATCAATTATCTCTTCCAAATCCAAAAGCATAGGAGATTACAGTAAAGCTAGGGGAGAGAGAGAGATTACATGCCGTCAAATTTGGACTATGGATCTGTAAACCAGATGGAAGATTACGAGACTTTAATCTCGATGTCGGACGTCAAGCTCTTGAAAAGGTCGTGGAGTAACGTGAAGGCAGCACCAGAGATTCTTCCTTATGAGGCAACTCTTGTGGAGCAAACCAAAGAGTAGATAGAATTGGTGGTATGTCTTGATTTTATTTGTTAATCTTACTACTCTTGTTCGTTTCTCAGAAATTACATCCTTGTTTCTACCTTTCTGCTCGCCTACTGCGTATACATTGGGATAATTTTCTAGGTGATTTGAAATCTTCCGTGTTTGGTTATATGCAATTTACTTTACAATTATTCCATTTATAAGTTGACACAATCAATGATTATGTGAATAGTGGTATCGACCCTCTTGTAGTGTCAATGTACAAGATGGGTTTGGATAGAACCTAGTTTTTGTGGAGACATATCTTCGGCTTTGACTTATGATGGTGTGTGCTCTTTGTCTTTCAAATGTGTTTGCAAGCTTCTTCCAAGGGCTTGAGTTTTTATTTTATATTGTTATCGTAGTTGTAAGCCTTCGTGTCTTGTAAAATCATCCTTGTGATATACAACAGAATGGTCTGATTAAAGATAGAGAAATACATGTTTCACAATTTGAAGTCTTAGGATGTTGAAAGGTGACTTTGTGAACAAGAGAATATATTCGCTAGAAGGCGATCTTTCAGTGGAATCCTCGTCATTTTAGCAATTCTGTTTTTGGATATATGTGAATGTCTATTAGTGTAAATCTTCTTTGCACAATAACAGGTGTGTTGATTATTTGGCAAAGTCTTTTGAAGAGAGTATTTTACTCAAATTGCCATACAACTTTGAGTTGGTTCTCACGCAATCCAAAATACGCAAAGAGGATGACATTTATTATCATCCATTGATGCCATTCAAAGTTAAACAAATATTAACCTAAACTCCCCGCAAGTCCACGACACATGTGTAGTACTCTAAGTGTCTATCCCATAGGGACTATGCAATACAACCTAAACTCAAACTATGAATCAAACTTGCAAACGAACGAAATATTGGTTTTAAGAATTTTATACTAAAAGCAAAAACTAACGAAATCTTAACATTGAGACAAACGTTCTAGGAATCCGGTTTCACCACAAGACTATCGAAACTAGTAATCAACCTATCTCATCATGCAATCCCGATCAAGTTATCTAAGGCAGACGATACTAATATGATATTTACCCTCTCTCAAGGCATAGGCACGTGATGTAGTCAAGTTATCCCCTACTTTCATGGTTGACACCTTAAGCTTAACCCATAAGTTCAGTAATTCATCCGTTTTACCCTCAACCGCTGCTACCCTAATTTTGTGGATTAAACTTCGTTGTTCTAAACCTGATTATCCGGAATTAGAATTCTCATTTCGGCCCTTCTCCTAAGTTCCTAAAACATGCATCTACGTGGCCATTTTCAAACACAAGTAAATCAAGCACTCATACAAATAATAGATAAACGAAAAGGAAAAATTGCATTCAAAGATAAAACAAAGTGGTTGCGGGATAACTATGGGCTAATCCATTCTTCTAGAACAAAATGACTACTCCCTCATGCGTCCGTAAACAAATATAATCGAAATAGATAGTTCAAGGAACATCCGAAACCAAACGAAACCGAAGTCCTGAATTGATCTCCAATGCCCTTGAATGTCTCCTCTGCAAGTCTCTGTGTAACAACTTCTCTATCTTTCTCTAACGTGTGTCTCGTGTCTAATGTATGTAAAGCCTGTGAAACGATTGAATATCCTTCTTCTCTTTTCTCAGTCGCTTAAATGTTTCCTTTTCTCGTGTTGCAGGTCCGTTTCTTCACGCTCGATCGTGCGTCAAGGTCTACTCGATCATGCTGCAACTCAGAAGCTGGTGCCCAGCCGTGCAGGAGGATAAGCCCGGTCATGCAGCTTCTCTTTTGTGTTTCCCGATCGTGCAACATAGGAGCCCAGATCGTGCTGCATGTTCGGGGAAGATTGCTGTCTCAAGAGCCCGGTCGTGCTGGAGTTAGTGCACGGTCGTGCTGTGGCTTTGGTTGATGAGCCAGGTCGTGCAAGGGGCTAGTGCACGGTCGGGCATGTGTGTCCATTTCTTAGCTCGGTTGGGTTGATTGTGCTGCACGGTGGGGCACTCCATTCCCTCATGTGCCCGGTCGTGCTATGCATTGTGTTGGTCGTGCAGGTTCTTGTCTTGCCCTGTTTATCATCCCGTTTGCTCCGCTACAATCCTTGATGCTAGCACTTTGTCCCGTATATATTCCTTAGCTTCAAAATGAACCACATTTGCATTTAAATCCTTAAGGACACAAAAACACGAAAACAGTAAAACAGGTACAAAATCATACCAAAACATCGCATCTATATCATAAACATCTATAAAATCATGCGATATATACGTGTAAAAATGAGACAATCAAAATCCCCCAGACTTGAATGTTTGCTTTTCTCTAAGCAAATGTAAACGCGAACCACATGGGGTATATATAAGAATGAGAATTCCCATTTGTCCTAGAAATACAACTAAAGCGAACCCAACCGATCAACTAGCAAGTCGAGAGCAAATTCGGCGTAGTTAAATTTTCAGTCTTCATCCTAGGTTCACCAAGGCTACCTATGAGAAAGCAAATCGAAGGCAAACTAAACAAGCAACCGTAACTCGCTCCACCAAACAAGACTTCAGACAAATGATCAAACTTAGAACAATTAAGGATACTGGTTTCATTTCCGAGCTTCTTTCTTTCTTTATTCTTTTTTCTTTTTTTTTCTTTCTTCTTCTTTTTATCTCTTTTGTTATGTTATGCAGAGACATTAGGCTTCTAGGACGTCGGATTTGAAGGGGTTCAACCTCTACTTAGACCCAGACTACCGATGACGGTATACACATGCATCTCGTTCAAGAGTATAACAGAGTAGATGGTGTTTGTGACATGCCCTTAGGACATATAAAGATCATCGCCAACCCACCACTTAGACCCAAACCATCAGAAAAGTGTCAAGGTACTCATATTGATTTTAGATCATGCTTTTAGGCATTTTTTTCTATCGACATCGTAGTGTTAGTGTGTGCTCTTTATTCTGCAAAACAAGCTCGATTTCATACGTCTAATAATTCTCATCAAAAGAAGTAGAGCATCGTCTATATGAAGTATGACCATCTAGATAGAGAGTATAGACGATAAACTAGCCTAGCAACCTCGTCTTAACCTTCCACAAGCAACACTAGGATTCCCAAAGAATTACGACCTATTTTTTCTATGTCGACTAATAAGCTCTAATGCTTCGGAAAAACCTAGCTGAATAATGCAAAATATCACGGAAAAAAGGCCAACCTCTTAAGTATCTAGGTTCAGGGTTCATCTCAAAACGTGGCACCGGACAAGTCCCTAGGACGACGCTGACTCATGAAAAAAAAACAAACCAAAAACTACGAAATCAAAGAGAAAGTAAAAGAAAATGAAACGAAGTCGCCTGACAAACGTGACCTAATCCCCAGACTTGAATTGAACGGCATACCCGACGTGAAGCTTTGATGAAGGGTAAGAGAAGTGAAGTCACATTTGTGGTGGTATTTTGTTTGTGTTTTTTTTAAATTGGCCGAGTCTTAAACTAAAGAACTAAGAAAAATAGAAAATAAACAGCTGGGTTGCCTCCACAAAAGCGTTTCTTTAACGTCTTTAAGCTTTGGTGTCTCCATTTCTCATGCGTGCGCAATGAATGGATCGGAAAAGGAAATGGAGTTTCCACTGTCGATCGGTTGAGCAGCTTGGTAGTGCTTTAGTCACTGCCCATTAGCTTTGAACGTCCCACTTGTCTCACTCTAAAGCTCTAATGCTCCATACAGGAATACCCCTCGTACCTGAAAAGGACCAGACCAACAAGAGCATAGTTTGCCCGGGAAAAGCTTAAGACGAGAATTATATAGTAGAACCAAGTCACCTGGCTAAAATTCATGAGGTAGGATCTTCTTGTTATGCTATTTCTTAGCACGCTCCTTGTAGATCTCAGAGTTCTCGTATGCATCAAGGCGAAGCTCGTCTAGCTCGTTCACCTTCAAAAGTCATTTCTTACCAGCACTCTTAAGATAAAAGTTAAGAAGCTTTGTCGCCCAATAGGCGCGGTGCTCTAGCTCGACAGGTAGGTGGCAAGACTTGCCGTAAAAAAGCTGAAAAGGAGTCATGTCAATGGGAGTTTTAAATGCAGTCATATAGTCCGATCCATGACAATGGAAAAGGATGCTCTCTACCTCGGGGATGCATCTCCTAAAAACCATGTCCGCGCATCTCTTGTAGAGAATTGCATTGTCCCAATGGTATTGCTTGACGTCCGCATAGAATTTCATGCGCTCATAAAAGAAAAGTCGGGGCGTAGTATACCGCTCACAAGAAAATTATCAAAAACAACATACCAAGGAGCGGGGTGATAACATGTAATCCGTCATAGTATTTTCATGATTCCAAGGTTTAGTTTTGATTAGATTTCTTGGAGTTTACCGAGTTATTGAGTATATTCGAGGATTTCATCTACCATTTCGTGTTTTGTGTAGGAAATGAAGACATGAAGCAAACACGAGTAATTACGGAAAATCAACTCCGAAAACGTGATTAAGTGATAACCCGATCGGATAGGTCAATCACATCAACCCCGCTTGGGCGGATACCTTAACCCGCTCGGGGGTATTGATACCTGATCGGGTAGAGCATGAACCCGTGCGGGCCCCCCTTTTGCTCAACAACTTCGGTTTTGAATTCAAACTTGAATTAGAAAGAGAAAGGGCGATCTAGGGCAAGGGGAAAAGGCAAAGACCAGAAAAGAGACCTAAATACACAGGAGAAAGAGGAGAGAACACGGTTGAAGACTTTGGCCACCCAAAGGATTCATCCGAAGCCACCGCTCGGGATGATAGGGAAGATGGACATTTACTTCGTTTGTGTTTGTTTCCCTATGTATTCTGAGCAGATCTGTTATAAAGGGTTAGGGATGCCATTGTAATGGATAGTTTGATTCGTTAATGCTTGATTTCGATTTTGTTCAATCGTATGGTTCGATAGGTTTTAGTTATGTGCGTAATGCCTTCATGCGTTGTTGATTTCATGCTTGAATAAGACTAGATCTATTCGAATGAGATTAGGCACGTTTGAGGGAGATTAGAGATTTGTCCACGCATCAAGAGAGTTAGACTTGAGTCTCGGGAATCAACCTTCGAATGAATTAGATTAATGAGAATTTGACCGATCGGTTCATCTATTTAGAAAGGGTAATAAT
This sequence comes from Gynandropsis gynandra, assembly GCA_036759665.1. Taxonomy (NCBI): domain Eukaryota; kingdom Viridiplantae; phylum Streptophyta; class Magnoliopsida; order Brassicales; family Cleomaceae; genus Gynandropsis; species Gynandropsis gynandra. The sequence continues at coordinate 15,071,149 of CM071873.1, forward strand.
CGAGGTAGAACCCCCATTGTTCGTCATGCATCTAGGTTGTAGATATACTGCATCGGAAGGTGAGTGCATTTATATCTTAGATAGAAGATTTAGGCTCGGAAGAGTCGTTTCCGTTTATAGAGGTTGAGTTCCCATCCAACATTAGAGGTTGAATTCCCTATCGTTCTTCATGCATCTAAATGTTCCGCGCTACATCGGAAGATGAGTGACGTTCATTTCCTAGGTAGAGGATTTAGGCTTGGAAGAGTCATATCCGACATTAGAGGTCGAATTCCTTATCGTTCTTCATGCATCTAGATGTTCCATGCTACATCGGAAGATGAGTGACGTTGATTTCCTAGGTAGAGGATTAGATTTTAGTTCCCCATCGATTGATATAAACCGATTTCATGTTCCAAAGAAACATCTATTGCATGTTTCGGTATTCCCGAAACCCGAGATACTCCATCTTGCCGAGTCTAGCTTCGTTATCTTTCTTTACCTTTATTTTCTAGGTTGATATCCATCTATTTATCGATCTTCTTCTAGTGATATGTTATTTCTAATGCTGCACTAGTCCCCAAAGTTCGACCCTTGTACTATACAAATCGTATACTTGCGGTAGATTGGTCTTGGAAATATAAAACTATGATTTCCAATTGTAGATCTATTCGAATGAGATTAGGAACGTTTGAGGGAGATGGGAGATTCGTCTAGGCATCGAGAGAGTCAGACTTGAGACTCGGGAATCAACCTTCGAATGAATTAGATTAATTAGAATTTTACCGATCGGTTAATCTATTTAGGAACGGTAATAATCGAGGTAGAACCCCCATTGTTCGTCACGCATCTAGGTTGTAGATTTAATGCATGGGAAGGTGAGTACATTTATATCTTAGATAGAAGATTTAGGCTCGGAAGAGTCATTTTCGTTCATAGAGGTTGAGTTCCCATCCGACATTAGAGATCGAATTCCCTATCGTTCATCATGCATCTAGACGTTCCGTGCTACATCGGAAGATGATTGACGTTGATTTCCTAGGTAGAGGATTTAGGCTTGGAAGAGTCATATCCGCCATTAGAGGTCGAATTACCTATCGTTCTTCATGCATCTAAATGTTCTGCGCTACATCGGAAGATGAGTGACGTTGATTTCCTAGGTAGAGGATTAGATTTTAGTTCCCCATCGATTGCTATAAACCGATTTCATGTTCCATAGGAACATCCATTGCATGTTACGATATTCCCGAAACCCGTGATACTCCATCTTGCCGAGTCTAGCTTCGTTATCTTTATTTACCTTTATTTTCTAGTTCGATATCCATCTATTGATCGATCTTCTTCTTGTGATATCTTAGTTCTAACGCTGCACTAGTCCCCAGAGTTCGACACTTGTACTACACGAACCGTATACTTGCGGTAGAGTGGTCTTGGAAATATAAAACTGTGATTTCCACACCATCACGGGGTTACCTGAACTAAGTGCCCATATAATGTAGTCTCTCAAGGAATTGTCGATAGGTCTCTTATTCTCCACAATGATGTCAGAGAGGTGATCTGCAACGACGTTCTCGGACCCCTCCCTATCTCTAATTTCGAGATAAAACTCTTGTAAGAGAAGAATCCATCGGATGAGGCGTGGTTTCGCGTCCTTCTTCCCTAAACGATATTTGAGCATTGCATGATCAGTATAAACGATTACCTTTGACCCTACGAGATAGGATTTGAATTTGTCAAAGGCGAAGACGACGACAAGGGGCTCCTTCTCGGTTGTGGCATAGTTGATTTGAGCGTCGTCTAGTGTCTTGCTAGCGTAGGAGATGACATGAGACACCTTGTCTCTTCGCGGTCCTAAAACTGCCCCAACGGCGTAGTCACTAGCGTCACACATGCTCTCGAATGGTAGGCTCCAATCGGATGGTTGAATGATAGGCGCTTAAACCAATAATGTCTTGATGGTGTTGAAGGCGTTGTGGAACTCTTGAGAGAAGTCAAATGTAGTATCTTTGGCCAAAAACTCCGTCAATGACTTTATCATCTTTGAGAAGTCCTTGATGAACCTCCGATAAAAAACTTCATGCCCTAGGATGCTACTAATTTCTTTAACTGAAATTGTTGGAGAAAGTTTTTCGATTACCTCAATTTGGGCTTTTTTGACTTCTATGCCCCTCGATGAGATCATGTGTCCTAGTACAATACCTTCCTTCACCATAAAGTGGCACTTTTCCCAATTAATAACGAGATTCGCTTCCTCACATTTCTGCAATACTCTAGAAAGGTTAAGGAGGCAATCATTGAATGTAGAGCCATAAACAGAAAAAACATCCATAAATACTTCCATAATATGCTCAATTAAATCGGAAAAGATCACCATCATGCAATACTGGAAAGTAGCCGGAAAGTTTTAGAGGCCAAAAGGCATACGATGGTAAGGGAATGTCTCACAAGAACACGTGAAAGTCGTCTTCTCTTAGTCTTGAGGATGAATGGGAACTTGAAAGAAACCAGATCCGTTCAAATAACAAAAATAGGCAGCATTCACTAACCATTCTAACATTTGATCGATGAATGTGAGAAGGAAGTGATATTTCCTTGTAGCTTTTTTGAGCTTACGGTAGTCTATACACATTCTCCATCTTGTGACGGTTCTTGTAGGAATCAGCTCGTTGTTATCGTTGCGTACTACCGTCATGGTTCCTTTCTTCAGTACGACATGCACGAGATTTCCTAGGGTTTATCATGTTTAGGGTTATGTCATCTTCGTTGTCAATAAACTCCATGAGTGAGTAGATTCCCAAGTATGGGTTAGGGATATCGGATTTGTAACGGATGTACAAGTTTTGCGTTAATGCTTAGATCTATCGTATTTGTCTTGATATTTGGTCCTATAATCAACATCGTAACGCTTATACTAGTGCTGCCCGCTCAGTAACATAAGAATTCATATTTTGCTGGAAGGTTAAAGTATGAACCCGGAACTATCGAATTGTAGGTTAAGTTTGATTAATGACAATCTGACCGGTCGGTTAATCGACTTAGGAATTAGGATTGCGCGCGTAACGCTGCCATAGTACGAGTTAATCGCTGCTGGAAGGTAGGATTGCTCATACTTATGGTTAGGAGTTCTAGGCTCGGCAGAATCATTCCTCATTTTAGAGCATGAATTTCCCGTTATCAAGATAATTCGATAGGTTTATGATCTTTAGTTGTTACATCCTTGCGATTCCCGGTATCCTGACATCCGTAGTGCTCTTCATCGTCAAGTCTTCCACATCCTTCTATCGCTGCCACTATTTAGTTTAGTTCTTTAGATATTCGCACCACACCATCATCTACTTCTCACCGTCTTAGTTTAGTTATATTCTTAGGATTGGCTGCATTAGTCCCTAGAGTTCGACCCTGGTACTACACGAACCGTATACTTGCGGTGAAGTGGTCTAGGAAATATTTTAGCTTGAATTTCACCACATCAAGTTTTTAACGCCGTTGCCGGGGAATAATTACGACCTAGACTAGGAATTGGCTAGATTAAGATGTAGTCCCTTCCGGAGTCTTCTTTAATTTATCGTATTTTTTTGTTTTTTCCTTTCTTTCTTATGGAGTCAAATCTTTCTTTACCTCTCAGAGCTTAATCGAATTTGGTGTTTTTTATCTTGCGAGGTAACATGGACAACTTCAACTCTTCGTGTGCCGACATATCTGAATTGAGATATCAACTTTCCGAAATTCGTCGTATGCTCTCTGACTTATACCATCCGCAATACTCAGAGCAATCATGTGAACAAAGCGCTTGGGGGTATGAAGAAGAGATCTACGATAGTTACAATCGGCCTTTCGGAAACGCATACAATCACAGATGGAGCGATCACGCATACTTCCCGTATAGGAACACCGAGAGTATGATGAATGCACAGTCATCGTTTGGGAATCTCCAGCCATGGACGAAGCCTCAAACTCAGAGCTATGAGTCATATGTGCGTCAACCATACCAAACCCAATCCAAACCAGCCCCCGATTGTGCCGCCACGTACACCCACCTCCTTGTAGTATTTGAGAGTCGAAACAACTTGTTTATGGGAGTAGAAGCGGAACAAGAAAGCGCCGATGAGCATATGAACAACTTTTTTAGACAATTGGATACGCAAGCTTCAGAACTGCCACAAGGGGCATCGCAACCACAAGAGGTTCTATCGGAAAGTTGAGAAATAAATCCTTGTGATCATGTCAGCGAAGTCTGCCTAAGGGATTGTGAGACCGTAGATCAGCCAAATCCCTCGTTGATTGAAAAAGAAGATGAATCTAACACGGCATGGGGTAAGGCTATGGACATTGGTGAGTACATGAAGAAACCCGAGGTAGAAGTAGAATTCAGCTTAGTGGACACAATTGAGCAACCGTGCATTATCGATTTCGTGTTCCCCGAAGGCATCTTTGAAGATTTAGCCGAAGAAGTGTGTGAGGAGTTTCAGACTAGGGATTCCTTAGATATGGATCTCATAGCAGTTTGGGAAGGAAATTACAAAGTACCAAACGAGCTACTTAACAATGAAAAGAAGGAGGAATCCCCCGACCGAGACTTCCACACAACCCGAGCTAAATGCGGTGCAAGGCAATACATAAATGACCATAAGATGCCGAGAAGCTACACCAAACGACCATCACAAAATTGGGACATCGATAAAGCACCCAAGGTAAAGATGAAGCCTTCACCACCAAGGCTCACACACAAAACATCTCTGGAGACGCTGAAGGAAACAAGCGACGAACGCCTAACCGGTTTCATGGAGTACACAACCGGATTTAAGAACAGCTCAACAAGAAGTTTTGGACAACACGATCTAGCGCCCAATTTAGAGAGCATCATGACCTATCTTAGGGACGACAATACCGATTGTCAAAGGAATTCAACTGATCCGCGTGCCACATCTTATTGAGCACATATTGTATGCGAGACGCTACGTATAGGACGACGTCGAGGACGTCCACCTGATGAGTAGCATGCTTGGGTCGAGCTAAAGACCGAAAACAAGCGCTTCTCGGGAGGCAACCCGAGCCCCGTATCCTTCTTCGTAATTTTGTTTTATTTCTATATTTTTTAACTCTTTTTCTTTTTTTTAGACTTGGACAATTTTCTTAAGATTTAGGAATTTTTGTAGTCTTATCGATTTTTGCTGCATGGTTTTCCTCGTGAATTTTTCTGTTTTGCAGCACTGCCCGGTCGGGCAAACTTCGCCACCCGAGCGGGCTAGGTTAAAATGAAAGACGCCCGATCGGGCGTCACAGAGTACCCGCGCGGGCATCGTGCATCCTATGCACAGGTAGGTCTTTTATTTCGAGTAACCCAAGCGGCCATTCTCACTTCAAAAATTCGACCCGACCGTGCTCCCTAATTGCAAACCTTCACGCCGCAACTCTTTCGCCAGAGTCGCTCATACGCCGCTGCCGTTCATCATCGTCGCCGGTCGACCCTCGGTTACTCGAAATACCCTCTCCTTCCTCTCTCGAAAAAACCTCTAAATCTCTCAATTTCCTTCCAATTCCAGGTATATTTAGGAAATATTTTGTGATTTGAAATGTTGTGGACTAGATTTAGGCCTTGTTAGAGAAGATTTAGGTTGAAATCGCAGATTGAAACATGAATTTGAATGGCTGGGTTGCGACTTTGCGATCCAACCCGATCGGGCTAGGGTTAGCACTTGATGGGGCAGCGTGATTCAAAATCCGATCGGGCAGTTAATTCGCCCAAGTCGGACGGTGCCTACGGGGTATATTTGACGATTTTGAGCCCGAGCGGGCTACATACCCTACCTGATCGGGCATCCTGCAAACAATTACTTACATTTGGTTTTTCTTCTTTGATTGTTTTGCAAATGGCCCCGAAGCTCTTCCAAAGCTCAAAGAAACGCCGATCTGATGCCTACGATCTTGAACACGGATGGCCAGCAAAGTCGGATGCCATCACGGAACTAACACCGTACATGCCGATCACAACGTCCCATCAGCAATACAACTACCGGACGACAACCTTCTTATCCAGTCAGAAGTCGAGATTCACCGAGCTACAGTCGCGGATATTCCCGTCCCGCTTCCTATCCTCGGAAGCTATGAGTGCCCTCCACATCGAGGAGCACATCGACACCATCTTCAACACATTGGGATGGACGGGATTACGGGACACACAGGAGTACACATACCGCAACCTCACAGCAGAGTTCTTCACATCTTACACGAAATTCTTCCCCGAGTCATGAGATCGAAAGAGAGCAGTCATGGAGTTTCGTCTACGGGGAGAGAACTACCGGCTCACCGCGCGACAGTTTGCAATCATACTTGACGCTCCGCATTGCAACTTCACCAAGATGCCCGAGCACAACAGGAGCCATCAAGCACAATTCTGGGCCCAGATAGCATATGGCGATTACTCAACGAGGTCCAAAGCCAGCCATATATGCCACCCCACTCTAAGGTATTTCCATTATTTCCTAGTCTCTTCCATACTGGGAAAAGGAGCACAAGGCGGAGTCAACCACACGGAGTTGGCATACTTTAGGCAGGTGGTACACTCAGGCTTCGCTGGGGACGAGTGGGTCATACTAGACGTCGACTTGGCGTCGCTAGTCATGTGGCATTTCCATGACATCGCCACCGAGAAATGTAGCACGGACACGAAGATCATGTGTGGTGGGATTGTCATGATGATAGCACGAAGAATCGGGATCAACCTTGGCATCTTGACAGAGGACAAGATCAATGAGGAGCCCTAGCTGAACCTTCAGAACTTGCGTAACCGAAGGGCGATATCGATCGAGAGGCATAGAGTCATCTGGAGCTACAAGGACGAACACGGTCGAAACTAGGAAGTCGACCTACATAAGATTCAGATGCCAGGATTGGACGAGGAGGGCTCTCGATTCAGGATGGACCCAACCATCGGACACATCGGCTCGAGACTTGGTGAGGTAGATCCACCTTAGCCGCTGCACCAGGACCTTCGATGTCTAGACATTGCAGCCGACGCGCCACTCACTCTCGTACCCGCCTTGAGTACCCTCACTCATCGCTCTGACTTCCCTTCCATGGAAGGTGTCTCTGACGCTCTCAGGTATGTTGTAGAGGAGACTAGATATCAGTCTTATATGGCAGAGCAGAGGTACGAACTCGAGGCGGCGAGGCACGACATTGAGGCTGCGAGATATGCGGAGCAGTAGCAGTTTTAGGAGCAGTCGATTCAGCACACATACTACCTCACGGAGTCCGTTCGCAGATTCCAGCAGCTCAGCATGCAGCACTATCAGAAGTCGTCTGTGTCGATCCCGCAGGACTACCATACTGGCGCCATTCCGTACCGCCCGCACATTCCATACGAGCTCCAGTCATTTTACTTCCCACCTGGGGAAGGGGCACCCGCGGAGCCAGCAGACCCTCCGACCACCCGCGGTGGAGAGGAAGAGCATTAGACCATTCTTCCTTTTTCCTTTTCTTTCTTTTTCTTTTTTTTTTTGTTTTATGGACCTATTTTTCTTATTTTATTTCTTTTTCTGTTCCGCGCATATGTACGCTCTTTTGGACTTATTGATTTAGTACTCTCTTCTCTATCTTTTGTATTTTATGATTCTCATCACATGTTCCTCACGATAACACCCGCATTAGAGCAAGAGAGTATCACAAATTCGAGAAAGCTAAACACACCAGGTGTATTCGTTCTTATTCTTTCATATATTTTCTCGAATTTTTGGCATGCGGGTATCCCTCATAGATCTCGAACATCGGGACTATGTTCCGTTCAGGTCTGGGGGTACTCTTTTGAGTGGTACGATTCATTATGAGCGACATATTTGCGATTAGGATTAGGATTATGATTAGGATTAGGGTTAGGATTAGGAATAATAGATGGATACCTAGTACGAATTTTCGCGCTTTAGTCAATTCTTTGCGACCTTGTCGAATTGTGAACAATAGTCTAGGTTTGCTTAGAAGTCTTTTGGATACCGATTAGTCGAGTAGTTGTGTTTGAAGCCTTGATCTATAGTTGAATTCATTCCTTAGGTGTCAGTACCAAGTTGCCATATCTTCGTGTATACCGTCTATCCCTTGCTTCTTTGATATATCTCTACCGTCCATAGTTATTAGATTCCACACGCGTATACTCTGCTGTCATCTTGGATAAGTTTTTTACTATTCCGAGTTAGGATTGATATGAGTACATCGATGATCGATGGTTCGGGTCTAAGTGGTGGGTTGAGGCGTTGTTCTACGTCCTAAGGGTTAGAGTGATGCGTAATCTAAAAAGAAAGCGAAAAAAATAAGATCTTCAATAACGCACCTCTTCACTCCGCTAAGGTCACACGACCTTATGAGTATGCCATAGGCAGCCTGGGTCTAAGTAGAAAGCCATCCCTCTTCGACTTCAACGTCATAGGAACCAAGTGTGGATCTAAGTATCGAAAAAAAAGAATAAGAACGAGAAAAACGAGTTTAATGATATCTTAAGCTTAGGGGAATTGGTATGGAGATCGCTTGGACGTTGTCTAGGGTTCTGAATAGACTTAGATTGTTAGTAGGATTGCATGGCTCCAAACGTTCGGTAGATATAAGTCTATACTCGGTACGCTTAGGCTTTCGTTCATGTGACGCGTTGATTTGCAGAATGACTAACTCTTTCGAATTTTTTGTGCTAGTATCCATCGTTATTAGATTCTTCCTACACTTGGCTTTAGTTTTGTTTGAGGACAAACAAAGGTTCAGGTCTGAGGGAGTTTGATAACACGTAAAGTGTATCAGTTTTAGGTTAGGTATTAGTATCACTTTCGCATTGATATGATCCTGAAGGATGCCGAAGACGTGACCAACAACGCAGAAGAGGACGCGACCTGCGGCGCGGAGGAAGAAGAAGTCGACGCGGCCCGAGAGGCCAACAGCGCGGCCCGAGACGCTAACAGCGCGGCCCAAAACGCCCACGGAAGTCACGATCCTAACAAACGTAATTCAAGCCGCAACGAAGAGTACTCAACCCGCAACGGTAATGAATTAGGTTAAGTGACCCGCGTGTACTCTTTTTCCCCTTCCTCGGTTTTGTCCCACGGGGTTTTCCGACGATGGGTTTTTAACGAGGCCGCGAGTCACTTATTCCCGCGACCTAATTAATGACCCGAGACCCAAGAGGAGCGCCACCCAATGTGCATGGCCAGCAAGAAGTTATCTTCTTGTTTGAAGAAACCAAGATAATAATTAGGGCTTTTGCATGGAGACTAAGCATTAAATGTAATTTTGAATTTGTTTTCTTGTTTTTATCTACAGATGGCCGGCCACCCTTGTATGAACAATCATCCAATTTTCAATCAAACTTTTGAATCGATCTTTTGATCTTTCTTTGAATTCCTTGTGAGTTCTTGGTTGTTGGTGCGAAATATCCAGCATCCTTTTCGTTGGTGTGTCATATCCAATGATCGTTCGTTCTTCACTGGTGTGTAATATCCATTGGAGACGAACCGGTGAATCGAGAGCCTTCTGCATCTCTCGTGTGACCACTCGCCCCACAAACCCTTGTGCAATCCATTGCAGCAAGGCATATCCCTTCCCTAACCTTGTCTAGAGCATCGATTCAATCGGGATCGCGTCAAGTGGTATCAGAGCTCGTTCTAGCATCAAAAGGTTAGTTTATTTTCGTTTTGATCTTTCGGTCATAACTTGTTAGAAAGCTACAGAAAATAAAAAAAACAAAATATATATAAAAAGGTATATTCGAACGTTCAAAAGTTTATCCCGTGAGTGATTAGCTTGAACGAATCCGTGATATACTTTTGGAGTAACTCATGCGCCTATATTCAACGTTAGTAGTCTATTGTGTACATAACTATATTTCGTGTGTTTAAGTGCCTATTAAAAACGTATATTTGAGAACGTGTTCGAAGATATTTGTGCGTCTCTAGTTTGTGTGTTTGAAAATTTATTCGTACGTATCTAGTCCGTGCGGTTGAAATTGTTCGAACATGTGCGTGTGCGACTATACCCGTACGTGGTCTTTGTCAAGGGTTTGCGTTTGTTTTCTTTCCGCTTGTGGCTGCTCTATTTGTTAAGTGCGCAGGAGCTCAGGAATAGGTTCACGCAAGGAAAAACCCAAGACAACATGGGTGAAATGGAAGGCGATCAAAGCCGTGTCAATGAGAGACTCATTGAGGCTCTCGCGGCTCGCCTAGAGCAAAGTATCAACAACAAGATGGAGGAATTCCGTCAAGGGTTTCAAGCCGAACGTCCCCCACTGCCAAGAAACTTTCCAGCATTCCAGCAACGTGAGAGGAACCCGCTTGAGGAGGACAGCAACTACTACGAACGAGGCAGCTCATCCTCGTCCCGAAGTAGTCACCGGCGGCAACGTGCGCCTAGGGAGCGGAGAGACGACCCGAGGGATGACCTCGCTGGTCTCAAATTGAAAATTCCCGCATTCCATGGAAAGGCCGACCCGGAAGCATACCTTGCATGGGAAAAGAAGGTGGAACTAGTTTTTGGTTGCCAAGCATACCCCGAGGCTAAAAAGGTTAGGGTGGCGGCCACGGAGTTCTACGATTATGCGTTGAGTTGGTGGGATCAACTCACGATTTCACAACGAAGAAATGGCGAAGAACCAGTACCTACTTGGCTGGAAATAAGGAAGATTATGCGCAAGAGGTTTGTGCCAAACCATCACCACCGAGAGGTTCATCGGCGGTTACGGAAACTCACCCAAGGAAGCCGTTCCGTGGAGGAGTATTACCAAGAGATGGAGCTACTCATGTTACGGGCTGATCTTACAGAAGATCGAGAGGCAACGATGTCACGGTTCTTTAGAGGTCTCAACCTAGACATTCAAGACCAACTCGAGCTTCAACACTATGTGGAGATCGAAGAGATGCTTCACAAAGCAATACTCATCGAGCAACAACTCCAGCAACGACGCAACCCCCGTTCGGGTTATGGCGCTGGAAAATATGGCCAGTCACGTGATGAGAAACCGAGCTATCCTAGGAGGGACAGCACGGCTCCAGCAAGCCGCGATACGCCGAAGGTACCAGCCGCGGGACGCGACGTGCAGAAATCTGTTCCAGCCGCGCCGCGAGACAAAGGGAGGACCGATGCCACAACTTCGAGGGCTCGGGATGTGAAATGCTTTAAGTTTCATGGAAGAGGACACTATGCCAGTGACTGTACCAAGAAGAAAGTAATGATTCTTCGTGACAACGGAGAATTTGAATTCGAGGACGAGGCGGCCAAACTATCGGACGAGACGCGAGAAGAGGAACCGGCCACGGGAGAGTTGTTGGTTACGAAGCGTGCTCTAAACACATAGCCCAAGTGCGACGAGCAAGAACAGCGTGAGAATCTGTTCCACACCCGCTGTTTGGTTCACGGCATGGTCTGTAGCGTCATCATTGACGGTGGAAGCTGCACGAATGTGGCTAGCGCTACGGTGGTTCGAAAGCTCGGACTAAAAGTTCAGAAGCATCCGAAGCCGTATAAGCTTCAGTGGTTGAATGAGAATGGTGAGATGAAGGTGACAAACCAAGTGACCGTCCCAT
>CM071873.1:15083121-15118317 GCA_036759665.1 Gynandropsis gynandra
AATAGTGCCACCGGATTGCCACTGATACGTGGAATCGAACACCAAATCGATTTTGTTCCCGGAGTAACGTTACCAAATCGACCAGCCTATCGAACCAATCCCGTGGATACAAAGGAGCTGCAAAGGCAAGTCGAGGAGCATATGGCCAAAGGACATATTCGCGAGAGTATGAGTCCATGCGCCGTACCCGTGCTACTCGTACCGAAGAAGGATGGCAGCTGGCGCATGTGCGTTGATTGTCGAGCAATCAACAACATCACGGTGAAGTATCGACACCCTATCCCTAGGTTAGACGACATGTTAGATGAATTACACGGAAGTAGGGTATTCTCGAAAATTGATCTTAAAAGCGGTTACCATCAAATTAGAATGAAAGGAGATGAGTGGAAAACTGCATTTAAAACTAAGCATGGTTTATACGAATGGTTAGTCATGCCCTTTGGGTTATCAAATGCACCTAGTACGTTTATGAGGCTAATGAACCATGTGCTTAGGGAATTCATAGCTAGATTCGTGGTAGTCTACTTTGACAACATTCTAGTCTATAGTAAGAATTTGGATGAGTACCTAGGACATTTAGAGTCAGTTATGAAGGTACTTAGGAAAGAGGAATTATATGCCAATCTAAAGAAGTGTACCTTTTGTACGGATAACATTGTTTTCCTAGGATTTGTAGTGAGTGCAGATGGTGTTAAGGTCGACGAGGAGAAAGTCAAAGCCATTCGGGAATGGCCGAGCCCAAAGACCGTCGGGGAAGTTCGGAGTTTCCATGGACTCGCAGGTTTTTACCGACGATTCGTAAAGGACTTCAGCACCATAACTGCGCTCTTACGGAAGTTATTAAGAAAAACGTGGGATACAAATGGGAAGAAGCTCAAGAAGCAGCGTTTCAAACGCTAAAGGATAAATTGACTAACGCCCCGTTGCTTATATTACCCGACTTTCTTAAAACTTTCAAGATTGAGTGTGATGCATCAGGAATAGGCATTGGAGCAGTCTTAATGCAGGATCGGAAGCCGATCGCCTATTTCAGTGAGAAACTCGGAGGAGCCACTCTTAACTACGCCACTTACGACAAGGAGTTGTATGAACTTGTTCGGGCATTGCAGACTTGGCAACATTACCTGTGGCCGAAGGAGTTTGTAATCCATACTGACCATGAATTGCTCAAGTATCTAAAGGGTCAGAACAAGCTGAGCAAGAGACATGCGAGTTGGTAGAATTTATTGAGATGTTTCCTTATGTCATCAAGTATAAACAAGGTAAGGAGAACGTCGTGGCTGATGCCCTGTCTCGAAGGTACGCTCTGTTAAGTACCTTAGATGCAAAATTTCTAGGTGTTGAACACATTAAAGATTTATATGCAACTGACCTAGAATTCGCAGAACCGTATAAAAATTGTGAGAAATTTGCGTCTGGACATTTTTTAGGCATGATGGTTATTTATTTTACGATAGTCGTTTATGCGTGCCTAACTGCTCTTTGAGGGAGTTATTTGTTAGAGAAGCCCACTGTGGTGGACTCATGGGCCACTTCGGAGTCGTAGAGACTTTGAAAACATTGTAGGATCATTTCTACTGGCCACATATGAAGAGAGACGTGGAACGTATCTGCGAGCGATGTTTCGCTTGTAAACATGCTAAGTCTAAGATTCAGCCTAACGGGTTGTATACTCCACTCCCTATCCCAACTCATCTTTGGACGGACATATCTATGGATTTTGTGATAGGTTTGCCTAGGTCTAAAACGGGAAAAGATTCTATCTTCGTGGTAGTAGATAGATTTTCTAAAATGGCACATTTCATACCATGTCATAAAACGGATGATGCATTACATATAGCTGAACTATTCTTTAAAGAAGTAGTACGTTTGCATGGCATACCTAGCACTATAGTTTCCGATAGGGATACCAAATTCCTTAGTTATTTTTGGAAGACCTTGTAATCCAAGTTAGGAACCAAACTTTTATTTTCTACGACTTGTCATCCACAAAACGATGGTCAAACCGAAGGAGTGAACCGAACCCTAGGAACTTTATTACGTGGACTAGTTAGGAAGAATTTACAAACTTGGGAAGAATGTTTGCCTCATGTTGAGTTCGCTTGTAATCATGCTATACATTCTGCATCGAAATTCTCTCCTTTCGAGATCGTGTACGGGTTCAACCCCGCTTCACCCACAGATCTATTGCCTATACCATCAAGTGATCGAGTCAGCTTCGATGGACAACGAAAGGCCAAATTGGTCAAACAAATTCATGAAAAGGTAAGAAAGAACATCGAGGAAAAGACCAAGCTTTACGTAAAGCAAGCGAATAAAGGACGGAAGAAGATGACCTTCAAGCCCAGTGATCAATTGTGGATTCACCTAAGGAAAGAGCATTTTCCGAACGAGCAGAAGTCAAAGCTCATGCCCCGGATCGACGGTCCATTCACTGTGACCAAGAAGATCAGCAACAACGCCTACCGGCTAGATCTGCGAGGTAAGTATAACATAAGTTCTAGTTTCAACGTTTCTGACTTAATGCCTTTTGTTGCGTAGTTTCAACGTTACTGACTTAATGCCTTTTTTTGCAGATCATGCGGATTTGAGGACAAATCCTTTTGAAGAAGGGGGCATGATATGATCCTGGAGGACGCCGAAGACGTGACCAACAACGCAGAAGAGAATGCAACCTGCGGCGCGGAAGAAGAAGAAGTCGGCGCGGCCCGAGACGCCAACAGCGCGGCCCGAGACGCCAACAGCGTGGCCCGAGACGCCCATAGCATGGCCCGAGATGCCAAACCCGCAACACGAGACGCGACCTTCACCAACGCGACCCGAGATGCGACTAGGTCAAGATATGTAGGTCCCGTAACTCGAGCTAGAGCCATGGAGGAAGAAGAGTTGATCATTAACCTCCGGTCCCGTGACCCGAGCCAAGGCCGCGAAGCTCAAAGACGTTATTGTCGGGATTCTTACGACCATCCACACACACGAAGAGTATTCATATTCACGTGAAGTCACGAGCCTAACAAATGTCATTCAAGCCGAAGCTCAACCCGCAACGGTAATTAATTAGGTTAAGTGACCCGCGTGTACTCTTTTTCCCCTTCGTCGGTTTTGTCCCATGGGGTTTTCCGACGACGGGTTTTTAACGAGGCCGCGAGTCACTTATTCCCGCGACCTAATTAATGACCCGAGACCCAAGAGGAGCGCCTCCCAATGTGCATAGCCAGCAAGAAATTATCTTCTTTTTTGAAGAAACCAAGATATTAATTAGGGCTTTTGCATAGAGACTAAGCATTAAATGTAATTTTGAATTTGTTTTCTTGTTTTTATCTACATATGGTCGGCCACCCTTGTATGAACAATCAACCAATTTTCAATCAAAATTTTGAATCGATCTTTTGATCTGTGGTATTTCATCGTTTCAAGAACCATGGGATGATGAATCTTGCTGTCTTGTGTCTCAGGTGGTACATTTGCTCTCTATTCGTTGCTTTGCAGGCACGCAAAGTTTAGCTTACTTCCTAACCAGCAAGCAGCTGATGAGGAGCTCTCAGCCTACAAGTATGGTCCATCCATGGACACTGGAATTACCTCCCCTTTTAAAAGATTTTTGGAAAAACATAAGAAGCTGAGGACGGTGTTGCTTGTTGTGGTACTCTTTGGTGCTTCAATGGTCATAGGAGACGGGGTTCTGACTCCAGCCATATCAGGTTTAGTGTTCATACGCATATCTCAAGCCTTTTTGCGTTGTTCAATGTGTTTATTGGAATTTAAAATTTTGATTCGGTGTGCTTCTCTTTGGACATTACCTCTCTGATGAATTTGGCACGATTAGGCATCTTTTGGACTGCTTCCACGTATGGCATGTTGATGTCTAGCTTCTTGAGACCTTCTGTAGATCTGCCCACTCTCTCTTGGTTCTTACTGCTTACCAATCGTCGAGGATACGGTATCGAAGGTACGTACGCCGGAGGAGCAACGTATGGCTTATCTAAATCTTGTTTGACTCCTTCCATAATCGCAACCTTACCTCTTCCTCTATCCATGTATTCCGAGAGGGTGAGGCGGCCTGTTGTGCTATGGAGTTTTCCAACATCTTCACATGAGTGCTCAGAGACTCCATTTGAGTTTTAAGCTCACTAATTGGTGTCCCCACATCTGCGTTGAATTTGGTCTGAATCGATTGTTGCTCCTTGTGATCCTTGACAAAGTTCGATATGACAAGTTCGGGTGATTCCTCCAATTCGGGTTGTAGGTGTTCCCGAATTGTGTGTTGCCTTGCTGCTGGGCATAATTCATATGTTCGTAATCCTCATGTACTGTGCATTGATACGCTACATGGTCCGTGTCTCCGCAATTCGCACAGTACATGGCATTCGCTGCATTACCCATGGCTCTATTCTGGTTAGGCTCATATAATCGACGAGTGCTATTAGGCATACCTCTTGGGGTTGACCACATGGTGTGGTTCATGGCGAGGTTATCAATTAGCTCGAATGCCTCCTCGACGCTCAGATCCATGAATGATCCTCTGGCAGCGTTATCCAACCTCATGCGGTGCTCATCTGAAATTCCGTTATAAAAAGTTTGGATAACGTACCATTGCTCAAGTCCATGGTGTGGACATGACTGTAGAAGATCCTTGAATCTACCCCACGCCTCAAACATAGTCTCTCCATCTCTGCATCTGAATGTTGCGATTTCCCCCCTCATCTGAATTTTCTTGCTCGGAGGAAAGAAGCGTGATAGGAACAGTGTGTAGAGCTGATCCCAAGTGGTGATAGATCCGGCGGGGAGTGATTGCAGCCAAGCTTTCGCTTTTCCCCCAATTGAAAAAGGGAAAAGACGCAGCAAGATTGCATCCTCAGAGAGTCCGTGAATTTTGAACGTACCTGAAAGTTCGAGGAAGTCTCTGAGGTGCTGATGAGGATCTTCATGGTTTCCACCCATGAATTGCTTCTGATAAAGCATGTTGATCATCGCTGGCTTAATCTCGAATTGTTCTCTTGCAACAGCAGGCATCCTTATGGCCGTTTGCACGTTGTTCATGTTCGACCCCACGTAATCCCTTCGACGCCGTGGTGGAGGAGCCTGTGGTTCTCGTTGTTGAGGCACGAGTGGTTGTTGCTGCATTTGCCCCAAATTACCGAGAGGTAACTGGGCATGTTCGCGGCCGTTTTGATTATCCATATTCTGTTGTTCTGACGGCTCTGTGTTGCCTTCTTCCTTACCCTTTCTCAGTAATCTGCAAGTTCGCTCGATCTCTGGGTCGATTCTGAGTAGACTAGAAGTGCCTTGCGACCTGGTCATACACCAAAAAGAACGAACGAAAGGAACTTAGGTAGAAAGAATCGAAAGTAAAAAGCAAAAAGCAAAAAAAAAACAAACCAAGAAGGACTGTAGGTTCGAATCTAAGACGCGTTGAAAATAGTCCCCGGCAACGGCGCCAAAAACTTGATGCGTTCTCAAAGTTAAATAAAATAACCTAAACTACCTGCAAGTGCACGGCACGTGTGTAGTATTTTAGGTGTCGATCCCACAGAGACTACACAACACTACCTAAACTCGAACTAAGAATCAAACTGGCTAAAGAAATAATATGAATGAAGAATGAAATACTGAAACTAAATAAACTACTTGGGTTCTAACGATAAGACAAACGTCCTAGGAAACCGGTTTCACCACAAGACTACCGAAACACACGATCAACCTATCTATCATGCAATCCCAGTTAAAGCTATCTAAGGCAGACGATCCTAACATGATATCTACCCTCTCTCAAGGCATAGACACGTGATTCATCCGTTCACCCTAAACCGTTGCTACCCTACTTTCGTGGCCTAACCTCAGTTGTTCTAAACCTGATCTTCCCAGACTAGAATTCTCCTTTCTGTCCTTCTCCTAATCTCTAACACATGTGTCTACGCGGCCGTTCGCAAATACAAGTAAATTAAGCACTCAGATAAAGAATAGATGAACTAAAACGGGAAGATGCATTCAAAGTAGATCAAAAGAGGTCTCGGGATAGCCAAGGGCTAATCCCTTCTCTTAGAACAAACGAACTACTCGCTCATGCGTCTGTAAAGAAACATAAACATAGTAGAAAGTCTAAGGAACATAAAAACCAAAAAAAACCGAAGTTCATCTGCTCTATCTTTCGCTCAATTGTTCTCCTCTCTAGGCTTCCTGTAATGACGTCTTTATGCCTCCTTTTAAGCCTCCTAAGTTGGTCCAATTGTTGCCTAAATTGCCCAACGAGTTCCCTTATGTTTTAAGTTAAGTTTACTTAAGTTTTGAGCAGTTACGGGCCGCGACCCGCTCGGGCAATGAGTGTGCCCGCTCGGGAACGGCTTGGGTAACTCGTGCGCGTCTTGTGGCTGGAATGATGCCCGATCGGGCATGGCATGTGTGCCCGCTGCTTGCCCGAGTCGTGCTAAATGGTCCACACAATTGGCCGTAGGTTTTGCCCGATCGTGCAAGGGTTGTGCCCGACCGGGTGAGGCTTTTCCATGCTCAATCTCGTCCCGTTTGTCCCGTGATGATCCCCAAAGTTGCTCCTTAGCTCCGTGCATGTTCCTTTAGCTCCAAAATGATCCAAATACGCGTAAAGACCTGTAAGAACATGAGAAGCACGAAAACAAGTAAAACGGATACGGAATCATACGTAAAACATCACATATGTATAAAAAACGTCTCCTAAATCGTGCAAGAAATACGTATGAAAACGAGATGATCAGGGGCGACGGCAAGGGCAAGGAAAGGCTTGGAAATCATCAGGAAAGGCTCGAGAGACGCTGGTGAAGGAGAGAAGCATCAATCCACACATCGGTAACACAATAGGGAAGATCGAGGCATCGGATTTCCTAGGGTTTATCATGTTTAGGGTTATGTCATCTTCGTTGTCAGTAAACTCCATGAGTGAGTAGATTCCCAACTATGGGTTAGGGATATCGGATTTGTAATGGATGTACAAGTTTTGCGTTAATGCTTAGATCTATCGTATTTGTCTTTATATTCGGTCCTATAATCAACCTCGTAGCGTGTATACTAGTGATGCCCGCTCAGTAACATAGGAATTCCTATTTTGCTGGAAGGTTAAAGTATGAATCCGGAACTGTTGAATTGTAGAATAAGTTTGATTAACGAGAATCTGACTGGTCGGTTAATCGACTTAGGAATTAGGATTGCGCGCGTAACGCTGCCATAGTACGAGTTAATCGCTGCTGGAAGGTAGGATTGCTTATACTTATGGTTAGGTGGTCTAGGCTCGGCAGAATCATTCCTCATCTTAGAGCATGAATTTCCTGTTATCAATCTAAATCGATAGGTTTATGATCTTTAGTTGTTACATCCTTGCGATTCCCGGTATCCCGACACCCGTAGTGCTCTTCATCGTCAAGTCTTCCACATCCTTCTATCGCTGCCACTATTTAGTTTAGTTCTTTAGATATCCGCACCACACCATCATCTACTTCTCACCGTCTTAGTTTAGTTATATTCTTACGATTGGCTGCATTAGTCCCTAGAGTTCGACCCTAGTCCTACATGAACTGTATACTTACGGTGAAGTGGTCTCGGAAATATTTTAGCTTAAGCATTCAAGTAGTTTTTGCGTCCCATCTGCACTCAAGTCAGCATTAACAATAACGGGGTATGTATCATTATGTCCAAGGTACTCATACCGAAGAGAAGAAGGAAAGGCTACAACTCGAGTTTGAGCCTTCTCCACTGCAAAGTAAGTGTGTGCTTCGTGTGGTGTCTACTCACATGGGGCGTCTCTTAGTGCATCAATAGCACTCGTAAATTTTGTGTACGCCTCAGCTTCTTCATCGGTAATTCCCGCATATTTGCAAACTTGAGTTAAGCAACTCGTCCAGCAAGTTGGAGCTAACTCGTCCATCAGAAATACTTACTTGATCAACCGTGTTGTTAGCTAACTCGTCCAACAAGTCAATTCGAAAGCAAGACTCCTTGAAGGAGGGTCCGTTCATGGATTTGGACTAGCTGAATTCAATGTTTTCGTCATCCAACACGTAGAGAAATTTTTTCTTGTTGTACGTCGATCATCCTAGCATCCTCTTCAATATCAAGCACAATAAAGTAAACGGGTATACAAAGATTACCTACTTTGGTGGAAATTTTTTCAACAATCCCCACCGGATATCTTACAGAACAGTCAGCAAGTTCGAGAAACATCTTGGTAGGTTTGAGATTGTCGAAGTTCATCCGCTTGAAGACCAAATGTGGCATGAGGCTCACGCTTGCTCTTAAATCACATAAACCTTTTTCAATATCAAGATTACCTATTGTACACGGAATGGAGAAGATTTCGGGATCCTTCAACTTCGGGGACAACTTCTTTTGAAGAATGGCACTGCATTCCTCGGTGAGTGCTACCGTCTCATTCTCTTTGATACGCCGTTTGTTGGAGGGCTTCTACGAACGGTATGTTGATGTACGTGGGCATTTGTTGGAGGGCTTCTACGAACGGTATGTTGATGTGAAGCTTCTTGAGAATCTCTATAAACCGTCCATACCTTACTTCGTTTTAGCTGCTCACAAATCGTTTAGGAAACAGTATTGGAGGTTTGTACGCCGGTGGAGCAACGTACGGTTTTTCCAATTCTGGTCAAGTTATCCCCTAATTTCGTGGCTGACACCTTAAGCTAAACCCATAAGTTCTGTGAGTCATCCGTTTTACCCTCAACCACTGCTACCCTACTTTCGTGGCTTAACCTCAGTTTTTCTAAACCTGATTATCCGGAATTAGAATTCTCTTTTCGGTCCTTCTCCTAAGTTTCTAAAACATGCATCTACATGGCCATTTGCAAACACAAGTAAATCAAGCACTCAGACAGAGAATAGATAAACCAAAACAAAAAGCTGGATTCAAACATAAATTAAAGTGGTTTCGAGATAGCGTCGGTAGACAAACATAATCGCTCATGCATCAGTAAACAAATATAATCGAAATAGATAGTTTAAGGAACATCCAAAACCAAACGAAACCGAAGTCCTGAATTTATCTCCAATTCCCTTGAATGTCTCCTCTGCAAGTCTCTGTGTAACTTCTTCTCTATCTCTCTCTAAAGTGTGTCTCGTGTCAACGTCTATAACGTCTGTAAAACGATTGAATATCGTTCTTTCCTCTTCTCTTCTCTTTCATTTTCTTCTTCTTTGCCCTTTGGTCGTGTTTTTCCATTCTTCCCCGCGGTCTTTCCTTTTGTTTTCAGTCGGTTAAACGTTTTCTTTTCTCGTGTTGCAGGTCCATTTCTTCATGCCCGGCTATGCGTCAAGGTCTGCCCGATCGTGTTGCAACTCAGAAGCTGGTGCCCGACCGTGGAGGAGGATAAGCCCGGTCTTGCAGCTTCTCTTTTATGTTTCCCGATCATGCAACAAAGGAGCCCGACTCGTTCGGGAAAGATTGATATCTCTAGAGCCCGATCGGGCTGGAGTTAGTGCACGGTCGTGCTGTGGCTTTGGTGGATGAGCCCGGTCGTTCAAGGGGATGGTGCACGGTCGGGCATGTCTGTCCATTGCTTAGAGCGGTCAGGCTGATGGTTCTGCATGATGCGTATCAAAGTTAAAGAAATATTAATCTAAACTACCTGCAAGTGCAAGGCCCGTGTGTAGTACTCTAGGTGTCCATCCCACAAGGACTACACCACACAAATTAAATTCAAACTATAAATAAAACCTGCAAACAACGAAGTATTGGTTTTAAGATTGAAATAACTAAAAACAATAAACTAACGAGTTCTTAACAGTGAGACAAACGTTCTAGGAATCCGGTTTCACCACAAGACTACCGAAACCAACAATCAACCTATCTAATCATGCAATCCCGATCAAGTTATCTAAGGCAGACGATCCTAATATGATATCTACCCTCTCTCAAGGCATAGACACGTGATCTAGTCAAGTTATCTCATACTTTCGTGGCTGACATCGTAAGGTAAACCCATAAATTCTATGATTCATCCGTTTTACCCTCAACCGTTGCTACCCTACTTTCGTGGCCTAACCTCGGTTGTTCTAAACCTGATCTTCTAGGACTAGAATTCTCCTTTCAGTCCTTCTCCTAATCCGTAACACATGCATCTACTTGGCCTTTGTAAACACAAGTCATTCTAGCACTCAGACAAAGAATAGATAAACGAAAATGGAAAATTGCATTCAAAGATTAATCAAAAGCGGTTCCGGGATAGCCAAGGACTAATCCGTTCTCCTAGAACAAAACGACTACTCGCTCATGTGTTCGAAAGAAAAGATAATCGAAGTAGAAAGTCTATAGAACATAAAAGCCAAACGAAACAGAAGTCCTGATTTGATCTTCAACGCCCCTTGAATGTCTCCTCAACAAGAGTGTTCTTCTTCTCTGATTCTCTCTCTACTCTCTCTCCCGTATGAATTCTGAAACTCTCTGAATCTGCTCGACCCCTAGCTCCTCTCCTTCCCTTTCCTTCTTCTTTTCTTTTCTTTTCTTTTCTCCTGGTTCTTCCTTTTGGTCGTTCGCTGCTTTTTCCTATTTCGCAGCAACCACCATTTTTCCTTTTTCGTGTGTTTTGCATTCTTGATTAAGTTGGGCAACATTTCCATTCTTTTTTCCAGAAAAATATCTCTTATTCCTCTTCTCTAACATTGTTTTCCTCTTTGTATATGTTACTAACAAGTTCCTTTTTGTGTTTAGACAAGTTTCCTTTTCTGGTTTTTGCAGGTGACGGGCATGACCCGCACGGGCTGAGGCATGACCCACACGAGTTCTCTTGCTGATGTTGAACCCGCTCGGCTAATGCACAACCCGAGCTGTGCTGAGTTTGCTGGACAATGCGCCCTGTGCGGTGTGAAGAATGGCCCGTGTGGGCTGTGTTATTCCTCACTGATTATCCTCCCATTTTTTCCGTGATGATCCTCGATGTTAGCTCCAAAATGAACCGAATTTGCATTACAACCTGTAAGGACACGAAAACAAGAAAACGAGTAAAACGGATACATAAACATCATATCTATATCATAAACATCTCTTAAATCATGCAAGAAATACGTATAAAAACGAGATGATCAAAATCCCCCAAACTTGAATGTTTGCTTGTACCTAAGCAAACGTAAACGTTGATCACGTGGGGTATATAAAAAAACGAGAATTCCCATTTCTCCTAGAAATACCGCTGAAGCGAACCTAACCGATCAACTAGCAAGTCGAGAGCAAATTCGGCCAAATTAAATTTCCAGTCTTAATCCTAGGTTCACCAAGGCTACCTACAAGAAAGTAAATCAAAGGCAAACTAAACAAGCCACCGTAACCCACTCCACCAAACGAGACTTCAGACAAATGCTAAACGTAGAACAATTGAGGATACTTATTTCTTTTCCGAGCTTCTTTCTTTATTCTCTTTTTTTCTTCTTCTTTATTTTTTTATATCTTCTTTTATTTATTTTTTATATTATGCAGATACACTATGCTTCTAGGAAGTCAGATTTGAAGGGATCCAGCCTGTACTTAGACCCAGACTACCGATGAAGGTATACTCTTGCATCTCATTCAAGAGTGCAGCGGAGTAGGAGGCGTTTTTATTATTCCATGCCCTTAGGATGTAGAAAGCTGATCGCCAACCCACCACTTAGACCCGAACCATCGAAAAAGTATCAAGGTCGATGCACTCATATCGATTTTAGATCATGCTTTTAGGCATTATTTCTATCGACAGCGGAGTGTTAGTGTGCGCTCTTTATTCTGCAAACTAAGCTCGATTTCATATGATCTAATAATCCTCATCAAAAGAAGTAAAGCATCATATATACGAAGTGTGACCATGTGGATAGAGAGAATAAACGATAAACTAGCATAGTAACCTCGTCTAAACCTTCTACAAGAAACACTAGGATTCCTAAAGAATTACGACCTAGTGTTTTTCAGCCGACTAATAAGCTCTAACGCTTAGGAAAAACCTTGCTCAAACATGCAAAGTCTCACGGAAAAAGGCCAAATTCTTAAGTATCCTAGGTTCAGGATTCATCTCAAAACGTGGCACCGGACAAGTGCCTAGGACGACTCTTACTCACGAAAGCAAAAACAATCTAAAAACTACGAAATCAAAGAGAAAACAAAAGAAAATAAAACAAAGTCATCTGACAAACGTGAGCTGCTCCCCCAGACATGAATTGAACGGCGTCCTCGACGTGAAGCTGCGATGGAGGGTAAGAGCAGTGAAGTCACGGTTGTGGTGGTATTTTTTGTGTTTTTGTTCTTGTGTTTTTTTTTGTTTTTTAATTAACCGAGTCTTAAACTAAACAACTAAGAAAAAATAGAAAACAAACAGCTGGGTTGCCTCCTAGAAAGCGCTTGCTTACTGTCTTTAAGCTTTGACGTCTCCATTCCTCATGCGTACACGACGGATGGATCGGAAAGGGAAATGGAGTTTCCAATTTTGATCGTTTGAGCGGCTTGGTAGAGCTTTAGTCGCTGCCCATTAGCTTTGAATGTTCCGCTTGAATCGCCCCATAGTTCAACTTCTCAATGTGTGAAGACTTCTCGTACCTAAAAAGGACCAGACCAACGAGACCATAGGGTGCCCGAGAAAAGCTTAGGACGAGAATGGAAAAGTAGAACTAAGTCATCTAGTTGGAAGTCATGAGGTAATTTTTTTTTGTCATGCCATCCCTTAGTCACTGCTTCTTTCTTTGGCATGTCATGCACGGGATTCACTCATTCTCTACCCGAGGTTGGATAAATGATATCTGCATCGAAAAGCTTTATGATGTCTTTTTCGTTACCTCTTGCAAGTGCGATTGCAGCCTCCTTTGAGTTCCGATGGAAGGTTCCTGGTTGTCTTCAGTATAATTTCCGTGCATACATATTGAAGAGCGGACTCTCCTACGCTTCTTTCCGCAAGTGGGTTGTTTTCTCATCTCATCTGCACTCAAGTTAGCATTCATAACAGCAGGATATGTTTTATCGCATTCAATGTACTCATACAGAAAAGAAGATGGAGGAGGGTCGGGTTCAAGTTCGGGTGTCTTCTCCACTACAAAACCAACTTGCGTTTCACGTGGTCTCATCTCACATGGGGTGTCTCCTAGTGCTGCAATAGCACTAATGAATTTCGTGTACAGCTTGGCTCCTTCGTCCGTAAATCCTACATCTTCGCAAACTCGTGCTAAATATCGTACAAGAGGATCACAAACACTTACTTGATCATGTGTGTCTTTCACTAACTTGTCCAGCGAATCGATTGTAAAGCAAGACTCCTTGAATGAGGGGTCCAATCATGGGGCTGGACAAGTTAAACTCTATCGTCTCATCTCCGACACGTAACGGAAATTTTCCTTGTTGTACGTCTATCATCGCACATGCAGTAGCTAAGAACGGTCTACCAAGAATAATAGGTATCCTAGCATCTTCCTTTATTTCAAGTACAACAAAATCAGTGGGAATGAAAAGATTACCTTCCTTGGTGGGAACGTTTTCAACAATTTCCACCAGATATCTCACCGAATGATCCACGAGGCGTAGAAACATCTTTGTAGGTTTGAGATTCCCGAAGTCCATCTGCTTGAAAACCGAGTGTGGCATGATGCTCACGCTTGCTCCTTAATCACACAAAGCATTGTCAATGTGAAGATTACCTATTGTGCATGGAATGGAGAAGCTTCCGAACATCTTTGTAGGTTTGAGATTCCCGAAGTCCATCTGCTTGAAAACCGAGTGTGGCATGATGCTCACGCTTGCCTCCTTAATCCACAAAGCATTGTCAATGTGAAGATTACCTATTGTGCATGGAATGGAGAAGCTTCCGGGGTCCTTCAACTTAGGCAGCAGCTTGCTTTGAAGGATAGCGTTGCATTCCTTGGTGAGTGCTACCGTCTCGTTTTCTTCGATATGCCTCTCTTTGAAAAGAACCTCTCTAATGAGTTTCGCGTGATTAGGCCTTTTTTGGAGGGCTTCCACGAATGGGATGTTGATGTCAAGCTTCTTGAGACCCTCTACAAATCTGTCCACTCTCTCGTCGTTCTTGCTGCTCACTAACCGTTGAGAAAACTGTATAGGAGGTTTGTACGCCGGTGGAGCAACATATGGTTTGTCTAAATTTGGTTCAACGCCTTCCATAATCGCAATCGTACCTTTGCCTCTTTTCATGGATGTTCCATCAGCTTGCTATTTCTTTTGGATGGCAAATGCTCAATCACATCACTGCTGCACACAGAAATAGCGTTAACGTACTCTCTTGGGTTCAATTTGGGTTTACCGGGAAGGTGTCCGGGATTCCACCAGGATGAGGCAGCTTGTTGTGATACGGAGTTCTCTACGCTCTTCACATGGTTGCTCAAGATTTCCATCCGAGTTTTGAGATCGCCAATCGCTGTCCCCACATCCGCATTGAATTTGGCTTGAGTCGAATGTTGCTGCTTTTGCTCCTTGATAAATTCAAGCATTACCGCCTCAAGGTTCGACGAAGGGGCTTAAGGAGGTTGAGGAGCTTGTGGAACTTGTTGAGCATTCTGAAATTGGTTATTATTTTGCTGGTACGACTGTTTTGATTGCTAAAATCCCGAATACTTCATTGGTTGTGTCGTTCGGTGATGTGTGGAAACTCAAGCAATATATTTCCTAGACCACTTCACCGCAAGTATACGGATCGTGTAGTACCAGGGTCGATCTCTAGGGACTAATGCAGCCTTATCCTAAGAATATCACTAAACTAAGACAAAGGGAAATAGATGAAGGCGTGGTGTGAAATATCTAAAGAACTAAGCTAAGTGGTGGCAACGATAGAAGGTTGGAGAAAACTTGGATATGACAAACACTACGGGTGTCGGGATACCGGGAATCGTATGGATGTAACAACTAAAGATCATAAACCTATCGAATTATCTTGATAACGGGAAATTCATTCTCTAAGGTGAGGAGTGATTCTTCCGAGCCTAAACCTCCTAACCATGAGTACGTGCAACCCTACCTTCCAGCAGTGATTAACCCGTACTATGGCAGCTTTACGAATGCAATCCTAATTCCTAAGTCGATTAACCGACCTGTCAGATTCTCATTAATCGAACTTAACCTACAACTCAACAATTCCGGATTCATCCTTTAACCTTCCAGCAAAGTATGAATTCCTATGTTACTAAGCGGGCAACACTATTCCTATGTTACTAAGCGGGCAACACTAGTATAAGACGTTTACGGTGTTGATTGTAGAATCGAATATCAAGATAAATGCAATAGATCTACGCATTAACACATAAAATTTTACATCCATTACAATCCAATCTCCTTAACCCATAGTTGGAAACCTACTCACTCATGGAGATTACAGACAAAGGAAATAACACAATCCTAAGCATGATAAACCGTAGGAAACTCGATGCCTCGATCTTCCCTATTGTGTTACCGATGTGTGGATTGATGCTTCTCTCCTTCTCCAGCGTCTCCCAAGCCTTTCCTGATGTTTTCCAAGCCTTTCTTGATGTTCTCCAAGCCTTTCCCTCCCTGTACGTCGCCCCCTTTGCTCTAGATCCGTTATGGTCTATAAATTAGCTCGTTTGAATGCAAGATCTAGTTTGTTGCGAGAAACGTGGCCCGCTCGGGTTGTGGTTTTACCCGGTCGTGTAGTGCCTCGCCCGGTCGTGTACTCCGTCTTGCCCGATCGGGCATCAACACCCGATCGTGTGATTGAACGGGCCGAGTCGTGTAAACTCCCAGGGATTTTAAGGACGAATTAACGCCCGAGCGGGTACCTTGATTGCGACCGTTCGGGTATGGCTACCCGATCATGTCGCCTTCGTGCCCAGGTCGTGCAAGGTGTGCAAATAAACCCCGTAGGTTTTGCCCGAGCGGGCACTCATGATTCCATGTTTTTGCTCTTTTCCGCTCGTTGCTCGGGTGTTCCGTTGAGTTCAGAGGCTTGATTTTGGCTCCGAGTGAATTTATCTTCAAAATGCGTGGTTTTGCTCAGGAATTCGTCTTTTTACGCTCGTTTAGGCCTTGTCGCCTTAAAACCTGAAAACCAACAAAACGGGCGTGTATAGCGAAGTATCATATCGGAAATGTAAATCTAGCTAAGAAATATATGCGAAAATGACACTAAAACCTAAACTAACACCTAAACATAACGTGTTATCAAACTCCCCCATACCTAAACCTTTGTTTTTCCTCAAACAAAACTAAAGTCAAGTACAAGAAGAATCTAATAACGATGGATACTAGCAAAAAAATATTCGAAGAGTTAGTCATTTCACAAATCAACGCGTCACATGAACAAAAGCCTAAGCGTACCGAGTATAGCCTTATATCTACCGAAGGTGCTGAGCCATGAAATCCTACCAAAAATCTAAGTATACTTCACAACCCTAGATAACGTCCAAGCAATCTCCATACCAATTTCCCTAAGCGTTTGATATCATTAAACTCGCTTTTCTCGTTCTTATTCATTTTTTCTCTCAATACCTAGATCCACGCTTTGTTCCTAGGACGTCGAAGTCGAAGAGGGATGGCTTTCTACTTAGACCCAGGCTACCTATGGCACACTCATAAGGTCGCGTGACCTTAGCGGAGTGAATAGGTGTGTTATTGAAAATCCTATATATTTTCTTTCGGTTTTTATTTTTATGATTACGCAACACTCTAACCCTTAGGACGTAGGAAAACGCCTCTACCCACCACTTAGACCCGAACCATCAAACATCGATGTACTCATGTCAATCCTAACTCGGAATAGTCATAAACTTATCCTAGATGACAGCGGAGTATAAGCGTGTGGAATCTAATAACTCATGAACGCTAAGAATATCAACTAAGCAAAGGCTAGACGATATACACGGAGATATGACTACTTGGTACCGAAATCTAAGGAGTGAATTCAACTATCGATCAAGGCTTCAAACACAACTTCTCGACTAATCGGTATCCAAAAGGCTTCTAAGCAAACCTAAACCATTGTCCACGATTCGACAATTTCGCATAACATGACTAAAGCTCGAAAAAAAAATTCACTAGGTATCCATCTTATTCCTAATCTTAATCCTAATTCTAAGCGCAAATATGTCGCTCTAATGTCAAATCCGTATCACTCTAAAACGATGAGTACCCCCCAAAGACCTAAACGGAACACAGTCCCGGTTTTCGAGACCTATGAGGGATACCCGCATGCCAAAAATCCGAGAAAATATAAAAAGGATAACGAGTACACCTGATGTGTGTGGCTTTCTCGAATTGTGATACATCCGGATTGTGACACATCCGCACTGTGCCTGTGCGGGCCTCATGAAATCGCCCGATCGTGCCTTATTGAATTTGACCTAGCCCGCGCGGGTGATATGATCTGCCCGACCGGGCGTTTGCTGCAAAACTGAAAAACAAAGCGAGGAAAACCGTACAACAAAAATCATAAGTCTACTAAAACCCTAAGTCCTAAAAAATTGTCCATGTATAAAAAGAAGTTCGAAAACAGAAATGAAATGAAGATGATGAAAAAGGATATGTGGCTCGGGTTGCCTCCCGAGAAGCGCTTGTTTTCGGTCTTTAGCTCGACCCTAGCGTCTTCATACGCATGTAATGTCTGAAAGAGGCAAGTTGCATGTTCCGTCATCCATTCTATCAGCACAATATGCCTTCACTCTGTGCACATTCGCCAAGAATGTTTCCCCAATTCCGTTGTCTAATTCCACGGCTCCATGCGGTGAAACTCCTTTTACCGTGAAAGGTCCCGACCATCGCGACTTGAGCTTTCTTGGTAATAACTTCAAGTGGGAATTGAATAGAAGCACCTGATCACCTGCTTTGAATGAGCGTTGGAGAATGTGCTTGTCATGCCACTTCTTGGAACGCTCTTTGTAAATCTTTGCGTTCTCGTAGGAATTTTGTCGCATCTCCTCTAAATGGTGAATCTGGAGTACCCGCTTCTCCTAAGCCGTTTTGAGGTCTTAATTCAGTGTTTTTATGGCCCAATATGCTTTTTGTTCCAGTTCGACGGGGAGGTGACATGCTTTTCCATATACGAGCTGAAACGGAGTCATACGAATCGGAGTCTTGAAAGCCGTTCTAAAAGCCCAAACTGCATCATCTAACTTTAGAGACGGTCTTTTCTAGGATGGACTTGATTTCTCGATTGGATACTTCTACTTGTACACTTTTCTAAGGGTGATAGGGTGTAGCGATCTTGTGTTTCACTCCGTATTTCGCCAATAATGTCTCGATCATCCGATTGTTGAAGTGCTTTCCTCCATCACTAATCACAACTCTTAGGACACCAAATCTAGGAAAGATGATTCGTTTAAAGAGCTTGGTGACTACCTTGGCAACGTTGGTCGGGCATGCTAGCGTTTCCACCCATTTCGTCACATAATCCACAACAACCAAGATGTATTGATTTCCGCAAGACGAAGGCAATGGTCCCATGAAGTCGATGCCCCATACATCAAATGGCTCGACTTCCAAGATATATTGCTGAGGTCCCTCCTGCCTTCTAGAGATGTTTCCCGTCCATTGACATACGTCACAAGCTGAAACATATCTGTGAACGTCCCTGAAGAGCGTAGGCCAATAGAATCCGGCTTGGAGAACTTTCGGTGCCGTTCTGGGGGCGGAAAAATGTCCTGCATAGTCAGAGCAATGGAAAAGCACATCGGATACCTCTTCTTCCGGGATGCATCGCCTATATATACCGTCGGTCCCTCGCTTGAATAAGTAAGGCTCGTCCCAAAAGTAGGCCTTGACATCATATAAGAACTTCTTCCTTGCGTTGTGGTTCAGGCCTTGTGGGAGAGTATCACATACGAGGTAGTTTTTTACGAAATCTGCGTACCACGGAATAAGCATTCCGTCTATGGCCATGACGACATCATCTCTGAGAGAGTCGTCTATAGGGATCCTGTCGGAAATCTCAAGGCGAGACAAGTGGTCGGCCATGCTATTTTCTGTCACGTTTCTATCGCGTATCTCCAAATCGAATTCTTGAAGGACTAAGACCCACCGAATCAACCTTGGTTTCGCATCCTTCTTGTTGATCAAATATTTCAGCGCTGCATGATCGGAGTAGACAATTTACCTTGGATCCAACAAGGTAGGAGCGAAACTTCTCAAAAGCAAAGACAATGGCCATCAGCTCTTTCTCCGTAGTGGAGTAGTTGCACTGAGCGTCGTCTAAAGTACGGCTGGCGTAGTAGATAGCACGCATCACTTCATCCTTTCGCTGTCCCAATACAGCCCCCACCGCGTAGTCGCTTGCATCACACATGAGCTCAAAAGGTAGCTTCCAATCCGGAGGCTGGATGATAGGGGGCGAAATCAACGCTTTCTTGAGCTTCGTGAAAGCAACATGACACTCCTCATTGAATTCGAACACATCATCTTTACTCAAGAGGTCGGTGAGCGGTTTGGAAATCTTGGAGAAGTCCTTGATGAACCTCCGATAAAACCCCGCATGCCCAAGGAAGCTACGGATTGCTTTGACATTTCTAGGAGGGGGTAGCTCAATTACCTTAACCTTAGCCTTGTCGACCTCAATCCCCTTTTCTGAGATCTTGTGCCCTAGAACAATTCCTTCCCATACCATGAAGTGACACTTCTCCCAATTTAGCACAAGGTTCGCTTGCAAACACCTGTCTAGCACTTTACAGATATTGGTCAAACACAAATCAAAGGAGGAGCCATGGACTGAAAAGTCATCCATGAACACCTCCATAATATCGCCATTAACATTAAAAAAGATGGAAGTCATGCATCTTTGAAATGTGGCGGGTGTATTGCATAAACCGAATGGCATCCGGGGGTAAGCGAACGTCCCATGTGGGCAAGTGAATGTCGTCTTCTCTTGGTCATTTGGGTGAATCGGGATCTGGAAGAACCCTGAATAGCCATCTAGAAAACAAAAATAGGAGTGAAGTGCTAACCTCTCAAGCATTTGATCAATAAAAGGCAAAGGGAAATGATCATTCCTGGTATGCTTGTTAAGTTTGCGATAATCTATGCACATCCGCCACCCTGTTACTGTCCGCGTAGGAATGAGCTCGTTGTTTTGGTTTGGGACGACGGTGATGCCTCCCTTCTTCGGTACAACTTGTACCGGGCTGACCCAAGTGCTGTCGGAGATGGGGTATATGATACCCGCGTCTAGAAGCTTGTGCTTTCTCGGCACTCCAGTCGGGATCTGTGCGAAAGTGGACGATGCAAGGCATAAGGGATGTAGAGCACGGTGGAAGAGGAACTGCCCGATCGGGTTCATCAGTTAGCCCGGTCGGGTTAAGAATGGTGTCTTTTACCCCGTAGGACCTTCCCGAGTCGGGCTGTCAGTACGCCCGAGCGGGTTCCTGTCCATCTGCTCTGCCCGATCGGGCTCTTTGACCAACCCGCTCGGGGTAAAATTTGTGCCATTTATCCCCGTGAGTGCTACTCGAGTCGGGCTGTGGGGTCGCCCGGGCGGGTTCTCATCCAGTTCAACGGCCCGATCGGGGTCATGCATCCACCCGCTCGGGTAGCTAATTGCAGCATTTACCCCCGTGAGTACTGCCTGAGTCGGGTTATGATCCTGCCCGTGCGGGTTCTTTTGTGGTCGTTCAACCCGGTCGGGCTCTATGTTCTGCCCGCTCGGGTCCATGATGGATTCGAGTTCAATCAACTCCTCCATGAGGTCTATGCATTCTTCTACGTCTTGAGACGACTGAAATGTGCTTCCACTACACGCTGAAAGTACTAGCTCCATGGGGTGGATGGTCCGATACTCATGTGTAATTTCCTCTACTAATTCATCCACCGTGTCGATATGCATCATGGGTTCGGGCATGTACGGCTTCTTCAATGCCTCGTCGAGGTTGAATTCGATGGATTCGTCCCCGAACTTCATCACCAGCCTGCCTTCGGCACAGTATATATCACCATATTTGCCGTGTTGAGGAACAGTCTTCCCAAAATGATGAGGATCCTCGGATTGATCTCCATGTCCACATCGACAAAATCCGCGGGGAACCAAAACTTTCCAACTTGCACTGCTACGTTCATCAATGTGCCCTCGGGATTCCGCATGGATTGGTCGGCTAGGGTGATCAGCATGCGCGTGGGCTGAAGATCTCCTACTCAATTAAGCTTTTCAACGAGACATAATGGTAGCAAGCTCACACTCGCTCCGATATCAATTAGCGCATGTTCAATCTCGTAGTCATAGATCTTGCAAGGGATAACGAAGTTACCTGGATCAGGCATCGTCTTAGCCAAGGTCGGTGGTTGTATGAGAGAGTTCATGACCATTACCATCTCATTGTCTACGGTCCTTTTCCTTGTTATGATGTCTTTAAGGAACTTTGCGTAGGACGACATCTTCATGAGTGCGTCATAGAAAGGGATGGTAACTTGCAGCTTCTGTAGGAGTTCTACGAATTGAGAGAATTGGGCCTCGTCACTTTGCTTCCTTTGACGCCGCGGAAAGGGTAATGGTGGTACCCTCGGGGGAGGTGCTACATAGGGAAACTCCCTCTCTTCTTCCTCCTCGGTCCTTTTCTCTTCCACGCCTAGAGTGCTGGGTTGCTCTTTTGTAATGACTAAAGGCTCTTCTCTTGCAACCAAGGAAGGCGTGGGTTGTCCCACCGTACTGCCACTCCTCAAGTGGATGGCATTGATCTGCTCGCGGGGGTTCGCCTCGGGCTTCCCAGGAAGCTGTCTGGGTTGTTGGTTCGAACCTTGGGCTAGCTAAGCCACTTGCGTTTCAAGGAGCCGCAAGTGTCTCTGAAATCCATCCATTCTCTTCTTCATATCCTCTTGCTCAGCCCTAATCCCTCCAAATGCACTTTTCTGCTCTTGATGCATAAATTGGAGCATAGAAAGAAACTGAGAATCACTTGAAGATTGTGTGCGTGGCTGATATCCGTAGTCTTGGCCACTTCCCCTCGGTTGGAAACCTTGATTCTGGTTTCTCGCCATTATCCGCGGTAGGAAGTCTTGCAGATTCGTTACAGTGCTCGTGTTGCCATATGAGAGGTTGGGATGACTCTTGATATAATTTTGTTGGTAGCCTCGATTGCTAACGTAGTTCACTTCCTCCATCCCTTGGCCTATGGATACGTCGTGTCGGTCCACAAGAAGTCCAGCTATCATCCGATGTATCGCGCCAACTTGTTGCTTCAAGTTCGTTAATTCCGGGTTGGCGATGCCAAGCTCGTTCACTGCAGCTTTAGATGGGTAATCGCGATTGTATTCCCTTACCTTCTTGCCTCCTTTCCTCGCCATGCTCTCGATCATGTTCTCGAGCTGATTGAATGTAAGGTTGCTGAGGGAACCACCACCGCTGCCACGATCATAAATCGGGTGGTTTCTTGAAGTCCTTGGATAAAACACGTGATAAGATACTTCTTATCCATTCCGTGGTGTGGGCATATCCGCTGGTAGTTCTTAAATTGCTCCCATGCGTCGTTTAACCTCTCGCCTCTTTCTTGCAAGAAAGAATTAATGCGACTCTTGGCGAGAAGCGTTCTATGATCCGGGAAGAATTGTTGCATGAACCGTTGCTCCAAATCATCCCACGACGTGATTGATGCAGTCGGAAAGTTGAACAGCCAACGTTGTGCCGCATCTTTAAGCGAGAATGAGAACGCCATCAAGTAGAGATCCTCCTGAGTAGCTCCTGTATACACCTTGGTAGTGCTGCAAAGCATCTTGAAGTCCGTAAGGTGGGAGTTCGTATCTTCGTTCTCCATTCCTCTAAAGGCCGAGTTGTTGAGCATTTGTATGAAAACCGGCTGTAGCTCAACCTGGTTATCAATCGTGCGGTCCATGCACGAAAGTAACTGCGTGTGCTTCAGAGCGGTGTAGGCTTCGTAAGTCTCATCGGTAGCAGCCATGTCGGGTTTACTTGTGTTGTCCTCTCCGCTGCTTGCGCTTTGGGTTTCTTCCTCCTCAGAGGCGTATGACTCGTGATTGCTCGTTCTTTCTACCTCGGATTTGGAATCCGCTATTCCAATCCTTCTCTTCTTACGCAGGCTCCTTAAAGTGCATTCGACCTCGGGATCGTAAATGAAGAGCTTCTGAGTAGAGCTTCTCATACAAGGCTCCTGCACAACAAGAAACAAAACACCAAAGTGTAAATCCGCGGTAGATAGAATAGACTCGATAAAAACAAAACGAAAAGAAAATGCGAAAAACAAAAGAAGACTCCGGAAAGGACTAGATCTTAATCTAGCTAATCCCTAGTCTAGGCCGTTATTAGTTCCCGGCAACGGTACCAAAAACTTGATGTGTGGAAACTCAAGCAATATATTTCCTAGACCACTTCACCGCAAGTATACGGATCGTGTAGTACCAGGGTCGATCTCTAGGGACTAATGCAGCCTTATCCTAAGAATATCATTAAACTAAGACAAAGGGAAGTAGATGAAGGCGTGGTGCGAAATATCTAAAAAACTAAGCTAAGTGGTGGCAACGATAGAAGGTTGGAGAAAACTTGGATATGGAGAACACTACGGGTGTCGGGATACCGGGAATCGTATGGATGTAACAATTAAAGATCATAAACCTATCGAATTATCTTGATAACGGGAAATTCATGCTCTAAGGTGAGGAGTGATTCTTCCGAGCCTAAACCTCCTAACCATGAGTACGTGCAACCCTACCTTCCAGCAGTGATTAACCCGTACTATGGCAGCTTTACAAACGCAATCCTAATTCCTAAGTCGATTAACCGACCGGTCAGATTCTCATTAATCGAACATAACCTACAACTCAACAGTTCCGGATTCACACTCAAACCTTCCAGAAAAGTATGATTTCCTATGTTGCTGAGCGGGCAACACTAGTATAAGACGTTTACGGTGTTGATTGTAGAACCGAATATCAAGATAAATGCAATAGATCTAAGCATTAACGCATAAAATTTTACATCCGTTACAATCCGATATCCCTAACCCATAGTTGGGAATCTACTCACTCATGGAGTTTGAACCGAATATCAAGATAAATGCAATTGATCTAAGCATTAACGCATAAAATTTTACATCCGTTACAATCCGATATCCCTAACCCATAGTTGGGAACCTACTCACTCATGGACATTACAGACAAAGGAAATAACACAACCCTAAACATGATAAACCCTGGGAAACTCAATGCCTCGATCTTTCCTATTGTGTTCCCGATGTGTGGATTGATGCTTCTCTCCTTCTCCAGTGTCTCCCAAGCCTTTCCAGATGTTTTCCAAGCCTTTCCTAATGTTTTCCAAGCCTTTACTTGCCCCGTACGGCGCCTCCTTTGCTCTAGATCTGTTCTGGTCTATAAATTAGCTCGTTTGAATGCAAGATCTAGTTTGTTGCGAGAAACGCGGCTCGCTCGGGTACACCTTTTACCCGGTCATGTAGCACCTCGCCCGGTCGTGTACTCCGTCTTCCCCGATCAGGCATCAGCACCCGATCGTGTGATTAAACGGCCCGAGTCGTGTAAACTCCTAGCTAAGAAATATATGCGAAAATGACACTAAAACCTAACCTAAAATCGATACATTTTACGTGTTATCATTCGGCATGACAAGTTCGGCTGATTTCTCCAATTCGGGTTGTAGGTATTCCCTAAGTGCGTGTTTCCTTGCTGCTAGGCATAATTCATGTATTCCACGTTCTCTTGCAGCGTGCATTGATAAACCACATGTTATGTATCTCCGAAATTCACGCAGTACATGGCATTTGTTATTACCGTTACTCTTCCCTGGTTCAGCTCATACAAACCTCGAGTTCTGTTAGGCATACCTCTCGGTGTGGACCACATGGTGTGGCTCATGGCGAGGTTATCGATCAGCTCGTATGCCTCCTCCACACTCAGATCCATAAACAATCCGCTAGCAGCGTTATCCAATGTCGTTCGGTGTTCATCTACGATTCCGTTGTAAAAAGTTTGGATAACATACCACTGCTCAAGACCATAGTGTGGACACATCTGTAGAAGATCCTTAAATCTGCCCCATGCTTCGAACAATGTTTCTCCATCTCTGCATCTGAACATTGTGATTTCCCCCCTCATCTGAATCGTCTTGCTCGGAGGAAAGAATCGTGAGAGGAACAATGTGCAGAGCAGGTCCCAAGTCGTGATTGAACCAACGGGAAGCGATTGCAGCCATGTTAATAGAATCGCGTCCTCTGAGACTCCGTATATTTTGAACGTACCGAAAAGTTCTAGGGAGTCTCTGAGGTGTTAAATGGGATCCTCGTGATTTCCACCCATGAATTGCTTCTGATAAAGCATGTTGATCATTTCCGGCTTAATTTTAAACTGTTCCCTAGCAACAGCAGGCATCCGTATGGCTGTTTGCACGTTGTTCATATTGGGTACCACGTAGTCTCTTAGGCGATGATAACACTGAAAGTGTATCAATATTAGGATAGGTTTTAGCACCATTTTAGCATATATCTTATGTATAGATTTACATATCCGATAAGATTACGAGTTTCACACACCCATTTTGTTGGTTTTCAGGTTTTTAGGCGATAAGGCCTAAACGAGCTTAAAATGACGGATTCCTAATCAAAACCACATGATTTGAAGATATATCTACTCAGAGCCAAGATCGAGCTTCAGAACCCAAAGGAACACCCGAGCAACGAGCGGAAAAGACAAATTCCAAAGAGACAAGGGTGCCCGGTCGGGCACCATACACCACCCGCTCGGGTAAACCTACGGGGTTTTATCCACACACCTTGCACGACCCGGGCACGAAGGCAACGAGATCGGGTACGGGCATGAGAGCAACGAGATCGGGTAGCCTTACCCGATCGGGCGCAAGACATATACCCGCTCGGGCGTTAATTCATCCAAATTACCCCGAGAGTTTGCACGACTCGGGCCGCTCAACCACACGATCGGGTGATTGATACCCAATCGGGCACTATGAAGGAACACGACCGGGAGAGCCTCTGCACGACCGGGCGACAAGTGTGCCCGAGCGGGCCGCATATTTCACAACAACATAGATCTCGATTTCAAACGTCCGAATTTAAGGAACATAACTGATCTAGAGCAAAGGGGGCGACGTACAGGGCAAGGAAAGGCTGGAAAAACATCTGGAAAGGCTCGGGAGGCATCGGAGAAGAAGAGAAGCATCAATCCTTGCACCGGTAACACGATAGGGAAGGTCGAGGCATCGAATTCCTTAGAGTCTATCGTCTTTTATTTTCTCCATGAGTGAGTAGAGTCCCTACTGCGGGTAGGGATATCGGATTTGTATTGGATGAACAATGATTTGCGTTAATGCTCAGTTCTATTGATTTGTTCTTGATTTTCGGTTCTACGCTTAGCATTATCATTCCTACGCTAGTGCTGACCGCTCAGCGACATAGGATTTCAGACTTTGCTGGAAGGTTCAAGAATGAATCCGGACCTGTCGGTTAGTCATCTTAGGGATAATGATTGCGTACGTAATGCTGCCATGGTACGGGTTAATCACTGCTGGAAGGTAGGGTTGCACGTATTCATTGTTAGGAGGTTTAGGCTCGGAAGAATAACTCCTCACCTTAGAGCATGAATTTCCCGTTGTCAAGAATAGTTGATAGATCTATGATCCTTAGTTGTTTTATCCATGCAATTCCTGGTATCCCGTACACCCGTATTTGCCATATCAGACTTTATCCCCAACCTAGTATAGTTATCACCATTTAGG
Source organism: Gynandropsis gynandra (assembly GCA_036759665.1). NCBI lineage: Eukaryota > Viridiplantae > Streptophyta > Magnoliopsida > Brassicales > Cleomaceae > Gynandropsis > Gynandropsis gynandra. The sequence continues at coordinate 15,109,734 of CM071873.1, forward strand.
ATAGTTTTAGGAATTTAGGATCACATCCCCTTCTATCTCTTTCCGTCTTAGTTTAGTTTTATTCTTAGTTTGGCTGGTTTAGTTCCCAGAGATCGACCCTGGTACTACACGATCCGTATACTTGCGGTGAAGTGGTCTAGGAATATTTATAACTCGTGTTTCCAGCACATCAGGCCACGTAGTGGAGGAGCCTGTGGTTCTCGCAATGCGAGTTACTGTTACTACATAAGCCCTTGGTCGTTGTGATTATCCATCTCTCTTTGATCTGACGGCTCTGCGAAGGATAAATAAAAACGATTTAGGTAGAAAGAACGAAAGAAAAAAGCAAAAACAAAAACAAAACAAGAATGACTCTAATCTCGAATCTAAGACGTGTTGACAACAGTCCCCGGCAACGGCGCCAAAAACTTGATGTGTATCAAAGTTACACAAATATTAATCTAAACTACCTGCAAGTGCACGACACGTGTGTAGTACTCTAGGTGTAGACACAGGGACCACGCAACACAAACTAAATTCAAACTATGAATCAAACTTGCAAACAATGAAGTATTGGTTTTAAGATTCAAATAACTAAAAACAATAAACTAACGAGTTCTTAATAGTGAGATAAACGTTCTAGGAATCCTATTTCACCACAAGACTACGGAAACCAACAATCAACCTATCTAATCATACAATCTCGATCAAGTTATCTAAGGCAGACGATCCTAATATGATATATACCCTCTCACAAGGCATAGACACGTGATCTAGTCAGATTATCCCCTACTTTTGTGGCTAACACCTTAAGCTAAACCCGTAAGTTCTATGATTCATCCGTTTTACCCTCAACCTGGCCTAAGCTCGGGTTTTCTAAACCTAATCTTCTCGGACTAGAATTCTCCTTTCGGCCTTCTTCTGATCCGTAACACATGCATCTACTTGACCTTTGTAAATACAAGTCCTTCTAGCACGCAGACAAAGAATAGATAAACGAAAACGGGAAATTGCATTCAAAGATAAATGAAAAGCGACTCCGGGATAGCCAAGGGCTAATCCCTTCTCCTAGAACAAAACGACTACTCACACATGCGTTCGAAAGAAAACATAATCAAAGTAGTAAGTCTAAAGAACATAAAAACCAAACGAAACCAAAGTCCTGATTTGATCGTCACTGCCCCTTGAATGTCTCTTCCGCAAGAGTGTTCTTCTTCTCTGATTCTTTCTCTACTCTCTCTCTCTCACGTATGAATTCTGAAAGTCTCTCAATCTGCTCGACCCCTAGCTCCTCTCCTTCCCTTTCCTTCTTCTTTTATATCCTTTTCTCCTAGTTTTTCCTTTTGGCCGTTCACTCCTTTTTCCTTTTTCACAGCAGCCACCGTTTTTTCTTTTTTGTGTGTTTTCCATTCTTGATTAAGTTGAGTAACATTTCCATCTTTTTCTTCAGCAAAATATCTCTTCTTCCTCTTCTCTAACATCGTTTTGTTCGTTGTATATGTAACTAACAAGTTCCTTTTTGTGTTTAGACAAGTTTCCTTTTCTGGTTTTTGCAGGTGACAGACGCGACTCGTGCGGGCTGTTGTGCGTGCCCCGCGCGGGCTGAGGTGTGCCTCGCGCGGGCTGAGGTGTGCCCCGTGCGGGCTGAGGTGTGACACGCACGGGCTGAGGCATGACCCGCGCGGGCTGAGGTGTGCCCGTGCGGGCTCCCTTGGTGATGTTGAACCCGCTCGGGTTAATGCATAACCCGAGCTGTGCTGAGTTTGCTGGACAACGCGCCCCGTGAGGTATGAAGAATGCCCTGTGTGGGCTGTGTTATTCCTCGCCGATTCTCGTCCCGTTTATTCCGTGATGATCCTCGATGTTAGTACTTTGTCTCGTGTACGTCCTTTAGCTCCTAAATGAACCGAATTTGCATTACAACGTGTAAGGACACGAAAACACGAAAGCGAGTAAAACGTATACAAAATCATACGTAAACATCGTATCTATGTCATAAAAATTTCTTAAATCATGTGAGAAATACATATAAAAACTAGATCTCACTGCACGGTCGGGCACTCTATTCCCTCATTGGCCCGGTCGTGCTATGCATTGTGTTGGTCGTGCAAGTTGTTGTCTTGCCCTGTTTGCCATCCCGGTTGCTCCGTTACAGTGGTTGATGCTAGCACTTTGTCCCGTGTATGTTCCTTAGCTTTGAAATAAACTAAATTTGCATTAAAACCTGTAAAGACACGTAAACAAAAAAACGAATAAAACGGATACAAAATCATACGTAAACATAGCATCTATGTCATAAACATCTATAAAATCATCGCATCTTTACCCTCTACAAATTATTGGAATCTACTTGATTATTATTATGTCGTAGTGATTTGTATTGTGCGGTCGAAATTTCTCTTATGTGGGTCCTTTTATACTAATTCCAAATGAATCATGATAACTTTTCAATTTTTTAACCAACTTTTAGTTTTAGTTACATGCAAATTTATTTAAGATGATATGAGATTGTAATCCAGTATTATTTTCAGAGTAACTTAGAAGTGGTAAAGCATCCTATTTTCTATGAGATTCTCACCAGTGAGCGGAAAATAGAAGTTTTAACAAAAATCACATGTAAATGTTTAACTTATGCAAATTTATTTTATAACATAATTATATTTAATATATATATATATATAAATGCGGCATACATGATTTTCTTATAATATATGAAAAAATATTCATTTAATGTTTGAAAGATTTTTAATCAAATTAAGTTCCTACTCAAAGAAAGTGCAATCTAAACGAATTTTAATTGATCGTACCATCATTATATTTTTTTATGCAAACTTCAATTGTTAAAAATTTGAGATACAAAAACATTTAAAATTTTAAAAAAAATTGGGATAAATTTTTAAGAAAATATATTTTTTGATAAACCTAGAAATTTCACAATCCATAACTCCCTTGTTATAATTATTATTGTGAAAACTATCACACTTTAAACGAATTATTTTTTGAAATATTATTAGAATTCTTTTTTAAAATCTAGGGTTGAATACGATAAGAAAAGAAACGTTTTATTGTATTAATTCACGTCAGTTATATATAAATTCGTAGAATATGTATATGGTGTTAGATAATTTTAATCTTTTACATTAGTTTTTGGGTCGAGTAAATGTAAGAATCATTTCTCAATTACTATTAAATTATTCTAAAGTAGGTTTGAATATTATTCATCATTCTATTTTGACTTCAATCAATAAAGATGTATTAAAAAAATTAAATACATATTCGATTTGTTTTCTTTATAAAAAAAACTTTGGTTCGAAAAGTTTGAACCAAATTTTTGCGAATGGGTTCAGCTCTCTTGTGGATTGAAGTTTCGAGAGTAATGACATGAGCCATTGTACCTTTAACGCAGTGGATAAAACATATTTTATTTAGCATCCCTCGAAGGCTCACCAGCAAACCGTTATTTCTTCGAGAACCAAGAGATGGGATATAACACCGGAGATAAACAACTTGTGCTCTGGTCAAACTAAAGTCATCATGTCACCTCAAAATTCGGAATCAAAAAAGGATTTAAGAGAGAGATTATTTTCCCATGAGCAGAACATGCCTTGGGACTTTGTGCCACCGATGTAACGACAGATCCTTTTAACTACAAACAAATGCTCGACATAGGGCAATGGTTTTATTGGGAGAGTTTGTTGATTCTGAAGGTGATGTCTGGACGCGTGAAGAGAAGGTATTGAAGGTTACCAAAAAATTGACTATATTTTGTCGAATTGTGAAGTCATGAAGATTACTTGAGGCATAATATAAAGCAAATGTTAGGGGATCAGTGGTGTCAAAAATGGTTTGGTATATTGCATATTGTGACGAGCAAGAATGTCATTGATGTATTTCTGTTGGTAAGGTGTAATCCTTTGATGTTAAGAGTAACCTCCACACCTATAAAGTGTGAGAGACGTCCGAGATCCTGTTGAGAAAATCTCAATGTAAGAAAGTTAATCACTCGTCGGATTTCACTTATTTGATTTCTCGAAATAATAATGTCGTTTACTAGCCAAGCAAAAATTTAGTAACATCCTTGTCGTTGTAAAGAAAGAGGGATGAGTCAAAGAAAGAGTTGTGATACCCATGTTGAAAATGGAAAGCACAAAGTTCATGATACCAATCTAGTGGTGCTTGTTTGAGATTGTATAATGCCTTCCGATGTTTGCATACCTATGATAGACGATAACGATTCACAAATCCCGATGGTTGTACTATATACACATCTTCGTTGAGTGTACCTTGGATAAAGGCAATGTTAACATCAGTTGTTGAAGATCCCATCCTGAGGTGATGATAGGACATAGGATGAGATGAGTGGTGTTGGGTTTGATAGAGGGATGAAAATATCATGATAGTCGACTCCTGGACGTTTATAGCTCGAGTGTGACGCACTAATGGAAAAGTATCATTGTGAATAAGAACATCAAATTCCCTCGTCATTGCCTGTTTCCAATGGAAAAGTTTGAGGACTTGAGAAACACATGTTTGTTCTATGTCGGATTCATTTGATAGTGTAACGGTAAGGGACAAATTTTTGTTTGGTTTGATGATATTTTTTTACCTTGTGATCATTTGATGGGTGTTTCGGTTAATGTTTAGAATGGGTTAGCTAGTGAAGCGTTAGATAGGTGAAATGCTAGAGGTATCGGGTTATTTCAATCAAGTAAAGAGTCCGAATATGGAGCCTTTGTCAATACATCATGTGTACGTGTTCCACGACAGGAGATAACAGTGAATGGTGATGCGTGTTCAAGTTTGATCATCTCGTTTTCATACGTATTTCTTGCACAATTTAAGAGACGTTTTTGATATATATGTGTTGCTTTACGTATGATTCCGTTTCAGTTTTACTTGTTTTCGTGTTTTCATGTTTTTACAGGTTTTTACGCGTATTTGGATCATTTCGGAGCTAAAGGACATGCACGGAGCTAAGGAGCAACTTCGAGGATCATCACGGGACAAACGGGACAAGATTTAGCAAGAGGAGCCACCACCCGATCGGGCACAATTCATGCACGATCGGGCAAAGGCTACGGCGAATTTTGGTGCGCATTCACGCACGATTCGAGCAAGGAAATGCCCGACCAGATGCCTTACACCCGAGCGGGCGGACATCATACCCGATCGGGCATCCCTTACGGGCCACGACCTGCGTGACCTGACCTAGTCGCACCCGAGCAGGCACATTCAGCGCCCAAGCGGGTCGCGACCCGAGTTACAAGCTAAGTTCAGTAAAATTAACTTATAATAAAAGGATGCTCGTGGGGGGATCAAGGCAACTTACAGATCGACTTAAGAGACATAAAAGAGGCCAGAGGACGACATTAGAAGACACTTACATTCAGTTCGTGATTGAGGAGATTCTTGCGAGGAGACAAGCGAGGAGCATTGGAGATCAAGCCTCGACACTTCGGTTTCGTTTGGTTTTCCTATTCCTTAGACTTTCTACTTTTTTTATGTTTGTTTAGAGACGCATGAGCGAGTAGTTTGTTTGTTATAGGAGAAGGGATTAGCCCTTGGCTATGCCGGAACCAATTTTGATCTATTTTGAATGCATCTTCCCGTTTTAGTTTATCTATTCTCTATCTGAGCGCTTGAATTTACTTGTGTTTGCGATGGCCACGTAGATGCATGTGTTAGGGGTTAGGAGAAGGACCGAAAGGAGAATTCTAGTCCTAGAAGATCAGGTTTAGAACAACCGAGGTTAGGCCACGAAAGTAGGGTAGCAACGGTTGAGGGTAAACGGATGAAGCATAGAGCCTATGGGTTTAGTTCAAGGTGTCAGCCACGAAAGTAGGGGGCAGCTTGTCTAGATCACGTGTCTATGCCTCGAGAGAGGGTAGATATCATATTAGGATCGTCTGCCTTAGATAGCTTTAACTGGGATTGCATGATAGATAGATTGATCGTTGGTTTTGGTAGTCTTGTGGTGAAACTGGATTCCTAGGACGTTTGTCTTATCGTTAGAAACCAAGTCGTTTATTTACTTTCAGTATTTCATTCTTCATCCATATTCGTTCGTCAGCAAGTTTGATTCCTAGTTCGAGTTTAGATAGTGTTGCGTAGTCTCTATGGGATCGACACCTAAAATACTACACACGTGTCGTGCACTTGCGGGTAGTTTAGGTTATTTAATTTAACTTTGAGAACGCATCAAAGTTCAATAAACCTAAACCTACTCTGCAAGTGCACAGAACGTGTGTAGCGTAGAATCTAGGTGTCGATCCCACAGAGACCAGCAACACGACACAACTAAAACAATCGAATCAATGCTTGCAAATCGAGTTAAGAGTGATTGAATTAAACTAAACTAATGATGAATAACAAATTGATGTTTAAACCAATCAAACAAATATCCTAGGATATGGTTTCGCATTTAAGCTCCCAAAACCATACATACCAAGCGACTACTCATGCTTTTTCTATCTGAATTGAAGGCAAACGATCCTAATCTATCAATTATCCTCTTCCAAGGCCTAGAGACATGCATAAACTATCAAACCACCTACTTTTGTGGCTGATATGCTAGTATACACCCATTAAGCTTCGTAATTCATTTATGAGTCTTCAATCTAGGTTTTTCTACTCTCGTTACTTAACCTAAACTTTCCTAAACCTATATATCCAGTATCGAGTTTCTTCTTTTGGTACTTGATAACACTGAAAGTGTATCAATAGTAGGATAGATTTTAGCACAATTTTCGCATATATCTTATATAGAGACTTACATATCCGATATGATTATGCGGTTCACACACCCGTTTTGTTGGTTTTCAGGTTTTTAGGCGACAAGGCCTAAATGAGCTTAAAATGACGGATTCCTGATCAAAACCACATGAAATGAAGATATATCTACTCAGAGCCAAGATCGAGCTTCAGAACCCAAAGGAACACCCGAGCAACAAGCGGAAAAGAGAAACTTCAAGGAGACAAGGGTGCCCGGTCGGGCACCATACGTACACTCGCTCGGGTAAAGCCTACGGGGTTTTATCCGCACACCTTGCACGACCCGGGCGCAAAGGCAACGAGATCGGGTAGCCTTACCCGATCGGGGGCAAGAAGTATACCCGCTCGGGCATTAATTCATCCAACTTGCCCCGAGAGTTTGCACGACTCGGGCCGCTCAACCATGCGATCGGGTGACGGCTACCCGATCGGGCACTATGAAGCAACACGACCGGGCGAGCCTCTCCATGACGGTGCAACACCTGTTTCGAGCGGGCCGTGTAATTCGCAACAACCTAGATCTAACTTTCAAACGAGCGGATTTAAGGAACATAATAGATCTAGGGCAAAGGGGGCGACAGACAGGGCAAGGAAAGGCTGGAAAAACATCTGGGAAGGCTCGGGAGGCATCGGAGAAGAAGAGAAGCATCAATCCTTGCACCGGTAACACGATAGGGAAGGTCGAGGCATCGAATTCCTTAGAGTCTATCATGTATAGGGTTATGTTATCTTCATCTTTTATTTTCTCCATGAGTGAGTAGAGTCCCTACTGCAGGTAGGGATATCGGATTTGAATTGTATGAACGATGATTTGCGTTAATGCTTAGTTCTATTAATTTATTCTTAATTTACGGTTCTACGCTTAGCATTATCATTCCTACGCTAGTGCTGACCGCTCAGCGACATAGGATTTCAGACTTTGCTGGAAGGTTAAAGGATGAATCCGGACCTGTTAAGTTGTAGATTAAGATTGGCTAATGAGAATCTGATCGGTCGGAGTCATCTTAGGGATAATGATTGCGTTTGTAATGCTGCCATGGTACGGGTTAATCACTGCTGGAAGGTAGGGTTGCACGTATCCATGGTTAGGAGGTTTAGGCTCGGAAGAATCACTCCTCACCTTAGGGCATGAATTTCCCGTTGTCAAGAATAGTTGATAGATCTATGATTCTTAGTTGTTTCATCTATGCAATTCCCGGTATCCCGTACACCCGTAGTGTTTACCATATCTGACTTTATCCCCAACCTAGTTTCGTTGTAACCATTTAGGTTAGTTTAGGAATTTAGGATCACATCCCTCTCTATCCTATTCCGTCTTAGTTTAGTTCTATTCTTAGTTTAGCTGCTTTAGTCCCTAGAGATCGACCTTGGTACTACACGATCCGTATACTTGCGGTGAAGTGGTCTGGAAGTGGTCTACACCAAGATTTTGGCGCCGTTGCCGGGGACTAAAAACGGCCTAGACAAGGAATTAGCTAGATTAAGATCTAGTCCTTTCCGGAGTCTTCTTTTATTTTTCGTATTCTTGTTTTTGCTTTTGTTTTTCTTTTCTTTAATAGAGTCAAAAAATGAAAAAAAAAATAATTTACCTCACAGAGCTTAATCGAATTTGATGTCCTTTATCTTGCGAGGTAACATGGACGACCTCAACTCTTTGGACGCCAACATAGCTGAATTGAAGTATCAGATTTGCGAGTTTCGTCGTAAGTTCTCCGAATTATACCATCCGCAATACTCAGAGCGATCATGGGAACGAAACGCTTGGTGGTATGAAGAGGAGATCTACGACAGCTACGCTCATCCTTACGGGAATACCTACAATCACGAATGGAGC